>JAQPPZ010016942.1:1250000-1875000 GCA_028583015.1 Wollemia nobilis | reverse complement strand
GTGCAGCTAGAGTATGATGAGAAGCTAAAGGTTCTCGATGTAGATGACGTCGGGGTGACTCTAGAGTATGTGGAGTGGTTTGGTTCCCAACCATTATGGGTACCAAATATTTTAGGTGTAGATGTGGCAGCTATGGGGTCGGGGGCTACCCCAAAGAGGACTAGGCCTCAGTGAGTGAAGATTCAGAGATGGTCGAGGGGATCGGTTGAGCCGACTCTAGAGATGGGGTTTGTAGATGAAGGGGGTATTATGAGGATATGGGTGAGATATCTGAGTTGGCAAGGTTGTGGGCTGAGTTGGAGCAACTTCATGAGGAGTGCGAGACTATGCTCGAGACTCAGAGGGAGTTGAGGGCCACTATAGCATGGTTAGAGGTGGAGTAGGCAATAGCTATGGCTGGTGATCAAGTGATGATCACAAGGCTTTAGGTAGAGATGTTGGTAAAGGAGCATTAGCATCATATGGAATTGCAATTTCTGTAAGCTAGTGAGGCATACGTGCATTTTTTGGAGGATGTGTGTATGCAACACCATATTACATTGCCAAATCCTCCCTCTTCTTCTATGATCGAGTCATCTAGGCATACAGAGTCTAGGTAGAGTAGTAGGCCTAGGGCTCCTACTAGGTATTAGGAGTCCTCTCATGGACATTAGGCTTAGTGCTTAGATGCACTATTTTGTATATGTGAGCCTTGGTGCTCCCTTTTGTAGCCTTTTTGGCATTTATTGTATATTCGAGACACACACACACACACACACACACATATATATATATATATATAAATATATATATATATATATATATATATATGTGGTTTTTATTTGTGTGTTATATTTTGTGTGAATGCAATGTTTATTTTATTAATGTTTGATGCATTTTTATGAATAATGTTTGATTATTATGGATTTTTAATTCAAGCTAATAATGATGTATATGCCTAATGTTTATATGGATGATGTATGCAAGCTATGTGCTATGGATGATTAATGCAAGTAAATGTATGATGAATCTAAAATGTAAGCTATGTGATGTGTTGCTAATTATGATGTGTTATGGATTATTAATGCAAGTAAATGAATCTAAACTATATGGTAGGAATGCATGTTGTTCAAATGATCTTTTATAGTTTAAAAATTTTACTGACCATTTTTGTTGTCCATTTTTTGGCAATCGGGGTACCGAATTTGGTGGTGTTATGCAACTTGAATCACTATGAATACATTGTTGTTTATATGGAAGATGATATGGATGTTTATATGGAATAATATATGGATGTTGATATGGAAGAAGATATGGATGTTGATATGGAATGAGTACTGCAAAATTTTCAAAGACTCAATCATACTAGTATTATTAAGCAAATTCACTTGGGTTGTCTAAATTTATTTAGGACCAATGTGTGTGCAAGTGAGGTTCATATACCAAATCTTGAGTGTGACAATGACCCTATCCAATCATGGAATAGTGTGTGTGCATGTGAATTTCATTGACCCATTATGAGTAAATTGGTCATGACATGTTATGGATATGACCCTGAAGCTAACTTGTCCTTATGTGTGGTTAGAGGTCATTCTTTTTGGAGGAGAGACATGTCACCTTGCATGAGCTTACTCCACTACTAGTTAGGCATCTATAGCCTTTGTGGAGATTCACTCCATAGTCCTATGGGATTGATATTTTAGACCTTGGGGATGACTACCCATCCTTGTCAGGGGCGTGTAGTACAAATCCTTATGACTTTAAGGATCAGGGGTGTTTGGGATTTTATTTGTTAATTTTGTATAGATCTTTGGGGAATTAGATTCTCAATCGAAGTGTGATGAGAATTTTGAACCTATCCTTACTACTCTATGATTTTATGTTTATGTTTGAAGCAATGTTGGTAGTGGTGAAAACCACTTTTTTTGGACTATGTTGCATAATGGGACAAGCGAGGGATATCTCCTTTTCACCTCGAGGTACTACCCAAGGATGGTACTAGCCCCCTATCTCATAATGTGTTTAAGATATTGAATGTAATTGTTCCAAGTTTGTATTTGGGATCAATCAACAATGCTCAAGATTTTCTTAGTGTGAAAAATGTGTTTTGGTCCTAAAGAAAATTGGACATTCGTTTGGAGGTTGTTTGCTATCCTAGTAATGGTTGAGTGACTAAAAATCTATGTTTTTGTGACACGTGATGTGGTTGACATATGAATTTTGTTAAAGCTGCATAAATGTTTCAAACTAGGTACACCCAATCGTTATAACTTAACTCTTTGTTTTATGGTCATATCATCATTACTTTTCCAGATCATTGAACATGGTATGGGATGAATGAAAATGCATATGCCTAATGCAATTGAGTGTTTCTATGCAAATTTGAATTGTACAGTCCAATGTATAATGTGGTGTATGCGAATGAAATAATGCATGAATGCAAAAAGTGAATATGTGATGCAGAACAGAAAAATTGCACTCTCAGAAATCCCAAATTTTCATTCATTAAATTGAAATAACTCTACATAGTAACAGCCCACAGGCTGTACAACAACCAGCGCTCGACCTGGTTTTACTACTCTATGCAATCTCAAATTCTGCATACCCTGGAAGGAAAATGCAATATGCAAGTCGGCTCCTTGTCCTCGGCTCTACAACTTGACTTTGCAAGTCTCCTCTACAGTTTTCCAACCCCTATCCTATTACAATGCTAGCATTTTTATAGAGGTCCCAACCCTCTAAATCATTATTGCATAAAATGTGGATCACCATAACCGCTCCATGCTTTCGCTCTGTACGGCCTCTATCACTGCCATCTAACTCCTATTCACTGTCAGATTTCTTTGCACGACTCTTCATTTCCATTCCACAACTGGTCATTTTCACCTTCCGCATGACTCTTGGCCTTCACCTGCTTTTATTGCACCTTGGTCCCACATGTCGTCCCTGCTCTGCAATGACCTCTGCAACCACCTATCCACTCTCGTTCACTATTGCTTTCCCCTATAATAGCTTTGCAATTATCGTTACGACTTCTATTTGTTGTCGCGCTTTCATTCTGTAATGGCCTTTGAGAATGCCACCTGTTACTCTGTAACATCCTTCAAAAATGTAGCCTATCATGATTTCACAACATCTTCTTCCTCTACCTCTTCCTCTTCTCTTCTAGTCGTGATATCGTGACATGTCACGATATCACGACATTTCTGCTCCATCGCCTTCTCTTTCCTCTTCGGGTCATGAAAACCCGACATGTCACGATTTCGTGACATTTCTGCTCCATTGCCTTCTCTCTCCTCTTCGGGTCATGAAAACTCGACATGTCGAGATATCATGACATTTCTGCTCTCCTACTCATCCTTTTCTCTTTCGATCGTGATATCGCAACATGTCGCGATATCGCGACATTTTTCTTCCTCGCCTCCTTTCTCTTCTTTGGGTCATGAAAATGTGACATGTCACGAAATCGTGACATCTTATCCTCTCTGCTTCCTCTTGCTTCTTCGGGTCATGAAAATGCAACATGTCGTGAAATCATGACATTTTCCTCCGCTGGCTCCTTCTTCGCCTCTTGGTCACAAAAATGCAACATGTCACGAAATCACGACATTTTCCTCCCTTGGCTTCTTCTTCACCTTCTGGTCATGAAAATGCGACATGTCACGAAATCACGACATCTTCCTCCCCTAGATTCTTCGCTTGTCCCTTGGTCATGAAAATGTGACATGTCATGAAATCACGACATCTTTCTTCCTTGGCTCCTTCTTTGCCTTCTGGTCATGAAACTGCGACCTGTCGTGAAATCGTGACATCTTCCTCCTCGGGCTCCTTCGCTTGCCCTCTGGTCACGAAAATGTGACATGTCATGAAATCATGACATCTTCATCAGCTCCTTCTTCGCTTTCTGGTCATGAAACTGTGACCTATCACAGAATCACGACTTTTCTTTCTCTTGGCTTTCTCTCCCCTTGGCGGATCTCAAAACTATGACATGTCACGAAATTGTGACATATTCTCCTCTGTTCCTTCTCTCTCTTTTATGGGTCAAAAAATTGTGACATGTCACAAAATCATGACATCTTCCTCTTTCGCTCTTCATCCTGCCTTTGGGTTGCAAAATTGCGACATCTTCGCTTTCGACTTCCTCTTTCTTCCTCAGGTCATGAAACCGCGACATGTCATGAAATCACATCTTTGCCTTCCGTACTCTCCTTCTGCTTTTGGGTCATGAAACCGTGACATGTCATGAAATAATGACATCTTTTCTTGCAGCCTCCTCTTGCCTGATTGGGTCACAAAATCATGACATCCTTGGCACCCTTGCTTCTTTCTCCATTTTGTGTCACGATATCGTGACACATTTTCTGTCGTGATATCGTGATAGCTTCTCCCCTTGGGTTTTTCTTCGTGACTTGTGTCATGATATCGCAACACATTTTCTATCATGATATCGTGACAGTTTCTCCCCTTGGTCTTTTCTCTACCACTTGTGTTGCGATATCGCAAAACATTTTCTGTCATGATATCGTGACAGCTTTCCCTGGCAAACACTTAGAAATTTGTGTTGCTTCAACGATGGCTCTCCTACCACTGGATGCTCCTACACCAGATTCCACTGGATGCTCCTGCATCAGACACCTGAGGTTGATGGAGAAGTTATCTTCACTTCTATGTTGTTTAGTTGCCGCCTCCTCCAACATCTCCAAATGCACACCTGCCTTTGTAGTTCGCTTCAACTCCGTTTCTTGGCCTCTACTTCTTAGTTTATCTTCACGCTTTCTACGCAGCTCCTCTTACTTTCGCAAATTCATTCTGAGCAGCTCCTCTTGCAGGGATTTCACTTGCCTCTACAAAGATCTGAACATCCATAACTATGAATCTTTAGATCTCATATCTCTCCCACCACCATGGTTTCTTCATGGTGACATTCTTCTCACTCTCTCACAAGCTATTCCACAGATCCTGGTGTAACTGCCTCATGTCCGACAATATGTTACACACTCAGGAACTTCTAGCTCTGATACCACTAATGCAGAACAGAAAAATTGCACTCTCAAAAATCCCAAATTTTCATTCATTAAATTGAAATAACTCTACACAGTAACAGCCCACAGGCTTTACAATGACCAGCGCTCAGCCTGGTTTTACTACTCTATGCAATCTCAAATTTTGCATACCCTGGAAGGAAAATGCACTATGCAAGCCGGCTCTCTGTCCTCGGCTCTGCAACTCGACTTCACGAGTCTCCTCTGTAGTTTTCCAACCCCTATCCTATTACAATGCTAGGGTTTTTATAGAGGTCCCGACCCTCTGAATCATTATTGCACAAAATGCGGATCACCATAACCGCTCCATGCTTTCGCTCTACACGGCCTCTATCACTATCGTCTAACTCCTATTCACTGTTAGATTTCTTTGCATGACTCTTCGTTTCCATTCCACAACTGGTCGTTTTGGCTTTCACACGACTCTTGGCCTTCGCCTGCTTTTACTACACCTTGGTGCCACATGTCATCCCTACTCTGCAATGACCTCTGCAATCACCTGTCCACTCCCATTCACTATCGCTTTCCCCTATAATGTCTCTACAACTGTCGTTACAACTTTTGTTTGCTATCGCGCTGTCATTCTGTAACAGCCTTTGAGAATGCCACCTATTACTCTGTAACATCCTCCAAAAATGTAGCCTGTCACAATTTTGTGACATCTTCTTCCTCTACCTCTTCCTCTTCTCTTCTGGTCACGATATCATGACATTTCTACTCCATCACCTTCTCTTTCCTCTTTGGGTCGTGAAAACCCGACATGTCACGATTTCGTGACATTTTTGCTCCATCGCCTTCTCTCTCCTCTTCGGGTCGTGAAAACCTGACATGTCACGAAATCATGAAATTTCTACTCTCCTACGCATCCTTTTCTCTTTCGGTCACGATATCGTGACATGTCGCAATATCGTGAAATTTTTCTTCCTCACCTCCTTTCTCTTCTTCGAGTCGTGAAAATGCGACATGTCGCAAAATCGTGACATCTTAATCTCTTTGCTTCCTCTCGCTTCTTCGGGTCACGAAAATGTGACATGTCACGAAATCATGACATTTTCCTTTGCTAGCTCCTTCTTCACCTCCTGGTCGCGAAAATGCGACATGTCATGAAATCATGACATTTTCCTCCCTTGGCTTCTTCTTCGCCTTTTGGTCAGAAAAAAGCGACATGTCACGAAATCATGACATCTTCCTCCCCTGGCTTCTTCGCTTGTCCCCTGGTCGTGAAAATATGACGTCATGAAATCATGACATCTTTCTTCCTTGGCTCCTTCTTTGCCTTCTAGTCATGAAACTACGACCTGTCGTGAAATCATGACATCTTCCTCCTCGGGCTCCTTCGCTTGCCCTTTGGTCGCAAAAATGTGACATGTCGCGAAATCACATCTTTCTTCATCGGCTCCTTCTTCGCTTTCTGGTCGTGAAACTGTGACTTATCGTGAAATCATGACTTTTATTTCTCCTAGCTTTCTCTATCCTTGGCAGGTCACAAAACTGTGACATGTCGCGAAATCATGACATCTTCTCCTCTACGCCTTCTCTCTCTTCTGCGGGTTGCAAAACTGCAACATGTCACAAAATCGTGACATCTTCCTCTTTCGCTCTTCATCCTACCTTTGGGTTGTGAAATTGTGACATCTTCACTTTTGGCTTCCTCTTTCTTCCTCAGGTCGTGAAACCACGACATGTCACGAAATCACGACATCTTTGCCTTCCGTACTCTCCTTCTGCTTTTGGGTCGCGAAACCGCAACATGTCATGAAATCATGACATCTTTGCTTGAAGCCTCCTCTTGCCTAAATGGGTCACGAAATCACGGCATCCTTGCCACCCTTACTTCCTTCTTCATTTTGTGTCACGATATCGCGACACATTTTCTATCGCGATATCACGACAGCTTCTCCCCTCGGGTTTTTCTCTGCCACTTGTGTCGCGATATCGTGACACATTTTCTGTTACGATATTGTGATAGTTTCTCCCCTTGGGATTTTCTCTGCCACTTGTGTCGTGATATCGCGACACATTTTCTATCATGATATCGAGACAGTTTCTCCCCTCGGGATTTTCTACACCACTTGTGTCACGATATCGTGACACATTTTTTGTCGCGATATCGTGATAGCTTTCCCTGGCAAACACTTAGAAATTTTTGCCACTTCAACAATGGCTTTCCTGCCACTGGATGCTCCTGCACCAGATGCCACTAGATGCTCCTGCATCAGACACCCGAGGTTGGTGGAGAAGTGACCTTCACTTCTACACTATTCTGTCGCATAGGGGCTCAACTCTTTCTGATCAACCCCCTCTATCTCTCTTCTCACCATTCTTCCACAGATCTTGGTGCAATCTGCCTCACATTCGGTGCTCTGCTTGCATGCTCAGAATCTTCCACCATGACTATTCATTTTTGCCTTTCGCACGACTCTCGGCCTTCGCCTGCTTTTACTGCACCTTGGTTCCATGTGTCATCCTTGCTCTACAATGACCTCTGCAACCGCCTATACACTCCCATTCATTGTCGCCTTCCCCTATAATGGCTCTGCAACTATCGTTATGACTTCTATTTGCTGTCACGCTTTCGTTCTGTAATGACCTCCAAGAATGCCACCTGTTACTCTATAACGGCCTCCAAAAATGTAGCCTATCATGATTTCGTGACATCTTCTTCCTCTACCTCTTCCTCTTCTCTTTTGGTCGCGATATCGCGACATGTCGCAATATCGTGACATTTCTACTCCATCGCCTTCTCTTTCCTCTTCGGGTCGCAAAAACCCGACATGTCGTGATTTCATGACATTTTTGCTCCATCGCCTTCTTTCTCCTCTTCGGGTCACAAAAACATGACATGTCACGATATCGCAACATTTTTGCTCTCCTACGCGCCCTTTTCTCTTTCGGTCGCGATATCATGACATGTCGCAATATCGTGAAATTTTTCTTCCTCGCCTCCTTTCTCTTCTTCAGGTTGCAAAAATGCGACATGTCACCAAATCGCGACATCTTAATCTCTCTACTTCCTCTCGCTTCTTCGGGTCACAAAAATCTGACATGTCATGAAATCGTGACATTTTCCTCTGCTGGCTCCTTCTTCGCCTCCTGGTCACGAAAATGTGACATGTCACGAAATCATGACATTTTCCTCCCTTGGATTCTTCTTCTCCTTCTGGTCACAAAAATGCGACATGTCATGAAATCGTGACATCTTCCTCCCCTGGCTTCTTCGCTTGTCCCCTGGTCGCAAAAATGTGACATGTCGTGAAATCGTGACATTTTTCTTCCTTGGCTCCTTATTTGCCTTCTAGTCGTGAAACTGCGACCTATCGTGAAATCGTGACATCTTCCTCCTCGGGCTCCTTCGCTTGCCCTCTGGTCGTGAAAATACGACATGTCACGAAATCGTGACATCTTTCTTCATTGGCTCCTTCTTCGCTTTCTGGTCGTGAAACTGCGACCTATCGTGAAATCATGACATTTCTTTCTCCTAGCTTTCTCTCTCCTTGGCGGGTCATGAAACTACGACATGTCATGAAATCATGACATCTTCTCCTCTACGCCTTCTCTCTCTTCTACGGGTCATGAAACTGTGACATGTCGTGAAATCGTGACATCTTCCTCTTTCGCTCTTCATCCTGCCTTTGGGTCATGAAATCATGACATCTTCGCTTTCGACTTCCTCTTTCTTCCTCAGGTCGTGAAACCGTGACATGTCACGAAATCGTGACATCTTTGCTTTTCGTACTCTCCTTCTACTTTTGGGTCGCGAAACCGCAACATGTCACGAAATCATGACATCTTTGCTTGCAGCCTCCTCTTGCCTGAATGGGTTGCAAAATCACGACATCCTTGGCACCCTTGCTTCCTTCTTCATTTTGTGTCGCGATATCGCAACACATTTTCTGTCGCGATATCGCGACAGTTTCTCCCCTCAGGTTTTTCTTCGCCACTTGTGTCACGATAACGCGACACATTTTCTATCGTGATATCGCGACAGTTTCTCCCCTCAGGCTTTTCTCTGCCACTTTTTTCACGATATCGCAACACATTTTCTGTCACGATATCGCGACAGCTTTCCCTGGCAAACACTTAGAAATTTTTTTCGCTTCAATGATGGCTCTCCTGCCACTAGATGCTCC
Organism: Wollemia nobilis; assembly: GCA_028583015.1. Classification (NCBI taxonomy): domain Eukaryota; kingdom Viridiplantae; phylum Streptophyta; class Pinopsida; order Araucariales; family Araucariaceae; genus Wollemia; species Wollemia nobilis. The sequence goes on along the minus strand of JAQPPZ010016942.1, from coordinate 1,865,846 downwards.
TACACTAGATGCCACTGGATGCTCCTGCATCAATATGCATGGCAAAATGTAAATACAAATGGAGTGTATGCAATATGTGCATGCCTATGTGAATTTTTTTTTTGTAAAAAGCTATGTATATATGATAATGCAATTATGCATAGAAGAGGACCACTGGATAAGGAGGAGATAGGAGTGATCTCAAAAATTAATGCAAATGCATATTGCTCCATTAATATTATGAATGGGTACTAGGCCTGAGAGCCAGTCAAGGTAGTCTAGGGTTTCATCTAATTCTTCTTGCTTATCATTGCCTAAATCTGCCTGAAAGACCTTGGGAACTCTAGTGGAAGGTGATGTGGGTGAACATGGAGAGGAATGAGGAATGTAGTGAGCCGAAGCCTTTAGCAATTTATTGAATAGGGTGAACTACGAAGAGGAGAGTGTGGAGGAAATCTGGTTCATGTCAATAAGGCTAATGCCAATTGGATTTGGCCTAGCCAAATCGTATGGATTACGGAGTGGGGTAAATAAGTCAATAGGATTCATATTGAACTAGCGGAAGGTAGGATGGTTTGGCTGAATGGGAATATGGAATAATTGAATCAGAACCAATGTCAAGGCATGGTATCCCTATAATAGTGAATGTGAAAACATCAGAGCAACATTTTTTTTTGAAATGTTTTGTTGATTTTGATTTTTTTTTTGAGATATGTACATATGTTACAATTCTTGGCTTATGTGGGTGGCTCAAGGAAAATTACCAGGTGGATCATATTGTTCTTGTGGAAGAAGCAAGCAGAATATGGGATGATGGATGGGGAACATTCAGAGGTAAAACTCTTCCTATAGGGTGATGGGGACAATGGGTTGTGACTCGTCTTTAGAATCAGTAGAAGCATTTGACATGACCTCAAATTCTTCATAACTTTCATCGTCAAAATCAAATATAGGATAGGTGAAGTTGATGGTATCATCTTTGTTTACTTCATCCATGCAAAGTTCTTGAAGGACTTGTTCAAGAGAAGATGTTGATGGTAATGGGTGATCTTCATCATTGAGTGTAATATTTTTAAAGGCTTTCTCAAGAGAAACGGTGGAAGACAATGGGTATAGCCTTAACCAGAATGATCATGAGCACATCTATATGGTACCTCTAATGTATCATGCATTCCTTGCTCATGGGAACCTAGACCTTGACCTTGCCAATGGAACATATTAAAGTATCAAGCTAGAAACTCCTCTATTTTAGGTATATTGGCATGCCTAGGCTCGTGTGGTTCTTCGGGTGGGTTTTCCCTAGTTGATAAATCAAACCCTCCATAAACAAATTTAATGCTATTTTGAGTGGCACTCATGTCGTAAACATCACCTATGGATAAAGAACAGTCTCGAGAACATCCAAAATCCTTAGCTATGGGAATGTCTAGGGGTGTAATGGTGATGTCTTGGACCACGTACTTACCAATGCTCAGATTAGTGATGTAGACTATGACCTAGGTTGATGAGGTATATGGTGAAGGCTCAGGTGGATCTAGATTTGTTGTGGATGGTGGTGAGTTAAATATGTCAAAATCTAAAAGTTTTACTTGTGACACATCGGCTACTAGAGTGGGATTGGATGGCGGTGTGGCATGATGATATGGATTAGAAGAAGTGGTTGTAGTAGAAGGGGTTGTTGTGATGTATGATGTGTTAATGGAAGATTGACTGTGAGTACATGTACAAGAAGGAATGGATGTTTGAGAAGGTGATGTGATGGGTAGCTCCTCTAAGATGGGAGCCTTAGAAGATGAATATGGATTAGGATTAAAAGATGATGTGGGTGGATTTGATGATGGAACCAAGAATAGATGGGTGGATGGTAACATGGATTTATAAGGATTTGAAATGAAATTACAATACTTAAAAGGTTCAACATTCACGGGGATGCAATGGACTTGTCCATCATGAATGTATTTCAAGCATTGGTGGAGAATTGAAGGAACACATTTCATTTCTCTCATCCAAGGTCTACTGATGAGTATATTATACGCCATGGCTCCTTACAAGATGTGAAACATTGTTTGCAATGTTCTGGCCCCTACTTCTATAGGTAAAACAATAGTGCCAATTGTGGTACACAAAGCATTATTAAATGCTTTTAGGATGAACGATGATTTAGAAATATGGGATGGAGGTAATTTGAGGTGGATAAGGGCAACAGTAGTAATGATATTGATTGATGATCCGGTATCAATTAATACTCTTTTGAATGGCTTTATGTCTATTAATGCCATTATGTGCAATAGAGGGTCCACCGATTCTAAACTCATTGATTTTATCTCAAAGTCGTAGAAGGTAATTTATGGTTCCATGCATGTTCTAACACTCCCTACAAAGTTGTTGAAGTTATTAGAGTCTTGGTATTCTAACTCAATTGACTTGAGTATCTCCATTAAATATTCTCTATGCCTAGGGGATTGTTGGATAAGCTCATACACAGAAAACTTGGCTAATGCCATTTTCAAACTAGTGGTTAACCGACTAGTTAAGGCTACTGCTACCCTTATTGGATGAAGAATAGGTAGATTAGATGGATAGATTGATTGGCAGAGATGGATTTGGTGATGTTTGGATTGGAGGTGGGTTCGAAGGTTGTTGAGTATTTTATTGATTTTTCCTTTGCCCTCTAGTGACCACATGGACTGCTCCTACAAAGTTTTGGTATTGTTGGACATGATTTACTTGATTAGGAGGTGGTTGTTGATTGTTACCTCCTATATTATGTTATACCTCCCCATGGTTAGGTAGAGGTGTCTAATATATGCCCAAATTTTGATTTTTTAGAGCTAAAGGGTTATCCACGTTAATGGCCCCTAAGTCTATGAGGTATTGCACTATGTTTTTGAACACATGGCAGGAATTGATATCATGCCCATTTTATTGATGGTATGGTAAAACAAGTGCTCTCTATAACTTTTAGGCCTTTTGGTGGGATCATCGGGCCTAATTTCTAGCAAGGCTAATTTATTGGTCTCATACAACCTTTGAAATATAAATGAATATGGTTCCACTAAGGGAGTATATTGACGTTGGGGTCAATTGAATTGGTGGGGGGTAGGTTGTTCCACAGTTGGCACTATGTTTTGTATCATTGGTGCTTCGATTACTGATGGGACCATATGATAGGAAATTTGTTGTTGCACTAGTTTTTGAGCCATTACGGGCTGGTTCATGACCACTTGATTGACTTGATTAGTTGTGTTAGCCATTGAGGCTTGTGTGGATTTGGTTTGGCCAGTTTGATTATTTTGGTATTGATCCCTATTTTGCCATTATTTCTTCTTAGGATTAATGATACCCTCTTGGATTTTTATCTCCTCAATGACACTAGCCTGTGCTAAATCCTCCTCAAATGTTCTATAATTATTGAGTTGTAGCATCCAAGATATGGGTTTTAAGCAACTCTTGGTAAAATTTTTGACAAGAATGGCAACTTTGTTATGACTTCCCTCCAACGATTTCTACAATCATAGATAGGTTCCTCATCCCATTGTTTCAAATAATATATCTGATAAGGACACCTTTTTAATATTAAGGGTGAATCATTCCAAGAATAGATCTATTAATTGATCAAAAGTATAAATACTATGTGTAGGCAATTGATTGTACCATTCAATGGCATCTCCCCCTAATATTTGAGGAAATGTTCAGAGCATAAGAGCATTATCATCCCTAATCCAAAAACATATGTGGACAAATGAACTCACATGCTCCTTAGGATCCTCATTTCTCCTTAACTTGTCAAATTTTGGTACCGTAATATCTACAGGATATGGTGGTGATGGTACCGATGGATGGATTGGTTTATGGATCAATTGGATTAATGTGAGATTTTGGCTCATTATTCCTAGTGATTTTTGCATAAAATGATCAATTTTATTTTGCTTTTCCTGGAATCTAAAATCTTCTGCTTGAATATGAGGACCTTGAATTATGTTATGGTTGGTTGATGGTATGGGTGGTAGATGTTGGGGTGTGACCAACATGGTGTTGTGGAATGTATTGGGTTGGGTATGTGGAGAATATGATGTTTGAAATATGGGGATGATTGATGAAGATGATGATGGAGAAATTGATTGTGTTGGTGGTTAGTGGAAATTTTTATTAGTATGGTGGATGTGTGGAGTGGTGGTGGATTTGGGATGGACATTATGGAATATTGAGGGACCCATGCTAAATTTTGATTAATGAGCAGAGGTTGATTTGGAAATCCTTGGGTCATAGGGTCTATGTAAGCTGATTGTTTTCCTTTTGTTCATTGTGAAAGTAGTCTGTTGATGAGCCCTAATGTATCCATAAGTTCCTGATTTGACCATGTGTCAAATTATGGGATTATGGTTTTATGAGACGATGGATGAGTTTATGATGATGGATGATTAGTCATGGTCATGTTGGCTAAGTGAGATGATGGAGGTGTGGATGATGATGGATGAGAGGACATGGGTATGGTGCAAGTTGTGTTTGATGTTAAAAATTGGAGGCTAGGGACTTGTGAGGTAGCATTGACATACTCCTCATACAAGGGATTGGTATAGGTGGATGTGAGATAAGTGTTTGGAACACTTGGGATTTGTTGTGGTTGGCTTGTGGAGCAAGGCATACTATATTTATAACTCGAATTAGGATATCATTGGGCAAGGTAGGTGGTATCCAATTTGTATTCTTCAAAATATTCTTGGCTAAGGGGTTCTAAGGCATATTTAGAAGCCTTGTAAAGGGCCTGCACTCTATCCATATTTATGTAGGTTGTGGCTATATCCACATTGTGTGAATGCATGTTCACTTAAGATTGGGGTGGATGGGATGATCCATACAAAGTAGTCTAAACCATAATGTATGAGGCTACCAAAGTAGCGGGATCATGGGAAGTGTTTTCCATTAAACTACTTTGGTTTATTATTTTCTTTTATTGTCGTGTTAGCACCATAAAGTAGTTAAACAAAAGATCCAAAGCTTATATAAATCACACAAATTAACAACTTTTCGAAAATTTAAAGAATAGAAAACAATCAGTCCTAGGTTTCACCATGTGTGTCTTACCTTGTTCATTAATTATTTTCTTTCATTAATGTGAAGTTCCTTTTAGAATTGTTGGCTTGTGTGTTTTACTGTAACTTAATCTTCTTTAATGAAAAATAAAGGTAAAAACTAAGGCTGGCCAGGGCAATGAGATTATTGTTGGTAATGACCTCCAAAAATTTTGCTCAGAGGTAGTCCTCTGGTTTCTAGGGTAGAGATTGGTGGATGGAAATCACGACCACCATCACAAAATATCAAGCAATAACTAGTGATGAAATCCAGCCACTACTGTTTAAAATGTGAATCGTGCAAGTGTGTGTGATTTATTTTATTAGATTTTCTTATTCTCTATGGTGTGCAAACAATATTAAATATTACTAACTTCACTAATCTAAATCAGAAGCCAACACAAAGACAAAAATTTCACCTAAAGAGTGTAGAGTACACCCTTAAAATCCCCTGCCTACAAGTGATTAAAATCACAAGAGCAACCAGAGGGTTCGTCCACCTCTCTACCAAAGGGGCCAGCCTATGGCAAGATTACTTTATGCATCAAGATGTTTTTCCTATTTAGATATGCAAAATTAAAGTGATCTTTAACCCTAAAATGCAAAATATAGGATGCATTTATGTTTCATATGCACTCAAAAATGCAAAAAATCACCTAAATCTACAAATTTTAGGACAAGAAATGAATTTGACATAATGAAACACACACAAATCCTAGATGTAACTTGCTACCGATTCTTTCCCAAACTGCTTAATGTTAAACCCAGAAATAGTGAAAATAGCAATAGAATGCAAAATATGTAAATTGCTAAATAGCAACCTAGGGTTATGAAACTTACTTGGAAGCCTTAGCTCTGCTCCAAATCACTACCAGGCGCAATTGGGTGCCTGCGTAGGTGCAACAGAGTTCCTGTGTAGGTGCAAAAGAGCACCTTCAATTATTTGTAGATGTTGCAGAATGCTCTGTGGATGCTCTCAAATGCCTGTGTAATCTTTGAAAATGTTGCAAACTGCTTAATAAAACCCTAGCAATGAAATTGATGATCTCTATGCTTCTAAAAATTCTTGTAACAAATAGAAATAAAATTAAGTTAGCAAGGTAGATCTATTAAATAATGAAACCCTTGTGGGGTCCCACCGTGATCACCATTTGTGAAGACAAGAACACGACACTTAAATAAAATAAGGAAATCAAATAACACAATGAGATACAATATTGCACAAATGGATATATTCAATAATACAATGGGATCCAATAAACTCCTTTTGATACAATCTATCCTCAATGAGGGTATTTGATACAATGATTTATAGAAATGCTAGGGTTCTCCAAAACCCTAGCTATAACAATGAAGTGTCTTTATATTGATGTGTTCTTGCTTCCAACGAGGTGAGTGGGCTTTGAATATCCTATGTCAGGCCACTTCATCTTCAAAAATCATTCAAAAATATGTGAAATCTATAGATATGCATACACAAAAATAGAGAAAGGGGTTAATAACACTTGTGAGGGCTCCATAGTGTGAGGCCCTCAGACATCAGTAAACCCTAACTAAAAATGTATTAAATGGCATGTGAAATCTACAAATCATGTAACAAAATAAAACCAATAAAGATATACCTTGCTTTTATTTTGTTGTTGTAGTTGGCATGGTGTAGTAGGCTCAGATTCACATTTTTGTAGTTGTAGTAGGCTCAGACGTGCACTTGGTATACTCTAATGTAAGATTCGCAGGCTTTGGTGTGCACTTGTGGGATACATCATTCTCTAGAGAGCACCTATGAAATACAAAAATCTTTGGTGAGCACTTCGTAGGCTCTAGTGAGCACTTCACAAGCTCTACAGTGAGCCTCGTAAACTCTGGAGGGCACCTACGGATTAGGGTAGAATATACAAAAGTAGGTCTAGGGAGTGGAAACGAATGTGGAAGATGGATGGGGGCTACGATGACAAGGAAGGATGAATGGGGGATGGCTGGAACAACAAAAGTCTTGTTTTCTTAGCTAGGGCTTTAGATATTCAAACTCTATCTCTCTCAGCTTCGCTAGGGCTTCAGCAATGACTCCTCTAGGGTGTAACTTCTAATCTCAAGGTTCTAGGGTTTGGGCATTTGCAAATGCCCCTATTTATAATCCAACCTAAAGTTTTCTTAGGGTTTTAGCCTTACACTTTTTATCGTGTGGCTAAGATTAAATTATATCCTATGGTTGAGATTACTTTTTAGATGTGGCATGGATTAATTAATATGGACAGTTCGGATTAGATTGGATTGGACGGATGTGGTTAATTGAGTTTATAAATATATTTTATAATAAATATATTATAATATAATATAAAATTTTATATTAAATATAAAATAATATTAAAATAATCTCAATTGGGTTAGGAAATGGCGGTAAATATGGAATTGGGCCAAATAATTGGCAAGAAAGGTGTATGGTAGACAAGTGGGTGGTGGAATGGTTAGGATGGAGTATTAGTGGCTGTAATTTGGTGTCTACAGAAACTTTAGAAGAAGAAAATTCAGAAGAAGATATTGTAAGAAAAAGTGAGACATTTGAGGATGATTTGGACAATAGAAAGTTCAACAAGGAAAGGAACAATGCACAAAGAAGAAACATATGGAACAAAAATCATAATAGGTTAAGAGAGACTAAGATACCAATGAGTTCAAGACAAGGAAACTTCAATGGAATATGTTTTTCATGTCATGGGTTTGAGCACATGGCTTAACAATGCAAGACACATGAAATATAGGAATATGGTAACAAATAACTTTTCCATGGTTATTGCTACTCATGTAATCAGTTTGGACACAAGGCAATGAATTGTAGGGTTCATGATAAAAAATGATATGGCTTTACTAGGAAAAATCCTAAGATATTTTCACTTCCAATAAATAATAATATTAAGAGTTATAAGTGCAATAATGATGGACACACAACAAAGTGGTGTAGATCAAACATTCTAGAATCAAGCATGAATAGGAACAGGAACAGGAACAAGAACAGGAATAGGAATAGGAACTGGAACAAGAATATGGATATAAACATAAACAAGAATATGGACATGGATAATAACAAGAACAAGAATAGGAATATAAACAAGAATATGGATATAAACAAGAATACTCAAAGAAATCAAAAGGATCAGATGAGAAGGAAAGAGGATAAATGTAAATACTAGTGCTTGCTGGGAGTAGAAATACTCCCACCCCAAAATTAACCACCTCAAGAGGAAGTGGGGGAGGGGCTAAGCTAAGATACTAATTCCTAGTCCTGAGCCCCAAAGGTGAGCCTTTTCCATTTATGCCAAATGGAGATATATTTGAGTAAGCGGGAGAAATTTTGTATTTGAGTAAGGGGGAGAGATTTGGCATAAGGAGAGAGCAATTTCCCAAGGAGAGAAAATTAAAAAGGTCAAGGAAATGGTAAAAATTTATTGGGTTGCCATCAATGACAAAGGGGGGTATTTTTGGACATTTTGAGTCCATAGAGTTGTAATTTATATCAAGGCATGAGGTTTGTCATAAATACCAATAAGTGAACCACTATTGATGCCAAGAGGTCAAAAAGATAAATGCAAAGGTCGTTGGCAAAATAGCTTCATAATATTTATTTTTGATACTACAAAAAACATAAGTAAAAGTTTTTATTAAAAACCATGGATTTGCAAAGTAAAAGGTTTTATTAAAAACCATGGATTGGCAAAATAAAAGGTTTTATTAAAAACCATGGATTGGTAAAATAGAAGGTTTTATTAAAAACCATGGATTGATAAAATAAAAGGTTTTCATAAAAACCCAAGGAGGCTTTTTATTCCACATTAAAAAGTCTAAAGGAAGATTAAATATTTATTTTATAAATATTTAAATTCAAATTGAATTTAAATTTTATAAATAAATATTCATTTATTCGAAATAGCAAAACATTAATGTTATTCCTCTGACATGCAAGTTGAATTTATCTCCACCAACATGTTGAAATAAACAACAAGGTAATATAAATATTGTCTTTGCTAAGACAAAATATATATGCTTCAGATTTGAAAAACATGCTAAGGAAATTCGTGCGCTGCAAAATTTTGGAGTTTAAGAAAATGTAGTGTATTATTTCTATCACCATTCAATGGCTAGCTTGAGTTGCACTTGGCTTGGATCTTGTGAAAGGAAGGTTATGGGTTCAAAACTGGTGGCAGCAAAGTGTTGAAGCCCTTTTTTGGTTTATTTTTTTGGTGGCAACAAAAAGGAGAGTAGGGTTCTTGAACACTCTAGCTCTCACGTGAGTGCTAACTCACTAGCAAATGCCATAGCTAGAGCACTTGGGAGGTAGCATCATGGGTTCAAAACCCACTAAGGGCAAAGGTACTATTTTTGGTTTAATTTTTGTTTTCCCTAAGGTTGTGTGAGAATATTAGGAGGGATAAGGTGATGATTAAAAGTGGATTATTTACTTTTAAGATAAAGTGATTTTTGGGCATGATAAAAGGTTTTTGTTGATAAAATAAAACTAAGGTATTTAATTTTTATCTTAGAAGAATAAATTACATTATTTTATAAAGTATTTTATTTGATAAATGCAATTTGAGAAAGGAGTTATAAGTAGAAATTGAGTTATATTTTATTAAAGAGTTTTTTATGGAAATTATGATGTTAGAATTTTATTATTGATATCGAGCAATAAGGTGTATTTGGGATTTGAGTTATCATTGTATTTTGTGAAAAGTGATAGGGTGATATTTATTGTCATCTAACCCTTTGTACTTTGCAAAGAAAGTTGTAATATTTGATCTAGGTTTTTAAGGTCATCTTACAACAAAGAAAAAGGTATGGGCATATTATTTCTTGGTTGAGTTGATTGGTTGGTTTTATGAAAAAAAACTTTGGATTAAAAACAAATTACTCAGATTTCCTTGTTGAGTTATATGTGAAGAGTGTTTTATAAGCATTTTTGAGTGTGCTTTGAATTAATGCTTTAAGGTTTTTTGGAATAAAGGTTTGTTGATAAAACCTTGTGTGATAAGCATTATTGTTGAAGCCATTGATTGGGTGAAGAACTTGAATTAGGGTTTGCAAAGTTCATGAGTATCATTGTTATGTGAGATTGGTTGATAAGCATTTTTGGAAATATTTTGAGTGAGTTTTCATATGCTTGGACTAGGGTATGTGAGTAAGAATTATTTAATTGAGTGATTGGTTGAGTAGAGTTGGTTGAGCCTAGTCAAGTGGATGTGTGTAGTGATTGATCAAGTTCTATAAAACAAATTATTCTATATTTTGAATTGATTTGAGTAAGTGATTGAGATTCTTGTGAGTGTGAAGCATATTGAGTCTCTAAAAATTATCTATATGTTTCTAAGATATTTATTGAAAGTGATTGAGTATTAATGTGATTGTGAAGCATATTGATTCTCTAACAATTATCTATATGTTTCTAAAAGATTGATTGAAAGTAATTGAGTATTGAAGTGAATGTAAAGCATATTGAGTCTCTAACAATTATATTTATGTTTCTATGAGATTGGAAAAGTTATAGTGTGGACTTGTTGAGCAAATTTGATGCAAGTCTTTGAGAAGACTTGTCGACAAATTTGTGTGAGTTTTTGGGGAAGCTTACAATAGAGATTGAGAGCATATTTGGTTAACTACTAGTGAGTACTTATTGAGTAGATTTGAACAAGTTCTAGTGAGGACTTGTAGAGCATATTTGGACAAGTTATATAGAGAACTTGTGGATAGAAAAGTGTGAGATTTTGTGAAATCTTACAAGTCAGATTTGAGACAAGTATTTGAGAAGACTTATGAGCAAAGTTGATTGATTGATTTGTTCAAACCTTGAGTTAAGGTTTGGGGCAGATCCAGTAGATTTGATTTGAGATTGATTCAAGCTTTGATTTAAGGCTTGAGGAAAGAGATTGAGGATATATTTGTGCTATATTGAAGGACTATGTTTAGTACAGATTCAAGGATAGATTTTGGTGCAGATTTGAGGATAAGTTTGTGCCATACCAAAGATAGATATTGAGGATATATTTGTGCTAGACTAAAGTATTGTGTTTAGTGTAGATTTGAGATAGATATTTGGAGGTGATAGATTTGAGGATATAGGTCTCTAGCTATATTATGGAGGATAGGTATCTTTTGTGGATATATTTCCACTTCCTAATGGTAATGGAGGCAAAGGTCTTCTAGAGGATCACCAGTAAAAGTAGAATTAGAAGATTCGTGGATTTTATGGATAGATATCCACTAACTTGATTAGTGGATTAGTGTATCCTTTGGATAGAGGTCCATAAAAATTGTAATAGGGAAAGGATTCCCAAGAGATTGATTGAGAAAATTTTAGTGAAAGATTTTTTCTATGCAGTAGCCCACATTGGGTGAACCACATAAAATATGTGTCTTTATTGTGTGTGGTGATTTGTGCATTGCTTTGATTACTACTATTGATATTGCTATATTTATACTCCATAATATTGATTAGAAATAAAAGTAAAAGGTGGTCTTATACTATTCACACCCCTCTTAGTATAATCTTGTGTTCTTAAGTAATTTCCATATGTTGGCCCAACTCCCTTGATCCTTTTATTACTAGACCAATACCAAATCCAAGAACCATCATAACCCATAGAAAATTTGCAGATATTTCTTTTTGAAGAGGTATATTACTGACTACGGGTAAATTGGATGAGGACCAGGAGGACCTGTGCTCCCTAACCATGTGTGGGTTTCATTACCACACATTATAGATGGGATAATGCAACTTGAATTTCATAGCTAGGTTTTCGATCTATGACTATACAAGTGAAAACCCTTAAACAGTTGAGTATATCATCAAGATTTTTGAAAACATGATGAGAGTTACTTATTGATATAAAAAAACTTGGAAAACACATCAAATAGTTTAGGATTCACAAGCAAATTTAAAAGAATATAATCATCATTGTTTACTTTGCTTGACTTAAAATTTACATAAAATACAATATAATGGTGTGAACACGGAGAGGTTGATCCGATCATAGACCCAAGAGCAAAGCCAAAGCTCCACCCTTTGTACAACATAATGTAGAAGGCCCTCAACCATAGAATACTCCTTAACATTGTTTTATTATTATTAGATGGGATATTTCTACATGCAAGGATCCTATTGAGAACACCCCAATTAGAGGAAGTGCTAGACACTCCTCAAGAAATATACTATAGCATGAGACTTTCGAACATGGGGTCCCAAAAATGGTAGTATTTATCGATATTGCACTCCACGTGCATCCATAGGATCAACTAAAGAGTATGTCACAAAGGGATCCATATTGGTACCCCTTCGACCTGTATCTAAGAGAGGCTCAAGACTTCCACCATCTGAGTATAGATAGGATCAATATTTTCCCATTTAGGGATAAGTAGATAGGGTCACTTTTGATCATAGGCCCATATAGAAAACCTACAAAAGTGAACCTTGTAAGTTCACCATAGACATCTAAAGTGGGAGCTAGAGGAATTCCACCTCATAAGCCATGGTTTAGTAGTAATTTAGATGGTCTAGATAGAGTCCTATGACATCTAGGTTATAATCCTTTGACTGCACCCTCTTGATCTATGAGGGAGTGTAGTGGAAGCACCATTAGGACCATTAAAGAACCTAGAGAGTGCTCCAAGCATTCTCGTGATATGCATTCTCCTACATCCCATGCAAGCATAGAGTATAGGAGACAACCTGATGTGAATTCCACCTTCATAGACAAGAGCAAGAGCATGGAAAATCAATCTATTGGGGGGCATACCCACAAATTCACTCGAGCATAGTGCACACACCAGATGCCTCATATTATGTTAGTCTCACAATGACACCGAGGGGGGGGGTGAATCAGTGCAGCTCTTAAAAACTTAAATCTTCAACTCTTAAAGCCAAAACAATGAAAACTTAAAACCTAATAAAGAAAATATAACAAGAGAGCATCACATAACACAAGATGTACCGAGGTTTGCCAATTTGGCTACTCCTCAAAAATTGACTGTTTGGACTTCCATCCAAATATAGCATTTGCAAAGCAACAACTTTACAATCAATTTACAGCACCAACTGGAAGGAGCACCAACCCCTGATTTATCTGCACCAAAAAAAAAGGAGCACCAACCCCTGATTTATCTACAACAATAGAAAGGAGCACCAACCCTTGATTTACCAGCACCAACTGGAAGGAGCACCAACCCCTTATTTATCTGCACCAACCCCTAATTTATTTTTGCCAACAGAAAGGAGCACCAACCTCTGATTTACTAGCACCAACTGGAAGGAGCACCAACCCCTAATTTATCTACACCAATAGAAAGGAGCACCAACCCTTGATTTATTGGCACCAATATAAAGGAGCACCAACCCCTGATTTACCAACACCAACTGGAAGGAGCACCAACCCCTAATTTATCTGCACCAATAGAAAGGAGCACCAATATCTACACCAATAGAAAGGAGCACCAACTCCTGATTTACCAGCACAAACTAGAAGGAGCACCAACTATTAAGCAAAGTGCAGCAACAAGATTGTCATTGTTGTCAACACAATCAGCTGGATCATTTGATTCAATACACAGGAATTTCAGATGCTCTGAAGCTATTCAGATGCAGCAAATAGGAAGCTCAGAGATCTCTCAGAATATGTACAACATTTTTCCAAAAAGACCTAAGTGGCCCACATGCAAAAATTCAAAGAAAAAGACAAGTCAGGAAAGTGTCGCAATATCGCGACATATTCAGAAAACAGGAAAACTATCGTGATTTCACGACATAGTGGAGGAGAGAGAAAGTGCAAAGGAAAATGTCATGATTTCGTGACATATTGGAGGAGACAGAAAGAGCAAGGAAAACTATCATGATTTCGTGACATGTTTGAAGAAAATAAGGCAAGTTGAAAAATTGTCGCAATTTTGCGACATATTCGCAGCATAGGCACAAGCAGGGAAAATTGTTGCAATTTCGCGACATGTTGGAAGAGAAGAAGGCAAGTTGAAAAACTGTCATGATTTCATGACATGTTCGAAGCAATGGCGCAAGAAAGTAAAACTGTCATGATTTCATGACATGTTCGAAAAGAAAGCACAAACAGGAATAATTGTCATGATTTCATGACGTGCTACAGAAGTGAGAGTCTGAAGTGCAAACTGTCACAATTTCATGATAAGTTTGAGGAGAGAGAAAGAAAAATGAAAAAGGGTCACAATTTCTCGACATGCTACAGAGTTCGAAGAGAGAATTGTCACGATTTTGCAACATGCTGCAGAGTTCAAAATGAGAACTATCATGATTTCGCGACATGCTACAGATGAAAATGTTCCAAGTAAGAACTTGATGCAGGAGCATCCGGAGGTGGAAGAGCAATCTTGCATCACCCAAAAATATTTTTTTTCTCTAAGTGCCAAAGCTATCGCGATATCGCGACACTTTTTGAGAAAAGGCACCAAGGGGCCAAACTGTCACGATATCGCGACACTTTTTGAGAAAAGGGGCAAAGGTGCAAAGTGGTCACGAAATCGTGACACTTTCGGAAGCAAAGGCTCAAAGGCGCAAAGTGGTCACGAAATCGTGACACTTTCGGAAGCAAAGGCTCAAAGGCGCAAAGTGGTCGCAAAATCGCGACACTTTCGAAAGCAAAGGCTCAAAGGCGCAAAGTGGTCACGAAATCGTGACACTTTCGGAAGCAAAGGCTCAAAGGCACAAAGTGGTCACGAAATCGTGACACTTTCGAAAGCAAGGCTCAAAGGCGCAAAGTGGTCACGAAATCGTGACACTTTCGGAAGCAAAGGCTCAAAGGCACAAAGTGGTCACGAAATCGTGACACTTTCGGAAGCAAAGGCTCAAAGGCGCAAAGTGGTCACAAAATCGTGACACTTTCGAAGCAAAGGCGATAAGGTGCAAAGTGGTCGCGAAATCGTGACACTTTTGGAGCAAAGGCACCAAGGGGCAAAGTGGTCACGAAATCGTGACACTTTCTAAGAAAAGATGCCAAGGGACAAAGCCATCACGAAATCATGACACATTTCGTAAAGAAGCACCAAGGGGAGCAACTGTCGTGAAATCGTGACACATTTTGAAAAGAAGAGCCGAAAGGAGCAACTGTCGTGAAATCGTGACCCGATGGCAGAAGCCGAGTGCAAAAGGCAAGGACGTCGTGAAATCATGACATGTCACGGTTTCGTGGCCCGAAGGCGAAAAGCGAGTGCGGAAGGCGGAGGCGTCACGATTTCGCGACGTGTCACGAAATCGTGGCCCGAAGGAGAAAATAGAGGCCGAACGCCAAAACGTCGCGATATCACGACCGAAGAGGAGAGAGAGCGTAAGGAAGCAAAAACGTCATGATATCGCGACAGAACGCTCACGACTCTAGACAAGCCGACGGTTACAGAGGCCATTGCAGAAGGGCACGTGACAGCGAATTATAGGTGGCCATGGAGTACTAGGCGGTTACAGAGGCCATTACAGGAGGGCACGTGGCAACAAATTACAGATGGCTATAGAGCACTCCTATGAATGATGACTCGGCGGGTTGATGGACAGGCGGCTACAGCGCACTCCACCATTACATGCCATGATGATTCGAGGCACCTGGCAACATCTTGCAGGCGACGACAGAACATTCATGTGGGCGGTTAGAAACAAACTTGGCATTCTATGTAATGATGTCCATAGGGGGTCGGGTCTGTTATAAAAGGTAGTACATAGATTGTAAAAGGGGTTGGCCATTTGATATAACTTCTGTAATTCAAATTTGAAGGCTCTATTAATGAAATTTTCGTGATTTTTTCTGTGTTTTATCAGTCCTACATCAAGTGGTATCAGAGCCAGAAGGTTCTGAGTGCACGAACCGATCGTCGATAGTGAGGCAGTTTGCACCAGGATTGTGGTTGTGGGTTGTGAGGAAGCGAGCAGGATGCCTCCACATAGGAACCATGGTGGTGTGAGGAATAGGGGAGCAGAGGTCGATCTTAGAGCCTTGCAGAGGCAAGTTCAAGCCCTGCAGGAGGAAATCAGAAGAGGAGTTGAGCCAAGAAGGGAGGAACCCAGTGAAGATGAAGTTTGGGAAGAAGAGGGTCCATCTGATGAAGAAGAAGCATTGGATCCAGCAGAGGCTAGGCTGTATAGGGCCATATCCCAGATCGGGAAGAAGCCGAAGTTTGATGTCTCCACCTATTCTAGGAATCTCAATCTCGAGGAGTTGATAGATTGGATCAACGACATGGAGGAATACTTCGAGTATGAGGAGATCTCAGATCCAAATCGGATCAGGTTCACAAAAACAAAGTTGAAGGGACACGCTAGCATCTGGTGGAAAGGAGTACAGCTAGAAAGGAACAGGAGGGGAAAGGAAAAGATCACCAGGTGGGATAGGATGGTGGAGAAATTGAAGAGGCAATTCATCCCCGTGGATTATGAGTTGGATTTGTTGAGGAAGATGCAGAGTCTTAGACAGGCAAGTAAATATGTCAAGGAGTATACGGAGGAGTTCTATCAGATCTCGATTAGAACCGGCCATTCTGAGGCGAATAAGGAGAAAGTCGCACGATACATCAATGGATTGAGAACCAACATCCAAGAAGAGCTGAGTCTGGTTTGAATGAGCACGGTTGAGGATGCATACCAGTTTGCATTAAAAGTGGAGGAGAAACTGAATAGGAGATTTGATGGTAAGCAGAGAGGAAAGGAGAGGGGTGGAAGAGCTGGTGGAAGGACCAGTGGAGGAAGATACAGAGATTTGAGGAAGACTGGTGAAGCAAGCAGTAGCCAAAACCAGAAAGAAGAGAAAGAGGAGAATACCCAATGCCCACGCAATCAGAACAACAACTACCCGAGGGGAAGAGGTAGGCCTGGGCGAGGGTTTGGAAGAGGTGTCTTTCGAGGAACCTACTTCAACTATGGAGAAGAAGGACATCGGGCATACAACTGCCCGTAGCATCAAGAAAGGCCAAATCGAAGACCTGAGGGTCAGGCCCGAGCTGCTGTAGCAGACGAAGGTGTCGAATCTGAGCACTCTGAGGAGGCAGAACGAGGAGAGGCGATGGTCATCAAAAGAGTCTTGTTGAATGAAGAAAAGAAGGCAGATCAGAGGAACAACCTGTTTCGCACAAGATGCAAGTGCACAGGCAAGGTCTGTAACATCATCATCGATAATGGAAGCACTGACAACTTGGTCTCTGAGGAGATGGTTGCTAAGTTGCAGCTGGAGAGAAGAAAACACCCGCACCCTTATCGGATTGCATGGTTACAAAAGGACCATCGGGTGTTGGTCGATGAGCAATGCCTGGTGAAGTTTAACATTGGAACTTACCGTGATGAGGTCCTTTGTGACATCTTGCCCATGGATGCATGTCACTTGTTGCTTGGGAGACCATGGCAGTTTGATCGAAGTGTTGTACATGATGGTCGAGCCAATACATATTCCTTGTCAAAAAATGGAGTTCGCCATAAGTTGAAACCCCTGAAGGAGGTGGATGAGAAGGTATGCAGTAGTGCACGAGTCTGTCTAGTTGATGGAAGAAGATTTTTAGATGGCCTGAAGCCAGATCATATGTGCTATGCAATAATCCCTAGGGTTAGGGAAGAAGAATGCAAGGAAACTCCAGTGGAAGTCATGGGACTGTTAGAGGAGTTTCCAGATATCATTTCTGATAATGTTCCTGAAGGTTTACCACCTGTTAGGAAGATCAGTCACCACATAGATTTGGTGCCTGGATCGAGCTTGCCGAATAAGGCTGCACACAGAATGACGCCTATAGAAACTGAGGAGTTAAACCGGTAGGTTCAAGATCTGCTAAAGAAGGGGTTGATTAGGGAGAGTCTTAGCCCATGTGCAGTACCTGTAGTACTAGCACCCAAGAAGGATGGAGAGTGGAGAATGTGCATAGACTCTCGGGAAATTAACAAGATCACTATCAAATACAGATTCCCATTGCCAAGGATGGATGATATCATGGACTGCTTGAGTGGAGCTGAGTACTTCACGAAGATTGACCTGAAAAGTGGTTACCATCAGATCCACATTAGAGAAGGGGATGAGTGGAAGACAACCTTTAAAACCAGAGAGGGGCTATATGAGTGGTTGGTCATGCCATTTGGGCTAACCAATGCACCGAGTACCTTCATGCGGTTAATGAATGAAGTCCTGAAGGAATTTCTAGGCAAATTTGTTATTGTCTACTTGGATGATATCTTGATTTTTAGCAGAACCCTGGAGGAACACCTGATGCACATCAGGAGGGTTTTTGAGAAACTGCGGGAGGAGCAGCTGTTGATAAATCTGAAGAAGTGTAACTTTGTGAAGAGGGAGTTAGTATACCTGGGATTTGTTATCTCAGCAGATGGTCTCAAAATGGACCCCAAAAATGTGAGGGCTATCATAGAATGGCCTGCTCCAAGAAGCGTGACTGAGGTGAGATCGTTTCACGGTCTGGCCAGTTTCTATAGAAAGTTCATTAGAAACTTTAGCAGTATTTGCGCATCCCTTACGGAGACAATGAGGGGGAACAAGAAGGAATTCAAGTGGACAACTGGAGCAGACAAAAGCTTTGCTATGCTAAAGAAGAAGGTCACAGAGCAACCTGTCTTAGCACTTCCATATTTTAACAAGGTGTTTCAAGTAGACTGTGATGCGAGTGGTAGTGCCATAGGGGCCGTATTGAGTCAAGAGGGTAAGCCTGTTGCTTATTTTAGTGAGAAGCTCAATGATGCCAGGAAGAAGTATTCGGTATATGATCAGGAGTTCTATGCCATAGTTCAGGCTCTAAAGAAATGGAGGCATTATTTGTTGCCAAAGGAGTTTGTTCTGTATACTGATCATCAGGCACTGCAGTATATTAACAGTCAAGGGAAATTAAATCAGAGGCACCTAAAATGGGTCGAGTTCCTGCAGAGCTACACCTTTGTGCTGAAGCACCGGAGCGGGAGGTCCAATAGAGTTGTGGATGCCTTGAGTAGGAGGCAATGTTTATTGATGGAGATGAAGGTGGAGGTTGTAGGGTTTGCTGAGCTCAAGGGTTTATACCCTACAGACCCCGACTTCGCAGAAGCTTGGAAAGCTTGCACTACGCCTGTTACTTTGGATAGGACTAAGTGGTTAAATTTTTTGATTCAAGATGGAATGTTGTTCAGGGGGAACCAATTATGCATTTCGAGGAGCTCAATGAGGGAGAATCTCATCAAGGAAAAGCACAGTGGAGGTTTAGCTGGACACTTTGGTCGAGACAAGACCATTTCCCTTGTTAGTGAAAATTACTACTGGCCGCAATTGCAACAAGATGTGGCAAAATTTGTGCAAAGTTGTAGGATATGCCAGATGGCAAAAGGTGTGAGGTAGCCTACTGGTTTATATCAACCACTACCTATACCCGAAAGGCCATGGGAGGATATTAGTATGGATTTTGTTCTTGGTTTACCCAAGACGCAGAGGGGACACGACTCCATATTTGTGGTAGTGGACAGGTTTTCAAAAATGGCTCATTTTATTCCCTACGAGAAGACTAGCGATGCGGTCCATGTGGCTGGTTTATTCTTCAAGGAAGTGGTATGACTTCATGGTCTGCCAAGGAGCATTGTGTCGGATAGGGATACCAAGTTTGTAGGGTATTTCTGGAGAACCCTGTGGAAGAAATTGAAGATGGATTTAAAATTTAGTTCTGCATACCACCCCCAAACAGATGGCCAAACAGAGGTGGTAAATAGGAGTTTGGGCAATCTACTGAGATGCTTGGTCGAAGACAAGCCCAAGGGATGGGATTTAGTTTTATCGCAGGCAGAATTCGCTTACAACAGCTCTATCAACAGGAGTACCAATAAATCGCCATTCCAGATAATCTATGGGAGCAGCCCAAGAAATGCTTCAGAGTTGAGAAGGATGGATACAAGAGAAAAATGCAGTTCTGAGGCTGAAGACTTTGCTGAACACCTGAAGGGAGTGCATGAGGAGGTGACAAGGCACATTGCTAAGATGAATACTCAGTATAAGGCTAGGGCAGACCAGAAGTGCCGGGCTAAGGAGTTTGAAGTAGGAGATTCCGTCATGGTCCATCTAAGAAAAGAAAGGTTTCCTGCCAAGACCTATAACAAGCTGAAGATGAAGAAGTTTGGGCCATGCAGGATCATTGGAAAACGAGATTCGGGTAATGCATACGAGGTGGAGTTGCCGAGTGAACTTAACATCTCATCGGTTTTTAACATTTCAGATTTGGTTGAGTATCATGAAGGAGATAGCAGTGCAACACCAAGCCCAGATTTGTGGAGCATTCCAGTAGCCATCCTAGTTGCAGATGAGATAGAAGAAGTCCTTGATACGCGTGAGGGCCGAAGTACTCGAAATAGGTGTTATTCTGAATATTTGATCAAGTGGAAAGGCAGGCCCATAGAGGATGCGACTTGGTTGTCGAAGGCAGAGGTTGACCGCCTGGGTCTACCTCAGACAGATCAAAAGTGAAGGTCACTTCTCAAATTCACCCCGGGTGTCTGATGCAGGAGCATCCGGAGGTGGAAGAGCAATCTTGCATCACCCAAAAATATTTTTTTCTCTAAGTGCCAAAGCTGTCGCGATATCACGACACTTTTTGAGAAAAGGCGCCAAGGGGCCAAACTATCGCGATATCGCGACACTTTTTGAGAAAAGGGGCCAAGGTGCAAAGTGGTCGCGAAATCGTGACACTTTCGGAAGCAAAGGCTCAAAGGCGCAAAGTGGTCGCGAAATCGTGACACTTTCGAAAGCGAAGGCTCAAAGGCGCAAAGTGGTCACGAAATCGTGACACTTTCGGAAGCAAAGGCTCAAAGGCGCAAAGTGGTCGCGAAATCGTGACACTTTCGAAAGCAAAGGCTCAAAGGCGCAAAGTGGTCGCGAAATCGTGACACTTTTGGAAGCAAAGGCTCAAAGGCACAAAGTGGTCACAAAATCGTGACACTTTCGAAAGCAAAGGCTCAAAGGCGCAAAGTGGTCACGAAATCGTGACACTTTCGGAGCAAAGGCGATAAGGTGCAAAGTGGTCACGAAATCGTGACACTTTTGGAGCAAAGGCACCAAGGGGCAAAGTGGTCATGAAATCACGACACTTTCTAAGAAAAGACGCCAAGGGACAAAGCCGTCGTGAAATCGTGACACATTTCGTAAAGAAGCACCAAGGGGAGCAGCTATCGCGAAATCGTGACACATTTTGAAAAGAAGAGCCAAAAGGAGCAACTATCACGAAATCGCGACCCGATGGCAGAAGCCGAGTGCGAAAGGCAAGGACGTCGTGAAATCGTGACATGTCATGGTTTCATGGCCCGAAGGCAGAAAGCGAGTGCGGAAGGCGGAGGCGTCGCGATTTCGTGACGTGTCACGAAATCATGGCCCAAAGGAGAAAATAGAGGCCGAACACCAAAACATCGCGATATCGCGACCGAAGAGGAGAGAGAGTGTAAGGAAGCAAAAACGTCACGATATCACGACAGAACGCTCACGACTCCAGACAAGCCGACGGTTACAGAGGCCATTGTAGAAGGGCACGTGACAGCAAATTACAGGTGGCCATGGAGTACTAGGCGGTTACAGAGGCCATTGCAGGAGGGCACGTGGCAACAAATTACAGATGGCTATAGAGCACTCCTATGAATGATGACTCGGCGGGTTGATGGACAGGCAGCTGCAGCACACTCCGCCATTACATGCCATGATGATTCGAGGCACCTAGCAGCATCTTGCAAGTAGCGATAGAACATTCGTGTGGGCGGTTAGAAACAAACTTGGCATTCTATGTAATGATGTCCATAGGGGGTCGGGTCTGTTATAAAAGGTAGTACATAGATTGTAAAAGGGGTTGGCCATTTGATATAACTTCTGTATTTCCAAATTTGAAACCTCTGTTAATGAAATTTTTGTGAATTTTTTTGTGTGTTTTATTAGTCCTGTGTCAGAACTGTCATGATTTCGTGACATGCAGCAGAAGAAAGAGTTCAAAGTAAGAACTGTTACGATTTCATGACATGCAACAGAGGAAATATTTCAAAGTGAGAACCATCATGATTTCACGACATGCAGCAGAGGAAAGAGTTTAAAGTGAGAATCATCATGATTTTTTGACATGTAGCAGAGGAAAGAGTTCAAAGTGAAAATAGTCATGATTTCATGACATGCTACAAACAAAAGTGTTTAGTGTATGAAATGTTACAATTTTGCGATAGGTTGAAGAGAAAGCGTACGGATGCAGAGAGTGTCGTGATTTCATGACAGGTTGAAGAGAAAGTGTATGGATGCAAAAAGTGTCATGATTTCATGACAGGTATAAAAGAAAGCATATGGATGCAGAAAGTGTCATGATTTCACGACAGATTGAGATGGCAGTGTACGGTTGGAGAAAGTGTCACAATTTTGTGATAGAAATAGAAAGTAGGTCTTCAATAAGAAAAGTGTCACGATTTCATGACAAAAGCCAAAGATGTGAAGTACGAAAGCAGAAGTGTCATGATTTCACAACAAAAGCAGAAAAAAGGTCGACGAAGGGAAAAGTGTCGCGATATCGTGACAAAAGCAAAGTTGTTGCTGACAAAGACAGAAGTGTCGCAATATCGCGACAAGATCTTAGTTGAAGTCAACAAAGGCAGAAGTGTCACGATATCGCTACAAAATCCAAAAGAAAGTGTACAGAGGCAAAGGTGTCGTGATATCATGACATGTTGTAGTTTCATGGCAAAAGCTACAGAATTACAGAGGCAGTTGAAGTCGAAAAATTTAAATGTGAGCCGACGAAGATTAGGGTTTACAGTCGATGAAGTGTAGGGTTACAGTCAACTAAGATTAATTTTTTGATCTTGAAAATTTTTGTTATAAAAGGAGGGCTATTTCAAGATTTGAGTGTATCATTTTTGAGAGAATTAAGTTCACAGTGTGCAAAGTGTGAGTCGTTTCAAATCAAGCTAAGTGCAAAGCAAGAGCACATAGAGAGTAGAAAAGCGCAAAGGAGTAGAAGCGATCATTCGATTGTATTGAAGCGAAGTGTGCGAAGCAGTTGTGCAAAATCAGACTGGTTGTGCAAATCGATTGCTCAGAACAAGCAGATTGCACAGAAACAGCAAACAGTGTGCAAAAGGGTGAAGGTATTTTTCTGTATTCTTCTTGAAGTCCAAGTTGTAGCTTGGCATAAGGGGTTGGTGCTCCTTCCAGTAGGTGCTGGTGAATTAGGGGTTGTTGCTCCTTTCTATTGGTGCAAAAAAAATTGAGGGGTTGGTGCTCCTTTCCAGTTGGTGCTAGTAAATAAATTTTAAAGTTGTTGCTTTGCAAAGGCTGGATTTGGATGGTAGTCCAAGCAGTCATTTTTGAGGAGTAGCCACATTGGTGAACCTCGTTAAATATTGTGTTGTGTGATGTTCTCTTGTTAACTTGTTGTATCTGGTTTTAGTTTGCTTTATTTCAGCA
The DNA here is from genome assembly GCA_028583015.1 of Wollemia nobilis. NCBI lineage: Eukaryota > Viridiplantae > Streptophyta > Pinopsida > Araucariales > Araucariaceae > Wollemia > Wollemia nobilis. Next base: position 1,842,376 of record JAQPPZ010016942.1, on the reverse strand, counting down.
TTAAGTGTTGCAAATTTAAAGTTTTAAAAGAACACACTGATTCAGACCCCTCTCAATGTCACTGTGAGTGTAACAATTGGTATCATAACAAGGTTCTTGAACAGGCTCAATCATCTAGGGTGATCTTGGAAGTGATGTAATGGTAGGTGGTGAAGGTTTCTCCTCAAACAAAGCACCATTTTTTGAAGGAACTAATTATGTGTTCTGGAAGATCAGGATGAAGATATATCTTCGTGCTTTGGGATTTGATATCTGGAATGTAGTATTTAATGGTTATACAGCTCCTACCACTGCTCCAACCAAAAGTACCGGTAAAAAGGCATTTGAAAATGACTCTAAAGCAAAAAATGCCATCATGTGTGTATTAGTGGATAGTGAGTTGGTCAAGATCATAAATTGTGAATCATCAAAAGATGTATGGGACAAACTAGAAAATATTCATGAGGGAGACGACAAGATCAAGGAAGCCAAGCTTCAAACACATCGAGCTCAATTTGAATCATTAAAAATGACCAATGATAAGAACATAGAGGATTTTATGCAGAGAGTTAATGGACTCTAAAGTATTTGTTGAAAAAATTGAGGCTGAAGTTGATTTAGAAGGCGAGCTAGTTTCTGCTCTTGTAGAATGGAAATCTAAGAAAAGAAAGAACAATAAACTTTCAAGAAAACTTGAGGATGCAAACAACATTATAAACAACTTAAAAATACAGACAAGAATACAATAAAATGTTCGAAGATCTTGAAGTTCAGATAACCATGAAGATAGATTACTACTGTAAACTAGAAGAAGAAAATGTTGGTCTACGAATGCAGATACAAGAGTTGGATCAAAAAATTAGCTGCCATTACAAACATGAAGAAAGTTTGATGAAGCTGGATAAAATCTCGAGTGATCAAAGACCTATAGGAATCAAATTTGGTCTGGGCTTTGTTGAAGGAGAATCATCAAACGGACCAAAATCCAGAAATGTTAAAATTGTAAGAAATGAAGATAAGAAACAGGCTGATGAAAGAAAAACAACTCATGCAAAAGAAAGCAGTAATGCCAGGCCTGAAAGGAGAACTGACAATGATGGTTTTACCAAGGTCACACATCAAAGGAGAAGAAGATCTATGGCTCCTACAACAACCTGGAAAAGACCATCTTTCAAGTTCAATCATTTCTTTTTTGGTTTCTGTTTCAAATGTAATGGTTATCGGCATAAAATTGCAGACTGCAAGTATAATGTAGGACCAAGAAATTTTATTAGTAGAAATGCTTTTTCACCGCTAATAAATTATGCAATAGAATGTTTTAACTGTCATAACTTTGGGCATATTGCAAGAAACTATCGAAGTACTTCTATTTCAAATCAACCTGAGAAAAGAAAATTTCAACCAAATAGAACAAGACAAAATAGAAAACTTCCTGAAAGATATGCTCAAGATACTGAAAAGGGAAAATACAAACTAGAGCCCAATACAATAGTCAAAATAGAGTGGAAACAGAAAGAGCAGCTTAAATAAGAAAAGCAATCCCTAATAGTTCAAAAAGCTTTCAAGGCACAGAATAAATGTGTACCTTGGATACTTGACAGTGGATGCTCAAGTCATATGACAGGTGATAAACAAAAATTTGAAAAATTATAGAAATATGAGGGTGGTTCTATAAAATTTGGGAACAATGATGGAGCTAAGATAATCGAAAAAGGATCAGTCAAAATTAGTGATGGGAAAATCAAGTCAAAAGAAGTTTTGTTTGTGGATGGTTTGAAACACAACCTGTTAAGTGTCAATCAGATCTGTGATAAAGGACATAAAGTAGTCTTCAAGAAGCAAGGTTGTGAAGTGAGAAAAACAAACTGTGGGAAATTGATAGCAACTAGATCAAGGACGTCTGGCAACCTGTACACACTCTCAAAAACTTTAGAAGGTACTTGTTTCATTGGACAGGAAGAAGAAAACTGGCTATTGCACAAGAGGCTTGGACACATAAGTTTCGATAATTTGGTGAAAATCAGCTCAAAATAAGCAGTGAGAGATATTCCAACCATTAGAAAACCTTCAAATAGCATCTGTGCTTCATGTCAAAAGGGAAAGCAAACCAGAGTCTCATTCAAAACAAAATAGTACCACACTAGCAAACCTTTGGAACTTATACATACAGACTTATGTGGACCCATGAGAACACAAAGCATAAATGGTGACAAATACTTTATGTTGTGTATCGATGATTATTCTAGAATGACATGGATATTGTTCTTAAAGAATAAAATAGAAGCTTTTGAAATGTTCAGATCTTTCAAACATCTAGTTGATAATGAAACAGGAAAAAGGATCAAATGTTTACGATCAGATAGAGGAGGAGAATTAATTTTAGATGAATTTATAGAATATTGTGAAAAACATGGTATCATGAGATAATATTCAGTAGCTAGAACACCCAAGCATAATGGTGTGGTAGAAAGAAATAACAGAATAGTACAAGAAATGACACGCACTATGTTGGCAAAGAATAAAATAGCAGACAGATTCTAGAAAGAAGCAGTCCACACTGCAGTATACATCCAAAACAGATACATGCTGAGAACACATGAAAGCAAAACTCCTTATGAGTTGTGGTTCGATAGAAAAGCAATAGCAAAACACCTCAAAGTTTTTGGCTATAAGTGTTACATCAGAAAAACTGATGATAATCTTGGGAAGTTTGAAAATAGAGCAGATGAAGGTGTCTTTGTTGGATATTCATCAAAAAGAAAAGCTTACAAATGCTACAACAAGAGACTCAAGAAAATTGTGGATAGTGCCAATGTTAAATTTGATGAAGGTAGGGAACGAATAGCTAACTTTGAAGAAAACTACCCAATATATGAAGAAGTCATTGAAGGAGATGAGGTAAATGAAACAGAAAACAAACCTACACATGATTCAGATGACTTAATCGATGACTCAGAGGTGCAAGAAAATAAGAAATTTAAAACAGGCAGCTGGCAAAAACATCACCCAAGAGATCAAATAATTGGAGATCCCACAGATGGTGTTCAGACAAGAAGGAAAGTAGTAAGTAATTACTCTCTTTTATCCAGCATTGAGCCCAAAAATATAGCTAAAGCAAGAAAATATGATAGTTGTATGAAGGAAATAAATAAATAATTAGATCAGATTGAAAAGAACAAAACTTGGGAATTAGTACCTAGACCTGCAAATAAGAATGTAATCGGCACCAAATGGATATTTCGAAACAAATTAAATGAAGACAGAAAGGTCATTAGGAATAAAGCAAGACTGGTTTGTAAAGGTTATGCACAAGTTGAAGGCATTGATTTTGAGAAGACTTTTGCACCAGTGGCCAGATTAGAAGCAATCAGAATGTTTTTGGCCTTAGCAGTCTATAAGAATTTCAGAGTTTATTAGATGGATGTAAAATCAGATTTTTTAAATAGGAAACTTGAAGAAGAGGTTTATATTGAACAACCAGATGGTTTCCAAATTGGTGAAGATCCAAACCTTGTCTGCAAATTAAAGAAAGCTTTATATGGCTTAAAACAGACACCTCGAGCATGGTATGCAAGGCTAGACAACTATCTCTCTCAACAGGGGTTTAAGAAAGGTATGGTGGACAGTAATCTATATGTCAAAAAAGAAGGTGGGCATCTCATTGTTCTTGTGGTATATGTAGATGATATCATATTTGGCAAAAGCAAAGATGAATCATGTAAAGACTTAGCAAATAAGATGCAAAAAGAGTTTGAAATGTCTATGATTTGTGAAATGTCTCACTTTCTTGGGTTACAAGTTAATCAAAATGAGAAAGGCATATTTATTTCCCAAGTCAAATATGTGAAAGAGATGCTAAAAAGGTTCACAATGGAGGACTGTAAGCTAGTTAGCACTCCCATGATGATAGGCTGCAAGTTGAGCAAAGATGATAAATCTCCACCTATTGATCAAACCATGTATAGATCAATGATTGGAAGCCTACTATATTTAACAGCTACCAGACTAGATATTTTGTAGGCAGTTTGCATGGTAGCAATATTTTAGGCCAGTACCAAAGAGACTCATGTGACAGTAGTAAAAAGGATTCTTAGGTATCTCAAGGGTACTATGGAGTATGGGTTATGGTATCCAAAAGGTAAAGACTTCACCCTTATATCATATTCAGATGCAGATTGGGTAGGATGTGTTGATGACAGGAAGAGTACCAGTGGAGGTGCATTTTATCTTGGTGATAGGTTGGTTGGTTGGAATAGCAAGAAACAAGAGTCAGTTTCTTTATCTATAGCTGAGGTAGAATATATTGCAGCAACAACATGTTGTACACAAGTTTTGTGGATGAAACAAACTCTGAAAGATCTTGGTATTAATTTTAGTGAGCCAATATCAGTCAAGTGTGATAACACCAGTGCAATTAAAATCTCAAAGAATCCAGTAATGCATTCATAAACAAAACACATTGTTATCAGATATCATTTTTTGAAAGAGAAAGTTGCTGAAGGTGAGGTTAAGCTGGATTTTGTTCCAACTTTAGAGCAAGTAGCAGATATCTTCACAAAACCATTACCCAAGGATGTCTTTGAATACCTTCACAATAAATTGGGAGTGGTGACCCTTCCCAAGAAGTGACTAGCTACAGGGATCACATTCTCAAGGGGAGCAGTGAAGTATTTGTTTATCTTCTTGCTCATGTTCTTGTTTATTACTAAGTGTAATAAATTTTACCTGAGAATGTTATGCTTGGACTCAGGGGGAGTCTACAATAGCCCTTTGGTATTATTGTCAAAGGGGGAGAAGAGCTACAGGAAGCTACAGGTAAATGCACATGTGTTGCCAACAATTCCAAAGGGGGAGATTGTTGAGCAAAGTGCAGTAACAGGATTGTCATTGTTGTCAACACAATCAGCTAGATCATTTGATTCAATACATAGGAAGTTTAGATGCACCAAATCTATTTAGATGCAGCAAACAGGAAGCTCAGAGATCTTTCAGAATATGTATAACATTTTTCTAGACAGACCTAAGTGGCCCACATGCAAAAATTCAAAGAAAAATACAATTCAGGAAAGTGTCGCGATATCGTGACATATTCATAAAATAGGAAAACTATCGCGATTTCATGACATAGTGGAGGAGAGAGAAAGTGCAAAGGAAAATGTCATGATTTCATGACATATTAGAGGAGAGAGAAGGAGCAGGGAAAACTGTCATGATTTTGCGACATGTTTGAAGAAAAGAAGGCAAGTTGAAAAACTGTCACGATTTCGTGACATATTTGCAGCATAGGCACAAGCAGGGAAAACTGTCATAATTTCGCAACATGTTGGAAGAGAAGAAGGCAAGTTGAAAAACTATCATGATTTCACAACATGTTCAAAGCAGAGGTGCAAGCAGGTAAAACTGTTATGATTTTGCGACATGTTCGAAAAGAAAGCACAAACAGGAATAATTGTCATATTTTGCAACGTGCTGTAGAAGTGAGAGTCCAAAGTGAGAACTATCACAATTTCATGATAAGTTCAAGGAGAGAGAAATAAAAATGAAAAAGGGTCATGATTTTGTGACATTCTACAAAGTTCTAAGAGAGAACTGTCATGATTTCACAACATGCTATAGAGTTCAGAATGAGAACTGTCACGATTTTGTGACATGCTATAGATGAAAATGTTCCAAGTGAGAACTGTCACAATTTTGTGACATGCAGCAAAAGAAAGAGTTCAAAGTAAGAATTGTCATTATTTCATGACATGCAGTAGAGAAAAGAGTTCAAAGTGAGAACCATCACGATTTCGCAACATGCAGCAGAGGAAAGAGTTCAAAGTGAGAACCGTCGTGATTTTGCGACATGCAGTAGAGGAAAGAGTTCAAAAGTAAAAACTATCGTGATTTCATGACATGCTGTAGATAAAAGTGTTCAGTGTATGAAATATCATGATTTCATGATAGGTTGAAGAGAAAGCGTATAGATGTAGAAAGTGTCACGATTTTGTGACAGGCAGAAAAGAAAGCATAACAGAAAGTGTCACAATTTTGTGACAGATTGAGATGGTAGCGTACGATTGGAGAAAGTGTCATGATTTCATGATAGAAATAGAAAGTAGGTCTTCAACAAGATAAGTGTCATGATTTTGTGACAAATGCCAAAGATGTGAAATATGGAAGCAAAAGTGTCACGATTTCATGACAAAAGCAAAAAAGAGGTCGACGAAGGGAAAAGTGTCGCGATATCGTGACAAAAGCAAAGTTGTTGCTGACAAAGACAGAAGTGTCACGATATTGTGACAAGAGCTTAGTTGAAGTCGACAAAGGAAGAAGTGTCGCGATATCATGACAAAAGCCAAAATAAAGTGTACGGAGGCAAAGGTGTCGCGATATCACGACATGTTGTAGTTTCGCAAAAAAAGCTACAAAAGTACAGAGGCGATTGAAGCCGACAAAGTTAAATGTGAGCCGACGAAGATTAGGGTTTGTAGTCGACAAAGTGTAGGGTTACAGCTGAATAAGATTAAGTTTTTGATCTTGAAAATTTTTGTTATAAAAGGAGGGTTGTTTCGAGATTTGAGTGTATCATTTTTGCAAGAATTAAGTTTGTAGTGTGCAGAGTGCAAGTCATGTCAAATCGAGCTAAGTGTGAAGCAAGAGTGCACATAGAGCAGAAAAGTGCAAATGAGTAGAAGCGATCGTTTGATTGTATCGAAGCAAAGTGTGTGAGGTAGTTGTGCAGAAGAATACTGGTTGTGCGAAGCGATTGCACAGAACAAACAGAGTGCACAGAAATAGCAGACAGTGTGCAAAAGGGTGAAGGTATTTTTTGTATTCTTCTTGACTTCCAAGTTGTAGCTTGGCATAAGGGTTTGGTGCTCCTTCCAGTAGGTGTTGGTGAATTAGGGGTTGTTGCTCCTTTCTATTGGTGCAAAAAAAATTGAGGGGTTGGTGCTCCTTTTTAGTTGCTGCTGGTAAATAAATTGTAAAGTTGTTTCTTTGCAAATGTTGGATTTGGATGGTAGTCCAAGCAGTCATTTTTGAGGAGTAGCCACATTGGTGAACCTCATTAAATCTTGTGTTGTGTGATGTTCTCTTGTTAACTTGTTGTATCTGGTTTGAGTTTGCTTTATTTCAGCATTAAGTGTTGCAAATTTAAAGTTTTAAAAGAACACACTGATTCACCCCCCCTCTCAGTGTCACTGTGAGTGTAACACAAACCCCTGATGCCAAACACCAACTTGGACTTCAATTATAAAACTATAAGATTGACATATAAATACCTTCACTTTTACAAGACCCTGACTGGTTTATTGCTTACTCAACATCGCCCACAATTCACACAACACACACCCTTCTTGCTTGCCTCTGGATCACCTCTCGCGCTCCTCTCGAGCACTTCTCGCTCTCTTCACAATATTAAATCCATGACACTTTTATCCTGAGTGCTCACAAAATTCTCCAAGCAACACTCCTTTTATAACCATCCTTTCTCTTTGTAACTCCAGTTGTAACTTCAGTTGTAACTCTAGTTGTAACTCCTTTTGTATATTTTGAGAAGGCATTTTGTCAAACATGTCACATGCAAATAATTGACACCATGTTCTCTTACCATGACTGTTTGTTCTCTCGATCATGACTATTCATTTTTCTCTTTGCATGTCTGTTCATTTTCTCTTTGCATGTCTGACTGTTCATTTTCTTTTCCCTTATGCATGCATTTATTTTCTCCTTCGATGACTATTCGTCTTCTTCTGCATTACTGTTCATTTTATTTTTAATGACTATTCGTTTCTATTTTGAGGATTTTCTTGAGTCGCAAAAATGTTACATGTCATGATATCGTGACACTTTTATTACTTTGCCTGCCTGCCCTTTTCAAGTCACAAAAATGTGATATGTTGCGATATCGCAACACTTTTGCTTCTCTGCCTGCCTGCCATTTTTGAGTCATGAAAATGTGACATGTCACAATATCACGACACTTTTGATTCTCTGCCTGCCTACCCTTTTCAAGTCATGAAAATGTGACATGTCACGATATCGTGACACTTTTTCTTTCTCTTCCTTCCTGCCCTTTTCGAGTCACGAAAATGCAACATGTCGCGATATCATGACACTTTTTCTTTCTCTTCCTTCCTGCCCTTTCCAAGTCACGAAAATGTGACATGTCACGATATCGTGACACTTTTTCTTTCTCTTCCTTCCTACCCTTTCTGAGTCACGAAAATGCAACATGTCGCAATATCACGACACTTTTTCCTCCTTGCATTTTCTCTTCGCTTTGGACTGTGAAAATGCATCATGTCATGATATCGCGACACTTTTTTCTCTCTGCTCTTTCTCTTCACTTTGGACCATGAAAATTCTACATGTCATGCTATCACGACACTTTTTCCTCGCATTTTCTCTTTGTTTTGGACCGCGAAAATGCAACATGTCGTGATATCGCGACACTTTTTCTCCTTGCTCTTTCTCTTTCCTTTGGCCCACGAAAATACAACATGTCGCGATATCGCGACACTTTTTCTCCTTGCTCTTTTTCTTTTCTTAGGCCTGTGAAAATACAACATGTCGCGATATCATGACAGTTTTTCTCCTTGCTCTTTCTCTTTCCTTTGGCCCACAAAAATACATGTTGCGATATTGCGACACTTTTTCTCCTTGTATTTTCTCTTCTCTTTTTGGCCACGAAAATGCAACATGTCATGATATCATGACACTTTTTCTCTTGTTTTTTTGCTTCTATTTTGGCCACAAAAATGCAACATGTCACGATATCACGACACTTTTTTCTTCCTTGCTTTTTTTCTTCTTTAGCATATGGATCACTTCGATTTTCTTGGACAACCTGTAACAACTTCACCCAAACATCAAATACATCCTCATAAGCATTTAACTTCACTGTTCATACTTTGAATAACCTCTGAACTCCTATCCACTACATCAATCGATCTATCTGACTGTGTTGGCAACAATGACAATATTGTCGTTGCACCTTGCTCAACAATCTCCCCCTTTGGAATTGTTGGCAACACACATGCAATTTCCTGTGACTCTTCTCCCCTTTTGATAAAAATATCAAAGGGTTGCTATAGACTCCCCTTGAGTCCATGCTCAACATTCTCAGGCAAAAATTATTACACTTAGCAAAAATCACAAACATGAGCAAAAAAATAAACAAATACACAAATGCTCCCCCTGAGAATGTGATCCCGATAGCTAGTCAATTCTTCGGAAACATGACCACTCCCAATTTATTGTGAAGGTACTCAAAGACTTTCTTGAGCAACTGTTTTGTGAAGATATTTGCTACTTGCTCTATTGTTGGAACAAAATCCAACTTAACCTCACCTTCCGCAACTTTCTCTTGCATACAGCATGTTGTCGTTGCAATATATTCTACCTCTATTGTGGATAAGGAGACTGACTCTAGTTTCTTACTATGCCATGTGACCAACCTGTCTCCAAGATAGAATGCACCTTCACTGGTACTCTTTCTGTCATAAAGTCTTCTTGGATAAGCACTCTAATCCCTGCTCATCATATTATAATTCTTGTTATACCTTGCTTTTACTTATTTAGTATAGCTTGATCCTTTTGACAGCCACCTCCTCCATGACTGATGACTCTACCTCACATCTGTTGTGCAGTTCAATGTCTATGGTTTCTAATGGCTTCCATGAATGTTTTCATTGCATGCGTAGGTATTGACAGTGGACCGTTACCTCTAGCATTGGAACCTCAATCTATGCATAGTCATCAACACTCAGTATTCTGCTTCTTGCTAGGGCATATGTTAGGGCTACTCAATGTCTTAGGAAAATGTTCTTCACACGATTCCAGGGAGCATTTATCCTCGCTGCAATCAAGGGATTCCTCAAGAAATATCTTGTATTTCTCAAATAATGCAATACTTTCTTAGGTGCATGGGCATCTTGTCCTCCTTGGCGCTTCACCACCTGGGTGCTATTCTCTCAATGTCTCTGCCTTGCATGTGCCACTTGACACTCTTGACCAACTGGGTGCTAGTGCCACTGTTTGCTTTGACTCTGGCATCTCTTTGATAATGGCTACTTCTTTAGAGAAAATTAAAGCTCTCTTATTACCTCCACAAACAACTACATGAACTGAAACACATTTTGACAACTATACGACAACTCCCCCTAACTACTTGCCTTTCATCCTCAGATAACCAAACAACATAGGAGCATTAAAATAAAACTTTAATATTTCTCCCCTTGAGGATGTGCTACCTGGAGCTACTTAGTGCAATAGAGAAGTAATCTCCTTCAGTCCAAGGAGACATGATTTCATCTCTTCTTTCTTTCTCCAATATTTCTTGAACTTGGGCTTGAGTTTTTCAACTACATCCCTATTTTGAACCTTTTCATGAAATTGAACATTTCTCTTGGGTGGTTTTCTCTTGTGCGTCCTTAATGGATGATTATTTTCCTTTCTTTGATGCACATGATTTCTTCTCTGTCTGTATTGCATTATTTGCATATGATGAAATATGTTGGCTTGCTTTAGATTAGGTACAAAAGTTCTTGGACAAAACCTTGCTATGTGCCCATGACCATTACATTTAAAACATTGCACATGGTGTTCAACCAGAGTAACAGATGTATCTCTACCAGCATAACTCTTTGATCTATTATTCAATCCACAATAAATTACCTTGTGACCATAATTGTTGCATCTAAAACAATAGCCATTAAAATAATTATTATGAATAGAGTGAGAGTGATAGAACCTATTTTGTTGTGGTTGCTTTGCTGTAGATCTCCTTTGATATTTTCTTCCTTTTGAAGATTCAACTTCAAGCTTTTCTTGCTTTCATATTTTTATGGGATTTAAAAGCATCTTCTCTGTATATGGGTTTAGATTTTCCTATTCTCATCTCATATGCAGTCAAAGAACCATGCATCTCATCCATACTAAAAGAATTTAGATTTTTAGCCTCTTCTATAGCTGAAACTTTAGAATCAAATCTTTGGGGAAGAGATCTTAATACATTTTTCACGATGACAAAATCTTTGATTTCCTTGCTGAGTCCTCTAATCACATTAATGACTTGATTAACTCTCAACATATATGCCTCTATGTTCTCTTCGTCATTCATATTTAATACTTCGAACTAAGCTCGACGTGTTTGTAACTTGGTCTACTTGATCTTATTATCTCCTTCTTGAATGCTCCTTAGTTTGTCCCATATTTCTTTTGTCGTTTTACAACTCATAATTTATACTATTTCACTGTCCACTAATCTGCACATGATAGCATTATTTGCGTTTGATTTATTCTCAAACAATTTCTTACTAGCAACATCGATTGGAGAAGTGGTGGGTATTGTGTATCCACTATCTACTGAATCCCAAATGTTGTATCCCAAAGAACAAAGATATGTCTGCATCTTGAGTCTCCAAAATGTGTAATTAGTTCCATCCAAAAATGGTGCTTTGTTTGATGAGAATCCTTTACCACCTGCCATTGTGTCACTTCCAAGATCACCCTAGCCATTTAAGCTTGTTCAGGAACTTGGCTCTGATACCAATTGTTAGTCTCACAATGACACTGAGGGGGGGGGTGAATTAGTGTAGCTCTTAAAAACTTAAATATTCAACTCTTAAAGCCAAAACAATGAAAACTTAAAACCCAATAAAGCAAATATAACAAGAGAGCATCACATAACACAAGATGTACCGAGGTTCACCAATTTGGCTACTCCTTAAAAACTGACTATTCAAACTTCCATCCAAATCCAACCTTTGCAAAGCAACAACTTTACAATCAATTTACCAGCACCAACTGGAATGAGCACCAACCCTTGATTTATCTACACCAACTCCTAATTTACCAGCACCAATTGGAAGGAGCACCAACCCCTGATTTATCTACACCAATAGAAAGGAGCACCAACCCCTAATTTATCTACACCAAAAGAAAGGAGCACCAACCCTTGATTTACCAACACCAACTAGAAGGAGCACCAACCCCTAATTTATCTGCACCAATAGAAAGGAGCACCAACCCTTGATTTATTTGCACTAAAAGAAAGGAGCACCAACCCTTGATTTACCAGCACCAACTAGAAGGAGCACCAACCCATGATTTATCTGCACCAATAGAAAGGAGCACCAACCCCTGATTTATCTACACCAACAAAAATGAGCACCAACCCTTGATTTACCAGCACCAACTGGAAGGAGCACCAACCCCTAATGCCAAGAACCAACTTGGATTTCAATTCTAAAACTAGAAGATTGACATATAAATACCTTCACTTTTACAAGACCCTGACTAGTCTATTGCTTGCTCAACATCTCCCACAATTCACATAATACACACCCTTCTCGCTCGCATCTCGCTCGCCTCTCGCGCTCCTCTCATGCACTTCTCACTCTCTTTGCAAGATTAAATCCATGACACTTTTATCCCGAGCGCTCACAAAATTATCCAAGCAACACTCCTTTTATAACCATACTTTCTCTTTGTAACTCCAGTTGTAACTCCTTTTGTATATTTTGAGAATGCATTTCGTCAAACACGTCACATGCAAATAATTGACACCATGTTCTCTTACCATGACTGTTCGTTCTCTCGGTCATGACTATTCATTTTTATCTTTGCATGTCTGTTCATTTTCTCTTTGCATATTTGACTGTTCATTTTCTTTTCCCTTGTGCATGCATTTGTTTTCTCCTTTGATGACTATTCATCTTCTTCATCATGATTGTTCATTTTCTTTTTAATGACTGTTCATTTCTATTTTGAGGCTTTTCTTGAGTCATGAAAATGTGGCATGCCATGATATCATGACACTTTTATTACTCTGTCTGCCTACCCTTTTCAAGTCGCGATATCGTGATACTTTTGCTTCTCTGCCTGCCTACCCTTTTTGAGTCACGAAAATGCGACATGTCATGATATCATGACACTTTTTCTTCTCTACCTGCCTGCCCTTTTTGAGTCACAAAAATGTGACATGTCATGATATCATGACACTTTTCCTTTCTCTTCCTTCTTGCCCTTTCTAAATCGCAAAAATGCGACATATCACAATATCACGACACTTTTTCCTCCTTGCATTTTCTCTTCGCTTTGGACCACAAAAATGCAACATGTCACGATATCGCAACACTTTTTTCTCTCTGCTCTTTCTCTTTGCTTTGGACCATGAAAATGCTACATGTCGCGATATCGTGACACTTTTTCCTCCTTGCATTTTCTCTTCACTTTGGACCGCGAAAATGCAACATGTCGCGATATCGCGACACTTTTTCTCCTTGCTCTTTCTCTTTCCTTTGGCCCACAAAAATACAACATGTCGTGACATTACGACACTTCCTTGCTCTTTTTCTTTTCTTAGGCCCATGAAAATACATGTCGTGATATCGTGACAGTTTTTCTCCTTGCTCTTTCTCTTTCCTTTGGCCCACAAAAATACATGTCACGATATCGTGACACTTTTTTTTCTTGTATTTTCTCTTCTCTTATTGGCCACGAAAATGCAACATGTCATGATATCGCAACACTTTTTCTCCTTGTTTTTTTGCTTCTCTTTTGGCCGCAAAAATGCAACATATCGCGATATCGTGACACTTTATTTTTCCTTGCTTTTTTGCTTCTTTAGCATATGGGTCACTTCAGTTTTCTTGGAAAACCTATAACAACTTCACCCAAACATCAAATACATCCTCATAATCATTTAACTTCATTGTTCATACTCTGAATAACCTCTGAACTCCTGTCCACTACATCAACCGATCTATCTTACTGTGTTGACAACAATGACAATACTTTCGCTACACCTTGCTCAACATATTACTGATCATATGGATAGATATCATAGATTTGTGTTATATTAAAGATGTTAGATCCTCCAAGACCAATTATATATGTTCATGTAGATCAATAACACATTAAAAATGAGGACACTCAGAGGTAAAGGTTCATAAGACAATGCATCCTTGATTAGAAGGAGCATGCTAAGAGAGAGTATCGATTGATTGATGCCATTTTACCTCCTCTTAGTGAGCCCAGGGAGTGCATTGATAGATGAGTGGATTTGTAGCCTAAGTTACACCCTAGGTATATAGACACACATACTTACCGTACGACCCAACATAGATATCGATGTCCAACGTATAAACATCATGGGCATAGGCAGTATGAAGAAGAAGTGGGAGAGGAACCATATCAATAATATCCTAAAATCTCCCAATTCAAGGAGGATGATGAGCCTAGTCCTCCACCTTGATCGAAGAATAATCTACCTCCGAAGGTGCCTCCAAGGAAATCTAGAGAAGAGGATATCCTATATTTGAAAGCCTATAAGGCCTTGCAAAAAAAGTTTAAAGCTATAGAGAAGCAAGGAATGGCTTATCAAAATCCTAAATTGAATAATATTATTAGTGAACCTTTATGCCCATCAGTGCCTATTCTAGCCTATCTTGAGCATTTTAAGATGCCTAGGCTAGAAAATTTTCAAGGAGAGGAGGATGCTCATGACCATGTGATGATTTTTCTAGATATTTTGCTTTTAGATTGAGATAAATGATGTCTTGCTCCTATGCACCTTCATCACAATCCTCTTAGGCCTAGCCTGGGAGTGGTTTTATCAACTCAAAAGGTACATCATCACTAGTTTTGAGCAATTGGATAATGCATTTTTTGAACGCTTATCCTTTGACATCAAGAAAAAATGTGAACCTATCCAACTTGGCTACTTTAATGCAACATGATGATGAGCTAGTTATGGATTATGGAATATGATGGAGGAAGATGATGGCAAAGCTACCATTATCCATCCCATCCTATGAATTAACCCGAATGTTTATTGTTGCAATTGCAACAATATCAGACATTCTAAGAGGCTTTGGTGCAAGCCAAGGTAATAGAGGATATCAAGTTATAGGAGGGTAACTTGAAGCTCATAAATAAGAAGGAATGGAACAAGAAGAGCACTAACAAACAATAAGCCAAGTTGGCCCACATTAATCAGGTGGTTTTAAACCTTCAAAAAGGGGATAAGGAGTAACAACAATGAAATTATCAAGCCCAACCTCCTCCTATGCAATATGAGCAGCACAATAACAATCAGAGGGGTAAGGACAAAGAAAGACACCCTCCTCGCATATTCACTCAATTATCAAAATCATTGACATTGATTTTCCATCAATTATGCGAGGCAAAGGCCATAAACTTACTCAAGGTCAAATTATTGTACCCTAATCAACCCAAGCCTAAGGGATATAAGGATGATCAATATTACATATTTTATCGAATGAAAGGCCATGACATAGAGGTATGTTGGTCTTTCAAACATCTAGTGCAAAATATGATGGAAAGAGGTACACTTCTTGTCAACAATCCACAAGCACCAAATAATCATAATATAGGAATTTAAAAAAATCCTCTACCCAACCATGATGCACAAAGGAATAATGTTGGCCAAGTCAATCAAGTGCACATCGAACCACCAACCCACGGGTTCATCAAAATGGTCAATTTCATCACAAGATATGTGAGCTATGAAAGACAAAATCAACCTCCACCTCCTATTAGATTCCAAGTTGCACATCCTCCATTTCTAGCCTAAAATGGGCCAGGCCCACCAACTAGATCGGTGGTGATAATCAGGAGTAGGCTAGTTAAAAAACTATAGATGACTCCAGTGAAGTTGTTAATTTATAAGTTGATTCAGTAGTCTCCAAAGCACAGGGAGATGCTCATGGATATTTTAAGGTCCATAGAAGTACAATACTAGGATCCCGAATCATTCACACATTTTGTGGGACACGTGCAAAAGTGTCAAGAACTGGTCATACAGTTTTATGATCATAAAATTAATATGGTTTTTACTATCACAGTGGATCTACCACTTCACATCATTGCATGTGTAAATCACATAACTTTCAAGTGGGTTTTGATTGATATAGGATCATCAATCAATATCATCACAACCAAGGCACTAACATACGTGAAGTTGCCAAAGATGCATATCATACCTTCCACCTTCACGTTGAGAGCTTTTAATGATGCATTATGCTCAACTATCGACACTATAGTCTTACCTATTCAGGTGGGACTAAAGACCATCTCGATGATGTGTCATGTGATTGAGGGTGCTATGCAGTACAATATACTTCTAAAGAGGCTATGGATAAGAGATATGCATTGTGTCCCTTCCATTATCCATCAATGTATCAAATACATTCATGAGGAACCAAATCTTGTGGTGCATTCAGATGAAGAACCATTCAAATACGTGAATCTAGTAGATTTGTCGAGGGACTTTGTGCTCCCCTCAATGCACTTGGACATATGACCAACATCGTTAATCAAAGAGCCAAGAGGTAAAATAAAATAAGTGTATTCCAAACCTACAACATACGCATATCAATGATTAGAGCACACGACAATCTAATTCTACCAGACTATCTGCATCCATAATGCATCGGGATGAGAGGAAGCTAAAAGACAATATGAGTAAAAAAGAGATAAAGCAAGCACCCAAAATAGCTATTATTTAGGTCTCTACTCCCATGGAAGTAGAGGAATCTCAAGGAGAAGTCAAAGAGGCACCTCAGCCTACTTTGCCTACGTCTTTAGTAGGGTCATCTACACTACAGGTGATCATTCATTTGGTTAATATTGTATTAGGGGAATCCATCATGCAAAATATGATGTTCACAAGAATCATCGAGATTGCATTGGATATGGGCCAACCATGAGCCCATCACCTTCCTATAGGGATGGTGGTACCACTAGGGATGTCACCTAACCAAACCAATTTCATCTATGGAGGGCTCGACTAGCTTACATATCACACTCCCATGGATGAGGATGATGATGAACCATTCACTGTGAATGTTCATTATCTATCTAACCCAGAATACACCATTAGATATTTTTAGCATTACCATTGACATGGTTACGAACTCATATTATTTGATCAAGGGCATAGAAGGCCATACGAACCATAGTATCATTTGTCAACTAATAGGTTTAGGTTAGGGTACTATATTAGAGGATAAGATGAACTCCTTGTGATATCTTTAGACCACTTGTACCTTAGTTTGTGGGATGAAGTCAAATTTTATCCTTATCACCCTAATTCCTCTGTATTTTAAAGGGATAATCGACTAGTGTCTTATGTCACTATAGAACCACCCAAGAGATATTATGAGAACATCTTGGTGGAGACCGATCGAGAGCACATTCTAAGATATGACTTGGATAATCAAAGTTGTGAAGCTATCGATGACATAGGTATGCATATCTAGGATCTAGATATAGAAAGAGACACTGAATCAAAAGTTGCTTCTAAGGATGTACATGCAGTATTTATTGTTAGAAGTGATGGACCAGACTACGATTTTAGAATAGATGACACTGAGCTATCCTCAAACAAAGAACAATATGAGGATGAAACTAAGTTGGCCTAGTTAGGCCCTCTAAACTTATGTCATCTATTACCCATGGAACAAATGGTTGATATTGAAGAGCACTTCATAGTTGAGAGTGACTATGAGGATGAAACAAAGTGGGCCTACCTCAACCCTCATCTTGTTGATCATCCAATT
Organism: Wollemia nobilis; assembly: GCA_028583015.1. Lineage (NCBI taxonomy): Eukaryota > Viridiplantae > Streptophyta > Pinopsida > Araucariales > Araucariaceae > Wollemia > Wollemia nobilis. Next base: position 1,824,824 of record JAQPPZ010016942.1, on the reverse strand, counting down.
CCAGTGGGTAGGGGTGAGAGATTCATATATGACAATGATTACGAGGATGACACATAGAGGACCTATATTGGGCCTCATGAGTTTCATCATTTATAGATGCCAATAAACATCGATGATATGCTTTGTGAAAGGTATCACAATCCTCATTTCAGGAGAGGACCACTTATTTTGAATATGATTTATCATATATTCTTCCCTAATCTACCAACGTACATGGATCTCCTCAAGCCCAATGATCCCATTCGATAGTTTATTCATGGACCGGATCTGGATATCCCCATACCCCCAGAACCACATCTTGGGGATGGAATTTCTATCAATGTCAATTCATGTGCACGTGGTCCTGGAGACATGATCCATTCCATCAATATGATCTCTATTGATTTGACCACTCCACTTTGCAATATAGTAAATCCTTCCAAACCATTGTGTCTTAATGTATATGCTATTGATTGGGACCACGCTAATTCACCCCTAGAACCTGAAGATTTCTTCCCTAACAAAGAAATTTTGCAACCTTTCTATTTTGCACTAGGGTGTGCACATGATGTTTATCATGCTAAGAACACTTCCAACGAGGAACCCATAAACCTAGAATATGACATCCACTTGATCCCTACACCTCATCAACTTGAGGAGGGATCCCATGTGTTAGTAGAGGAAACCTTCGAAGTGGATATCAATAATGATCCCACAAATCCTAAGAAGGTTAAATTTAGAGATATTTTGACTCCTAAAAAGTGTGCCAACCTCATCCCTCTACTGAAATAGAGGCTTGATCTCTTTGCTTGGACTTATAAGGACATGCCAAATCTAGATCCAAAATTGGTTACTCATAAAATTTTTCTAGATATCTCAAAAAATCCAATCAAGAAAAAACTCACGAAGATGCATCCAACAGTACAAAAACCTGTAGAGTTTGTAGATTTTAAAGATGAATTGCAAAAGTTGTTGGATGTAGAGTTTATCATTTCCATTGACTATCTAGAATGGGTATCAAAAATGGTGCCCATAGGAAAACCTGATGGAAGGATCTGTATCTATATGGATTTTAGAGACCTCAATAGGGCAACACCAAAGGATTCATTTTAGTTGCCAAACATAGATGCTCTCATAAACACAATTGCAGGTCATGAGATGCTCTCCCTCATAGATGGTTTTTTTGGTTACAACCAAATTTAGATTAAGCCTAAATACCAGCATAATACTGTGTTCATAATACCATAGGGGACATTTTATTATAAGGTTATACTATTCAAACTTAATAATGTTGGTGCTACATATCAACGAGCTATGACATATATATTTCATGACTATATGCATAAGATCTTAGAATATTATATCGATGACTTATTAGCAAAGTCATTGTTGTGGTAAGAGCATGCAGAGGTCTTGAGAAAGGTCTGTGATTGCCTTATAGAGAATAATGTCAGGTTGAATCCTAAGAAGTGTGTATTTGGAATAACTTTAGGAAAAATATTAGGATTCATCATTTCAAAATGAGGCATCAAAGTTGATCCAACAAAGGTCAAGGATATTTTAGAAATGCATCCTCCCACAAAAATTAAGGAATTAAGAAGCCTACAGGGTAAAATAACATTCATAAAGTGATTTATCATACAATTATTAGACAAATATCGACACATGAATTGACTGCTACACAAGGGGTTCCCATTCAATTGGGACAAGGACTGTCAAGCAGCCTTTGCTAAGATTAAGCAATACATGGTGACGCCACCAGTGCTAGCTCCACCAAGACAAGATGTACCATTTTTGCTATATATATATTAGAAACTAACTTTGCATTAGGGACCATGTTAGCCCAAAATAATGTGTAAGACAAATAACAGGCCATATATTAGATTAGCCGAACCTTGGTGAGTTACAAGCTAGGGTATGCCTACGTGGAAAAGATGTGTTTAGTAGTAGTGTTTGCTATAAAGAAATTGTGGCACTATATGTTAAGTCATATGATGTATGTCATATCAAAACAAAATCCTTTGTAGTATATGATGAGCAAGACATATCATAATACATGTACTACAAAGTGGATCATGCTATTGATAGAATTCAATTTGGAATTCATTAGCAAAAATTCCATCAAGGGACAAGTCATAGTTGATCAATTGGATGAGGTGCCTCTCAAGAATAGTAGGCCCTTCACCATAGAGCTTATTGATGATGCAATATTCACCTTATTAGAAGCACCCAAAACTAAAGAATCAAATAACAAAGCCGATATGACCATGTTCTTCGATGGTTCAAAGTGTTAGCAAGGGGGTGGTACCAGAATAGTTTTTTTCATGCCACAAGGTGCTCCAATGCCCTTATCATTCAAGTTAGATTTTTCTTGCACCAATAATAACACTGAATATGAAGCCCTAATATTGGGCCTCCAAATAGCTATTGCCATGAAGATTAAAAGGCTAAATATCTTTGGTGATTCCCTTCTCATTGTCAACCAAGTGAAGGGACTTTTCAATGCTGATGTTCGATATTGAAAGCTTACAAGGATCTTGTTGAAACTTATCTAGCTCAGTTGGATTGGTATGACATTGAGGCAATCCCTCATTCATAAAATAGATTCATAGACACCATGGGATCTTTGGGATATTTAATCCCTCAGAATCTATCTATCAATTTTACTACCATCCATGTAAAAATGTTGTCACACTCTATTGTGCAACGCATGAATCTTTGGATAACAAAGAGTCAATCAACATGATTCATATAGAACCAAACCATGAGTGGTTATATAGAGCTAGAGACTTTCTCAAGAAGATATCCTAGGGGTATTTGATCTCGTAGGGTCCTACAGGGAATGGTACTACCATTCACCATAAGGTTGTTTCCTAGTCTTCATTTGCAAATGTGGAACTGTAGGTGGAATGAGTCATCTTGTTAGTTGAGGCTGAATCTTATCAAAATTGGATGTCACAAATACATGAATTCCTTAAAATTAGTGTAATCCCTTAGGGATTATCGCATGTTGCAAAACACACATTTAAATAGAAAGCAATAAAGTATGTCTTGTTAGGAGATATTTTTGACCACAAAAGCTATGATGGAGTTCTCCTTCATTATCTTGAACCCCAAGAATTAGCTTGGGCAATTTCATAAGCTCACGATGGTACATGCAATGGCCATTTCAATGGCATGGATATCGTTAAGTGCATCCTTTGTATGCTTTATTATTGGTCCACTATGGAGAAGGATTGCAATGTGTATATTAGCAAATGCATTAAATGTTAGCATCATGCTAATATTATGCACTTGACATCATAGGCCTTACAACCCATTCAAGTGACTTGACCATTTGCTCAGTGGGGTTTGGATCTCATTAAAAATATCTCTCCTCTATCATCGGGTTGGCATACATTCATTATTATGGCTATTGAGTACTTTACTAAATGGGTGGAAGCAATCCCGTTAACAATAAAAATTAGAGTACGTATTGCAGATTTTATACTTATCAATATCATAAGTCATTGTGGGATACCATCCAAAATAATCTTGGATAATGGAACATCATTCAAGAAGAAAACTATGAGGGCTTTAAAATCCAAGTATAGGATCAAACATAGTTTTGTGACTCCATATTATCCATAGGAAAATGAGTAAGCTAAGGCTTCAAATAAGATAGTGGTATCCATATTGAAAAATATGGTATAAGAACACCACAAATATTGGTACACCCAAATACCCCTTGCACTATGGGCTTATAGGACTAGCATTCGGACACCCACTAGGGCAACTCTATTTTCACTAGTATATGGTGCTAAGGCCATTATTCCCATAGAGTTATAAATTCCAATATTGCACATCACATTGAAAGAGTTCATTAATGATGACACCACGTGGCAAGATTTCCTAGATCAATTGACGCTGCTCTATGAATGTCGTGTGAATGCCCTTGAGCATATCTGAATTTATCATGAGCACTTAAAATGACCTTACAATAACAAATTCCATCTGAGAGACTTTGAGGTTGGTGATCTTGTGTTGAAAGAGAACAAATAAAACTCAAATCTATCGCTACCAAAATTATAAGACAAATTTGTGGCTAATTTGATGGGTCCTTATATTATCTCTAAGAAGATTGGACCTGGGACATATCGCTTAACATCTTTGTAAGGTATTTAATATCCTGAACCTCTCAAAATCCTTCATCTTAAAGCATTTTATACCTAAAACCATCAAAAGTCTCCAAAGGCATCTGTAAGCCCTTTGGTCAATTAAAACAAAAAAGGCTCCAAAGGCATCTGTAAGCCCTTTTGTCAAATCACAAAAGGATCCAAAGGCATCTGTAAGCCCTTTGGTCAAAGCATAAAAGGATCCAATGGTATTTAAAATCCCTTGGTCAAAAGTTAAGAAAATTATTAAAATCAATAAAATCCAAAAATATTATAAAACATAAAATTTCAAAAAAATAAAACATTGCATTTCACTTCAAAAAAATTGCATTTCATTTGCATCATTCATTTTATTTTGCACATGCATTCATTTAATTGCATTGCATTAGAAATTTCCATCTATTGCACCTTGTATTAGGATAGGTTGTGTTTGCAATCTTACAAATGACACCACATTTGTGTTTCAATCATGCATCTATGCACTATCATCATTCATCACCCTTGTGAGTAATTATGTTTTTCAACACAACCCATCTTGTTGCTATGAAGAATATACTAGGGTTTTCTGGTCATTCAGCCATACCTAGTGGTCTCCTCAAGAGTTTGGTAGAAAGCTTACTTTGCTTTTTTAGATGAGGTCTATTTTTGATAACACTTAGCATATCAGAATATTATCACTAATCAAACACATTTAACAATCCTAATTAGGGCAAGGAAATATGAACACTACGAAGTGGTCCTAGTCACCTTAGGTGAAAGGTTTTGTTACTTTCTCATTTTGTGAGGTGCAATGGTCTAGGGTAGTGGTCATTGGAAAAAGGACAAGCATTCTCCCCCTACCCAAATAAATCCCTTGCTTAAAAATGAAGGAGCAAAATATCAAAAATTCAAATCAAATCCCAAAATTAAAAATCAAAATTCAAATCCCTTGCTCAAATAAAAAAAGAAAGAAAAAAAGAAAAAGAAAAAGAAAAAGAAAAAAAAAAAAGAAAATAAACAGTGATATTTGTCACTATACATGAGCAAATATCCCAATAAATTGAAAAAAATAAGGAGGGAGCTTGAATCCCTGGAATGATCATTACTTGAAAGCCATAGGGTGATCCCCAATACAACAATGGGCTGAATGAATCTCGCTTGGCATTGGGGTAGGTCTAAGCAATTTACAAATGAGCTAGCTTTAGGTGGCTTGGGGGGGGTGGCCCCGGGGGCCGGGGAATTTTTTAAGTCTAGTATAATCATTATACAACTATTGATGAGTCAACTAGGGTGTTTGAGTCTCATGGAAAACCTCAAAAATTTCCAAATAGCAACAACCAATTTTCAATGCAATCATCAAAAATCAATTTCTTTTATGAGAGTTTGTTTATTAGAATTATTTGTATAGGTTAGATACTAGATGGATGTCATAAATGATATTTGAATGGCCACTGACTATGTTATCCATATTATTTTAATTTACAAAAGCTTATGAATAGAAATAATACATCATTACATCTCACATAGGGGTGTACAATTTATCAAATTTCATAAAAAGATATAGCAATTACATTTCATGATTGATATACATTTTGTCGTGTCATCCATTAGATCATTAAAAACATATTGAATTTATATATTATGTTTCAAGTAATTAAACTATACATGTTCATTTACATAGCTTCATCATAGAAAAATTATTATGCCATACATACATGGCATAAATTATGCTATAGCATCATAAATTAAATGCATACAGTACATCAAATTAAGCATGTATTTAAAATCAAATATTGCATTCATATACATTCATCATAGGTAGTCCATATACACATGTATATCATCACATCTAATCATAAATCCATCATCTAGCTAGTGCATATCATCCATATATCACATCATATAGCATAAAATCAACATAACATATAAGCATTGCATCCATATGCATCTCATAAAATATAAATAATAAAACAAATAAAATCCATATATACATAACAAGTCCCAAATGTCAGATCATATATATATATATATATATATGTATGTATGTGTGTGTGTGTGTGTGTGTGTGTGTGTGTGTGTGTGTGTGTGTATCAAAAATATATAATAAACAATACATCAACATGTGTCAAAAATGCTCGCAGGCTACATCTGTGTAGGTCCTCGACCTTACACTCAAAAATGATACAATAGCAGTTGTGTTAATTGTGGAGCTTGATTAAATCATAGGCTTTTGTTTCAGCCACACTTGGAACCACTACGCATAATAGGGGGTGTTTAGGGGGGGCATTAGCCCCCCTACTACTATCTTCCTCCCCCATGGGGGGTCTAGGGGGAGAAAAACATCTACTTTTGGCTCATGAAGCCAAAAATAGATGTTTTTTCCTCTATGTACATATGGACCATTTGATATTAGGTCACAAATCATATGGTAGATTTTGGGTGGGATTTTTGCCCTAAAATTATAATGCACTTTTATAAGATGATTTTGTATGGCGATCAATTATAACATTTGGTGCATGACTGTGTACCAGAGGAATTTTTTGGATGAAATATAAGGATTGGTTATTTTATCTATAGACGTAGCCCATATTGGGTGAACCACATAAATATGTGCCTATTATGTATTGCATTATTTTCTTTTGTGTCTGCATTTTATTGCTCATATTATATGCATTATTTCTAACAACTGGTATTAGAGCTTAGGGTTTTAAAATCACACTTGAAAGGAGGGTTTCTAGTTGAAGTGGGAGCAATGGTAGAAGAAGGTAAATTTAGGATTGAGAAATTTAATGGCCAAAATTACCAGCTATGGAAAATGCAAATGGAGGATTATCTTTATCAAAAAGATCTTTACCTACCATTAGGTGGAGTAGCAAAGAAGAAAATAGAGAAAACATATAAATAATGGGAATTTTTAGATAGAAAAGCACTAGGAATAATATGACTATGCTTGGCATCGTCAGTGGCCTTCAACATTTCAAAGGAAAAGATAATAGAGGATTTAATGAATGCATTTTCTAAATTTTATGAAAAACCCTCATATTTGAATAAGGTATTTCCTATGAAACATTTTTAATATGAAGATGTCATAAGGTGGGTCTATTATTGATCATTTCAATAAATTTAACATAGTTACAAATCAGTTAAATTCTATAGGAGTAAACTTTAATGATGAGATTAGGGCTCTCTTGATTTTGTGCTCATTGCCAGAAAGCTAGAATGGCTTGGTAATAGCTGTAACTCTATCTATGGTTTAAATACTTTAAAGTTTGATTATGTTATTGGTGTTATCCTTAGCGAGGAAATGTGACACAAAAGCACAGGTGAGACATCAGGTAATGCTTTGAATGTAGATAATAGAGGACAAAGGGAGAGGAAAAATCTTAGGAAATCATGGAAAATAAAAGAAAAGCAAATCCAAATCCAAAGCTTATTTATTGTCTCATTCATTATCAAGTCCTTTAGAGTGAATATGGTTCCAGGAAATCCACAAAAAAATGGTGTGTCATAAAGGATGAACAAGACTATCATGGAACGTGCTAGGTGCATGAGATTACATATAGGACTACCCTTATAGTTTTAGGGAGATGCTATAGATACTGTAATTTATTTAATAAATAAAGGACCTTCAAGTTCCCTAAATGGTGGGATTATAGAAGAGGTATGGACATGTAAGCCTGTTAACTACTCATTTATAAAGACTTTTGGTTGTGAAGCTTTCGTGCATATTAGTAAATAAAATCGAACTAAACTTGAGGCAAAATATAAGAAGTGTTTTTCATTAGATATGAAGTTAATGATTTTGGTTATTGCTTTTGGTATTATGCAAATCATAAAATCATTAGGAATGGAGATGTAATATTCAATAAGAAGGTCATGTATAAGTATCAATTGCAAGAAAAGAAACAAGAAAAGGTAAACATAGAATACACAACGTTTGATGAAATTGAAACTCCAAAGGTGCTATAAAATAAACAAAAACAATAGTAGCTAGCACCTCAAACTCCTACAATTGTTGTTAGAAAATCTACCAAGATAGGTAGACCTCCTATACATTACTCAGTTTCATTATATTATGTATTATTGTTTAACTCTGGTAAACCAAAAACATATAAAGAAGCAATGCAGATAGAAACTAAGAAGAAGTGGGAGCAAGGCATGAAATATGAGATGGACTCCTTGATAAATAATCAGACTTGGGATCTAGTTTAGTTTCTTGCAGAAAAAAGAGCATTGCTGAATAAAAATATTTATAGGGTTAAAGAAAAAAATGGAGGCAAAAAGAGGTATAAGGCTAGACTTGTTTTAAAGGGGTTTGCATAGAATAAAGGTATTGATTATGATAAAAAAAATTCTTCTTTTAAAAATGACTTCGGTTAGAATTTTTTTAAGCTTAGTGGTTGTAGAGGATTTACATCTTGAACAGTTAGATGTAAAAACAACTTTTCTCCATGGGGATTTGGAGGAAGATATTTATATGTAGCAGCCATAAGGGTATGAGGTCAAAGGAAAGGAAGAATTAGTATGCACATTGAAAAAGATCTTGTATGGCCTGAAGCAAGCTCCACGGTAGTGGTATGTGAAATTTGATAGTTTTATGTTAGATCAAGGTTATAGTAGATGTTATTCTAACCACTTTGTTTATTTTAAGAGATTGGATAATGGTAACTATATTATCCTATTATTTTATGTAGATGACATGCTTGTTGTAGGGTCTAACATGTAGGATATAATTGTACTCAAAATAAAATTGGTAGAATAATTTGCAATGAAGAATTTGGGTGCTGCAAAGCAAATCATTGGTATGAGAATAACAAGAGATAGGAAAAATCATAAATTAACATTGTCTCAAAGTGAGTACATTGAGAAGGTGTTGGAAAGATTTAGTATGCAGGAGGCAAAACCTGTTAGCATGCCTTTGGGAAATCATTTCAAACTAACCAAAGATATGTGTCCTAAGACATAGGAGGATATGAACTACATGTCCAAGGTTCCTTATTCATCAATAGTTGTTAGTTTGATGTATGCAATGGTGTGCACAAGGCCAGATATTGCACATGCAGTGGGAGTTGTGATCAAGTTTATAAGTGATCTAAAAAGAAAGTATTGTGAGGTAGTGAAGTAGATTCTTAGGTATTTGAGAGGTATTTTCACTCAAGCATTCTGATTTGGAGGATATAATATTCCTTTATAGGTATATGTCTATTCAAATATGGTAGGTGATATAAGGAGTACCACAGGGTATTTTTTTACTATAGGTGAAACTACAGTAAGTTAGAGTTCAAAATTATAGAAGGTTGTTGCACTGTCAAAAATAGAAGCAGAATATTTTTTTGTTACAAATGCTAGTAAGGAGATGATTTTTTTACAAAGGTTTATGTAGGATTTGGGAAAGAAGTAGGAGAATAAGACATTATATAGTGATAGTTAGAGTGTCATTTCGTAAGGAGCTCCTATGCCCTTGTCATTTAAGTTAGATTTTTTGTGCACAAACAACAATGCTGAGTATGAAGCCCTACTATTGGGTCTCCACATAGTCGTTGCCATGAATATTAAGAGATTGAAAATATTTGGTGACTCCTTGCTCATAGTAAATCAATTTTAGGATCTATTTCAATGTCAATATCTCATATTGAAATCCTATAAAGATCTAGTTGCCACATATTTGGCTAAATTTGAATGGTATGACATCGAGGCAATTCCTCGATCTTAAAATAGGTTTGCAGACAGCATGGGTTATTTGGGATCTTTAATACCTTAGAATTCATCTATTGATTTCACTACCATTCATGTTAAGATGTTGTTGCATCTAGTAGCAGAGAGTGCATCCTATGATAACAAAGAATCGTTCAACATGATCAGTGTAGAACCAAAATCTGAATGGTTTTGCAAAGCTGAAGACTTTCTTAAGAAGGCACCCTAGGGGTCATTAACCTCTTAAAGTCCTATGGGGAGTGGTACTACCATTCACCATAAGGTTATTTTTGAGTCTGCATTCATAAAAGTAGATACACAGGGGGAACAAGTCATCTTAGCAATTGAAGCTGAGGCTTATCAAAATTGGATGTCACAAATTAAATACTTCCTGAAACTTAGTATGCTCCCAGAAGGACTATCGCGTGCCGTGAAGTAAACATTTAAACCAAAAGTGGCTAAATATGTCTTAATAGGAGATGTCCTATACCGATGAGGCTATGATGGAGTTCTCCTTCATTACATAGAGCCCTAAGAGGCATCATGGGTAATTTCACAATCTCATGATGATATGTATGGTGGCCATTTCAATGGCATGGCTATTATCAAATGCATCCTTCGAATGGGCTACTACTAGCCCACTATGAATAAGGAGTGCAATGTGTATGTAAATAAATGTGTTAAATGTCAGCATCATGCTAATCTTACGCACTTGCCATCATAGGCCTTATAGCCCATCCATTTGCTTAGTGGGGATTAGATATTATAGGCAATATCTCTCCTTCGTCATCAAGTCGACATACATTCATAATCATGGCTACTAAGTATTTTACAAAGTGGGTGGAAGTAATACCCTTAACAATAACAACTAGAGCTCATATAGTAGAGTTTATACTGGAGCATATCATAAGTCATTTTGGGATTCCATCCAAAATAATATCGGAAAATGGAACGTCTTTCAAGAATAAAATTGTGAGAGCTTTGACATAAATATAGAATAAAACATAGATTTTAAACTCCATACTATCCATAAGAAAATGGGTAGGCTGAAGCTTCAAATAAGACAGTGGTGGCCATATTGAAAAATATGATACAAGAAAACCACCAAGACTGGCATATTCAGCTACCCCTTGCATTATGGGCTTATAGGACTAGTATTCGAATGCCCACTAGGGCAATATTGTTCTCACTAGTATATGGTATCGATGCTATTATGTCCTTGGAATTGGAAATTCCAATGTTGTGCATCGCATTGAAATATTTCATCGATGATGACACCACGTGATAAGCTTGACTGGATCAACTGATGCTACTTGATGAACGTCGTGTGAATGCCCTAGAGCATCTTCGTATTTATCAAGATCAACTAAAATGAGCTTACAATATCAAAGTCCACCAAATATACTTTGAATTTCGGGATCTTGTCTTGAAAGAGAACCAACACAACTTTAATTTACCTCCAAATATGCGAGACAAATTTGTAGCTAATTGGCTAGGACCCTACATCATATCTAAAAATATTGGTTTGGGTCTATCACCTAACGTTACTAGGAGGTTTTGAAGAGCTTGAACCTCTCAACATCATCCATATTAAGGCATTTTATGCTTGAAGAGCATAGTAAAAGTCTCTAATGGTTTCTTGTAATAGCTCGGTCATCCTAAAAGGCTCCAAACACTCCCGTAAGTAGTTTGGTCAATCAAAAAGCTCTGAAGGCATCTGTAAGCCCTTTGGTCAAACTCAAAAAGCTCCAAGGGATTTTCTAAAAAAATTGCTCAATCATCCCAAAAGGCTCCAAGGGTTCCTAAACCTGCTTGGTTGTGTCAATCAAAGGCTCCAAGGATTTTTCTAATAATCGATTGATCATCCTAAAAGGCTCCAATCTCGTTTGTGAGTATTTTGGTCAATCAAAAGGTACAAAGAGTTTCTAAAAAAATTCTTGGTCAACCCAAAAGCTCCAAATATTCTTAAAATATCACTTGGTCATCCGAAAAAGTCCCAAAGGTGTTCATAGACCCTTTGGTCAACCCAAAAGGCTCTGAGGGTTTTCTTAAAACCACTCGGTCATCCTAAAAAGCTCCAAGGATTTTTTTGAAAAATCGCTTGGTCAATATAAAGGCTTCAGAGGCATGTACTCATTGTTTGGTCAGATATGAGGCTCAAAACTCATAAAAATTATAAAATCAATAAAATACAAAAAAAAAAATTGGTAAAGCATAAAATCCAAAAATATTTGCATTTGCATTTGAATTTTGCATTGTCATTTTTTTGCATTTACTCATGCATCTGCTGCATTATTGCATTGCATATAGGCATTCTTCATCTGTTGCATTCTGTAGTAGGAGGGATTATTTTTATCAGTCTCACAAATGACACCATGTTTGTGTCTAAATCATGCATCTCTGCATTTATCATAAATCCATCATTCATGTGAGTAATTATGTTTTTCAACATAATCTATTTTGTTGCTATGGAGATATACTAGGGTTTTCTGATCATTCAACCATACCTAGGGGTCTTATCAAGAGTTGATAGAAAGCTTACTTTGCTTTTGTAGCTGAGGTTCAGTTAGTATAGCCCTTAGCATATCAGAAGCCTATCACTAATCAACAAATTAAACAATCCTAATAAGGACTAGGGGATGATGAAAGCCACGAAGCAAGACTGGGCATCCTGAAGCGAAAAGAGTTATTCTTACTTATCCCTCTATGTAGACGATATGGGAAATGTTGGTAGTTGGCAAAAGGACAGATTAGTTCCCTATTTATAATCCCTTGCTTACGATAAAATGAGCAATATCCTAGAGTATATCCCACATCAATCCTCAAGATTGATACCCTAGATTGATATCATAGATCGACTTCCCAGATTGATATCCAATATTGATATCATAAGATCGATATCCTTAATAGATATACCAAAAATAGTTTTCCCAAGTAAATCCTCCAAAGGAAGTTTTTTGAAGAATATTATCAAGTATAAGTGCTGAAAATGGAAGATCAAATGAAGATCATAAAATAGGCTTAAATCAAGTTCAAATTGAAGATCAAATGAAGATCATAAATCAAAGTCGAGTGGAGATCAAATGAAGATCCAAAATTCAGTTCTAAGAGATATCAAATGAATATCCAGAGACAGTTCAAAATGAATATGGAATCGACTCCCATGCTTCACTACATATGAGCAAGTATCCCAAAAATTGAAGGATAGAAAGGAATGATCCTGAATCCCTATAATTATTAGCACTATTGTACCTTATGCATGATGATATGTCTAATTCACTTGCATCTTGCTTGTGGACATACCAATATTTGAATGTGGAGGAGCTAGCTTCAGGTGTCTTGCATTGCCTAGTGGTTTAGTCTAGCTAAAATCTAAACTTGGGATTGGATAAGACATTTGTGGTACCCCTATCTTAGCAATGGGATGAAATAATCCCACCTGACATTGAGGAATGCTTGTGTCTTATCTTAAAATAATCATGTGCACACATAGGAATAATGAACAATTAAGGCCTATCCTAGCAAAAGCCTTTTATCTCAAAAGTCTAGTGTGGTTAGTATGCAACTTTTGATAAGTCTATTAGGGTGTTTGAGTCTCATGGAAAACCTCAAAAAATTCTCTCATAGCAACAAAATATCAAATATCGCAAACCATATAAAACATTAAATTGCAAAGTATCGAGTCCATGATATATCATCATATAGAGCACAATCAAAGATATAGGATAGATACCGAATGGATATTAGAAATAATATTTAGATGACCACTGACTATATCATGCATATTTTTAAAATTTTCAAAGAAAAATAGAATGACACATTATATCATTCACATCATACAACTACATTCATTGCATTTCATATATGGGTGATTAATTGATTAAATTTTTATCTTAAGGATTTTCAATTACATTCATGATTTTTATACATTATGTGGTGTCGTCTATTAGATCGATAAACATATTTGCATTCATTCATTATGTTTTAAGTGATTAAATCATACATGTTCATTTACATTAGATCACCATCATGTAAATAATGCATTACATACATCACACATCTAAGCATCTAGATCATTGCATGTCATCATCATCATAAATTAAATAACTCTCTAGTGCATGTCATCCATAAATCACATCATATAGCATCAAATTAACATAAGCATTACATCCATATGCATCAAATAAGCAGAAAATTAAAAATACACAAGTACACATAATGAGTCTTAAATGATAAATATCATATATATATATATGTGTGTGTGTGTGTGTGTGTGTCTCAAGAGTACATCAAGAGTATAAAATACCTGTAGGCTACAATCATGTAGGTCCTAGACCTTACACCAAAAATGGTACATATACAAAATATAGCCTAGATATAGTAGAGCCATAGCTCTAGCTTGCTCCCCCTAAATTGGAGCTCTTGCCGCCTCCCTCAGCCCTGTGCTTTGGAGCCTGCTCTACAGTCAACTCTGGTGCCTATTGTGTGCTCTAATAAGGGCCTTATGTAATACCTAACCCAAAGAGGCCTAGCACATGGGACACTGGTATGTGTAGGTAGCTATACCTATGACCAAAGGTCACACTCGTATCCTTGTGACTCCTATGAGAGTTGCCTATGTGTGTGCTAGATGATCTATGTGTCCTCTTTGTCTTGTACATCAACTGGCTGGAGCTCACCGTGGACTATATCCTGAGGTTCAAAACCTGGTCTTATGGGATCTTGTAGCATATCTATCTTCTGGTACCTCCAAGCCCAGCAATCTAAAGAAGCCCTCTAGCTGGGAGATGTGAGCTACCCTAGCATCGCAAAGATCATTTCCCTCCTTTATGAGGGAAGTGAGCCACCTAACCTCAACCATGGGATCACCACCTCCTAGAAGTGTAGCTAATGGTGTAGCTAGAGATCCCATAATAGCATAGGAGGATGAAGGATACCCCCTCTATGACCTAAGTAGCTCTCTCTTTGTAATGGCCTCACCCAGTTGCACCAATGCCACATCTCGTGCACTAGTAAGTTCACCAACCTGTGAATTTTTTTTTTTAGCCCAAGCTATGAGGGTTGTAATATGTGCATGTGCCTTTTCTAGTTGTCTATCCCTATGATCCAGATTCACATCTAGAAGGGTGATAGTCATATCCTGCTATAGTTTTTGGGTCTAAAGCCTACCAACCTGGCTCTGTAATTTAGTAACCTGAATGAGGAGATCATCTACATCACTATTAGGAACCACATTACCCTCTTCTGATCCCTCATCCTCATTTTCCTCTTCCTACAGATCCTCATATACAGTGGCATTTATGCCCCATCCACCCTCAGTCCTCTGGCACACCCTACACCCATCAGGATCAACCTCTACCTCTTCCTAGTCATCCATTCTACCTAGAGGACCTGAACCCTGCCATTGTAGGAGGGACCACCATGTGTCATATTTTGGGGTAGTCCTATGTGTATCATCCCCAAACTCCTAGAAGTCATCGATCATATCTACCAGAGCTACAGGTTGAATCCATAATAGGTGTGTCTCTAGCACAAGATGACAGTACACAAAAGAAATATGTAAAATGTCCTACACCAAGCCAAATTGTCATAGGATGTGAGAGAAGAATTGTTACTCTCTAATATCAACCTTATGGATGAGTAGCCACCTATCCTATTGAGTATGTCATAGCCACTCACCTTCCTCGATCCAATCAATGCAATCCATATAGGAGCACCACTCAATGTCATCTGTCTTGAGCGTTACAAATCATGTAATGTAGTAGTCTATGTCTCCAACATGGGTCCTAGTTTATAACCCCTCCTTCTTGCATGGCCAACATGTGGTATAGCACTGATACACATCATCAAATGTCCTTATGTGTAGATAGGTCCATGGTACACTCAATATAGATATGTTATCAACCCTAGATCTATAGTAGCAGGTTGCAGCTAATACCTCATTGGCTTTGCCTAGTAATCTGATATAGCTCCCTATAGAGTTGACATAGTAGTGTGCTCCCCCAAGCTGGGCATAGTGGCTAAGAAGTAGAAATCTAAATCACTCTATAGACATTGGCCAGGAGGTTCTAGGGAATCCTCATGCCCGAGGAGTCTCGAAGCACTATCTATACCACAAGAATCATGAAGATTATTTCCTGGAGTGATAAAACATGCTCTCCTTATCAGTATCCAATGTGGACACCTCCATGATCGATCTTCTCCTGAGCCTACTTGCTTTGATCATTGAATATAGTATCAAAGATAGGCTCCTTCCTCTGAGAAGAGGAAGAGGTGATGGCCTCGCCATCGATAGGGATCTTAAATATCTGATAGACGTCATCTAAGGTCATGGTCATTTCACCTATAGGCAGGTGAAAGGTGTTGGTCTGCGCATTCTAGCATTGGGCCAATGCATTCAAGTAGGTCTGATCTAACCTAATAGTGGGTAGATCTAGTATATAGTCAAATCCAATGGCTCTAAACCATGCATGCTCGCCATCAATGAGCTATTTGTGAAGAGTCTTAAGAAGATCAGGGTCACAAGCCCTAGAGGTCAACCTCTAAAATAAAAGCAGTATATAAGCTAAATTCTAGCTAAAAACAAGCAAAAATAGCTAAAAACAACTTTAAAAATGTTAAAAACATCTAAAAATTGATAAAAAGACAAAAACATGTCGCGAGGAATTCACAAAAATTAAAAGGATCAATTAGGTAAGTCAAAATTGCATGAAAAGACATTAATTTCCTAATTAACTTTAGAAAATGCAAAAATTTAATAACATTTTTCTAAATTTTGTGAACCGCGGGTCAACTCTACAGTTTGCCTGCGATCAAAATATGACCATTGTAGTTTGAATGCAAATCGTAGCTGATAGCTGTGGTCCCCAATATGAAAATTGGGAACTACAACTGCCAGCTGCGGTCTAGGAAGAATACCCATTTCGGGTACCTTCCTAGCCTATCTCATTAAAAAATAAAAAATAAAAACCTAATTAACCTAATCTAGTGGGGTTCATTACCAACTATTTGGTGAGGTTCATTTACTGCATTACTTAATATGGTTGATTTTAATTGGCATTGAACTACGAGAACTCGGTTTTGAGTTATCTTGCCTGCTCCTTGGTCTTTCCTAGTCAATGGCTTATTAGGATCCGTCAGCAGGGTATCAAGTGCAGTATATGGAAGAGTGTTGGGTAGCATTCTAGATCAGGAAATACTAGAAAATAATGAGAAATTCAAATGGGAATGGCTATTTAAATGTTTGCCTAATTTTTGCAAATCGCAGCTAACACCTATAGTCCTAGAATTAGGGTTTTATGACCATAGGCCCTAGCTGCAATTCCCAAAAATTGAAAAATTCGACCACAAATCGTACTCACAGTTCACAACTAGCATTAAATGCACTAAAAACCCATCATGGGAAGGTCCAAAAAGGTAAATTAATGACTCCTAAGAGATAAAATTTCAAAAAGAGCAATCAATATTATAGATTTGGTGATTTTCAAAGCACCAGGATTGATCAATAAATCAAAAATTAACAAACAAATCAAATAATTAAAAACCAAATGCATCTTGTATTTAGTAATTTACTCTATACACTTGGTGGTTGCAATGACTTGCGATCCATGCAATCTAACGAGATGAGTAAATCACCATAAGGATATTTGAGGAAAAAATTGTCATCGTTGATCTGATATGCTTCTTTTTAATCCTTAAGAAGGCCTTCGTAGCTGGACTTTTCCACGGTAATGAGGTGTTTTTGTTGAGCAAGGTGCAGAAATAGTATTGTCATTGTTGTCAACACAGACAGATAGATCAGTTGATGCAGTGGACAGGATTTCAGAGGTCGGTCAGAGCATGTACTGTGAATTTCCAAGAAGACAAAAGTGGCCCAGATTCAGAGGATCAAAGAAAAAGACAAGTAAGAAAACTGTCGCGATATCGCGACATGTTTTCTATCACGATTTCGTGACATATCAGAGGAGAGAGAAAATGCAGGAAAAATTGTCGTGATTTCATGACATATCGAAGGAGAGAGAAAATGCAGGCAAAACTATCACGATTTCGTGACATATCGGAGGAGAGAGAAAATGTAGGCAAAACTGTCACGATTTCGTGACATATCGAAGGAGAGAGAAAATGCAGGCAAAACTATCATGATTTCGTGACATATCGAAGGAGAGAGAAAATGCTGGCAAAGATGTCACGATTTCGTGACATATCGGAGGAGAGAGAAAATGTTGGCAAAGATGTCACGATTTCGTGACATGTTTCATTTTCGCGATCCAAAGCGAAGAAAAGAGGAGAGAGAAAAAGATGTCACGATTTCGCGACATGTTTCATTTTTGCGGTCCGAAGCGAAGAGGAAGGCAGAGAAAGAAAAGTGTCACGATTTCGCGACAATTTGCAAGGATTGTACGGACGAGAAAGTGTCACGATTTCATGATAGGTTCGAGAGAAAGAGTTCGCAGGAGAAAAAGTGTCACGATTTCGTGACATGTTCGAAGAAGAAGTGCAGGCAAAGAAAACTGTCACGATTTCGTGACATGTTTTGAGAGAAGGAGCTCGCAAAGAAAAGTGTCACGATTTCGTGACAATGTGCAAGAGGAAGCGCTAAGGAGAGAAAGTGTCATGATTTTAAGGCGAAGAATAGCCAAGGAGAAAAAGTGTCACGATTTCGTGACATGTCGGGTTTTCAGTACCCGAAGAGGAGAGAGATTGTACGAAGGCAATTGTGTCACGATTTCGTGACATGTTTGTTTTCAGGCCAAAGAAGAAGAAAGGCACAAGGAGGAATGTGTCACGATTTCTGACATGGTCACGTTTTGACATGTTCTTTCAAGGGGCTGGAGGAGAGAAGAGGTCAAGTAGCGAAAGATGTCACGATTTCGTGACATGTTCAGTTTTTGGGTTGAACCAGAGAAGAGGTGAGGAGGAAGAGAAAGATGTCACGATTTCGTGACATGTTCTGTTTTCGTGTAAAGCAAAGAAGAAGGATAAGGCAGGAAAAGTGTCACGATATCGTGACATGTCATGTTTTCATGGTTGAAGCCGAGAAGAGTAGCAAGAAGGTGAAAGTGTCATGATATCATGACATGAATACCAGGATGGTGAAACTGAAGACTGTAGAGTGACGTGGACCCATAAGGAATCTTTAAAATCATTTAAGATGGTCGTTACACGTGGAAAGAAGCGGATGCATGCCCAAGTGGAGAAAATGAACAGTCATGAAAAAGAAGATGAACAGTTATCGAAGAAGAAAACAAATGCATGCCCAAGTGGAGAAAACAAACAGTCGAAGAAGGAGAAAATGAATAGTCATCAAAATAGAAACATAAATGCATGCATGCATAGAAAAGGATATGAACAGTCATGATCGAGACGACGAACAGTCATGGTAGGGTTATATGTGTAAATTCGTAACATGCATCGTGTTTGATGAAAAGCCTACCCTATATATAGACAAAAGCAGAGTTAGAAAGCGTTACAACTGACAAGTGGCGCATGAGAAATGAAAGGAGTTACAACTGGAGTCACAAAGACTCAATATTGTTATAAAAGGGCAGTTGTGTGGAGAATTATGTTGCTGCTGTAAGTGAGAAATTGCTGCGTAAAGAGGGTTAGAAGAGGGCCGAGAGAGAAATAAGCAGAGCCGTGAGAGCGTGCAGAGTTTGATTAATTGCAGACCAGTCAGGGTCGTGTAAACAGCGAAGGCATTTTTATGTCATTGAAATAATTCAGAATTGCAGTCCAAGTTGGTGCTTGGCATTAGGGGTTGGTGCTCCTATCTGTTGCAGCAAAAAAATAAGGGGTTGGTGCTCCTTCCAGTGGGTGCTGGTAAAGTGTTTGTAAAATTGGTGTTTTGCAAAGGCTGGATTTGGATTGGAGTCCAAGCAGTCATTTTTGAGGAGTAGCCAAATTGGTGAACCTCGTTACATTGTGTGTTGTGGTGTGCTCTCTTGTGAAAATTGCTTTACCTATTTTCAAGTTCTCTTTGCTTCAACTTTAAGTGTTGTAGATTTGAATTTTAATAGCTACACTGATTCACCCCCCCCTCTCAGTGTCATTGTGAGAATATCAATTGGTATCAGAGCAAGGTTCCTGAACAAGCTTAATCAGCTAAGGTGATCTTGGAAGGAACACAATGGCAGGTGGTGAAGGATTCTCATCCAACAAAGCTCCTTTGTTCGATGGAACTAATTACTCATTCTGGAAACTCAGGATGCAGACATATCTGAGTGCGTTGGGATACGACATTTGGGAGTCAGTAGAAAGTGGATACACAATACCCGCTACTCCTCCAACAGATACTGTCGAGAAGAAAAAGTTTGAGAATAACTCCAAAGCAAAGAATGCCATAATGTGTGGGCTAGTAGACAGTGAACTGATAAGGGTCATGAGCTATAAATCGGCAAAAGACATGTGGGACAAACTGAAGAGCATCCATGAAGGAGACAGCAAGATCAAGGAAGCCAAGCTGCAAACACATCGAGCTCAGTTCGAAGCATTACAAATGAATGACGATGAGAACATAGAGGCCTATATGCTTGAGAGTCAATGGAATCATTAATGCAATCAGAGGACTCGACGAAGAAATCGAAGATGCGGTTGTCGTGAAAAAGGTACTTAGAACTCTTCACAAAAGATTTAACTCTAAAGTTTCTACAATAGAAGAGGCTAAAGATCTAAATAATTTTAGCATGGATGAGATGCATGGTTCTTTGACTGCATACAAAATGAGAATAGGACAAACTAAGCCCATAGATAGAGAAGCTACTTTTAAAGCACACAAAAATATAAAATCTGAACAAGAATCTGAGGATGAAGAGACACAGGATGAAACGGAAGCTAACTTTGTTCGAAAACTTACAAAGGGAAAAGGAAAATATAGAGGAAAGTTACCGTTTAAGTGCTTCAATTGTGGAGGCGTCGGTCACTTTGCAGCTAAATGTCCAATGCATGATAAAACCAAAAATGATGAAGGGTCACACCAAGAAAAAGGTGACTGGAAGAAGAAACCAAATTTTAGAAAGAACAACTTCAAGAAGAAAAGTTTCATATCCAAGAATGTCAGCTCTTCTGAAGAAAGCTCAGGTGAGGATTCTGAAGAAGAAACAGGTGAAGCTCTGTTCATGGCATTTGAAGAAGAAAGAACAGAAGAAAAATAGGAAGGTGATGAAAACCTTAAGGATGAGGCTGAAGTATATCTGGAAGGTGAGTTGGTTGCTGCACTTGAAGAGTTGAGTACAAAAAGGAAAAAGAATAAAAAGTTTTCAAGAAAGCTAGAGGATGCCAATGACATAATAAACAGTTTGAAAGTACAGACAGAAGAATTTAAGAAAATGTCTGAAGAACTTGAAGTACAATTAACCATGAAAATAGATGAGTGCAACAAACTGGAAGAAGAGATTGTTGTTTTAAGAATGCGGCTAGAAGAAAAGAATCAAAAATTGAGTTGCTATCACAAACTTGAAGGAAGTTCTGCAAAGCTTGAAAAAATTATAAATAGTCAGAGGACTACAGGCATCAAATTTGGCTTGGGCTTTGTCGAAGGAGAATCGTCAAGTGGATCAAAGGCCATAACTGTAGAACCAGTAAAGAAAGAAGATAAGATCAAGGTTGACCAAAGAAAATCGAATCATGCAAAAGAAAGCAACAATGCCAGGCACGAGAAGAGTGCTGACAATGAGGGATTCACAAAAGTCACACATCAAAGGAGAAGAAAATTTGTGGCTCCTACTACAAATTGGCAAAGACCAACTCCCAGGTTCAATCATTCCTTTTCTGGTTATTGTTTTAAATGCAATACTTACGGTCATAAGATTTCAGATTGCATTTATAATATAGGACAAAGAAATTTCACCAGTAGAAATGTCTTTTCACCCTTGATGGATTATGCAGTAGAATGCTATAACTGTCATAACTTTGGACACATTGCAAGAAACTGTAGAAGCACATATGCAGCAAATAAATATCAGGGAAGAAGAACTCAACCAAACAGTTTAAGGCAAAACAGAAAATTCCCAGAAAAACATGCACAAGCCATCGACAAAGAAAAGTCTAAACAAGTGACCAAAACTACAGCCAAATCAGAATGGAAAGAAAAGGAGCAACTCAAGGAAGAAAAGGAATCCTTGATTGTATAGACAACATTCAAAGCACAGAACAAATCTGCACCATGGATATTGGATAGTGGATGCTCCGAGTCACATGACAGGAGATAAACAAAAATTTGAAAAGCTACAGAAATATGAAGGCGGCTCGGTAAAGTTTGGAAATAATGATGGAGCCAAGATAGTTGGCAAAGGATCAGTCAAGATAAGTGATGGAAAGATCAATTCCAAAGAAGTTCTGTTTGTGATTGGTTTGAAGCACAACTTACTGAGTGTAAGTCAAATCTGTGACAGAGGTCATGAAGTCATTTTTAAGAAGCAGGGTTGTGAAGTCAGAAAAGCTCACAGTGGGAAGCTGATAGCTAATGGATCAAGGACTTCTGGAAATCTATATACTCTCTCAGAAACTTCAGAAGGAGCATGCTTGATTGGACAGGAAGATGAAAATTGGTTGTGGCACAAGAGGCTCGGTCATATTAGCTTTGACAATCTGGTAAAAATAAGTTCAAAAAGGGCAGTAAGAGATATACCCACCATTGGCAAACAAGTAAATAGCATCTGTGCTTCATGCCAAAAAGGAAAGCAAACTAGATCCACATTTAAATCAAAGGAATACTTCACCAGCAAACCTTTAGAGCTAATACATACTGATTTGTGTGGACCCATGAGAACACAAAGCATAAATGGTGACAAATACTTTATGTTGTTCATAGATGACTACTCCAGGATGACATGGGTACTATTTTTAAAGCTTAAATCAGATGCCTTTGAGATGTTCAAGATTTTTAAAAAATAGGTTGAGAATCAAAGCTGGAAAAAGAATTAAATGCCTAAGATCGGACAAGAGGAGGAGAGTTTATCTCAGAAGAGTTTGCAGAGTACTATCAAAAATATGGGATCGGAAGACAGTTTTCAACAGCAAGGACACCTCAGCAGAATGGTGTTGTAGAAAGGAAGAACAAGACAGTGCAGGAAATGGCACGGACAATGTTGGCTGAGAACAAAATAGCTGACAGATTTTGGAAAGAGGCAGTCCATACTACGGTTTACATCCAAAATAGGTGCATGCTAAGGACGCATGAAAGCAAAACACCTTATGAGCTGTGGTTCGACAGAAAGGCAACAACAAGATATTTCAAAGTGTTCGACAGCAAGTGCTACATCAAACGAACTGAAGATAATCTCGATAAGTTTGAAGATAGAGCTGACGAAGGTATTTTTCTTGGTTACTCAACAAAAAGCAAAGCCTACACATGTTACAACAAGAGGCTAAAGAAAATTGTGGAGAGTGCTGATGTTAAAGTTGATGAAGGTAGAGAACGAGAAATTACTTATCAAGAAAACTACCCTATTTATGAAGAAGTCATTGAAGGAGATGAAGAAAAGGAAACAGAAGAGAATCAAAAAATTGACCCAGATGATTTAAGAACCGACTCAGAAGAAGAAGAAAACAAGAAATTCAAAACAGGCAGCTGGCAAAAAAATCATCCTAGAGAACAAATTATTGGGGACCCCACAGTTGGTATTCAGACAAGAAGAGCAGTAGTACGGAACTACTCTCTATTATCCAGCATTGAACCTAAAAATGTTGCTGAAGCAAGCACAGATGAAAGTTGGATGAAGGCAATTAATGAAGAACTAGATCAGATTGAGAAAAACAAAACCTGGGAATTAGTACCACGACCAGCAAATAAAAACATAATCGGTACTAAATGGATTTTTCGAAACAAATTAAACGAAGACGGACAGGTTGTCAGAAATAAGGCAAGATTGGTCTGTAAAGGCTATGCTCAAGTTGAAGGCATTGATTTTGAGGAAACCTTTGCACCAGTAGCTAGACTAGAGGCAATCAGAATGTTTTTGGCTTTAGCAGTTCATAAAAATTTCAAAGTATATCAAATGGACGTGAAATCAGCATTTTTGAATGGAAAACTGGAAGAAGAGGTTTACATTGAACAGCCAGATGGCTTCCAACTCGGTGACAATCCCAATTTTGTTTGCAAGTTAAAGAAAGCTTTGTATGGTCTAAAACAGGCACCCAGAGCATGGTATGCAAGGCTGGATAACTATCTTATTCAACAGGGGTTCAAGAAAGGTATGGTGGACAACAATTTATATGTCAAAACAGAGAATGGCCATCTTATTGTACTTGTTGTTTATGTAGATGATATAATATTTGGCAGCAGCATGGATGAGTATTGTAGAGACATAGCAAATAAAATGAAGAAAGAATTTGAGATGTCTATGATTGGTGAACTTTCTTATTTCCTAGGACTGCAAGTCAATCAAAATGAAAAGGGCATTTTTATTTCTCAAGTTAAATATGTGAAAGAAATGCTGAAAAAGTTCACAATGGAGGATTGTAAACCTGTTAGCACTCCCATGACAACAGGTTGCAAGTTGAGCAAGGATGACAAATCTCCAGATGTAGATCAAACCATGTACAGGTCTATGATTGGAAGCCTGCTGTATTTGACAACTACTAGACCAGATATCTTACAGGCAGTATGCATGGTAGCAAGATTTCAGGCTAGTCCCAAAGAGACTCATGTGACAGCTGTAAAGAGGATTTTTAGGTACCTCAAGGGTACTATGGAGTATGGGTTGTGGTACCCAAAAGGTAAGGACTTCACTCTTATTGCATATTCTGATGCAGATTGGGCAGGATGTATTGATGACAGAAAGAGTACCAGTGGAGGAGCATTTTATCTTGGAGACAGGCTGGTAGCATGGCACAACAAGAAACAAGAATCAATCTCTCTATCCACAGCAGAGGCAGAATACATTGCAGCAACAACATGCTGTACTCAGATATTATGGATGAGACAAACACTGAAAGATCTTGGTATTCACTTCAAAGAGCCAATTTCAGTTAAATGTGATAACACTAGTGCTATCAACATATCAAAGAATCCGGTTATGCATTCTCGAACCAAACATATTGCGATCCGATATCACTTCTTGAAGGATAAAGTTGCAGAAGGAGAGGTCAAATTGGATTTTGTTCCAACTACAGAGCAAGTAGCAGATATATTCACAAAACCATTGCCCAAGGAAGTTTTTGAGTACCTTCGAAGTAAGTTGGGAGTGGTCACATTTCCCAAGAACTGACTATCAATTGGGATCACATTCTCGGGGGGAGCATTTATGCCTATGTTTATAGTTTTGCTCATATTCATGCTTTTTGCTAACTATAACAATATTTGTCTGAGAATGTTGTGCATAGACTCAGGGGGAGTCTGCAGTAGCCCTTTGGTATTATTGTCAAAGGGGGAGAAGAATTACAGGAAATTACACATGTGTTGCCAACAATTCCAAAGGGGGAGATTGTTGAGCAAGGTGCAGAAATAGTATTGTCATTGTTGTCAACACAGACAGATAGATTAGTTGATGCAGTGGACAGGAGTTCAGAGGTCGGTCAGAGCATGTACAGTGAATTTCCAAGAAGACAGAAGTGGCCCAGATTCAGAGGATCAAAGAAAAAGACAAGTAAGAAAACTGTCGCGATATCGCGACATGTTTTCTGTCGTGATTTCGTGACATATCGAAGGAGAGAGAAAATGCAAGCAAAACTGTCATGATTTCGTGACATATCGAAGGAGAGAGAAAATGTGAAAATTATGATTTTTAAGATGTTAGAGAAAAGGAAGATGTCATGATTTCGTGACATGTTTCATTTTGATCAAAGCGAAGAGAAAGAGGAGAGAGAAAAAGATGTCATGATTTCGTGACATGTTTATTGGAAGTGAAGAGGAAGGAAAGAAAGAAAAGTGTCACGATTTCGTGACATGTTGCAAGAAGAGATTGTACGGAGAAAAAGTGTCATGATTTCGTGACATGTTCGAGAGAAAGAGTGAGAGAAAAAGTGTCACGATTTCGTGACAGTTAAGAAAGAAGGCTGCAGAGAAGAAAGTGTCGGAGATTTTGTGAAGTGTTTTCGAGAGAAGGAGCTCGAAAGAGAAAAAGTGTCACGATTTCATGGACAATGTGCAAGAGGAAGCACTAAGGAGAGAAAGTGTCACGATTTCGTGACATGTCGGGTTTAAAGGGAAGAATAGCGCCAAGGAGAAAAAGTGTCACGATTTCATGACATGTTGGGTTTTCGTGACCCGAAGAGGAGAGAGATTGTACGGAGGCAATTGTGTCACGATTTCGTGACATGTGTTTTCATGGGCGAAAGACAGAGAAAGGCACAAGGCAAAAGATGTCTTGGTTTGGACATGTTCCATTTTTGTGGGAGTAGAGAAGAGGTCAAGTAGGAATGTGTCAGATTTTGTTTTGAGGAAGAGTGTACGAAGAAGAAAGATGTCACGATTTTGCGACATGTTCCGTTTTCATGGGCAAAAGGTAGAAGAAGGCATAAGGCAGGAAAAGTGTCGCGATATCGTGACATGTCATGTTTTCGCTGGTTGAAGCCGAGAAGAGTAGCAAGAAGGCGAAAGTGTCGCGATATCGCGACATGAATACCAGGATGGTGAAACTGAAGACTGCAGAGTGACGTGGACCCATAAGAAATCTTTAAAATCATTTAAGATGGTCGTTACATGTGGAAAGAAGCGGATGCATGCCCAAGTGGAGAAAATGAACAGTCATGAAAAAGAAGACGAACAGTTATCGAAGAAGAAAACAAATGCATGCCCAAGTGGAGAAAACAAACAGTCGAAGAAGGAGAAAATGAACAGTCGTCAAAATAGAAACATAAACGCATGCATGCACAGAAAAGGATACGAACAGTCATGATCGAGACGACGAACAGTCATGGTAGGGTTATATGTGTAAATTCGTAACATGCATCGTGTTTGACGAAAAGCCTACCCTATATATAGACAAAAGCAGTTACAGTTAGAAAGCGTTACAACTGACAAGTGGCGCATGAGAAATGAAAGGAGTTACAACTGAAGTCACAAAGACTCAATATTGTTATAAAAGGGCAGTTGTGTGAAGAATTATGTTGCTGTTGTAAGTGAGAAATTGCTGCGTAAAGAGGGTTAGAAGAGGGCCGAGAGAGAAATAAGCAGAGCCGTGAGAGCGTGCAGAGTTTGATTAATTGCAGACCAGTCAGGGTCGTGTAAACAACGAAGGCATTTTTATGTCATTGAAATAATTCAGAATTGCAGTCCAAGTTGGTGCTTGGCATTAGGGGTTGGTGCTCCTATCTGTTGCAACAGAAAAATAAGGGGTTGGTGCTCCTTCCAGTGGGTGCTGGTAAAGTGTTTGTAAAATTGGTGTTTTGCAAAGGCTGGATTTGGATTGGAGTCCAAGCAGTCATTTTTGAGGAGTAGCCAAATTGGTGAACCTCGTTACATTGTGTGTTGTGGTGTGCTCTCTTGTGAAAATTGCTTTACCTATTTTCAAGTTCTCTTTGCTTCAGCTTTAAGTGTTGTAGATTTGAATTTTAATAGCTACACTGATTCACCCCCCCTCTCAGTGTCATTGTGAGAATATCAGTTTCATGTCATGTCTCCTATGACATATTTTTAGAAAATCATCAATAACTTGATTCAACACAAATCTAATTGGAGTTGCCTCATTTTGATTCTCTAAGATGGCTATTGTAGCCCGATTGCTCCATGGGATAGGAATGTGCAATTACTATTAATAGTTATAATCAAAAGCTGAACTAGGCCTAGCCAAGGTATTAATATGCTCAAATCTAAATTTATTCAGATCATCCATGGTGGTCTCGCAACATCGTCGCTTTAATAATTGTCATTACCCTCATCGACTCGTCGCTTTAGGGGATAGTCATAATATCAAATCATAATCAAAATTAGTAGAAGATCCTTGAGATCGTAGATCCCTCGATCTTGTCAAAATTGTGTTCGTCTTTGCGAATTATTGTCAATAGCTATCATAAGATTATCCTTTTACTTGGGGTAAATAGCAAAAATGACTTTGCTTGTTTTTCTCTGCCTTTTAGGTCTATGGGTTAGAATATACCTATGGAATGC
The DNA here is from genome assembly GCA_028583015.1 of Wollemia nobilis. Lineage (NCBI taxonomy): Eukaryota > Viridiplantae > Streptophyta > Pinopsida > Araucariales > Araucariaceae > Wollemia > Wollemia nobilis. The sequence goes on along the minus strand of JAQPPZ010016942.1, from coordinate 1,796,972 downwards.
ACAGCTGCATTGAATGATATGAGAAGGGCACAATCTTTTCAAATGTAATCCTTTCACCCAGTTGAAAGCAATGATTCTAGGATGTGCATCCTTTTGCTGGACCTGGGGCATCTAATGTTGATCTGACTAATGATCATCATAAAACCTTCGACATCATTTTAGGAGGTCTATTTTTTCTTAGTGTTGTTTGATATCACAACACATCTTAAAAGGGGCATATATAGACACCTAAAACATGTCATGTCAAGGGCGACTACTCATATGGACATGCTACAAGACCATATGGAGGATCTTGGACAGAATCCAAGATAGAGTAGTGGTTCTAACCACTCAATTTGGGATCCTTGGCTTAATTATTCTGAACTACAGATCAGACCTATAGTCTATAGTCTAAACCATGGCTAAGGCCTACGATTTATATTTTGAATCACAGCTACAACCTACAGTCTTAACTAAAGTTTAGTTGGCCTTCATCCAAGCCAAATCGATTTGAATGACCATTTGTTCTAGAAGAAGATAATTAATGGACGAAAGATTCTAGAGGCTTCCATTCCAACTGTCCTAACCACCTCTTCTTGATCTTGGCTTCTCCATGAAGCCACCCCCAGTCCTAGGGCATCCTATAAATACCCCTTCAATTTGGGTAGAAGATATAGAGCATTTTGATAGCGAAGCACTATCAAAATACATATAGAGAGTTGATTGATCAAGCGAGAAGCAAAGCCCTATTGAATTACATACTAAATTCATGCATTAGAGAAGGCCACTTTGCTATTCACCGAAAGATCAATTTGCCATGGATATCCTAGAAGCCTAGAAGAGCCAAGAAATGCAAATCCAGGCAAACGAAAGCCCCTCACAGTGAATCAACGACAAAACTTGTTAGAAGGACACCAAAGGTGACCTTTGAAAATCAATTGGACAAGGAGGTCAAACCCACTACCCTTGATTTTTAGGGTAAACTTACTTGAGTGCTCACCGCGACTTTCAACCACGGTTTATAGTGCAAACTACGCATCAATGTTGCGGTTTGCAACAAAGGTATCGCCACCTTACTATTTCTATTTTTGCCCATTTAATTAGATTATATTAGTCATTTGCACAATTTAATTGTAGTTGTAGAGACTTATGACCAACATAATTAGTGTTTTTGCTAACTTGTCTTCATCATAGTAATTTAGATGTTAATGATTTCTTTTCATGTTATAACACTTCATTTCAAGTAATTGATTTCATAGATTGATATTTGTGCTCTTCACTTACATATTTATATCAATCTTGATAATATTTGCATATGTTTAGCATAGTATATGCACTTTCTTGATTTGATTTCATTATGCTATTTTCATGCTATTTATTTAAAGGGCCTCATCATGAGATGCTTCCTATGATTTTGATATTCTTGTGTTGTTTCTTGATCGTAGGAAACAGGTTTTTAAGGAGCTACAATCATTCAATTCCTTCCTCAACGAGAAGAAGAGGGTTTACTCCACCCTAGAGCAGTTTGTGTCACTTTAAGGGCTTTATAGTGCATTTCATCCCTGAGGGGGATTGAAATAGTTTTAATTGCATATCAAATAGAGTATCCTTGAGAGGGACTTACTTGTAATCAGACACTTATTAATTTTAATGGAAAAATAGAGGCATTTCTTGTAATTTCCATTTTTTTGGTCCATTTATGTGTTTTTAATATCAATTTTACTTTGTTTATGCAATTACAACATTTCAGGTGCACGCCTTTTTGTTCGTACACTAGGAAATCAGATATGGTCCAAAGTGCAAAGAAGAAACCAGGTGAATAATATTATAATAATTTTTTTATAATATTATAAAGGGAAGTTTAAATTAATTAATATAATTTTTATTATAAATTATTTTATTAATTAATTTACTTAACTTATTTAAATTAATTATTAATTAATTTTAATATTAGTTATAAGTTAATTTATATTAATTTTAACTAACCCTAAGGTGGTTTATTAAATTAAATTCAAAATTTGAATTCAAATTCTTAAGCACCGATGTGGGGAGCAAATACCCATGTGTATAAAAAGGGGATTACCCACCTTACCAAAAACCACCATGCCTTCAAATTTAATTAATGCGAGCTATGAATCATGCTGCAAAAAAGAGGAGTGATTTTTTATTTTCATGGGAAGTCAACAGTGTATGGAGGTATAAGAGGAAGGATGTCCTCATTCCTTCACGTGCGCATCAATATCCCATGTGGTGGGCTCCAAAGTGCTAATGTGCTTGGACTTGGGGAGATGGCGGATCGAATCACACTGAAACCCTTTTGGGTGAAAACAAAGGTATCCTTTAAGTTGAGCATCACAAAATTTAGGGGTATTAGTTGAAAATTTAAAAATTAATTTTTGCATATTTGATTTGGTTTGTAAGGTTGTAAGGGGAGTTATAAGGCTTATGCAAAATTAAATTTTTGGTGTTATTTGCTTTAATGTTTGGAAAGGGTAGTAAGGTGTTTTAGGAAGATTTTTTGAAGTCTTGTGGTGTTGGATATTATTTTAAGTTGGATATTATAAGGTGTATCAAAGTGATTAATTTTTATGTATGATTTTATGGATGTTATTTCTAAAAGGGAGCAATAAGGCATAATTGAGTTTTGATTATTTTTGTGTCTAAGGAATATTTTGAGAAAGTGTTTAAGTGATATTTTTTCATCTAACCATTGAAATTGGAAAGAAGAAAATTATGATTGAGACAGGTTTTCTAAGGGCACTTTAACATCAAACAAAAGGTATGGCACATCTTCCTAGTGAGTGTTTTTTGAATGTTGTGAATGCAAAGTTGGAGTGAAAAGGATTGTTTGGTAAACATTGTTGAGTTTGTTTTGAATTAATGCTTCAAGGTTTTGTGGAATAAATATTTGTTAACAAAACCTTTTTTGATAAGCATTATTGTTAAAGTGATTAATTTGTGTGAACTTGAACTAGGGTTTGCAAAGATCATGAGTATCATTGTTATGTGATATTAACATTGTTGTTGAAGCAATTGGTTGAGTGAGGAACTTGAACTAGGGTTTGCAAAGATCATGAGTATCATTGTTATGTGATATTAACATTGTGGTTGAAGCAATTGGTTAAGTGACGAACTTGAACTAGGGTTTGCACAGATCATGAGTATCATTGTTATGTGATATTGATTGATGAGCATTGTTGGAAACATTTGAGTGAGTATTCATATGCTTGGACTAGGGTTTGTGATTAATAATTATTTATTGATTGTTTGATTTAGAATACTTGGTTAAGCCTAGTCAAGTTTATGTGTTGGTGTGATAGTTCGAGTTATATGAAATAAATTATTCTATATTCTAAATTGATTTAAGAAAGAGGTTGAGCATTGATGAATGTCAAACATATTGAGTCTCTAAAAATTATTTATATGTTTCTGTGATAAAATAAATATTGAAAGTGATTGAGAGTTTGTGAATGTGAAGAATATTGAGTCTCTAACAATTATCTATATGTTTCTATGGTAAAAGAGTGATTGAAAATGATTGAGCATTGTGATGAGTGTGAAGCATATTGAGTCTCTACTAATTCTTTTTATGTTTCTATGAGATTGGACAAGTTCTAGTGTGGAATTTTTGAGCAGATTTGAAGTAAGTCTTAGAGAACACTCATGGACATATTTGTGTGAGCTTTTGTGGAAGATTACAATACAGATTTTAGGAAATAAGATTAAGAAAAAAGTTGGACAAGTTCTAGTGAGGACTTGTTGAGCATATTTGGACATGTTCTAGTGAGGACTTTTTGAGTATATTTGGACAAGTTCTAGAGAGGACTTGTGGATAAATTATTATGAGATTTTATGGAAGCTTACGATGTAGATGTGAGACAAGTATTTGAAAAGACTTGAGGGTAGAATTGATTGATTGATTTTCTCAAACCTTGAGTTAATGTTTTGGGCAGATCTAGCAGATTTTATTTGAGATTAAGTCAAGCTTTTTTTTAAGGCTTGGGGAAAAATATTGAGGACAGATTTGTGCTATATCTAAGGACTATGTTTAGTGCAAATCAGAGGACAAATATTGAGGATAAATTTGTGCTAAACTGAAATACTGTGTTTAGTTTAGATCAGAGGATAGAGATTGAGGACATATTTGTGCTAGACCGAAGGACTATGTTTAGTGTATATTTGAGAGCATATATTTTTGTGTAGATTTGAGGATAGGTTTGTGCTAGACCAGAGATAGAGATTGAGAAAATTTATGCTAGGTCGAAGGACTGTGTTTAGTGCATATTTGAGATAGATCTTTGAATATGATAGATTATAGAGGATGGCATTCTCCTATGGATATATATATCCATTAGCTAGGTCAGTGAGGACAGGTGTCTTCAATGGACAGAGATCCATTAGCCAGTGTAGTGGGGGTAGTAGTTCTTCTAGAATATCACCAGTTAGAGCTAAGGAGAAAGAGTTCTCCTATGGATAGATATCCATGAACTTTATTAGGGTATTGGTGTCTCCTTTAGATAGAGGTCCATAAAAATTGTAATAGGGAAAATATTCCCAAGATATGATTGAGAAAATTTTAGTGAAATATTTTCTCCGTGGAGTAGCCCACATTGGGTGAACCACGTAAAATTGGTTTCTCTATTGTGTGTGGTGATTTATGCATTGCTTTGATTAATACTATTAATATTGATATCTATACATTGCATAATATTTATTGGGAAAGAAAAGTAAAAAGTCATCTTATACTGTTCACCCCCCCTCTCAATATAAGCTTGTGTTCTTCAATTGGTATCAGAGCGGGTTCCTTCGGAAGAGTTTAACAACTCGAAGGAAAATATTTCAAGAACATAATGGATTCTAATAATTTTTTCTCATATAATTCAACACCAATATTTTATGAAAGTGATTATATATTTTGGAGTATGAGAATGAATATTCACCTAATGGTACTTGACAATGAAATTTGGGAAGTAGTTAAAATTTGATACATACCGCCATTTGATCCACCTACAAATAAGGAAGGTAAGATTCTATAGCATTACAATTCAAAATCAATGAATACAATTTTGAGAGATTTGCATAGAACCGAATCCATAAAAGTTATGCATTGTAAAGATGCAAAAGTAATTTTGGATAAGTTGCAAAGTATATATGAAGGAGATAAAAGTGTCAAAAAGGCAAAGATAAAAAATCTCAAAGGATAATTTGAAGAATTAATAATTAAGGATGAGGAAAAATTATTACTTATATACTTCAGGTAGATGAGGTTGTTAATGCCATGTAAGGACTTGGACTTAATGTTGAAAAATCAGATGTTTGTGATAGTCTTAAGATCTCTTCCAAAAATATTTAGTGAAAATATTTTTGCTATAGAAGAATCAAAATATGGTGATTCTTTGACAAGAGATATGTTACTTAGTATTCCTACAAATTCTGAGTTAAGAATAAAAGAGGAACCTAATCCCTAGAAGGAAGTAGAATTCAAAGCTACTAAGAAGACAAATGGAAAAAAGTCAGATTCAAGCAATGTGTAGACACCTAAAACATGTCAAGTTTAGGATAAATACTAACATAGGAATATTCATAGGCCATGTGACTAAACCTTGGACTTTCAAAATATCAAAAGTGGTTCTCACCACTCATCTAGGGTAGTCTTAGCCCATCCAAGCTTGGTCGTTGTAAAACCAGAGTGGCTATATCCTGGATGCTCAAGCTCAAAGTGGACAAACATTAGCCACTACAGATGATAGTGGCCAAATATTAGTCACTGTAGATGACAATGACTAAGCCATGAAAGCAACTTGCCAATAAATCATCCCATTCATGGGCAAAAATGGTAGTTTGCATGCAATAAAGATGAGCGGGGATAACTTTGCATTCCCCTTCATGACTAGTTCACATGGGAGACTTAAGTCCAAATTTAGACTTTAGTTAAACATAGAAAAAAATCTTCTCATGCTAACATCCTCTACTCATGAGGGATTCAGTCCTAGGGTTTTGAACATAGACCTAGGGCTTCACATACTTTAAAAGGTGTAAGTATAAGAGCACCAAGAGATCATGAATTGAACATAATAGATCATTGAAGAGAGATTTTCAAGACTTGAAGAGCTTACCTTGGAGATCATTTTTTACAGTGAAGCACTACCATATTGGAGAGTATATTGGAGCATATTTGAGGAGTGACGAAGTGCTAGCCGATTTAGGGGTTTTCCATCTATAGGATATTTGATACAATGGATAAGAAATGACAACTCTTTCAACACTAGAAACGAGATTAGATCCATAGTATTGGAGTTCTAGAAATAGGTTTACCTTAGCGGATAATGTCTCGGATAGTGGCCCATCGACCCAATATAGCATTCTTTGTACTAGTTTCTTACATTTTAGCTTGTTACTTGTTTTTCATGTCATTAGCATAGATTCGCTTTATTTACTTATTTTTATAGCACTAGTTTCATTGAATTTATTTTCATTAAGTGTATTCATTACTAACAACCTCATCTAGGGAGGCAATCTCAGATATCTAAGCGTGTGTTATTGTTTCATTGTTTACAAGGCTATAAGTTTGTTGAATAAATACACAACTTACGAAAGCAAGAGGATCCCTCTAGCAATCATACCTATAGAAGGAGGCATATGTAAGACCTCATACATTTCTATGTGCATCACCAAGAATCCTGATAAAGCACACCACCCCTTGCAAGGGGACATTTTATGTACCCATTACCCTCTTTATGTGTAAAATCATGTATCAAACAAAGGGTGTCCCTTAGAGGGATTCATATGTAATCAAAACTTTAAAATATTGATACAAAAGCATTCATTCATTTATTTATTTGCATTATGGTTATATATTCTTTATGTATTTCATTTAAATGCATGCTTAACATTAAAATATTCCACTAAATTGTAAGTAGAGTAGTGGGGACGGTGCACCGCTTCCCTGGGGTCACTACAGATGGCAATCACGATGGGACCCCCACATAGTTTTATTTTTCTAACACTTTATTGATACATGTTGTGTGCAACCACTCTGGTCTAAAGTGGCCAAAAATTAGTCGCTCTAGTCTACAGCGGATAGGAGTCAGCCACTCTAGTCTACAACGACCTGAAATTAGTTGCTCTAGTTGATAGCGACCAAAACTAGAGTGTAGTAGAGGATAAAACAATGCTTCTATAAGCTAGATTAAAGGTTGGTATAACTTTTTTGATGCTTTATGGTTTTCTATTTACTTATGTTTTCTTAAAAATAGTGAAAATTAAGACATTTCGATTTGGAAAATTGAAAGAATGAAAAAGAAAGAAATTGCATCTTCTGAATCTTAGGGTTTCTTTTTAGGTTTCCACTAGGTGTTGCTAGGAACAATGACTTATGCTTGTAAATTTTTCCCTAGAATCCAACACGCTAGAAACTGTGTTGGTTTTCTTGCTTTGGGGCCTTTTTGGAGGCCATATTTGCACTAAATAGAGTGCATCCATTAATCTCATAAGTAGTTATGCATCTTTATAAAAATTGAAACATATTTTGCATTAAGCATATAGGAAAGAGTCATTGATGTTGTATACTGCATTTTACTTTATGCAAAAACTTAAAATGAACCCCACACACACACACACATATTTTAAACATTAGGGAGTTGGATTTCATCACCAACCCTTAATTCAATTTAGTGATGTTGGCATTCATATCCTTCCATTGGTTTACCCCCTAGAGCTTCTTAGAAACATAATTAGTAACTTAATTATAGTGGTACTAAGTTAATTATGTTCAAAATGTCTCCCACTATTGGAAAAATTGGTTTAGAGTGGAAGAGCTAGGCAAACCCCCCACTGGGATTTAAGTGGTGTACCCTAGTCTCTTTTTGAGAAAATAATGTTTTGCATGGGTGTTTTTGATTACCCTATGGATGAGTCTCCTCATTATAAATCCAAAAAAAGAGCAATAAACAAAGAACAACAAAACATCTAAATACAACAAATAGTTTAGGACACACTTAAATTGATAATCAAAATAAAAATTTGCTTGATATTATTTGGCTATATTTAATTGCAACACAAAATGCTAAATCAGCAAACATAATGGTCAAAACAAGAAGTAAACATCCTCGGTCTAATACCGAGGGAGAATATGAAGCAACACATACCCATAGGAAAAGTCGTAGTCATATTGGAAAACCCACTCATAAGACCGTGAGACGTAGTTTCACGAGTCTTAGGGGTGATAACTCAACCCTTGGGGGTTCTCCTAGAGAAACCCCAAATAAGAAGCAACATAATGGAACTACATCACATGAAAACAAAGAGGCCTCATGACCATCATCATCAAGGAGACATGAGGATACCTCAAGGGCTTCCTCTAAACACATAGAAACTTCTCAAAGACATGAGAAGGCTTCAAGATCTTCCTACCCACATGGACATAAGAGGGGTTCTTAAACCCATTATTCACATAGAGATGATGAGGCTTCCATGCCTCCATCCTCATGGAGAAATGGGGTGACCACAAAGCATTCATCATCAAAAGGACACACAGGAGTCACAACATCCCAACATTCACATGAGACACTTAGAATAGATTAGCCCACTAAGGGTCATGAAACTAGAGATACATCCAGTCATAGACATCAAATAGTATATATACTTCACACAAGAGGAAGGATTCCAATAGATTATGATCTCATTGGAATACATGGCACCCCATGAGATTAGCCATGGAAAACAAGACAGTTAGATGAGTTGGATCAGTTTATTTGAGACCCCCTCCCAAAACTATAGCCATAGAGAATTCTGCATCTGGAAGTTCACGAACCATGACTTCCAAGCCCACTTATCAAACTGGTGGTACCTCAAGATGACCTTGTAGTAAAAATATATAGTTTGATCATAGCGACACTCAACAATACAATTAACAAGTTACATTAGCTAGAAAGAGCAAATAAATAGTAGAAACATCTTCAAGGAATCTATGAATCAAAACCACTAGAATAGGATTAGATAATCACGAGTCTTATATGATAGTGTAAGTTAACTACATGCGATAGCTAGAGAATACCTTGTGTAAATAGTGAGAGCTTGTAGAAACTATCAAACATGACAAGCAAAGAGAAAGGCTTTTGCACCAACATGAGAAATGTTTAAGAGAACAGGCTGAGTAGCTAGCTCATATTTACCCAAAAAAAAATAGAAATGATCATCAAAGAGATCAACGCACTGACTCACCAAGAGAGTGTCACACGAGACAAGAAAGAAACTCACAACAAAACCACCCTCCAAATAATTAGTAAAATCCAACTCATGGAGAAATGGTAAACCTGGTAGATCAGGATCAGACACATCATGAATCCCCTCGCAGGAGGGAAGAAAATAGAATAGATCAAGTGGATAGAGGTTTACCTCCATTTCCACCATGAGGGGTCTTGCAAGAGGAGGAACTCCTCACCTCAAAGGCCTTCCAAGAACTCGCTAAAAATATTAAGTCCTTTGAGAAACAAGATATGGTTTGGAACCAACCAACATTGAGAAACATACACAATCAACCATTATATCCATCAGTCCCTACTCCCACATAACCTAAGCATTTTGAGATGCCTAGGTTAGAAAAGGTTAAGGGTGAAGAGTATGCACAAGAGAATTTTACCAATTTCATCAATTCATGTTTTCATCTTGAATACAATGATGCTCTTATGCTGAGGACATTCATAGTGACATTTTTGGGTGTTGCCACTCAATGGTTCAACCAACTACCCAAGCATAGCATATCCAATTTTGAACAACAAGTGAATGCTTTCCTAAACAATTTCTCTTTTGGTTCTAATATGAAGGTGAAACTTTCAAACCTAGCCAATTTGAAACATTATGATGATGATCTAGTAATGGATTATAGGAATATATGAAGAAAAGTCATGGTCAAATTGTCATTCTCCATCCCCATAGAAGATATTGTCTGCATGGTCACCAAGATTTGATCTAAACACATTTTCCTCTTGCTACAACTTCAACAATACCCCTCATTTGAGGAGGCCTTGGCACATGCCAAACTCATTGATGACATAAAAGTAGATGAGGGAACAATCAAACTCCAAATCAAGAAGGAGTGGAACAAAAATGATAAAAATGGCAAATACAAGCAAAAGCAGGTAAATCCTGCTCTAGTTAATCAAGTGGTATTGGTTGCACCTAAGGATAGGGTTGTGTAGCAACCCCAAAATTATCAAGCATAGCCCCCATCAAAAAATTATGATCAAAAGAATAATCAAAGGTGAAACAGAGAACACAAACCCCCTCACTATTTTACACCATTGATAGAATCAATGCAATCAATCTTCAACCAATTGATTGAGGTGGAAAATATCAGGTTTCTTGATATACCTCTTATATACCCCAACTATCATAATCCAAAAGGATATAGGGAAGATCAATTTTACCCTTATCTTAGGATACCGAGGCCATAACATTAAGGTTTGCATTGGTTTCAAACATCAAGTGCAAAATATGATTGAGGCAAGAGAACTTAAATTTGACAACCCACTAGCTCATGACAATAGAGATATGGGCATATACAAAAACCCACTACCCAACCATGATGTCCCTAGAGGGCAATGTGCACAAGTCAATTAGGTCTAAATTGATATGCCTACTCACGAGTGCATTGGGATGGTTGAAATTGTCAATATAGCAACCAATAGTAGAAGGTATGGTCAACCACAACCTCCTACAGCTCCCATTAATGTCCCTGCTACACCCAGGTAAAGGTAGGGACAAAACAACCTTCTAGGTCCACCAACCCAACCTGTGGTAACTATTTAGAGTAGACTTGAGAAAAACTTACAAAAGAATTTTGCCAAGCTATCTATCTATGAGCTCATACAATAGTCCCCGAAGCACATGGAAACCTTGATGGAGATTTTAAGATAAATTGGGCCCCAACCACAAGATCCAAATACATTCACCCATTTTGTGGGACAAGTACAAGAATTCTAGGAACCTATAATATGATTTTATGATTATGAGATTAAGACAGTACCTACAACCTTACTAGACCCTTCGCTACACATTGTAGCATTAGTCAATGATTTACATTTTAAGAGGGTCTTGATCGATACGGTTTTGTCAATCAACATTATCACAACAACAACAATAGAACACCTTAAGATCCCCAAGTCCAATATCATTCTTGGAGCCTACACATTAAGGGATTTCAATGATGATTTATGTAATACTGTGGGAATGATAGTCCTACCCATCAAGGTGGGGCATAATACCATACCCATGATGTATCATGTCTTGGAAGGGGCCATGCAATCCAACATCCTCCTAGGGCATCCTTGGATAAGGAACATGAAATATGTTCCTTAAATATTACACCAATGTTTCAAGTATGTGCATGATAACAAATTCTACATGGTGTTGGCTAATGAATTATCTAGGATAATTTATGGTTCTTTCTACCCATTTGTATGTAGGACCTTCATATCCAGCTATGCAAGTGAATGATAAATACAAAGGAGTACAAAAAGACCCATCCACATCAACACCTCATCTAGCATCCAACATGACTAATGCTTCTAAGAGACCATCAACGTCTAAGCCAAAAGATAGTCAGAAGATAAAGGCACCCTTAGTTGAGGAAATAAATTCCAAGGAAGCACTAACCATAGCCATTGATAAAATTCCAAGTCCCATGGAAGAAGAATATCTCCAAGATCAAGTTGAGGAGATACTAGAGCCCACTTCACTAGTGTTTTCTGTAGGATCATCCACATCACATGCAACTATACACTTGGAAAGTACAGGGATTGAAGAGTATCTTGTGTAGAACATAACATTCATGCCCATCATAGAGTTTGCACAAGACATGGGATGACCAAAGGATCTATGGCCACTATTGGGAACAATAATTCCTCTTAGAATCCCTCCCAACCAGATAAACTTCATCTATGTTGGACTAGACTGCACCCATAAGTCTATTGATAAAGAAGAGGACAATGACAAATTATTCACTATTAATGTTCATTACCTCTCTAATATTGATTTTTCTCTAAGCTACTTAGAATGTTGCCATTAGCATGGTTACAGTCTTGGTATATACGAGTAGGGGCGTAGGCGGCCATTCGAGCCATAATACGAGCTTCCCACTAATAGGTTTGGGTTAGGCTATCATATCAAAGGTTGAGATGACTCTCTAGTAGCAGCCTTAGATTAATCTTGGGGTTAGGAGAAGGCATCATTTTTATTCCTTATCACCCACCAAGTACAAGACAGCTGAGTAACAAACAAGTGGTCGTGGTGAGCATACCACAACCCAAAACTTATCATCCAAGATCCATAATTGATGCCACCCCAATGGGTTAAAACTCATGGGATGAAGATCAAACATAAAATAGATATGTGGCAAGTGATGATGAAGCACAAACAAACATGGCCTATCATGGGCATCACTATTTACATAGATTTACTTGGTCCATCCATAATGAGATTGGATTCATATCAGACGAAAGTGGCTATGAGTTAAAGTACTCAATAGAGAGAACCTACCTAGGACCAAGGTAGTGGTCCCATAGCTTGGGGTATGAAACTAATGCAAATGGTTTCTTCATAAGGGATGAAGAATATGATTATGATATATAAATGGTATACTTAGGGCTAAGACACGAGCCTATTATCTTGGGGCCACATACCAATGCTAATGATTTTTGGATAAGTGATGATGACTTTGAATATGAAATCGAGATGGCTTATCTTGGGCCTCATCACTTGTAGTAAGTCAATGCACTGGTAGAAAGATAAGTGAAACTTCATGCCATAGACCCCTATTTGTAGTTTCTAGGAAGACCTATCAACTTAGTTACCATTCACTGCATGATCAATCCCCTCTGCCTACATTCAAAGAGTTTTTAGAGCCCAATGATCCTATTATTTGGCCAGCTCAGGGGCCAGATCCAAAAATCCTTTTTCCTAGAAATCCTCATCACGAGTATGGAAGGAAAACCCTTGAGACAATATTTCACCCATGTGGTCTTGGATATTTCATTCTGTCCATCAATATGATCTCCCTTGATTTTACCACTCCACTTCATAACCCTGTATATCCCACGAAACCTTTACGTATTGATACAGAGGCTATTGATTGGGATCATGCTAATTCACCCATAGATACAGAGGATATTTTCTCTAATGAAGAGATGTTACAACCATTCCATTTTACATTAGGTTATGCTTATGATGTGGTCCACACTAGTTTGGATCCTGAGTCAGTAGGATCTGTAAATCCTGCTAATGACATTCACTTGATATCCATGCCTCACCAGTTGGAGGATGGGTCACATATGGCTATAGAAATGACTTTTGAGGTGGATATCAATGATGATCCTACTCAACCAAAGAAATTCAAGTTCGGAGAAATTCTATCTCCAGAGGAACAAGCCATTATTATCCCTCTCCTTAAGGAGAGGCCAAATATTTTTGCTTGGACTTAAAAAGACATGTCAGGGATTGATCCAAATTTAGTTGTTCATAACCTTTTATTGGACTCCCTAAAGAAGCAAATCAAGAAAAATTTGAGTAAATTTCATCCAACCATCGCTTTGATGGTAAATAATGAGTTGCAAAAACTATTGGATGTGATTTTCATAGTTCCCATTGACTATCTTGAATGGGTCTCGAACATGGTTCCCATGGGAAAACCATATGGAAGAGTTTGCATTTACATGGATTTTAGAGACTTGAATAGGGAAAATCCAAAGGATTCATTCCCATTTTCAAACATAGACGCTCTTTTCGATGCCACCATAGGTCATCAGATGCTCTCCCTAATGGATGGTTTTTTTTTGTACAATAAAATCTAGATCAAACTTAAGGACCAACACAAGACTGCTTTCGTTACTCCATGGGGGAAATTCTATTACAAAGTGATGCCATTTGGCCTAAATAATGTTGGGGCCACATATCAATGGGATATGACATATATATTTCATGACTATATGCATAATATCTTGGAAGACTACATTGATGATTTATTGGCCAAGTCCCTATTATGGCAAAGAGCATGCTCAAGTCCTTACAAATGACTTCGATCACCTCATCGAACACAATGTCAGATTGAATTCGAAGAAGTGTGTGTTTGGTGTAACTTCTAGTAAGCTATTAGGGTTCATCATTTCTAAGAGGGGCATCAAATTCGATTCTACAATAGTAAAGACTATATTGGAAACGGTCGCTGCTACCAAAATTAGGGATTTAAGAAGCCTACAAGGCAAGGTAGCATCCATCAAATGGTTCATTTCTCAATTTTTAGATAAATGTCGACCCATGAACTAGTTTCTATGCAAGGATGTCCCATTTCATTGGGATGAAGAGTGCCAACAAGCCTTTGCAATGATCAAAACATACTTGGAAACACCACCAGTATTGGCTCCACCAAGGCCATACATACCATTTTTACTATACATATCGACTACTAATTTTTCTTTGGGCACCATGTTAGCCCAAAAGAACACACAAGACAAAGAGCAAGCCATATATTACATTAGTCACACCTTGGTGAGTTATGAGTTGGGATATGCGTATGTAGAAAAGTTGTGATTGGCAGTGGTCTTTTCAACCAAAAATTTGTGACACTATATGTTTTTTTGTAGATAAGATATTATAGCATTAATATTGGGTTTTACAGGTTGACCCAAAATCTTTTACAAAAATCAGCTTAGGGTTGTTGATGAACATGTCCTTACTAAGGATCTTATATATGTAAAATCTACATGCCACCAAAGCCATTATATTCGATAATGTACATAGCCTATTATCAAAAATAAACTTCCCATACAACATTTTGGGTATACCCTAAGAAAACACACCTGCATCATAATTACAAAAAAAGAAACAGACATAAATCCCATCCTTGAAATAGTGGAGAAACAAAAAGCTACAGACACACATAGTAGAGTATTGAAAAAAACTCCCACAAGCTCTGTATTTACAGCTACTCTTAATAATTCTTTGGTAATTGCTTTCTTCCATATATGACATGCTTTGGGACCACATCCCGTCTTGGCCAATCAGCCTTGTGCAGTAAGGTTGCCTTGATAAATTGATGCTTGTTGATGAATTTTGATTCAATGCCTTGGAGAATCTCCATGTTTATCAATATCACCTTGCACAAGCTTACAATAGTAAATTCCACTTGAGGGAATTCAAATTTGGGGATCTTGTGCTCAAAGAAAACTAATAGAACTCAAATCTGCCTCCACACCTATGAGACAAGTTTATGGTAAATTGCATAGGCCCCTACATGATTTTATAAAGGGTTGCACCTGGAACATATCGTATTACATAATTGGATGGTGTTTAAGAGCTTGAACCTCTCAACATCATTCATTTGAAGGTGTTTCATACATAATATTCAAAAATAACAAAAACATTCAAATATGTCAAAAACACAAAACAAAAACAAAAAATTGAAAAACATAAAATTCAAAACTCAATCAAAAATGCTCCAAGGGTACCCAATCCACTTGGTCAACTTCATTAAAATGCTCCAAAGGCATCTTAAAGCCCTTTGGTCAAACCAAAAAATGCTCCAAGGGTACCCAATATGCTTGGTTGAATCAATCAAAAATGCTCCAAGGGTATCTTCACATCACTTGGTCAACTTCATCAAAATGCTCCAAAGGCATCTTAAAGCCCTTTGGTCAAATCAAATCACAAAAATATCCAAAGGCATCTTAAAGGCCTTTGGTAAAAAACAATACAATAATCAAAAAGTACAAAAACAATGCAAAAATAAAAAATACAAAAACATTTACATCTGCATTCACATAGTTGCATTACATCCATTGCATTTGCATATGTTATGATCATATTCCTGCAAACGATGCCACAGTTTGTATCACAATCACAATATTCAAATCCATCTTCAACTATGTTTTCCAACACAACAATTTCATGTTGCTATAATAAATATACTGAGGTTTCCTAGGTATTCAACCATATCTAGTGGTCTTATCAGCTTCTGTAGAAATCCACCTTGATTAGTAGAGGGCAAGGTCTAGTTGTGATAATACCTTAGATATTCAGGATCCCACCACTAATTGAAACACTAAAATCATAGATGGTACAAGGGAACGATGAAAACTATAGAATTGGTCTAGGTTACCTTAAGTGAAAATGAATTTTCTTGCTTATCCCCCTATGTGACCAGTTTAAAGGTGCTGAGAATTAGCAAAAGGAAAAGTTTTGTCCTACCTAGAAATGAGTGATTATCATCACTGCATAAATCCCTTGCTTTCATTAAAATAAGAAAAAATCCTAAAAAAAAGCACAAATTCAAAACCCTAGTTTTCAAATTCATAGTTCAAAGAGTGCAAAAGTAAATTAAATAGTGATTATCATCACTACATAAGTCTCTTGCTCAAGAAAAAAAAATCAATCAAAATAAATAGTGAAATTCATCACTACACATGAGCAAGTATCCCAAATAAAATAAATAAAGGAATGGAATGGAGCTTGAATCCCTGGAATTCTATGCATTGTACAAAACTTGTAGGAGATATCCTTACGCATGATGATGTCTATCACAAATCTTCTAGAATTTGTATAGGCCAATGTTTGCATGTGTATGAGCTAGCTTAGGTAACCCAATACTACCTAGTGGTATAGTCCAACTAAGTCCTACCTAAGGATGAGATGAACACTTGAGGATACCTGATATTAGCAATGGGCAAAAAGAATCCTGCCTGACATCGAAGGAAATGCTTGGGTTCTATCTCAAAATATATATTCATTTGCACACACAAAGATAATGAATATCCAGGAACATAGTGAAAACCTTGCTTTTAAAAAGTCTTGTATGGTCAGTACATAGTTGTTGATAGGGTAACTAGAGTTTTTGAAGTCTCAGGAAAAACCTCAAAAATTCCCACATAGCAACAAGTCATATAATCAACCAAATCATCAACTTTCTCTATAAGCTCTTGTAAATTAGGGGGTATTAATAAAATAAATTGGATACCGAATATATGCCAAAAATGATATTTAAACGACCACTTATTATTTTATATATTTTAAATTATAGAAGCTTATCCCTAAAATACATACATTCTACACCATTACATTGCACATATGGATGGTTTAAATAATTAATTCTTATGATTAGAATGATTATTAAAAATTCATGGTTGTTATACTTTCTGTGGTATCACTCGTTAGATTGTTAGAATCATATCATATGCATTCCTTATGTTTTAAGTGATTAAAACATACAAGTTCATTCACATTAGATTAAACACCATATACATAATACATTACATATCGCATTCACCTTATCATAGCATGAGTTAGATGCATACAATAAAATAAAAATAAAACATGCATTTAACAATAAACATTACATCCATAAATATATAGCTCATAACTCATTTGTTCACATCTAAGATCACATCATAATCCACTTATACATACAATAATAAATTCATCATCAATTCAACGCATGATACATTGCATCATTGGATCATATCACATCTACATAAGCATCCATCTAAACATCCACATCATCATAAATATCACCTATCATCTAACACATATATCAAATCATCATAATGCCATCCTCACATCACATAAATAAAACAAAAAATAAAATAAAAACATGAGCAATAAATGATACACATAATGATTCATAATGCAAAGATATCATATAAATGTGTATATCAAGTATGTGGATATACAAAAAATTTCCTATGGGCTATAGTCATATAGATCAAGCAGACCTCAAAAATAAAATCCAAGTGCATCATCAGTCAAACATGGGGCCTACACCCCCAACATCACATCCCCCTATGACTGCGTTATGAGTAGAGTGATGTGGTCCTTTCTGGTATCTTTGTGCGAGTATGGGTCCTCTGGCTAGGACGGATGGAATACTACCCTGAGGTGGATATCCTTCTGACCTGTGAACCACCTACACCTAGTACCTCCCTAGGGATAACTTTGTGCCTCCTAAGCTACATCTAGAGAGATTCTATATGGGAGAAATACCCCTATATCTATCCCTTGTACTCATCTAGCAATGACTGTAGGTGTAGAACCTCTGCCCCTGGATCTACCCTAGGATCTGCCCCTATATCATCCTATGGTGTAGGATGAGGAACAAAAAACTACATCCTAGTGGCATTGCCCTTGATAGTAGCCTGCAAATCCTGTATCTATAGTGTGATCTACTCTATAGTGGAATATCGATGTGATATAGTAGCATCTCACTACTATACCTAGATCTTGGTCAATTGGAGCTCAACCTTGATCTCATGCAACTATGCTCTCAAAGGAGAATCTCTCTCCTTGGGATCTAGCTCCTCCTCATCCTCCTCAGGAGCCTCCTACTCCTCCATTGCCACTTGCTCTACTGGTTGGCCCCATACCTTGGTTCTATCTTAAACTCTGCACCCTATTAGATCTGCATTATGATCCCCACCATTGTCCTTTCGGCCTAAGATGCCATCACCATGCCACATAAAATCCCCCCACCACTATGTAAATGCATCTATGACTCCCCCAATAACTTATGGGTCAACTTTTGGGTCATCCTCCTCATAAAAAAGCTCTATGATCCATGGTGGGGGAAGGTCTCTCTCTACTGCAAGGTGCCTGTACAAAAATGAAACAAGTGGCACATCCTACTGTAGCTCATATTGATGAAGAAATCAAAATTAGAAGAAATACTCCATGATTCCAACCTTGTGGTTGATGAGCTATCACTCATGCCACATCCTACCTATGAAACTAGTTGGATCATCCTAAGTCGAGCACTCATGGAATGGGCACCATAGGATATCTCCAACCTTTAGCCTAATAAAAGTAGTAGTGTAGTGGGAGAGCTCCCCCGCATGAGCATGGCTCTTGCGCTCCTCATGCCCTTGATCCCATACAACATCATAGCACTATATCCACTCCTTGATAACTATAATTTTTGTAGGAACCCCTATGGGATGATCTACCTTATTGTGCTCCCATCCCCAAACCTTTATGAGCAAGCTGCAAGTGATGCCAATGCAACCCCATCGGTGTATGTGGTACAACTCATCTTAAAATTGGACCAAAAAAGACCTCCCCTATGCATAGATGATGGGCTCCCCACTATCCATAAGATCCTGGACCATCGCAAGGAGGTTCCACAGGAACCTCAAGCTTGAGCAATCTAGAATGAGAATATTGTTGACAACCATCAGCAACACTACATGCCTCTTGGAGAAGACCTTCTCTTGGTACCAATGCAAAATAGATATGCCACTATATTTGGTGTCCTTTAAGGCATCCATAGCATTCCTTATGAACACCCAAGCAAAGACAACATCACAGTCATTGTTGGCCAAAGAGACAATGGCCACTCCATAAAAGGGGATCCAAAAAATCTAGTATACATACTCCAACATGATAGTCATCTTGCCAATAGGAAGGTGGAATGTATTAGTCCAGGGATCCCACCAGTATACTAGGGCTATGAGGTAAGCCTGATTTGACATAATATTAGGTAGCCTAGTAACATACTGCAACCTGTAGGCTTTGATCCAGGCCCAGTCTGTAGTATCCAATAGGGGCAGAAGGTCATTCAAGAGCCTTAGATCTCGAGCCCAAGCAATGAGAATATAAGAGAAAAATAAAACAAAGCATAACTACAATGAATCTAAGGCATAAATCACAATAAAGAATGAATAACAGTGTAAATAATGATGGGCTATTCTAAATTCTAGGTGAGAAGAGCAATAAATGGACCTAATCATGGAGCGAAAATCAAATAATCACTTCAAAATAAAAATATAAAATTAAATAATCATTTCAAAATTAAAAAAAAAATAGAAAATTGCCTAATTATTTCTAGTCACTATTGCCTATAGCGGCCAGAAATCGTCCACTGAATCAGGAAGTAGCCAAACCTCCAACGGTTAGATTTCCAATCATTGAATTTCAAATTGGCCACTACCATCAAGAACGACCAAATTGCAAGCCAAAATAGTTGCTCTGAGGAGCAGTGGCCAATGGGCGACGTGGCAACAACATTTACTCTAGGCCAAAAACACCAAAATATTGATTGAAAAACTAAAAAATGGGGGCAATCCCACCACATTAAACCCTAAACTAAGCCTAAACTATGGGTTTGGCTTGTTTCCAGCAAGGTTAATAAGGTTCATTTCTCGATTACTTAGTGTGGTTCATTTTTACCCAAAAGTGAAATGAATAAGGTTAAATATTTCAATGAGTACCCGAGAAGATTTCACTCCTCTACTTGATGATGCCTTGTCCTGCACAGCAATGATCCTTGATGCAACAACACTCCAAGTCACAAAAGTTACTTTCTCTCCAGAGCTCTAAAAAGCAAATTGCTAGCTAGAAAAGTGAAAATTCAAAAACCCTAGGTTGTTTTATATTTTTCAAGTTATGCCTCGACCGCTGCTACCATTAGCTGTCCAAACTTCTTGGTCACTGTAGCCAAGAGCAGCCAAAAATAGTCATTTGGGGATCACTAGATCTAATAGTAGCCAACAAAACAAGCAAAAATATGAGGAATTCCCTCCATGAGAAGTAGCAAAAAATTAAATAAACATATTTTGATGACTCATGGTCATCATAATATTCAAAATAACAAAAAAATCACATAAAAACACATATCGAGTAAGCCTCGTATCAAGTTGCTTACTCTATCAACTCAATAGTTGCAACGATTTGCACTCCATGCAATTCGGTGAGATGAGTAAGTTACCATAGGGCTACTTTGGGCAAATTATTCATTTTGGGATTACTATGTGCCTCTTTCAATCCCAAAGAAGACCAATATAGTCAGAATACTCTATAGGTGTGATAGAATCATCCTAATTCCCTTATGACATAAAACAACTAAGCCAAGTGATGTAATGTAAGCATAAATAGAATCACTCATCCTGATTCCCTAAGAAGTTTATTGATGATCGGATTGCTCCCTAGGATAGGGATGAATGATTATCATAATCAATTGAATCACAATTGGATGGGGGTTTACCCATTAAAAGAACAAATACTAGAAATAATCTAGAACTAGTTAATATTGGTCAAGTGACTCATCACTTCATTCATTGCCCTTCCCTTACCAATTCATTGTGTGAGGGAATAGTTCAAATATTCAAATAATCATAATCAAAATAAATAAAAGATCAATCAATCATATCAAAATTGCATTTCTCCTACGAATCATTGCAGACAACTATTACAAAATTTCCCTTGTTTGCTGGGATCATAAGCAAATTGTGACATCTTCAGTCCATAGCTCTCCTATCGATCGGATCTGATTGTAGCAAAAAAATATACCCGATTGTGTCTGAGGAATGAGTGCAATTGAACATGTGCAAGACCTATGCTAAGTTAAGCCTTCCAAAATTTGAAGTAATAATTCAAGGATGTGTGTCATTTTGCATGATTGGGGCATCCAGCGTTGATTAGACCAATGATCATCATACACCTTACATACATATGAGTCTATGTTTTTGCTTAGTGTTGTGTTTTTTTACACAATACATCATAAAAAGGGCATATGTAGACACCTAAAACATGTCATGTTTAGGATAACTACTAACATAGGCACATTCATAGGCCATGTGACTAAACCTTGGACTTTCCAAGTATCAAAAGTGGTTATCACCACTCATCTGAAGTAGTATTAGCCCATCCAAGATTGGTCATTGTCAACTAGAGTGGCTATATCTTGGACGCTCAAGCTTAGAGTGGCCAAACGTCAGCCACTACAGATAATAGCAACCAAATCTTAGTCATTGCAGATGACAACGACTAAGCAATAAAAGTGACTTGTCGACAAATCAGTCCATTCATGGATGAAAGTGGTAGTTTGCATGTAATAAAGGTGAGCGGGGACAACTTTGCATTCCCATTCATAAACAGTTCACATGGGAGACTTAAGTCCAAATTTAGATTTTAGATAAACATAGAAAAACAAAAGCTTCCCATGCTAACATCCTCTACGCATGAGGGATCAATTTCTAGGGTTTTGAACATAGACCTAGGGCTTCACATACTTTAAAAGGTGTAAGCCTAAGAACACCAAGGGATCATGAATTGAACAGAATAGGTCATTGAGGAGATCTTTTCAATAGTTGGAGATCTTCCCTTGGAGATCATTTTTGATAGCTAAGCCTTGCCATATTGGAGAGCATATTGGAGCATATTTTAGGAGCGATAAAGTGCTAACCAATTTACGAGTTTTCCATCTACAGGATATTTGATACAACAGACAAGAAATGATAAATCTTTCAACATTGATAATGATCTTAGATCCGTAGGCTTGGAGTACTAGAAATAGGTTCACCTTAGCGGTTGCTATCTCGGACAGTGTCCCGTCAGCCCAATCTAGCATTCTTTGTACTAGTTTCTTACATTTTAGCTTGTTACTTGCTTTTCATGTCATTAGCATATATTTGCTTCATTTACTTGTTTTGATAGCACTAGTTTCATTGCATTTGTTTTCATTAAGTGTATTCATTACTAATAGCCTCATCTGGGGAGGCAATTTTGGGCATCTAAGCATTTGTTGTTGTTTCATTATTTACAAGGATACAGGTTCGTCGAATAAATCTACAACATACGAAAGCAAGAGGATCCCTCTAGAAATCATACCTAGAGAAGGAGGCATTTGTAAGTCCTCATACATTTTTGTGTGTCATAGGGAAGCTTGATAAAGCATGCCACCCATTGCAAGGGGACATTTTATGCACCCGATACCCTCTTTGTGTGTAAAATCATGTTTCAAACAAAGGGTATCCCTTAGAGGGATTCATATGTAACTGGATCTTGGAAATATCAATACAAAAGAATTCATTCATTTATTTCTTCGTATTCTGGTTATATCTTCTTTATGCCTTTCATTTAAATGTATGTTTAACATTAAAATATTCCACTAAATCACAAGTAGAGTAGTGGGGATGACATGTCACTTCCTTGGGGTCACTACACAATGAGTCATCTAGTGATGAGGAAGCTAATTATGGTAGAAGGAATAATGATCCAAGAATATTTAAAGATGCTAAATCTATTAGATTTTTCAATTGTGGAAAGTATGGTCACTATGCAACCGTTTTTTAAGAAGCTAAAAATAACAATGATGAAGAAAAACAAGATCACAAGAACATGAATAAAAAAGATACGGGTACCAAAAGAAAGGCAAGGATGGACAAGGCAAACAAGGAAAGAAGTCCTTTCAAAGACAGAAGAGGAGATACTATTTAGAAAATTCAAGTAATTACTGAAGTGATAGTGATGTTAGTTCTTCAAGTAATGATAAAAATGAAGTTCTATTTTTGATTGAGGAAAATGAATAAGTTAAGAAAAGGTCACCAATAATTCTCAAGTGTTTTAGATGTGGCAATTTTGGACATATTAAAGATAGTTGTACAAGAAAGGGTTTCAATTTTAGTGATGATGAATATGAGGATGCACTTGAAGGACCAAAAGAGAATATTCTAATGACACTAAAAGATGAAGAAGGTGATCCTATAGAAGATAAGTCAGAAAATAATGAATATGTTATCAAAAGAAAACAAATAGAGGAAGAATCAGAAAAAGGAGGAGTTGATATTGAGGGAGAGTTTATTTATTCTCTTAAAACCTTAAAGAAGGTAAGAAAGAAAAACTCCCAATTTGAGATTCAGTTTCAAGAATGTGATGAAGAGAGAGGAAAGATTATAGAGGATCTAAACAAGTCAATGACTAAGACAAAGAAGTTCAAGGATAAGCTAGAAGTAAAGGTCTTAGAATGTGAAAGGTTAGAACAAGAAGTAGCTCTACTAAGGGAAGAATTAGAAAATTCTAAGTACAAGCTACACAAGTTTGGAAAGAGCTCAAATATTTTAGATAAGATGATCAAGGTAAAAAGAAGGTCAACAAACAAAACATGTCTTGGTTTTGAACAAGCTCAAAAGAAATAAGAAGAAGAGTCAACCTCAAGTTCTAAAGAAGAAGAAAATTTAGAAGAAGAAACTTTAGAAGAAGATAGTGTAAGAGAAAGTGATACTTTTGAGGATGAGTTGGACAACAAAAATTTCAACAAGGAAAGAAACAATTCACAAAGAAGAAACAGATGGAACAGGAACTAACATAGAGAAAAAGAGATTAAGAGATCAATGAGGTCAAGGCAAGGAAATTTCAATGGATGATGTTTCTCATGTCACATATTTGGGCATATGGTTTCACAATGCGGGATACATGAAAGAAAGGAGTATGGGAACTTTAGGAACATGCAACTTTTCCATAGGTATTGCTACTCATGTAATCATTTTGGTCACAAGGCAATGAAATACAAGGTACATGACAGGAACAAATATGGCTTCACTAGGAGAAATCTCAAGATATTTGCACCTCCAAGGAATAATAACATTAAGTATTATAAGTGCAATAATTATAGACATACAACAAAGTGGTGTAGAGCAAACATTACAGAATCAACCATGAACAAGAATATGGACATAAATAGGAAAAGGAATAGGAACATGAATATAGACATGAAAAGGAATAGGAATAGGAACAGGAACAAGAAAATGCACATGAATAGGAATAGTCAAAGGAATCATAAGGATCAGATAAAAATTAAAGAGGACAAAGGTAAATATTAGTGCTTTCTGAGAGTAGAAAGACTCCCACCCCAGAATTAACCACCTCAAGAGGAGGTGGGGGAGGGGCTAAGCTAAGAGACTCATTCTTAGCCTTGAGACCCAAAGGTGACCCTTTGCCATTGATTTCAAAGGGGGAGATATTTGAGTAAGGGGGAGAGATTTGGTTTAATAAGAGAGCATTGAGTCAAGGGGAGCAGAACAGGAAAAAGGTCAAGTTTTGGTAAAAATAATTTGGGCTACCATCAATGAGAAAGGGGGATATTATTGGACATTTTGAGTAGATGAGTTGTCATTTATATCAAGAGTGAGTGGTCATTGATGTCAAGCTTTCAACACCAGTCAGTGGCATTTTCAGTGGGCAGCATCATTTTTAGGTTCTCCAATAAGTGCAAAAGGATAGTCCGGTTTCAGTTAATCAAGACCCGGTTCCAAGAAATCAGATATGGTCCAAAGTGCAAAGAAGAAGCCAGGTGAATAATATTATAATAAGTTTTTTATAATATTATAAAGGGAAGTTTAAATTAATTAATATAATTTTTATTATAAATTAATTTACTTAACTTATAATTTATTTAAATTAATTATTAATTAATTTTAATATTAGTTATAAGTTAATTTATATTAATTTTAACTAACCCTAAGGTGGGTTATTAAATTAAATTTGAATTTCAAATTCAAATTCTTGAGCGTCGATGTGGGGAGCAAATACCCTTGTGTTTATAAAAGGGGGATTACCCACCTTAACAAAAACCACAATGCCTTTGAATTTAATTAATGTGAGCTTGTGTGAATCATGCTAAAACAAAGAGGAGTGCTTTTTATTTTTATGGTAAGTCAACAATGCACATAGTTATAAGAGGAAGGCAGTCTTCCTTCCTTCACATGGGCACCGATAGCTCAAGCGGTGGGCTCCAAAGCACTAAGGTGCTTCAACTTGGGCATCTGATGGATTGAATCATGCCAAAAACCTTTTGGGTGAAAACAAAGGTATGCTTTAAGTTGAGCACCAAAAATTTTGGGGGTATTAGCTGAACATTTAAAAATTAATTTCTGCATATTTGATTTGGTTTGTAAGGTTGTAAGAGGAGTTATAAGGCTTATGCAAAATTAAATATTTGGTGTTATTTTCTTTAATATTTGAAAAGGGTAGTAAGGAGTTTTATGAAGATTGTTTGAAGTCTTGTGGTGTTGGATATTATTTTAATTTGGAGATTATAAGGTGTATCAAAGTGATTAATTTTTATGTATGATTTGATGGGTGTTATTTCTAAAAGGGAGAAATGAGGCATAATTGAGTTTTGATTATTTTTGTGTCTAAAGAATATTTTCAAAAAGTGTTGAAGTGATATTTTTTCATCTAACATTTGAAATTGGAAAGAATAAAATTGTGATGGAGACAGGTTTTTTAGGGGCACTTTTACATCAAACAAAAGGTATGAGCACATATTCCTAGTGAGTGTTTGTTGAATGTTGTGAATGCAAAGTTAGAGTGAAAATGATTGTTTGGTAGGCATTGTTGAGTGTGTTTTGAATAAATGCTTCAATGTTTTCTTAAATAAAGAGTTGTTAACAAAACCGTATTTGATAAGCATTGTTGTTGAAGTGATTAAGTTGAGTGAACTTGAATTAGGGTTTGCAAAGATCACAAGTATCTTTGTTATGTGAGATTAGCATTGTTGTTGAAGAAAAATTGGTTGGTTGAGGAACTTGAACTAGGGTTTGCAAAGATCATGAGTATCATTATTATGTGAGATTTATTGATGAGCATTGTTGTAAATATTTGAGTGAGTATTCATATGCTTGTACTAGGGTTTGTAAGAATTATTTCATTGAGTTTTTGATTCATAAGAGTGGGTTAAGCCTAGTCAAATGGATGTGTTGGTGTGATAGTTAAAGTTCTATGAAACAAATTGTTCTATATTATGAATTAATTTAATAAATAGGTTGAGTGTTGATGAATGTGAAACATATTGAGTCTCTAACAATTTTCTATATGTTTATGTGATAAAAGAAAGATTGAAATTGATTGAGAGTTTGTGAATGTGAAGCATATTGAGTCTCTAAAAATTCTCTATATGTTTCTATGGTAAAATAGTGATTGAAAATGATTGAGCATTGTGATGAGTGTGAAGCATATTGAGTCTCTAAAAATTCTCTTTATATTTCTATGAGATTGGATAAGTTCTAGTGTGGACTTGTTGAGCAAATTTGAGGCAAGTCTTAGAGAAGACTTGTGGACAGATTTGTGTGAGATTTTATGAAAGCTTACAATACAGATTTGAGAAAAAATATTAAGAACATAGTTGGACAAGTTCTAGTGAGGACTTGTTGAGCATATTTGGACAAGTTCTAGTGAGGACTTGTTGAGTATATTTGGACAAGTTCTAAAGAGGACTTATAGACAGATTAGTGTGAGCTTTTGTGGAAGCTTACAAGGAAGATTTGAGATAAGTCTTTGAGAAGTCTTGAGAGCATATTTTATTGATTTATTTGTTCAAACCTTGAGTTAATATTTTCATGGGGGATGAAAAATGCACTCTATCATCAATTCCAAATTTTCATTCCGCAATCTGGAAGTACATACAAAAATAGCCCGTAGGCTTTATAATAACCAGCGCTTGGCTTGGTTTTCAACTAAACTCTACATGCCATCTTCCCATCCCCCCTATTATATTACAATGCTTGGGTTTTTATAGAGGTCTCGACCCTCTAAATATTTATTGCACAAAATACGGGTCACCATAACTGCTCCATGCTTTTGCTCTGCATGGCCTCTGTCACTGCCATATAACTCTTGTTCACTGTCAGATTTCTTCACATGATCCTTATTTTCCATTCCTTGACTGATCGTTTCATCTTCCTATGCTTCTTCATGGCCCCGAATTTTTGAAATGATTTTCTGCATGACTCTTCATATTCGCCCGCTTTCACCGCCCCTTGGTGCCACATGTTGTCTCGTGCTGCCATGTGTCCTTCTATAATGGTCCCTAAAAATATCTCCTGTCATGGTTTTGTGACGTCTCCTCCTTCTTCCATGTCTTCTTCTCCTCCTGTCATGATATCGTGACATGTCACGATATCATGACGTTTTGGCTTCCCTGTGCTCCTTCTCTCTTTTGGTCGTGATATCACGACATGTCGTGATATCACGATGTTTCCCTTCATCGCTGCCTTCCTTGCCTTCGGGTCATGATATCGTGACATGTGATATCATGACATTTACCTCCATCGATGCATTTCTTGACTTCAAGTCACGATATCATGACATTTGTCTTCGGGTGCCCCCTGCTTTCCTGCTCTGGTCATGATTTCATGACAAGTCACGAAATTACGACATCTCCAACTACCCCCTCTCGACTGCTCTTCTCTGTTGTGATTTCGTGATAGTCATAATTTTGCAACATGTCATGAAATCATGACATTCCCACTGCTTCCTTCGGCCACTGCTCTTATGTCGTGATTTCATGATAGTCGCGATTTCATGACATGTCATAAAATCATGACATCCCAACTATTTTCTCCTGACCACTGCTTCGATGTCGTGATTTTGTGACATGTCACAAAATCATGACATTTTTCCTCCTTAGGCAACTTTTCTAAAGTGGCCCTCCTACCACTGTATGCTTTTGCATCAGGTGCTACTGGATGCTCCTGCATCAGACACCCGAGGTTGGTGGAGAAGTGATATTCACTTCTACGCTATCTAGTCACTGCCTTCTGCAATACCTCCAGACATTCGCTTGCCTTTGCAACTTGCTTCAACTCTGTTTCTTGGCCTCTACTTCTCAGTTTGTCCTCACACTTTCTATGTCGCTCCTCTTGCCTCTACAATTTTATTCTGAGCCACTCCTCTTGTAGGGCTTTCAATTGCCTCTGCAACACCTCGAACTCTTCCATTCTCATCATATCTCTCTCACCGCCATGGCTTCTTAGTGGAGGCATTTTTCCTTAATTCTTTTATTTCAAGTTCTAACAGATCCTGGTGTAGCCGCCTCACTATCGATGATTCACTCACACGCTCAAAACCCTAACTCTCTCTTTTTTCTCAAAACCCTTCACCACAGATCTTGGTGTAACTGCCTCACATTCAGTGATCTGTTACACACTCAAGAACTTTTGGATCTGATACCACTGATGGGAGACAGAAAATGCACTCTATCATCAATTCCAAATTTTCATTCAACAATCTAGAAATACATACAAAAATAGCCCATAGGCTTTACAATAACCAGCGCTCGGCTTGGTTTTCAACTAAACTCTACGTGCCATCTTCCAATCCCCCCTATTCTATTACAATGCTTGGGTTTTTATAGAGGTCCCGACCCTATGAATATTTATTGCACAAAATGCGGGTCACCATAACCGCTCCATGCTTTCGCTCTGCACGGCCTCTGTCATTGTTGTCTAACTCCTGTTCACTGTTAGATTTCTTCACATGATCCTTTGTTTCCATTCCTTGACTGATCGTTTTGTATTCTTGTGCTTCTTCGTGGCCCCAACTTTTCAAAATAGTTTTCCACATGACTCTTCGTCTTTGCCCGCTTTCACCGCCCCTTGGTGCCACATGTCATCTTGTGTTTCCATGTGTCCTTCTATAACGGTCCCTAAAAATACTGCCTGTCACGGTTTCGCGATATCTCCTCCTTCTTTCATGTCTTCTCCTCCTGTACATTTTGGCTTCCCTGCAGTCCTTCTCTCTTTTGGTCATGATATCGTGACATGTCACGATATCACGATGTTTCCCTTCATTGATGCCTTCCTCGCCTTCAGGTCATGATATCGCAACATGTCACGATATCGTGACATTTACCTCCACCGATGCATTTTTTGACTTCCAATCATGATATCATGACATGTCTCAATATCATGACATTTTTCTTTAGGTTCTCCTTGCTTTCCTACTCTGGTCATGATTTCGCAACAAGTCACAAAATCGTGACATCTCCAACCGCCCCCTCTCGGCTGCTCTTCTCCATCGTGATTTCGTGACAGTCATGATTTCATGACATGTCACGAAATTGTGACATTCCCACTACTTCCTTCGACTGCTGATCTTATGTCGTTATTTCATGACATGTCACGAAATCATGACATCCCAACTGTTTTCCCCCGGCCACTGCTCCGATGTCGCAATTTCGTGACACGTCGCAAAATCACGACGTTTTTCCTCCTTAGGTAACTTTTTTGAAGTGGCCCTCCCGCCACTGGATGCTTCTGCATCAGGTGCTACTAGATGCTCCTGCATCATATTTGGGGCAGATCTAGTAGAGTTGATTTGAGATTAAGTCAAGCTTTGTGTTAAGGCTTGAGGATAGATATTGAGGATAGATTTGTGCTAGACCGAAGGACTATGTTTAGTGCAGATCAGAGGACAAATATTGAGGATAGATTTGTGCTAGACCGAAGGACTATGTTTAGTGTAGATCAGAGGATAGATATTGAGGATAGATTTGTGCTAGATCGAAGGACTATGTTTAGTGCATATTTGAGGATAGAGTTTGGTGCAGATTTGAGGATAGGTTTGTGCTAGACCAGAGATAGATATTGAGCAGATTTGTGCTAGACCGAAGGACTGTGTTTAGTGCAGATTTGAGATAGAGCTTTGAAGGTGATAGAGTATAGAGGATGATAGTCTCTAGTGGATAGAGATCCATTAGCTAGGGCAGTGAGGATAGGTGTCTTCAGTGGATAGAGATCCATTAGCTAGTGTAGTGGGGGTAATAGTTCTTCTAGAAGATCACCAGTCAGAGCTAAGGAGAAAGGAGTTCTCCTATGGATAGAGATCCATGAAATTGATTAGGGGATTGGTGTCTCCTTTGGACAGAGGTCCATAAACATTGTAATAGGGAAAGGATTCCCAAGAGATTGATTGAGAAAATTTTAGTGAAATATTTTCTCGTGGAGTAGCCCACATTGGGTGAACCACGTAAAATTGGTGTCTCTATTGTGTGTGGTGATTTATGCATTGCTTTGATTACTACTATTGATATTGCTATCTATACATTGCATAATATTGATTGGGAAAGAAAAGTAAAAAGTGGTCTTATACTGTTCACCCCCCTCTCAGTATAAGCTTGTGTTCTTCAATTGGTATCAGAGCGGGTTCCTTCGAAAGAGTTTAACAACTTGAAGGAAAAAGCTTTCAAGAACACAATGGATTCTAAGAATGTGTCCTCAGATAATTCAACACCAATATTTTATGGAAGTGATTATATATTTTGGAGTATGAGAATGAAGATTCACCTGATGGCACTTGGCAATGAAATTTGGGAAGTAGTTGAAAATGGATACATACCACCAGTTGATCCACCTACAGATAAGGAAGGTAAGCTTCTACAACATTACAATTCAAAAGCAATGAATGCAATTTTGAGAGGTTTGCATAGAACAAAATCCATAAAAGTTATGCATTGTAAAGATGCAAAAGGAATTTGGGATAAGTTGCAAAGCATATATGAAGGAGATAAAAGTGTCAAAAAGGTAAAGATACGAAATCTCAAAGGACAATTTGAAGAATTAAGAATGAAGGATGAGGAAAACATTAGTACTTATCTACTTTGGGTAGATGAGGTTGTTAATGCCATGCAAGGACTTGGACTTAATGTTGAAGAATCAGATGTTTGTGATAAGGTCTTAAGATCTCTTCCAAAAATATTTAGTGAAAATATTTCTGCTATAGAAGAATCAAAAGATGGTGATTCTTTGACAAGAGATATGTTACTTGGTATTCTTACAGCTTTTGAGTTAAGAACAAAAGAGGAACCTAATCCCTAGAAGGAAGCAACATTCAAAGCTACTAAGAAGACAAAGGGCAAAAATTTAGATTCAAGCAATGAGTCATCCAGTGATGAAGAAGCTAATTATGGTAGAAGGAATAAGGATTCAAGAAGATTTAAAGATGCAAAATCTGTTAGATGTTTCAATTGTGGAAAGTATGGTCACTATGCAACTGATTGTCAAGAAGCTAAAAATAACAATGATGAAGAAAAATAGGATCACAGGAACAGGGAATCAAAAATATACAGGTACCAAAAGAAAGGCAAGGATGGACAAGGCAAACAAGGAAAGAAGTTCTTTCAAAGACAAAAGAGGAGCTACTATGCAGACAAGGCAAGTAAGTACTCAAGTGATAGTGATGCTAGTTCTTCAAGTAATGATAAAGATGAAGTCCTATTTCTGATTGAGGAAAAAGAAGAAGTTAAGAAAAGGTCACCAATAATTCTCAAGTGTTTTAGATGTGGTAATTTTGGACATCTTGAAGATAGTTGTACAAGGAATGGTTTTAGTTTTAGTGATGATGAATATGAGGATGCACTTGAAGGACTAGAAGAGAATATTCTAATGGCACTAGAAGAAGAAGAAGGTGATCCTATAGAAGACAAGTCAAAAAATAATGAAGATGTTATCAAAGGCAAACAAATAGAGGAAGAATCAGAAAAAGGAGGAGTTGATCTTGAGGGAGAGCTTATTTATGCTCTTAAAACTTTAAAGAAGGTAAGAAAGCAAAACTCCCAACTTGAGATCCAGTTTCAAGAATGTGATGAAGAGAGAGGAAAGCTTATAGAGGATCTAAACAAGTCAATGGCTAAGACAAAGAAGTTCAAGGATAAGCTAGAAGCAAAGGTCTTAGAATGTGAAAAGTTAGAACAAGAAGTAGCTCTACTAAGGGAAGAATTAGAAAAGTCCAAGGACAAGCTACACAAGTTTGGAAAGAGCTCAAAGATTGTAGATAAGATGATCAAGGTACAAAGAAGGTCAACAAACAAAATAGGTCTTGGTTTTGAATAAGCTCAAAAGAAACAAGAAGAAGAGTCAACCTCAAGTTCTAAAGAAGAAGAAACTTCAGAAGAAGACAATGTAAGAGAAAGTGAGACTTCTGAGGATGAGTTGGACAATAGAAAGTTCAACAAGGAAAGGAACAATGCACAAAGAAGAAACAGATGGAACATGAACCAACATAGAGAAAAAGAGACTAAGAGACCAATGAGGTCAAGGCAAGGAAATTTCAATGGATGATGTTTCTCATGTCATAGATTTGGGCACATGGCTTCACAGTGCAGGACACATGAAAGACAAGAATATGGGAACTTCAGGAACAAGCAACTTTTCCATGGGTATTGCTACTCATGTAATCAATTTGGTCACAAGGCAATGAATTGCAAGGTACATGATAGGAACATAGATGGCTTCACTAGGAGAAATCCCAAGACATTTGCACCTCCAAGGAATAATAACATTAAGTGTTATAAGTGCAATAATGATGGACATACAACAAAGTGGTGTAGAGCAGACATTCCAGAATCAAGCATGAACAGGAACAAGAACAGGAACATGAATAGGAATATGGACATGAATAGGAACATGAACAGGAATAGGAATATGGACATGAATAGGAACATGAACAGGAACATGGACATGAACAAGAATAGTCAAAGGAATCAGAAGGATCAGATGAGAAGGAAAGAGGACAAAGGTAAAGACCAATGCTTGCTAGGAGTAGAAATACTCCCACCCCATAATTAACCACCTCAAGAGGAGGTGGGGGAGGGGCTAAGCTAAGAGACTCATTCTTAGCCCCGAGCCCCAAAGGTGACCCTTTGCCATTGATGTCAAAGGGGGAGATATTTGAGTAAGGGAGAGAGATTTGGTTTAAGAAGAGAGCATTGAGTTAGGGGGAGTAGAACAGGAAAAAGGTCAAGTTTTGGTAAAAAGAATTTGGGTTGCCATCAATGACAAAGGGGGAGATTGTTGGACATTTTGAGTAGATGAGTTGTCATTGATGTCAAGAGTGAGTGGTCATTGATGTCAAGCTTTCAGCACCAATTAGTGGTAGTTTTAGTGGGCAGCATCAGTTTTAGGTTCTCCAATAAGTGCAAAAGGATAGTCCGTTTCAGTTAATCAAGACCCGGTTCCAGGAAATCAGATATGGTCCAAAGTGCAAAGAAGAAGCCAGGTGAATAATATTATAATAATTTTTTATAATATTATAAAGGGAAGTTTAAATTAATTATAAATTAATTAATATAATTTTTATTATAAATTAATTTATTAATTAATTTACTTAACTTATAAGTTATTTAAATTAATTATTAATTAATTTTAATATTAGTTATAAGTTAATTTATATTAATTTTAACTAACCCTAAGGTGGGTTATTAAATTAAATTTAAATTTTGAATTTGAATTCTTAAGCGTCGATGTGGGGAGAAAATACCCATGTGTGTATAAAAAGGGGATTACCCACCTTACCCAAAATTACCATGCCTTCGAATTTAATTAATGCGAGCTTGTGCGAATCGTGCTACAACAAAGAGGAGTGCTTTTTTATTTTTGTGGGAAGTCAACAGTGCATGGAGGTATAAGAGGAAGGAAGTCCTCCTTCATGTGGGCACCAATAGCCCACGTGGTGGGCTCCAAAGTGCTAAGGCGCTTGGACTTGGGGAGACGATGGATCGAATCATGCCGAAACCCTTTTGGGTGAAAACAAAGGTATGCTTTAAGTTGAGCACCAAAATTTTTGGGGGTATTAGTTGAGCATTTAAAAATTAATTTTTGCATATTTTATTTGGTTTGTAAGGTTGTAAGGGGAGTTATAAGGCTTATGCAAAATTAAATTTTTGGTGTTATTTGCTTTAGTGTTTGGAAAGGGTAGTAAGGTGTTTTAGGAAGATTGTTTGAAGTCTTGTGGTGTTGGATATTATTTTAAGTTGGAGATTATAAGGTGTATCAAAGTGATTAATTTTTATGTATGATTTGATGGATGTTATTTCTAAAAGGGAGCAATAAGGCATAATTGAGTTTTGATTATTTTTGTGTCTAAGGAATATTTTGAGAAAGTGTTGAAGTGATATTTTGTCATCTAACCATTGAAATTGGAAAGAAGAAAATTGTGATTGAGACAGGTTTTCTAAGGGCACTTTTACATCAAACAAAAGGTATGGGCACATCTTCCTAGTGAGTGTTTGTTGAATGTTGTGAATGCAAAGTTGGAGTGAAAAGGATTGTTTGGTAAGCATTGTTGAGTGTGTTTTGAATTAATGCTTCAAGGTTTTCTGGAATAAAGAGTTGTTGATAAAACCTTGTTTGATAAGCATTGTTGTTGAAGTGATTAAGTTGAGTGAACTTGAACTAGGGTTTGCAAAGATCATGAGTATCATTGTTATGTGAAGATTAGAATTGTTGTTGAAGTAATTGGTTGAGTGAGGAACTTGAACTAGGGTTTGCAAATATCATGAGTATCATTGTTATGTGAGATTGATTGATAAGCATTGTTGGAAATATTTGAGTGAGTGTTCATATGCTTGGACTAGGGTTTGTGAGCAAGGATTATTTCATTGAGTGATTGGTTGAGTAGAGTTGGTTGAGCCTAGTCAAGTGGATGTGTTGATGTGATAGTTCAAGTTCTATGAAACAAATTGTTCTATATTCTGAATTGATTTGAGAAAGAGGTTGAGTGTTGATGAATGTGAAACATATTGAGTCTCTAACAATTCTCTATATGTTTTTGTGATAAAAGAGAGATTGAAAGTGATTGAGAGTTTGTGAATGTGAAGCATATTGAGTCTCTAACAATTCTCTATATGTTTCTATGGTAAAAGAGTGATTGAAAGTGATTGAGCATTGTGATGAATGTGAAGCATATTGAGTCTCTAACAATTCTCTTTATGTTTCTATGAGATTGGACAAGTTCTAGTGTGGACTTGTTGAGCAGATTTGAGGTAAGTCTTAGAGAAGACTTGTGGATATATTTGTGTGAGCTTTTGTGGAAGCTTACAATATAGATTTGAGGAAAGATATTAAGAAGTGAAAGTTCTAGTGAGGACTTGTTGAGCATATTTGGACAAGTTCTAGTGAGGACTTGTTGAGCATATTTGGACAAGTTCTAGAGAGGACTTGTGGATAGATTAGTGTGAGATTTTGTGGAAGCTTACAAGGTAGATTTGAGAGAAGACTTGAGAGTAGAGTTGATTGATTGATTTGTTCAAACCTTGAGTTAAGGTTTTGGGTAGATCTAGCAGAGTTGATTTGAGATTAAGTCAAGCTTTGTGTTAAGGCTTGAGGATAGATATTGAGGATAGATTTGTGCTAGACCAAAGGACTATGTTTAGTGTATATCAGAGGATAGATATTGAGGATATATTTGTGCTAGACCGAAGGACTATGTTTAGTATATATTTGAGGATAGATTTTGGTGTATATTTGAGGATAGGTTTGTGCTAGACTAGAGATAGATATTGAGCAGATTTGTGCTAGATCAAAGGACTATGTTTAGTGTAGATTTGAGATAGAGCTTTGAAGGTGATAGAGTATAGAGGATGATAGTCTCTAGTGGATAGAGATCCATTAGCTAGGGTAGTGAGGATATGTGTCTTCAGTGGATAGAGATCCATTAGCCAGAGTAGTGGGGGTAGCAGTTCTTCTAGAAGATCACCAGTCAGAGCTAAGGAGAAAGGAGTTCTCCTATGGATAGAGATCCATG
The DNA here is from genome assembly GCA_028583015.1 of Wollemia nobilis. Lineage (NCBI taxonomy): Eukaryota > Viridiplantae > Streptophyta > Pinopsida > Araucariales > Araucariaceae > Wollemia > Wollemia nobilis. The sequence continues at coordinate 1,760,879 of JAQPPZ010016942.1, read as the reverse complement.
AACTTGATTAGGGGATTGGTGTCTCCTTTGGATAGAGGTCCATAAACATTGTAATAGGGAAAGGATTCCCAAGAGATTGATTGAGAAAATTTTAGTGAAATATTTTCTTCGTGGAGTAGCCCACATTGGGTGAACCACATTAAATTGGTGTCTCTATTGTGTGTGGTGATTTATGCATTGCTTTGATTACTATTATTGATATTGCTATCTATACATTGCATAATATTGATTGGGAAAGAAAAGTAAAAAGTGGTCTTATACTGTTCACCCCCCTCTCAGTATAAGCTTGTGTTCTTCAATTGGTATCAGAGCGGGTTCCTTCGAAAGAGTTTAACAACTTGAAGGAAAAGCTTTCAAGAACACAATGGATTCTAAGAATGTGTCCTCAGATAATTCAACACCAATATTTGATGGAAGTGATTATATATTTTGGAGTATGAGAATGAAGATTCACCTGATGGCACTTGGCAATGAAATTTGGGAAGCAGTTGAAAATGGATACATACCACCAGTTGATCCACCTACAGATAAGGAAGGTAAGCTTCTACAACATTACAATTCAAAAGCAATGAATGCAATTTTGAGAGGTTTGCATAGAACAAAATCCATAAAAGTTATGCATTGTAAAGATGCAAAAGGAATTTGGGATAAGTTGCAAAGCATATATGAAGGAGATAAAAGTGTCAAAAAGGCAAAGATACAAAATCTCAAAGGACAATTTGAAGAATTAAGAATGAAGGATGAGGAAAACATTAGTACTTATCTACTTCGGGTAGATGAGGTTGTTAATGCCATGCAAGGACTTGGACTTAATGTTGAAGAATCAGATGTTTGTGATAAGGTCTTAAGATCTCTTCCAAAAAGATTTAGTGAAAATATTTCTGCTATAGAAGAATCAAAAGATGGTGATTCTTTGACAAGAGATATGTTACTTGGTATTCTTACAACTTTTGAGTTAAGAACAAAAGAGGAACCTAATCCCTAGAAGGAAGCAACATTCAAAGCTACTAAGAAGACAAAGGGCAAAAAGTCAGATTCAAGCAATGAGTCATCCAAGTGATGAAGAAGCTAATTATGGCAGAAGGAATAAGGATTCAAGAAGATTTAAAGATGCAAAATCTGTTAGATGTTTCAATTGTGGAAAGTATGGTCACTATGCAACTGATTGTCAAGAAGCTAAAAATAACAATGATGAAGAAAAATAGGATCATAGGAATAGGGAATCAGAAAGATACAGGTACCAAAAGAAAGGCAAGGATGGACAAGGCAAACAAGGAAAGAAGTTCTTTCAAAGATAAAAGAGGAGCTACTATGCAGACAAGGCAAGTAAGTACTCAAGTGATAGTGATGCTAGTTCTTCAAGTAATGATAAAGATGAAGTTCTATTTCTGATTGAGGAAAAGGAAGAAGTTAAGAAAAGGTCACCAATAATTCTCAAGTGTTTTAGATGTGGTAATTTTGGACATCTTGAAGATAGTTGTACAAGGAATGGTTTCAGTTTTAGTGATGATGAATATGAGGATGCACTTGAAGGACTAGAAGAGAATATTCTAATGGCACTAGAAGAAGAAGAAGGTGATCCTATAGAAGACAAGTCAGAAAAGAATGAAGATGTTATCAAAGGCAAACAAATAGAGGAAGAATAATAAAAAGGAGGAGTTGATCTTGAGGGAGAGCTTATTTATGCTCTTAAAACTTTAAATAAGGTAAGAAAGCAAAACTCCCAACTTGAGATTCAGTTTCAAGAATGTGATGAAGAGAGAGGAAAGCTTATAGAGGATCTAAACAAGTCAATGGCTAAGACAAAGAAGTTCAAGGATAAGTTAGAAGCAAAGGTCTTAGAATGTGAAAGGTTAGAACAAGAAGTAGCTCTACTAAGGGAAGAATTAGAAAAGTCCAAGGACAAGCTACACAAGTTTGGAAAGAGCTCAAAGATTGTAGATAAGATGATCAAGGTACAAAGAAGGTCAACAAACAAAATAGGTCTTGGTTTTGAACAAGCTCAAAAGAAACAAGAAGAAGAGTCAACCTCAAGTTCTAAAGAAGAAGAAACTTTAGAAGAAGATAGTGTAAGAGAAAGTGAGACTTCTGAGGATGAGTTGGACAATAGAAATTTCAACAAGGAAAGGAACAATGCACAAAGAAGAAATAGATGGAACATGAACCAACATAGAGAAAAAGAGACTAAGAGACCAATGAGGTCAAGGCAAGGAAATTTCAATGGATGATGTTTCTCATGTCACAGATTTGGGCACATGGCTTCACAGTGTAGGACACATGAAAGATAGGAGTATGGGAACTTCAAGAACATGTAAATTTTCCATGGGTATTGCTACTCATGTAATCAGTTTGGTCACAAGGCAATGAATTGCAAGGTACATGATAGGAACATATATGGCTTCACTAGGAGAAATCCCAAGACATTTGCACCTCCAAGGAATAATAACATTAAGTGTTATAAGTGCAATAATGATGGACATACAACAAAGTGGTGTAGAGCAGACATTCCAAAATCAAGCATGAACATGAATAGGAACAAGAACATGGACATGAACAGGAATAGTCAAAGGAATCAGAAGGATCAGATGAGAAGGAAAGAGGACAAAGGTAAAGACCAGTGCTTGTTGGGAGTAGAAATACTCCCACCCCAGAATTAACCACCTCAAGAGGAGGTGGGGGAGGGGCTAAGCTAAGAGACTCATTCTTAGCCCCGAGCCCCAAAGGTGACCCTTTGCCATTGATGTCAAAGGGGAGATATTTGAGTAAGGGGGAGATATTTGGTTTAAGAAGAGAGCATTGAGTCAAGGGGAGTAGAGCAAGAAAAAGGTCAAGTTTTGGTAAAAATAATTTGGGTTGCCATCAATGACAAAGGGGGAGATTGTTGGACATTTTGAGTAGATGAGTTGTCATTGATGTCAAGAGTGAGTGGTCATTGATGTCAAGCTTTCAGCACCAGTGAGTGGTAGTTTCAGTGGGTAGCATCAGTTTTAGGTTCTCCAATAAGTGCAAAAGGATAGTCGTTTCAGTTGATCAAGACCCGGTTCCAGGAAGTCATATATGGTCCAAAGTGCAAAGAAGAAGCCAAGTGAATAATATTATAATATTTTTTATAATATTATAAAGGGAAGTTTAAATTAATTATAAATTAATTAATATAATTTTTATTATAAATTAATTTACTTAACTTATAAGTTATTTAAATTAATTATTAATTAATTTTAATATTAGTTATAAGTTAATTTATATTAATTTTAACTAACCCTAAGGTGGGTTATTAAATTAAATTTAAATTTTGAATTCGAATTCTTAAGTGCCGACGTGGGGAGAAAATACCCATGTGTGTATAAAAAGGGGATTACCCACCTTACCCAAAATTACCATGCCTTCAAATTTAATTAATGCGAGCTTGTGCGAATCGTGCTACAACAAAGAGGAGTGATTTTTATTTTTTTGGGAAGTCAATGATGCACAGAGGTATAATAGGAAGGAAGTCCTCCTTCCTTCACGTGGGCACCAATAGCCCATGCGGTGGGCTCCAAAGTGCTAAGGCGCTTGGACTTGGGGAGACGATGGATCGAATCATGCCGAAACCCTTTTGGGTGAAAACAAAGGTATGCTTTAAGTTGAGCACAAAAATTTTGGGGGTATTAGTTGAGCATTTAAAAATTAATTTTTGCATATTTGATTTGGTTTGTAAGGTTGTAAGGGGAGTTATAAGGCTTATGCAAAATTAAATTTTTGGTGTTATTTGCTTTAGTGTTTGGAAAGGGTAGTAAGGTGTTTTAGGAAGATTGTTTGAAGTCTTGTGGTGTTGGATATTATTTTAAGTTGGAGATTATAAGGTGTATCAAAGTGATTAATTTTTATGTAATATTTGATGGATGTTATTTCTAAAAGGGAGCAATAAGGCATAATTGAGTTTTGATTATTTTTGTGTCTAAGGAATATTTTGAGAAAGTGTTGAAGTGATATTTTGTCATCTAACCATTGAAATTGGAAAGAAGAAAATTGTGATTGAGACAGGTTTTCTAAGGGCACTTTTACATCAAACAAAAGGTATGGGCACATCTTCCTAGTGAGTGATTGTTGAATGTTGTGAATGCAAAGTTGGAGTGAAAAGGATTGTTTGGTAAGCATTGTTGAGTGTGTTTTGAATTAATGCTTCAAGGTTTTCTGGAATAAAGAGTTGTTGATAAAACCTTGTTTGATAAGCATTGTTGTTGAAGTGATTAAGTTGAGTGAACTTGAACTAGGGTTTGCAAATATCATGAGTATCATTGTTATGTGATATTAGCATTGTTGTTGAAGTAATTAGTTGAGTGAGGAACTTGAACTAGGGTTTGCAAAGATCATGAGTATCATTGTTATGTGAGATTGATTGATAAGCATTGTTGGAAATATTTGAGTGAGTGTTCATATGCTTGGACTAGGGTTTGTGAGCAAGGATTATTTCATTGAGTGATTGGTTGAGTAGAGTTGGTTGAGCCTAGTCAAGTGGATGTGTTGATGTGATAGTTCAAGTTCTATGAAACAAATTGTTCTATATTCTGAATTGATTTGAGAAAGAGGTTGAGTGTTGATGAATGTGAAACATATTGAGTCTCTAACAATTCTCTATATGTTTATGTGATAAAAGAGAGATTGAAAGTGATTGAGATTTTGTGAATGTGAAGCATATTGAGTCTCTAACAATTCTCTATATGTTTCTATGGTAAAAGAGTGATTGAAAGTGATTGAGCATTGTGATGAATGTGAAGCATATTGAGTCTCTAACAATTCTCTTTATGTTTCTATGAGATTGGACAAGTTCTAGTGTGGACTTGTTGAGCAGATTTGAGGTAAGTCTTAGAGAAGACTTGTGGATAGATTTGTGTGAGCTTTTGTGGAAGCTTACAATACATATTTGAGGAAAGATATTAAGAATAGAGTTGGACAAGTTCTAGTGAGGACTTTTTGAGTAGATTTGGATAAGTTCTAGTGAGGACTTGTTGAGTAGATTTGGACAAGTTCTAGAGAGGACTTGTGGATAGATTAGTGTGAGATTTTGTGGAAGCTTACAAGGCAGATTTGAGATAAGTCTTTGAGAAGACTTGAGAGCAGAGTTGATTGATTGATTTGTTCAAACCTTGAGTTAAGGTTTGGGGCAGATCTAGCAGAGTTGATTTGAGATTAAGTCAAGCTTTGTGTTAAGGCTTGAGGATAGATATTGAGGATAGATTTGTGCTAGACGAAGATTTAGTGAAAGAGGAAATTAGAGAAGGACTATGTTTAGTGTAGATCAGAGGATAGATATTGAGGATATATTTGTGCTAGATCGAAGGACTATGTTTAGTGTATATTTGAGGATAGATTTTGGTGCATATTTGAGGATAGGTTTGTGCTAGACCAGAGATAGATATTGAGCAGATTTGTGCTAGACCGAAGGACTGTGTTTAGTGCATATTTGAGATAGAGCTTTGAAGGTGATAGAGTATAGAGGATGATAGTCTCTAGTGGATAGAGATCCATTAGCTAGGGTAGTGAGGATAGGTGTCTTCAGTGGATAGAGATCCATTAGCCAAAGTAGTGGGGGCAACAGTTCTTCTAGAAGATCACCAGTCAGAGCTAAGGAGAAAGGAGTTCTCCTGTGGATAGAGATCCATGAACTTGATTAGGGGATTGGTGTCTCCTTTGGACAGAGGTCCATAAACATTGTAATAGGGAAAGGATTCCCAAGAGATTGATTGAGAAAATTTTAGTGAAATATTTTCTCCGTGGAGTAGCCCACATTGGGTGAACCACGTAAAATTGGTGTCTCTATTGTGTGTGGTGATTTGTGCATTGCTTTGATTACTACTATTGATATTGCTATCTATACATTGCATAATATTGATTGGGAAAGAAAAGTAAAAAGTGGTCTTATACTGTTCACCCCCCTCTCAGTATAAGCTTGTGTTCTTCATGAGAATCATCAACATAGTAGCTAGTAGGTAAAGTAAGCAATTTATAATTGGTTGGTGTTCTTTTCTTAGGCTTGATATACACATAGAATTATCAAATATAGGTAGAATTTTTTTTATATGATTCATTCTATATTTAATTGTATAGTTATAATAAATACAATGGGTTTTACTTCATAGAAATGATCATATAATTACCTAATATGTAGTTATTTTATTTAGGATATGCTTAGAGAATTATGTATAACTCTTTTTCATACAAATGGTGGCTATAGACTACAAAATTAAAAATATAACCATAGTAGGTAATTAGATTATTATGCAAGGAGCGATAATTTCATCTAGTGCATTATATAATGTATTAATTTTGATATAACAAATATTTGATTGTAAACCTATAATAGTACAAGGATTGACATTGAGTAGCGTTGGAACATTAGTTAAGAAAATTTCTTTTATTGTTATTGCACTTGTACTAACATTTTTTTGGTGCACCTTTTTTCATATAGTTAAATATACAAATGATGTTGGAGAATCTTAACATAAATTGATGGTAAATGTTGATATAACTTAATAAGACATGACTTTTTAAAAACATTGTGAAATGTACATTCAACATGATAATATCTAGAAAAAGATGCAAAAGTGATTAAAGACAACATTAATAAACAATATAAGAAGAAATAGATAGAGATAAATAACACAAACAAGATAAGGGATGGGTGCCCAAAGTTCCCTCATAGTACTTTACATACATCACACATTGATGCTTGTATCAGTCATTGGGACGTATTTATAGTGATACCAAATTTATAATTATATGTTAACCTCAAACCTACATATCTTGACTTGATGGTTAAGTTACAATATGATAAAAATATTACACCCTTTAATCAAAATTATCTATAGAGGTGGATTAACTAATATCACTAAGGGTGAATACATGAAGGGTGCCCATAGGATTACATGAATATGCTTGTAGAATTACATAAGTTATACAATTAGGCTTACATCTATAGTTGTGAGTAGGTTGCACCAATACTTCTCATAACTAGTCTTCTAACACTTTTGGACTTAGCCTAGTAAGTTTGGATTACACATACTTTAACACATCCCATAATCTAATTCAAGGGGCCAAGGAGATGATATATTAGAAGTCACATCCCCTAGTAATGGATGCTCTAGTGGGTATCTGCTTTGCCATCTTTGTCTTCACGTTCATAAACAAAATTTTTATGTACGAGTATCAAGAATTTTGTTTCAATATTGTTATGTAGTTTTTTTATTATCCTTACCTCTTAAAATAATCACATGTGGTTGACTTATTTGAAATCTTAGACTTAACCTTGGACAACATATACTTAAAATTTTGTTGATTTGAAATATTTTGGATGAGACTATATATGATATTCAAAATTGTTCATAGAAAATTCATAATAATAAGTATGAAATGTCCTTCAATAGATATGGGTTGTGGATCTTTCATAGTAATAGCATTAACATAAAGAATCAATCCAATTATATAAAAATGTGGAGTAATATTGAAAGTAATGGATTTTACATAATCTTCATCACCTTTTATGTTGTTCCTTACCATAGCTAGGTTGCATTTTAGGGATTTGAAGCAAGAAATGTAGTCTTCAACATTGCCAAATTTAAATTTTTGAGGTTGGGAACCTCTATCTCTATTCTATAAACTTCACTAGTACTTACTTTTTCATAGAGATACCTTAATTTAATCCATACCTATATGGGATCAATCTTGTCTCCAGTGTGGAAACTTACATGTATTTCAACTATCATGAAAAGGAGAAAAATATATTCCTTCTTCTTAGCAAGTTCATGATTATTAAGACCTTATCCTTTATTATTCAAGATAAATCATATATGCTTACTTTTGAGTAATCCTACCATTTTAACTAACCAAGTGCTATAATTCACCTATTGAGGCAAGTGACATATGTCGAAGGATGCACTTTGTACAAAATTTCACACATAATTGTAAGTTTGTAAACTGATGTCACCACTATGCAAAGATCAAACATGCATGTGATCTAAAAATGTTGAGCCACAAATGCTTGTATATGCAAAAATTAATACCTCTACAAGACTATACATATATCTATATTTATATATCAATTCCAAACATTAGGAAATATTTTTTCAAATCAGTTATTATCACTTGGAATATTTTGTAGGTGACACTTTAATGAAAAGATTGGTTATTACCTAATTTTTATCAATAAATAATAGTTTGGAAATTAGACTTAACTGATTTGTTAGGATCCTCTTCACAAACAAACACACACACATATATACATACATATATATGTGTATGATGTATGTATTTATATTGATATATTGCATTTTAAAGGATTTATAATTGATGGGTATTAAATCAGTGGCATCGCCTAGATAAATGGGTGAATATACAATTATGCCATATGTTATCTTTGAAATCAATAACAAGAGGATATAGTGAGAAATGTATTTTATTGTAGCATGCAAAAGGGGTTCTTGTTGAGGTTTGATCTTAGGACCTAAGAACTATAAGCTAATTTACCAACCACTACACCAATACTACAACTAGAGTTGGAAGGAGTAGTCTTAATTGATTTCACGTATATCGTCCATCAATTAGATTACTCCAAAATAGCTTGTGGGATTCAAACCATAAACTATAGATCCATAAACAAATAACATGACCATTTGGATCTTAATGGGATTGGAGAATTAATGAATGTAATATAATCCTTTTAACTAAAGACCAAATGTGCAAAACAATATTAGGATTCGAACTAAAGACCTCTAGATAGCAAGTACACCAACCATTATGCTACAATGATAGTTGTATAGAAGCCTATAAGACCTCCCTCATGTGCTAGAAGGCTGAGGAAGGCACATATACCAATATCAATATTGCTCATGGCCATCACCCTTACAAAAATAGGATTTTATTTACAGACCTACTAAACCTAGAGTTTGACCCTATGACTTGAGAATTCAAATCTAATGCACCTATCATTATGTTAATCTCTCTAATGCAGATGGGGTTATAGCATAAAACCAAAATATAAAAAAAGTAACTCAAGAAAAGTAAATTATATTGAGGAGAATTGAATCCATTATTGACATAAAATAGTAAGCATAATTACCATTATGTTATCACTACAAACATCCATCACTTATTTCCATGTACTATTTCGATGATAGATAATATTATAACATAGTACAAAGTGTGTAATTTGGTACAAAAATATAGAATTATTTTTGTGGGAAAATGAGATAACAAGGCCAATTTAAAATTTTGAAATTTTAAAGTGAAGTAAATCCTTCGAAAAATTCAAATCATATCTCCAATTGCTAAAAAAATAAACCCTTTTCTACAATCAAGTGGTGTAGTTTTGGTCTCACATTGATACCATATTAAAATTCATAATACTTTTCAAAGATTTTATAAACATACATTCACCATGATCATATCTAGAAAATAGGCAAAGTGATTAAAGATAGCATTCATACATAAAATAAGAAAAGAAAGAGGTAGAGAGAGAGAGAGAGAGAGAGAGAGAGAGAGAAATGACACAAAAGGAATTAGTGGTGGGTACGTATAGGTGCCCCACAATATTTCATATACATCACACACTAATACAATGGATCAATCACTAGGAGGTATTTATAGTGATACCAATTTTCCTATTAGATGTTAACCTCAAGTTGATATAACTTGACATCAAGGTTAAGTTACAATATAATAAATATAGTACACCCTTTAATCAAGGTTATACAAAGAGGTGGATTAAATAATATCACTAAGGGTGAATACATGAAGGGTTCTATTAGGCTTACATGAAGATATCCATAGGATTATATAAATTCTACCTATAAATTTACTTGAATATTGTACAAATGCTTACATATACACTTGCCCATAGACAACATCAAAAGTTCTCATAAGTACACTTCTAACATTTTTTGCCTTAGCCTACTAATATTAGATTACACACATTTCAACATTTTGGATAAGGATAATATTGAATGACCTTGATATTCTTTTGGTCTACATGTACACCATATTAATCAATGATACATCCACTTCCCAAAATTATTTAATGTTAAATTAATACTCTTACATTTTTATGTGTAGATATTGTTGGCATAATATATTTAAGAGTTGGCATACATTATCCACTTGCTCTCTTTATGTATTAATAAATATGAGTATGTCATCCATGTGCATGACCATGAAGAAATCTTGAATGATCATAATATGACATTCATAATACTCATAAATTTTGTAGGCATATGAGTTAGATCAAATATGATGATTACCCATTTGAAAAAAAATTATTTGAATTGAAATTTATCTTTTAAAAATTGTTGACCAAATTGATACCTAATAATACGTGAATCAAGGTTAATATCGATGAAGTATTTGGAACTCATAATTAATCATTGATTTGAGGTATTGAATATTTTATTCTTTATTATGATCTTAATCAATTATTTATTTTTTTGGTAGGTGGCAGAAACTATATTATATGGGTTTTAACTGGTGCCCAAAACCAAAAACATAAGCATATGATAAAAAGTATGTAGATAAGCATAGACTAGGGTGTCTACACCCTAGCCACTCCAAGAACCAGACCAGAGAAAAAATAGACCCACATACGGGTTGTTTAATTAAAAAAATAAAAATCAAAAGAGAGATCCCACATAGGGGCTAAGGAGAACATAAAGAAAAATCAAACCAATGCCCATGTAGGGGTCAAAATATTAATACTAAAATTCCCATGTAGGGGAACAGAGCTTGAAAGACAAAACAAACCAACTCTAATCATCGTCAATTTTTAGCTATAGAGATATTTTGGCCATGCTTCTTGACCAATAATTTTAGGGAGGCATTGATGTTATCCATGCCACTAATGATGCTACTAAGGATGGTATTGTGGACCAAATTGAAGATGGCCACCATATAAGCAGTTCTATAACTTCCCATCATCAAAATTTTTGAGGTGAGCATATCTCTTAGGGCCGATTGTGTATTTCTAAGTCGACATCACTAGAACTAAGAACATTTTGTGGGAAATTTTGGTGCCATATGGATAGATTATTATGACTAACCCCAAAATTGACAAGAAAATAATTAGACTTGTTAGCTTATTGATACACATGGTAGGTTGTGTGTTGCAAAATTTTTGCATCAAGACCTTAGTTTCATGAATAACAATGTGCATATTCCATGAATGAATTCTATCACTAATGATAGAGTTTGTAACATTCATGGAAACACCTTCAATTTATAAATTTGCCCTATAATATCTGAGAAATTCTATCCCTCTCCACAATGCATGAGCTTCAACATAGTGGTTAGTTTGGATGCCCATAAACTTAGCATAGGCCACTATGAGTCATCCATTGTGATCCTTGACCAGACCTCTAGCACCCACTGCACCCAAATTTCCTTTATAATAATAGATCTAGAATCTATATAGTACCTATACAATTCATCAATAAAGGTGGTCTAAGTATTATAAATTTATTTATGTAAGTAATATGTGTTTTAGAAATATGATTGCATATAACTCACTCAGAGCTTCCAAGTAGTCTTACTTGACATAGGATATGAGCAAATAATAACAGTGGGCTTGTGATAAATCTAGTACTAATTATGTGATTCTTATTGGAAAATAACTTAATATGAAACCCTTACTTTCCCTATAAATGAACCATAGAACATGGAAATATATATGTTATTAACTAATATGAAAAGTAAACTCTTTGATACACGTTTAAATTTACAACCTCAAGCATATACTCAAAAATAAGAGTAAAAAATATGACTCCCATTTTTTTTTTCCTTTGCTTATAGAATAGGCATTTTCATCACCATGATATTCATAATTTTATTGATTTAAGATTATTTTAAACAAATTATTGGACATACTCACGTTTAAATTCAACACACACTTTAATTTTACTACCATAGACAACTCAATATTTACATCTTGTAAGATCTTTGATCCTAATTATATAAACTTTAAAATATCCACAATTTTTTTACAACGCATGTGTTGGTCACGAATAAGCATAAGTACATAATACATGTGCACCATAGAACCAACCAACATTGAAAGGTTGAAGGAAAGAGATTTCCTTTGGGTCAATCTCCAGAGAGGGTTGGCTTCCATACTAACCTAACGATCAATATAAGCTTAGGGTGATATAAAGAGATGGGAAATGACAGAAAGAAATGGGAAATATGGCTATGAGCTAGAAACATAAGGTGGGGATAAACTAGCCGCTAAAATCTAAATCAAGTTTTAATCAACATGTAATAGAAAGGAAAGCATAGGAACCATTCATATATTACAAAGATAATTTCCAATGAACATTTCAACTTTCAGATCTCTACTAGGAATTAAATTTAGAAATGCATAATTTAGATTTACCTAACAAAGATCATGAACTTAACAGAAATGAAAGGCAAAAAATAATTTCTTACAACACTAATCTAGGTACCAGAGCCAAATATCCTTCTATTTATACAAATAACTCAAAGTATTTTTTGCAAAATGTCCATCCTCTTTGATTACATCAAAATGCTTAGTATTTATAATGGATTTCACCTCTAAAATTAAATGCATATTAAAACAAAATTTTGGCTATTCAAAGACTAGTAAAAGTAATTTTCTATTTGGTAGCAGTGATGATCGAATCATAACATTCTTCAGGAAGTAGTGATCCCTCTTTCATGGAGAGCACTTGGGAAATCAGCAGATATGGATGATAGGAAAATCATTCCAGATGTCATTGCATTGAAACACAGTAACATCATGTGAAAATCAAGAGTTCAAGCACTAAATTTTGGTTTCCACCTTGTCATATTACACCTCAAAATTTCATCTTTGCCAAGATGACCCATCAAAAATTAACTTTGTTTTGAAAAGAGTGAAATAAGTGGTGGACACCTCAAAAATGAACTAGATCGCACCAAGCTCAAGGACATAGCATTTAATCTTGGAAAATGTTTAGTAGAAATTTTGGAATATCAATTTCACTACACCAAGATTTAAATTCCATCAATCTCAGACCTTTCCTAAAAAATATTTGCACTAGTGGTGCCTCCGAAAGGAACTTCACTGAGAAAGAGAGGCAAAACTTGATTTCACCCAGGCAAAGGGGTGAAAAGATTTTTTGTTGCAATCATGGGTAAAAATGATTTACTTTGTTGATGGTTGCACTCAAAATTTGAGTTTCACCCTTCATTTGATTAATTTCACCCCGAAACCATATTCTCTCAGGAATTTCATCCCATAATGTTGTCTTGCTTGACTTGCGGGCAAAAAATAGAATTTTACCCCCAAGGGAGGGTGAAAATAAGTTTCACCCCAAGTTGGGGTGACTTTGACTTTGACCAATGCATGAGGATGCCTTTTTGCTACTTTCCCTCTAAACTTGGTAACTTTCATTGCTTTCATCCCAACTTTGGCGAAATCATTAAATAAGATAAAAATAAGATGAAATCACTAGGGGAATGCCTTCATCATCTCCCCCGGTTATTTTGAAATGATTTTGACTTTGACTAGTACATTTATTTTGCCCAAACACTGCCTACTTAATGCTTTCATTCCAAAATTATCTTCAAATAGAATTTCACTCGAAAGAAGGGTATAAATGACTTTCGCCTCCTTTTTGGGGTGACATTGACTTTCACTTATGCCCATCAGTTATTTTCACTTGGCACGTAGTTAAAAATAGAAATTCACCCCCAAAGCAGAAAAATCACCTTTAAATACACAAGTTCAAGAGAAATCATTAATTTTATTCTTGTGAGCTCCTCCCTTCATTTCCATCTTGGCAATTTTTGTTGTTTTTGCTCTGACTTGGAAAAAACCTGGGTGAAAGTATCTTAATGATGGATTTCACCCAAGAGAAAGGTGAAAATGATTTTCATCCCTCCTTAGGATGAAAATTTTATTTCTTTCTTTATCCTTACTTCAAAATCCTTTGGGATCTTCGAAATCATCTAAATATCAATTTTAATTGCTTTTGCCAGTGAAATCATTCTTCTTAATTTAATTTTTAATGAAATAAAAAAGGAAGGGAGAAAAAAATTGCATTAAAATAGTAAATGTAAAAGACAAATTGAAAAACTACATCATTTATCTTTCATACTCATAATTTTTATAATCAAAATTTAGTGTGACAAAACTGCCAACACTTTCAATGGCTCTCAGGATATTCAGCTCATCTAGATGCAATAAACCCCAACCCATCATCCATTGGGATCAGATATCAACATCATCAGCTGCATTAAATGTTACATTTGATTTAGAATCCTCCTTCTTCATTCTTTCCTCTTGTACCCATTTCTCCTGCTCTTCTGTAGTCTCTTTTTGCTCTACTTCCTCTCATATCTATTGTTATTTCTCGATGAGGCTTGCACTAGTAGTTTCATACACTACATCCACCTCATCCTATGAATTCAATGTAAACATAGAGAGCGTACTCAATGAATCAGTGACAAAATATAATGTCAAGACATGATCCAAGATCATGCAATTAGGTTTATGATTGAGTTCCAATAGGCATGACTCGGTGTGGATGAGCCTCTCCATGCATGGTAGTACTTGTTCCTCCGTGATTGGCTCCTCCCAACTATTTATCTTTGAAGTATCTTCGATAAAAAATTCCAGGCCACCTCCAATTCTTTCTTCGATAAAAGCTCACCCTAATAATTAGTGAAGCTTGAAAACTCGAAATCGGCTAGAGCCTCAAAATTAACAAGTAAAATGCAATGCTCCTATTTAAACATAGTCATCATCTTTCGACCCTCTATTTTCATCTCCAATTAGGAAAAATAGTTGTGCAATGTAATCCTATCTTCAAACCAAGTGTGATCCATCTTGCTCATCAGCTTAACTTGGAAGTTAGACTGGTCCAACACCTGAATCTTCAATGCCAACTCTATTTTTGGTTCCAGCTGCTCTTCAGCATACTCCAAAGTCTAATCACCAAGAAATACTACTATTTGAACCTCATGAATATACAATAGAACTTTGAGCACTTCTACTGCCAATATCACACAATATTTAGTTAAATTATGGTAAGCTTATTTGATTTTCTTCTTGGATAAACCTATTGACCATGTGGCTTTCTCGACCAGATATTTTTGTAAAGCTTCAAGCTAGGAATTCAATGCTTGCACTTGCTTCTCTACTCCCACCCAAGTTGTCTAGTATCCCTTGACTGCATTCTCCAACTATTTTTCTTTTTTTTGTAAATGCTCTACCTATAATTTATCTAACTCCACAATATTTGCCTCTATCTCAAAAACAATTTCTTGTAATGCTAGTCATGCAGGTAAAGAGAGCTCATATCCACTTGTATATTCCCTGTGTTTTTTGTAGTATCAAATATTCATTAGGTCCTCTATAATGACTTCATAAGTGTAATTACTTGGAACCATTTTTCCTTGGGGCTTATGGACCTAGGGGATCATTTTATAGTGTGGGAATCCCTAGCTTCAGGATGAAAAGTGACCTTCTTCAATGTCTTTACTGAAGCTTGAGCTTCCTTTTGCTTATGGCTTTTTAGAAACTAGTATGAACTCATCTCAAGTTATTTTTTCTACAACAAGATGTTTTGGCACAATATCCATGTCTGGATCTAGTAGCACCTGCAACTCAAGAAATAAAGTAAGGGAAAAACAATACTGCCAAGGGCTTAGATTGGGAAGGGAAGTAGAAATAGAAATGGTTGGTGGAATAGAAGTGGTTGAGGGAATGGAAGTGATGGGATCAGCTACAATTACACTCACTTGAGAAGGAGCTTTTGTACTTATAGCCATAGTAGAAACTACCGAGATGGAGGATGAAGGGAGAAAAAATGAATTGGGCCCATATGCAAAGGAACTAAAATAAAGGGAAACCAAAAAAATAAGAATAGAAGAGGGAGCATTTGTGACTAGGGACTAGGAACCAAGAATTGAAATGGAAGTGGAAGGCATACCAAATGGGGATTAAATGGAAGATACAACTATAGATATGGGTGTGGTAGTCACCAAATGCTCAAGAGCAAGAGAAGAGGGTAGAAAAAACATAACTTCAGGCTTTGACACCATTTGAGATGATGATAAGGGCGGTTGTGATACTAAATTTTCTTTGTCTTGTTCCTCCTCTACCTCCTTATTTAGATCTATAATTTCCATATGCTGGCCAAGCTATTTTGCTTGAACCAAAGGAGGTTTTTTTGAAACATCAACCTATGTGGATTCAACTGTAGGAGGAGTGCTTGCACTGGATGAAGAAATTGTACCAGTCCTTAGCTTCTTGGAGATCTTAGTAAAATAAAGTACCTCATGCTTACTCCTCTTTTTTTTTCTTGGGCTGATCTTTCTATGATGGTTGTTTCTCTTCCTCCATAAGTGGTGCTTCCTCAACCATGTGTTGCTCCTATCCAGCCATGATCTCTTCACTGTTAGATCTTTGAAAGCTATGAGGTACATTTTTGGTGAAAGAGATTGGCTAGTAACGATCATAATATTCATCATATACATTAAAAAATACATCATCCATCACCAGGCCATAGGTTGACCTATTTTTTCCTTTATGGGCCCTCATAACCCACCATTTGGTTATTTTCTCCTTAGACCAAGTGGGCAACTGATCCTTCATTTTACCAAATAGACCTGAAGGAAAAATCTAGTGCTTGTGGACTATAGGGTTATACTCGACCTCCATCTCATAAGAATTGTGCCATGGTGGGAGTGACATCATATTTTTGACATGTCATTCAATATCATGCCCCTCCATATTATTTTTGTGCTGCTCAATATTTGGTATGGGGTAGCAATGAAAACTTTTTTCTTTGATCCTTGTTGTAAAGTGACCCAAAGGGTCATACTTCCACCACTAGGTTAACTCCACCATAATGAGGTCATAGAGAACTTTGTTAATCAACTTATTCTATCCAAATTGGTCTACATCAGTATCACCAAAGTGAAATGGCATGGTGCATGTAGTTTTCTTTCCTTGAACTACCCCATAAACATCATTGATGAAGTCGATCTGGTAGATGACTTCCAACACAAAAAGGTGCCTTATAGTAAAATATGGAAGGAGAAAAAACTTGTTAGTGAAGCTAAAAATTTGTACCATGATGCCTTGCATAAAAAATAAGATTTCACCTTTCTCCTTCACAACGACCTCCTCCCTAATCACCCTTGGCACTCTCTCACATGTTCCAAAAATAATTTCTAGGGCGGGGCCCAAAAATGTATGATTAAAATTATAAAATGACTCCTCCTAGACAAGCTTGGAGTCCACAAATAAACTGGTAGCTTCCTTCCTACCTCATCAACCTACTTAATAGCTATGAACAAAAAAATCTAGTGCATGTGGAAGAAGAAATACCAATCCAAAAATGAAGTGTGTCTGAATGATACTGCTTATTCACTTTGCATCTTCTCTAACTACGTGTGCATCCTCCAAGCTATGTAATTTATAATTGAAGAAAATAATATTTGTGCTTGTCATAATTGCTATTGGAGCATAAAATTCAACCTGTGAAATGCATTGTATCAATGTTTCTTGCCATTTGTGTACCACAAAATCAGTAGGAAGACCAAAAATCCAAGATAACATAGAAAACAATTCGAGACTTCTAAAATTTGTCAATGGCTTTGATAGAGTCGATATTTCTCCAAAATGTGGTATTTTTATCAGTTGATTATCCAAGAACTAGTGTAATATCACGGTTAATTCGTATCTCTCTTTCTACTCCTTCAGATGTAACTTATTGAACATAAAATTAGAATGAGGTTTGACCCTACAAGCGAATGCTTCTCAAACTACATCGAACGAAGCATAGACAGGTGTGCATAGGTACTAAAATATTTGTGCATACTATGCAATGGTGAGTGGTATTTCTGATATCAAGCCTTTTTTTACTACAAATTCCACATCCTAACACAATTTTTCCATGCCCTTGTTCAAAATAACACAGTCACCAATCTGGGTTAGCGCATCATAATATGGATCAAGCTCTATATTTTTATTTTGCCTATATTTTTTGGCTTTCTTACCTTCTTGAGATTATTTTGGTTCAATAGCTTTATTGGGTTTGGTAACCTTCTTTCCCATCTTCGTACAATAACTTTTACCCTAACAATCTGACAACTTTGCAACAAAGTAGTAATTCAAGAAGTTGAATGATAATCCAACAATACTCCAAAAATAATTAACCTCGATCTTTCTTTATTTGTAAGATTATGGTTTACCCCTTTTATGACTTTTGATCTCAACTTTCCAATTGAATGCAGGTGGCACTTTTGATGAATTTGGGTGAACATGCTCCCTTGGTTATCTCACTTAGTACACTTTTTCATGATAACTTAACTAACATTAATGCCCTCACTGTAAATATTCCTTGAACTTTGTGCTCAGCTACTTTTTATCTTGGAGGGTGCAATTTGGGTTTTTAACGGCTCATTTCAGTAATAATAAATGCCATGTGGGAGTTATGGGTGCTTTTCGAGGGTGAAAAACATTAATTTTTCTACACGATGATGCCCAAAAACATATTTTCTAAATTTTACCAACAAGATTAATTTGATTTCATGCATTTGCTCTGAAATTAACTCGTGCTAGTAAAAAATGTCAACTGGGTGCACCTTTTCCCAAAAACATCCTTGTGCAAAAATACTCATGCAACTGGTGCTTCAAAAATGCTCTTCCCTACCTACTTGGTGAAATTACATGCTTGGGAGTCCTTAAAATAATTCATCTTTTCCTATATTTACCCCCAAAAAGCTAAGTTGTTGAAAAAGTAAGCTTTATTAAGTTTACTTTACTGAAAAATCAAAGCAAATTTAATTTCACCCCCTTCTTGCCAAAAATAATATTGTCAACTGGAGTTTTCAAAAAAACACGTAGATTTTTCTTCTTTTTTTCTTGGAATTTTGCTCTGAAAATATCTTTTGATAGAGTTAAGGTGAATTTTACCCCAAAACTAAAATATGCATGGCAAAAATATTTTTTTGCGAAAATAAACTCCCCTTTACTTTATTTCTCTTTTCTTTTTCTTTTTTTTCCCAACAATTAATAATAGGGGCACCTTTTGGAAAAAAACAAACTATCAACTTAACATTGTCTTTATCAGTAATTGCTGAAAATGATATGCTTTACATCAGAGTTGATTTCTTTTAATGGTTTTCACCCAGAACATGATTGAAAAGCCTTTTAAAATATTTTTGGGGCAAAAACACTTTCTCAAGATGGAATTAAATTCTCCCGACCAAAACACTTATTTTTCTCTTTCTTTTATTTTCTTGTTTTTCTCTTTGTTGGAAGTTTTGCACTTTGCCACATTGTGATTTTGATCTTATTTTACAGAAACAATTTTATTATAATACGATAAAATATGATAATTCAATGATATAATATTTTGGCTGGATTTATATATTGTAGTTATTTTATTTTTCTATCCTTGTTTGTATATACTCTCTTTTGGCTTAGAAGTAATGAATATTTTAAGGTTGCCTTGTCTATAAATTCATTGAGAAGTGGTGCCAAAGGACTAAGTATAGAGACAAAAATTCCACTACAAAATGAATATGCATTCACCCTGAGAAAAGGGCCCTACACAACCTTTGTTGAAGCAAAGAAAAGAAAATAAAATGGTGAAACTTTGAAAAATATGGTAGCACCTAAAGATAAATTTTGAGGAGATGCATTCGCCCAAAATTTTGGGTGAAGGCTTCATTCACCCTACTTTGGGACGAACATATTTTAAAATTAAAAACACACCCCCACCCATCAAAAGGAAATTGGTTCTATGAAAGGAATGCGTTTGTACCAAAGTTGGTGTGAAAGCTTCGTTCGCCCCACTTTGGGGCGAATGTCATTGGAAGCACAACATGGAAAAATTCAATGGCATGTGAAACATGGATAATTCAAAATCACGTTCACCCTGGTTTAGGGGTGGACACTCAATTCACCTCTCCCAGGGGTGAACGTGCCATCAAAAACAAAGACAAGTGAATGCAGTTTGGAAAACAAAGTCGAGAAAATGTGCTAAGAATGAAGCGAGGTTGAAAAGTCAACATCACATTCGCTCCAATAGGAAGGCAACTATATTTGTCACCCATTTTTGGGGAGAATGTGATTTCAAAAGGAAGACAACATAGATATTTAAAGGTTTTCATCTAGGATAAGAGAAATTATTTTCATCGTGGGCAAGGAAGTGATATAATTTGTTGAGGGCATATTCTTCTCTAATGCACAAGTCGTCTAAAGATGCCCAGAGTAGGTTGACAAAAAGCATTAAATAATGGATGCGAGAAGTAACTCAAAGTGTAGATCTTGAGCAAGGAAGACAATCATATTAAAATTGTAAGGATATTTTAATTTTTTTTAGAATAGGAGCGTGTTTTCAATATGATGAGTGTCTCCAGTCATCTAGCCAAGCCTTATAATTTTCTATGTACTGAATCCATAAATGCATATTTCATGAAGAAATTTCCTTAGAATTTGGATCACTGTTTTGAGGGGATGTATTTTCCATGTTTCCAAGGAGGAATTTTCTCACTATGGTTCCTAATATGTGATCATTTTGTCCTTATGTGCATTTAATGAAAGAGGAAAAATCCTCTATAAATACTACTCAATATTTATTGTAAAAAAGGGGGATATTCTATGAGAAAACTTTGAAAGTTCTCAGCATCAATAAAACAGACTTGGATTTTGAAATTTACAAGAATTCTTGTGTGTGTTATTTCCTTCTATTTTTAATAATTTTTGTTTATGTTCATTTTCCTTCTGTTATGTTTAAAATTATGTTTTTGAATTTAAAACATTGCTGGTGAATGAGTGAATTTTGGAATGCAATCTGGAGGTTATCTCTACAAAGGTGTGAGTGGAATTCTACTGCATTCCTTATGTTACATGTTATTATAAAATTTGGTGAAATTATTGCTGTTAGTCCACCCCAAATCCTAAACTTTGATCTGTTGCCATATTTCCCTTTCTTTCCATCATTTCCAATTTCTTTCTTGTAACTCTAGTCTTGAGCCAATGTAGGAGTTGGTAAGGGAGCTAGCTCTCTCTGGAGATTGACACGGAGGACATTCCTTTCCTTTGGTCTTTCAATGTTGGCCATGTCTAGGGTGCACAAATATGGTTTCATGAATTAGGTAGATATTTGACCAACAATTTTTGGCATGCCCAGTGGGACCCCAAAATTTTTACTTTCAACACTATCAAGGTTTCATGTTCACATTTGTGATGTATAGTTAGAACATCTGGTGACTCATTCATACCCAAAAATCTCCAAATATGAAGGCAACAAAAGTTGTGCTTCATTATTACGAGATCGAAGATCAAAATTTTTGAAAATCCTATTGAGTTATACAAAGTTGATATCCAAATTCAAGGTTAGCATCCTCAACTAGTCACTTTACATCGTACGTCATCATTACCTCATATATCCCATACAATGTCCATAACATCCTCGCAACTAACTGGTGTGTTTTTTGCCCCTACAAGTCTGGTTAGTACTTCTACTAGCCTTTCTCAAGATCAACCTCACACACCAATTCATATGGCTCAGAACCCACCACCATCGCAACAAAGGCAATTCCCAGCATGTAATAGCTCAGGAGCCTTGAATTTACAAGCACAAAATCTAGTACCTCAAGCAGCTCTGAAGGCCTTTCCTACTTATTATGGTACTGGTAAAATCACTTATGAGCATATTTAGTATGTGACTTCTTTGGCTACGATCCATGAAATAGCTGAGGAAGACATTATGGTGTGGTTTCTGGTGTTATCATTGAGAGGGAAATTACTATATTGGTACCAATCATTGCAACCTAGTACTATTACCTCATGGGATAATTTGGTGGAACTATTCATCAATATTTTTCATGAACAAGGCAACCATTCTCCTTGTTGCATCAGTTTACAAAAATCCAAAGACATCCATAAGAGGAGATAGTTGATTTCAATGTCAGGTTCGCTCGTAGTTGGAAAAGGGTTCTTTATGGTCTTCAGCCTACACATGAACAATATCCATTCTACTATCTTAGAGCTTTCAATACTAATATTGGCATGGTTGTTCAACAATCCAATGTGAATACGTTTCTAAAACTATACACACAAGCACAAAATGTCGAGTCGAATTTAATCATTATAGGTAAGCTTCCCCTAAAAATGACCATGCCTATCCTCATTGACCTTCCACAAAATTTGTATTCAAGTAAATTTTTACAACCCATGCCCTCCATGTAACCAATTCCCTCATGGAGCTCAGGTCCACATCATATCACTCTGATCCTTGTTCCATAACTTTTTGCTCCAATATTTCTATAGTTACCCTCTCTAGCAGTACCACAATTGCCATAACTCATTCTTTTTCTAGCACTGCTAGTGCCATCAGCTCCACTCTAGTTACCTATGCCACCAACACCTCTACCATTACCATTGCCTCCTACATTCACTAATCCTAATCCCTACATGACGTTGTTACAGGAGGTAAAATCTAATAACTCAACCTTAAGGATAATATCAAATGAGCTGATAGTAGTAAGGAAGAAGCAAGATGAAGCTGATTTTTGATCTAGGAGATTTTAGACACTATCAATCATGTAGGAGCAATAATTCACTAGCAAGGATTCTGAGAGGAACACAATAGTTCTAGAAAACAAAGAAGCTAGTATGCCTGAAAAGGTGTATTAGTGCATGACATGCAATGATCCTCATTGATAAGACACATGTATGGTACATTTGAACTACACAGATTCTAGTGGAAAGTTCTACTGGTGGCTGAATGAATATGATAATGGAGGTTGATCATAATTTTATGATAACTTATTTGGATCAGGTCTCATTTCTTACAAGATCTAGAAAAAAACTAGTGATTGTGAATCTAGTGGAATTGGAGCCTTTGAAGGTTCCTACATAATCGAAAGTACAAAATGATAAAGTAAATCCTCCAAAAAAATCACCTTATACGATGGTGAAACAATAATATCCTATCATATTGAAGGATTTAATGCCAAACAGGCAAATATGAAGGCACCAATTACATAGACTATAGTTTCTTCATAGCAGAATGAGGCGAAAGAACAAGACAAAGAATACATTTGCTATCCATCATTGACTACAAAAAATGGTGGAAGCTACTCAAAAGTACCAGGATAAATATGTGAATATTGTATAAGAAATGTCTCCTGGTGTTTCTAAGTATAACATTGTGGAAGAGATGAAAGGATACCTATGAAATTTAGCTTATACAATGATTTGCAGTTACCAGGACAAGTTGAATTTCTACAAAAGTATCTTAAGAATGTGAATGACCAAAATAATACTCATTATCAAACTGTATTGGCTTAGATATTCCTAACTTTAGTCACTGGAAATAATAGGCCACTCCCATTTTATTTGTCACTCAGGATGGATGGGTGGATTGTACACAATTGTATGATCGATTTCAATGTTGTGACTACTACCATGCCAAAGGTAGTATGTGAAGTAATGGGAATGGAATACACAAGAAGTATCCCATGGGTTTTGTAGTTGGACATGACTCTAGTCAATATGGTGGGAGTGATAAAGTATATTTCTATTGTGCTACATAGCATGATGGAAATCACGATTATCCAAGAAGTAGTGGTAGTTGACTTGAAGCTATACTTTAGCATGTACCTTTCAAGGGACTTCATGGTGAAATTGGGAGGTTATATCTCCTTATACTATTCTCATTTGGAAATTTTGCTCAAAGTAAAGAGAATCCGTATTTATAATGTGTAGCACCCTAAATTTGACACAATAATTTGCATTAAAGACAAAAATATCCAAAAATTAACTCAAACAACTTTGCAGCTTGTTACCTCGATTTTTGTGCCTTCCAGATGAGATCGGATGGAAGTGACGAGATCATACGTATAATCTCCAAGATTATGATTATGCGTATGATCTTTGCGATCGTACGTACGATCTTGCCCAAAATAGAAAAACTCAAAGTAGCAAAATGACAAACCAAGTTGTAACCATTTTTATCTTTACCTGTGCAACCATATGGCAGTTATGGGATCGGATCCATCGATCAGTCCCATCTTGGAAGGAGTTGCAACCTATTCTATTTTTAGCCTATTTTTCCCTATTGGTTCATCCTATTTAATCAGGCATCCCTCCCCTCGAATTTCTCTTGACTCTATGATATAATTTTGCATTCGAATCATTGTAATTTCTGCATTAGTCCTAGTTATTTTCTATTTTCTGTAGGATCGAAGGGTACGATCAGTGATCGGAGTGTACGATCTTGCGATCGGAGCATACGATCTTGCTGTTGATATTTGATCTTGTTGTTGCTATACGATCTTGCTTGTAGATCACTTGGGGGCAACTCCAAGTGTTGGTTTGCATCTCTAAATCTCTCATTTGCATGTTTATCACTTAATTTATCATTTTCCATTATATACAATATTATATTTAATCATTTGCATTCCTGGAGTTCATCAAACTGCATTCATTTGCATATTTCATCTAAATTAAGGCATATACCTATTAAATATTTGTATTAATGCATTCAATAGTTCATACATAATCTGATTTCTATCTAATAAAGTTTGTAGCATATCCTAGTTTTCTATTTTTGCACTCTATTCATGAAATTGCAGGTTTCTATCAAGATCGGATCATTCGATCACTGATCAAATGGTACGATCATAGATCATACGTACGATTTTGACCAAAATCATACGATACTACCCTACTACATACGATCTTGTCTACTACAAAAATTAGAATCTTCATCAGACTTTCGGATATAGGTCAGAGTTTCAAATCACTTTATAAGCATTGCATTATTCATTAAAGCTCTATTTTCTATTGTTTGTTGTTTACATATGAATCAAAATTGCATATAGGTTAGCATAGTTGCATATTGGCCAAATACTAGGTGATTGTGAGATTTTCTAAAAGGAACACATCAAAACAAACTCCAAAACCTAGGCATGGAAACTGCCATAAAATATTTCCTGGTGAACCCTAAATAATTCATCAAAAAATCACCAAAGAAGACACGAACTCAAGTGTCTCTCTTCGAGGTGTAGACCTATCATTCTCCCATTCCCCTTCGAGGTGTGGATCCATTAGCCTAGGAGGAAAGGAGTGCAAGAATTTTAGACCTACATTCTTTGGTGAACCCGACATGAAAAACATTAGGCATATTTCTGATTTATAAAACATAAAAAAAACATAAAAATTACAAAACATAAAAAACAAAACAAAACCAAAAATCAAACAAGGTCATTAGTTAAATTTGCACATTTTAGTGAATTTCATAGATGTTAGATTACAACATTAGAAGAGTTGTACTCATAAATGTTAGGGCATTATTGTCAACACAAGAAATTTCTTCAATAGTTGGAAACTCTAGTTTACCATCCCAAGAATAGTGGACTGAACTTTGGAGAAGATTAGAAATCATAAAAACCAAAGAGCCTATGCTTAGACAAATCATAAGATTTGACTTATCTAAAATCCTGGATCCTGATAGCACCTCTCACTACTTTGACATTCAAAGGGCATGTGATAGGTGGCTAGCGGATAAGAGAGCCAATATCTCCTCAGGTATTTACACCTTTGATGATTACCTTGAAAATGTTATAATAATACATAAGTTTCTAGCACACGTAGAAGATCAAGAAATTATTCTAGAAAATAGGAGAAGATTTCATAAAGCTCCTAGGGTTGTTCATTACCATGAATATTGTCATGAGTTATACTTTTGTATGCCATATTATGAAGTTGATTGCATCACTATAGCCCATTTCATCAAATTTTTAAAAGCCAACTTTCAGTTTGAGGAAGAACACTATATGACACCAGAGGAACTTGAACCCATTAATGATATCTATAGACTCTTTCAGGAAGACTAAGATATAATATTTAAGGTATTATAATTTATGTTTTCTACTTTGTTTCAAAAACATAAAAAACCAAAAATATAATATATATTTACATATTTGCATACTTAGTTATTTAGGTATATATATAACATATATACCCCAAAATTTTAAGCATATATATATATATATATATATATATATAATGCAAGATAAAAATCCTAAAACCAAAATGCCTAAAGTTTTAAGAAATGGTAAACAAATAGAGACTGATGAACAAGACCAAGAAAACATTGATGATAGGGTACTCATTGAAGATTATGTACCTTCAAAATATGAAGGTGATAATGGAGAGGATGAAATAGAAGATCCTGATAAACCTACATTAGATGAAAAAGGAAATGTTAAATTTGAGTCTCTTAGCAAATTTACCCAATTTATAAAAAACCACATAGAAGAGTTTAATCAAGCAGTACAAATTGATAATTTAGGAGAAGGTGATATGGAATCAGCCTTAGCAGTTGCTTTTTGGATACATACAAATCCATTATCATACATGAATTCAATAGACCAAGATAATGATCAAGCAGGACCATCTAATCAAAACATGATACCTTTAAATCAAAATGTTCAAAAACCAATGGCACAATCATCCAAAATTGCTTCTAGCAAAAAAAATCCTAAACAACAAAAACAACCATTCACGTCCATCTTCACTCAAGCTCTTAATCAACAAATGTCAAATCAACAAAAAGCTAAACAAGTGCAAAATACCAATCATCAATAGAAAGTTCAACAAAACCAACCTCATAACACTTTGCACAATAATATTTCAGTTGGAAATCCATACACAACAACACCAACTTATCAAAGATACAACAACATGGTGCAACAAAATCAATTTGGTGGACAATCACAGGGCCTTGAAGACATGGTAAAACAATTAGCTTCATGACTAGATCAAATAGATCCCTACCGTCCCTCATATAGTTATAGAGAGATGTGTAGCCAACCCTTGGATCCTATTGTGGTTGCCCAACCATACCCAAAACATTTCCCTATGCCTGTCCTCCCGATATATAAAGGAACCAAAGATCCTATTGAGCATCTTCGCATGTTTAGGATGACATGTCATGATATTTCTCATGATGACTTGTTGTTGCTAAAAATATTCCCTAAAATTCTCGGAGGTATGGCTCTAGAATGGTATTATCAACTACCTACAAATTCTTTAAGGAACTTTGAAGAGACAACAGAGATGTTTGTCCACCAATTTAGTGCCTATATAGAGAGGCATGTGACCATTAAGGATTTATACAATTTGAAACAAGGTAAAGATGAGAGTTTTACTGAATTCTTGACTAAGTGGAGACAACTCTTAGGTAAACTACATTTTGCATTACCTCATCGTGAAATGTTGGACATATTTATTGGTAATTTGCAAGAACAACTATCTTATGAGCTTTCTACTGCTACAGTAACCTCCTTTGATCAAGCCATTGATCTAGCTAGGAGGGTAGAAGATGCCCTCATTAGAAGAGGATAATTTAAGAAGAAATATGAGGACAAAACTTCTAAGAATCAATATAAGAATAAGCAAGTAGTGGGTGATGGAGTTACTGATAGCAGAAACAACTCAAATGTTAACCTTGTTGAAACTGTAAAGAAATTTGTATTGAAAATTCCTGATAAGCCACCAAGAGAATTCACAAGATTAAATCAACCCTTAACTATGATTTTACCTCAATTATTGGAACAAGGCTTGATACGGTTACCTGAGGTAAGACAACCAGATACCACTACAACTGGATATAGGGTTGATTTACATTGTAATTTTCACCAAGTAGATGGACATTCTACAAATTCTTGTAAAATGTTAAAGCATATGATACAAGATTTGATTGATAAAGGTAATATGGAAGTACAAAAATTTCCTACAAACAATAATACCCAAAATAATACCCAAAAACAAACAAATCAAAATGCAAATCAAAACCTAGATATTTTTCAACATCCCTTACCTAAGCATGGTAAAGAAGCAGTAAATCAAGTAGATCATCACAATGTTCCTCATCCAACTCGGTATGTAGGAACCATTAGTAGCTTCATGCCACAACAAGATTTGCAAACCTCCTATGTACCTACTTTATCTGTAGTCACAACTAGACCAATACAATATTTTCAATCTTCATCTTCAGAGGATACTAAAAGTGACACAAAAAGTGAAACAAGAAGTGAACTAGAGATTGCCTCAAATAGTTCTGAGTATGAATCAGATCGAGTTACTCCCATTATAGATTCATTAGTTCTAGAAGAACCATTCCCTAGGAGAATGACTATTCGACCATCATCTCAACAAATGCTTACAAATGAACAAGCAGAAAATGCTAGACCTCATTTTGGTTATTTGAGAAATAATAATGTTGTGGGTACTATTGGAGCCATTACTAGACAACAAATCCAAAATCAAAATTCTCAACCACAAACTCAAACTCAAAATGAGAAAACAACTCCATTTGTATTAAAGGCACCAACAAAAGGGAATAATATATCAAGTCCACAACATAAACCTCCCTATGATATTAATGAACAACTAGCAAATATCACAACTAGAATCTCTCTTTTGGATATTTTGAGAACTTCATCTATCCATAGAGAAGAACTAATGAGTACCTTAAGTAAAATGATGGTACCACAAAATATAGAACCCGATGTTGTGGTTAATGTTGTAAGCTCTAATGGAACAAATTACATAGATTTTTTAGATAAGGATATTCCTCCTCAAAGCATGTATAGAGATAATCCTCTATACATCACAGCATTAATTGGGGATGTAGGTGTAAAAAGAGTTTTAATTGATAATGGATCATCATTAAATATATGCACATATGACTTTTTCTAAATATTTGGATTTAGGAATGAAGATCTAAAAAGGACTGAAATGATTATTAAAGCATTTAATGATGAAACTCAAGAAACATGTGGAGTGTTATCGATTCCATTGCAAGTTGGTCCAAGGATTTTGGATATGATCATGTTTGTTGTACATTGCCTTGCATCGTATAACATACTTTTGGGTCGACCTTGGATCAACATGATGCGAGTGGTACCCTCTACATTACATCAGTGTGTTAAGTTTGAATTTAAAAATCAACTAGTTACTATACATGGTGATCCTAGACCATTTGATATGTGTGCCATGGTAGAACCAATAGGAGTTCCATTTTGTCCTGCTATGTCATCAACACATCCTAATCCACCTTCATCATCAACACCTTCATCATCTAAAACTACACCATATAAATCTACAACTAAAGAAGATAGTCCCTCTACTTCATATCCTACTTCGGATGAAGTATTGCGAGATTTATCTTTGATACTCACGACTTCAGAACAAAATAATAATTTTACCACTCAAGACTCCCTTGTGTTAGCTAAATTACCACCATCTCCCTAAACTATGGGCTTACCATGAAATTTGGGAAGTATCTATCATGTTGGGAGTTGTGCCTTTGTCTACGTAGGGTATGATTATGGCAAAATTAATATTGTGAGTATCACAATTGATCAAAATGGTTTTGCTAAATGTTATTTTTCTAATGGATATATAAAATCAAAACAAATGATGTGTGATATGGGTTATAGAGGTAAAGGTTTAGGACCTCTTGAAAATGGAATACAAGAGCCTTTGGAAGTTGAAGAATGGCCTGCCCGATGTGGTATTGGCTACATTCCTACAAAAACCCAACCATTCCCATATAAGGATGATGATCACCTTATAACATATGAAGAATATTTAGCACAAAAAGAATTTTTTAAATCAAGAAGAAGGATATATTCTTGTAATATGTTATCAATAGCATACCCAGACATGATTGTTGAACCAGATGAATATTTGGAGGGAGATATTTTTCATGATGTTTCTGTTGATGAAGTTTTAAAGAATCAATTCTATTTTGATGGGTCTATACCATGTATAGCCCATGTTGAAGCAATTACTCCTCAAGAAGAGTTAGAAAAATTAACTTTAGAGGAATTACAAGAAATGGGGGTGTCACCGACACCACCCAACTTTGAAAGAGAATCAAATATTATGGTAGAAAATGTTTTACAAGTTAACATTGGGATAGAGGAAAACCCTCGCATGGTCAAAATTGGAGTAGAATTAAGTGAAGAAAGATAGAAAGAATATATAGCATTTCTCATAGAGTATGTTGATGTCTTTGCTTGGACATATGCAGATATGCTAGGCCTAGATCCTTCTGTGGTCATGCACCATCTAGTAGTGCACCCTGATGCAAAACCTGTAAAGCAAAAACTTAGGAAAATGCATCCCAAAGTAGCACTACTAGTTAAAAATGAGTTAGAAAAACTTTTGAATGTAATTTTTATCCAAGCTATTGATTATGTTGAGTGGATATCAAATGTTGTTCCAGTAGCTAAAAAAGAAGCCACTAAAGTTAGGGTTTGTACTGATTTCAGAGATATTAATGAGGCATGCCCTAAGGATGATTTCCCTCTCCCTAATATGGATCAAATCATAGATTTTACATTCGGGAGTGGGATGTTATCCCTCATGGATGGTTTTTTAGGATATAACCAAATTAGAATAGCTCCTGAAGACCAACCCAAAACAACTTTTATTACACCTTGGGGTACCTTTTGTTGGAAAGTAATACCTTTTGGTTTAAAGAATGCAGGAGCAACATATCAAAGAGCTATGACATACATATTTCATGATATGATGTATGATATTCTACATGATTATGTAGATGATATTATAGCTCATTCAGCTAAAGAAGAAGAGCATATCAATGATTTGAGAAAAGTGTTTGATAGATTAAGAGAATATTTGATTCGCTTAAATCCTAACAAATGTGTATTTGGAGTTAAATCAGGAAAATTGTTGGGGTTATTGTTTCTATGTATGGTATAGAAATAGATCCTCTCAAAATTAAATCTATCCTTGATATGCCACCACCTAAAAACATATCAAAATTAAGAAGTTTACAAGGTAAATTATAGTCTATCCATCATTTCATTGATAAATTGGTAGATAAAATAGGACCTTTTCTTAAATTACTTAAGAAAAATATCCCATTCCAATGGGATAAGGAATGTCAAGAAGCTTTTGAGAGTCTTAAACAGTATCTTCTTACTCCTCCAGTGCTTGTTCCTCCTAGACCTGATTGTCCATTTATTTTATATATTTTTGCTTCGAAACTTGCACTTGGAGCTATGTTGGCTCAAATTGATGATGAAAAGAAAGAACAAGCCACATATTATATAAGAAGAACATTAATAAGTTATGAAACCCGCTATACTCCACTAGAAAAACTTTGTTTAGCAGTTGTGTTTTCTACACAAAAGTTGCATCATTATATGCTTAGTCAGAAAACATTTGTTATAGCTAAGTCTGATCCATTAAGGTACTTGATGAGTAGACCTTACTTGTCAGGGTGCACAACTAAGTGGGTTCTTGCTCTAAGTGAGTTTGACCTTACATTTATTGGCCAAAAATATATTAAAGGCCAAGTTATAGAATTAGTTGTTGCACCTTTAGAGTCTACTCACCCTATAACTATAGAATTTCCTGATGAGTGCCTTAACTTAGAAGAAGATCTGTCTGAGTCATGGTCTTTATATTTTGATGGAGCTAGATGCATGAGTGGTGCAGGTGTTGGTATTATATTAATATCTCCACAAAAGCACCTTATCCCTTTGTCTTTCAAATTAAAATTTGCTTGTACTAATAATACTGCAGAGTATGAGGCTCTAATCCTTGGGTTACGAGCCGCTTTAGCCTTAAAAATTAAAATATTATTAGTCTTTGGAGATTCTCAGCTTGTGATAAATCAAATCAATGAATTTTATCAGACATGATATGAGAAGCTCCACCCTTATAAGGAGTATGTTCTTAAACTTATTTCATTGTTTGAGAAAGTAACTTTAGAAGCCATCCCTCGCACTAGCAACCATGCCACTGATGCCATGGCTGCAACTGCTTCTCTATTACCTTTGGAGTTGGATGATGAGTATGCTACTATCATTATTCACCAACTCCAAGATCCCGCTTCCTCTAAATCATGTCTAGAGCCATTATATGTGTTTCTAATTAATGAAACAACCCCAGAACCTTGGTATATAGATGTCTTTAATTTTCTCCAAAATGGAACCTTCCCAGAAGGATTAGATAGGAACCAATGTAGGTCATTACGTAAGTGAGTTGTTCGCTTTGTAATTGTTGGTAATACCCTATATAAAATATCCTTTGAAGGTATCCTATTAATATGTCTTAATTTAGAAGAGTCTAAGAAAGCCTTAAGTGAAGCCCATGATGGATCCTGTGGAGGACACTTTAGTGGAAGTGCCATTGCTAAGAAACTCCTTCGAATGGGATATTTTTGGCCTTCCATGGAAAAGGATGCTAATGATTATGTGCATCATTGTGACAAGTGTCAAAGACATGCAGACCTTGTTCACGCTTCTGCTCAGGAACTTCAAGCTATTTCATCTCCTTGGCCCTTCTCTAAATGGGGTTTAGATATTATTGGTAAAATTAATCCTATTTCATTTGATGGTCATAAATTTATCATAACAACAACATAATATTTCACAAAGTGGGTAGAAGCTATGCCATTAGCTTCTTGCACAGGAGTCCAAGTTTCTAAGTTTATCTTTAATCAAATCATATGTAGATTTGGAATCCCATCAACTCTCATCTCAGATAATGGAACATGTTTTAAGAACAAATATGTTAAGAAATTATGTCAAAAATATAAAATTCAACATAGATGGTCTACTCCTTATTATCCACAAGGAAATGGCCAGGCTAAAGCTTCAAATAAAACCTTAATCAAAATCCTAAAAATATTGGTTAATAAATCAGGCCGTGATTGGCACATGCAATTATATCCTGCCTTGTGGGCCTATCGAACTAGTGTTCATACTCCTACAGGTGCCTCACCTTTTGTCTTGGTTTATGGTGCTGAAGCAATTTTTCCATTTGAGTTAGAAGTTCCTTCTCTAGCTCTCTTACTTCAGGATGTTGAAGTAGGGGACGAATATCATGCTGGCAGACTAAGTCAGTTAGAACTTCTAGATGAAAAATGTATTCATGCCCTAGAGCATCTTCGCTCCTACCAAGACAAACTCAAAAGATCATATGCCAAGAAAGTCCATTGTCAATATTTTGAAATAGGTGATTTAGTACTTAAAGAAAATCAAAAGAATACAAATGCTAGAAAAGATTTAAAAGGTAAATTTCAACCTAATTGGCTTGGACCATTTGTCATCACTACTAAATTTGGATCAGGTGCATATCGCTTGGCCACCTTAGAAGGAAAAGAACTTAAGGAGCCAATGAATATTATGCATCTCAAAAGATATTATGCCTAGAACAAAAATTTCCATTTCTGTACATACTTGTAAATAACTTCTTCATCATTTAGTTTGCAATTCTCATATTATCAAAATACCAAAAAAATCAAGAAAACATAAAATTTCCAAAAATATTTCAAATTGTTAAAATATTGTTCTTTGCATCAGTGTGTGTTGTTTTCCCAAAATTCAAGTTATATTTTCTTTTATTTCAGATAAATTCAAAAGTTATCTTGAACCATGCACTTAATTTACATCTTTCATAATGTTGATTTTGTCACTTTGATTATAAATCTCTCTTGTATCAAAAAGCACTATTACTTCATTAAATAAATTTTGAGTTTTGGGAAATGATCTTGCTACTTCTTGAACCAAGAACACATTCTCACATCATAAATATGATTTGTTGCAAATTCAAAAATGATACTACATAGTAGTCTTAGTTCCTTAAGTGAAAAATTTCCCTTGCTATCCTATTATGCACATGGTCTAGAATACTAAGAATTGGAAAAAGGACAAGCTTCCCCCCTACCCAAATAAAATCCCTTGCTCTACGTCTAATCTGGGCAAGTATCCCAAAAATAAAAAAGAAAAAGAAAAAGAAAAAAAAGGAAAAGAAAAAGTAGTTCTACTACAAAAAACAATAAAATCCCCTTGTTCAAAAATGGACAAGAATCCCTACTCCAAAAATTAGAAGAAAAGAAGGGGGTAGTGAGCTTGAATCCCTGGAATTCCTCAGTTATTCGAAAACCATGAGGTAAGCCCCATAAGAGGTGGTTTGTGCCCAACCCGCTTGACCTTGGGTAATCCCTTTCATGTGGCGACATGTCTGTCACATTAGTGACCTTATTTTGTACAGACCAATGTCCGCTTGTGGATTAGCTAGATTTTGGTAACTTGACTTACATAGTAGTTCGGTACAATGGCATGCACAAAATCATGGTTAATGAACATCTCACTTGCACACACATTGGTTCATAAAAGTTTGCTTGTATCACTACCTTACTCAAAATCGGTAAATTAATTTCACAAGCACACACATTTGATCCTTGAGAGATTTTGTATCATTGTGTCAAATCAATATGGATAATGAACTCACTTATCACACACTAGTTCTTGATAAATTTGATTTTGTCTTAGAAATAAGTTAAAATATTCCTTTGAAATTTGTTAGACAACATTAGTTCATCATTTATATTTCAAAAGTTTTCAAAATCTCCAAAAACAATTTATTTCAAAAAGAACTCGTAGTACAAAATCATTTATCATGCATTGCATTTTGACTTCGCGATGATGGTATAATTCCTAGGAATTATTCTTCTCAAATTTCACACTAGGAATTCTATGCCTAGCGCAAGTCATCTTTCTCAAATTTTAGGTCTAAAAAATTCCATATTTATTAATATTCTTAAATATGTGATACAAATGATTTGTTGCATATCAACCTATATCTTAAAGAATAAAACAATTTCATATTATCATGCATTACATTTTTGACTTCACGATGATGGTATAATTCTTAGTAACTATTGTCCTCAAAATTGTCACACTAAGAATTCTATGCCTAGTGCAAGTCATCCTTCCCAAATTTTCATGCTTAAATCACATTATTTTCACAAAAAATAACCTTTATCAAAATATTTCTTAAAAATCAAATTTTTTCAAAAACAAAATCAAACATCCTCTTTTATCATCATAAGCCTCAAGATTATACTTGAGCACCACAAAAATATTTCTATTATTAGCAATACAAAATTCCTCACAATAGGATTCACTTCATGACCTAGCGAGCACCGATCTCCACCAATGGTCATATAACAACACAACATCCTCCGAGGAACATTGCTAATCCATTTATTTCATCATTTTACAAAAACATCTTTTCAAAAACACATCTACAAAAAAATTTAAATCATTTTTCATTTTAAGCATGATCAAAACACTTAAATCAAAAGCATGATTATAAGAAATTTAAACATCATAAAAATTCAATCAAATGCAATCAAATCATACAAAGTCACATAAGACAAGAATATCAATATATATATCTAAAATTCTATATACAAAAATAAAGTTAGACTGGTATGCCACAATCTCCAACATCGGCATACTCAATCACCAAAAATATAGTACAAAAAGAATCCCCACATATATAAATCCCTATCCTCTAGAAGCCCTAGAAATCTGGGTATCATAATCTCCACTAGGGGTCATGGTGCTCGGAATACCTCTGCTCCTGTAGTAGTGGTTGTCCTAGAAGTCGATCAAGATCTGGAGTGACTTGAAGTCTCATGTATGTCAAGCATCAAAGGCTCTAGCTGCCTCTGATCCACGGACACTGCTGCATGATATAAACCCTGATAGAAACCTACTAGATGAAGCACTCGAGTCAATGCTTACCTTGAGAGCTCCGTCTCCTTCTTGGACCAAATCAGTACAATGGGGAGCATTCACCATGTTTTCTCGAGAGCTCCAGAGAAACAAAGACAAATAACAAATGAAGTGAGTTTTACCCTTTTTTCTATTTTTAAGTTATTTACCCTTAATGCAAAAAATTTTAAGTTTTGATTCAAACAAAATATTTGATGTAAAAACTCGAAGGGGGTATAACACCTAATGCAGTTCACAATAAAACTTCAAATTGTAAACTTTTTTGTGCAATAATTTTTTTCTTTCTCGTAAAGCATGTTATTATTTTCTCTAATGCATTTCTTCAAAAAAATACGCTAAATAGGGGGCAAAATGTAGCACCCTAAATTTGACACAAAAAAATTTGCATTAAAGACAAAAATATCTAAAATTAACTCAAACAAATTTGTAGCTTGTTACCTCGATTTTTATGCCTTCTAGATGAGATCATATGGAACTGACAAGATTGTATGTACGATCTCCGAGATCATACATTCGATTGTGCATGTGATCTCTATGATCGTACGTATGATATTACCCAAAATAGAAAAACTCAAAGTAGCAAAATGATAAATCAAGTTACAACCATTTTTGTCTTTACCTATGCAACCATATGGTAGTTACGGGATTGGATCCGTCAATTAGTTTAGCTTGGAAGGAGTTGCAACCTATTCTATTTATAGCCTATTTTCCCCTGCTGGTTCATCATATTTAATCAGGAATCCCTCCACTCAAATCTCTCTTGACTCCATGATATAATTTTACATTCGAATCATTGTAATTTTTGTATTTGTCCTAGTTATTTTTTGTTTTCTATAGGATCAGAGGCTACAATCAGTGATCGAAGTGTACAATCTTGTGATCGAAGCATATGATCTTGCTACTGCTGTACGATATTGCTTGCAGATCACTTGGTGGTAACTCCAAGTGTTGGTTTGCATCTCTTAGCTTCTCATTTGCACGTTTGTCACTTAATTTATCATTTTCATTATATACACCATTAGATTTAATCATTTGCATTATTGGAGTTCACCAAACTATATTTAATTTTATATTTCATCTAACTTAAGGCACATACCTATTAAATATTTGTATTAATGAATTCAATAGTTTATACATAATCTGATTTTTATCTAATAAAGTCCATAGCATATCCTAGTTTTCTATTTTGCACTCTATTCATGAAATTGTAGGTTTTTGTCAAAATCAGATCGTCTGATCACTAATCAAACGGTACGATCGTAGATCATACGTATGATATTGAATAAAATCGTATGAGACTACCCTTCTTCATATGATATTTTTCCTATAAAAATCATAATCTTCATCAAACTTCCAGATACAGGTTAGAGTTTCAAATTACTTTATAAGCATTGCATAATTAATTAAAGTTCTATTTTTCGTTGTTTGTTGTTTACATATGAATTAAAATTGCATAAATATTAGCATAGTTTTATATTGGCCAAAAAATAGGTGATTGTGTGATTTTCTAAAAGGAACACATCAAAACAAACTCCAAAACCTAGGCATGGAAACTACCATAAAATGTTTTTTGGTGAACCCTAAACAATTTGTCAAAACATCACCAAAGAAGATACGAAATCAAATGTCTCTCTCCAAGGTGTAGACCTATCATTATCCCATTCCCATTTGAGGTATGAATCCATTATCCTGGAGGAAATCAGTGTGAAAATTTTATACCTACATAATTAAAAGCCATCAAATTTTCATATTGAAAAGTTGGAAGAAGAAGAAAAATCTCCAGGTGCAATCAACATGATGACAGAGGAATTAGAGGAAGTTGACTTGATGGAGGAAGTGCTTGGTGAAATCTATATTGAATATGAGTTCTCTACAATATATTTAAATGTGATTTTTGAAATGGATATCGGTTGTTACATGATAACCAAGCCTGAGCAGTATCCAGAAAAAAACCTGAGGTCCCAAACCCTGTTGAAAATCAATTATGGAAATTATATTTTGATGGTGTTAGGTGTAAAAATGGTGTAGAGGCTAGTATTGTGTTGGTATATCCTAAATTATTGTATAATACCTATTCTTATAGACTAAATTGGAGTTGCACAAATAATGTAGTTGAATATGAGGTATTGTGTCTTGGTTTGAAAAAAGCTAAAAAGTTGGGCATTAAATAGTTGCAAGTTTTTTGTGACTCTAAGATTATTGTCAACTAGACCACCAACAAGTGTGTGTCTAAGAAAAATTACCTGAAAGCCTATCACAACAAAGTATGGCATTTGTTTGAATCCTTTACAACCTTGAACATTCAGGCGATTTCCTGAGAGTAGAACAAACACGTAGATATTTTAGCTTCTCTTGGTGTAAACTATTCTCCAGTGGAGCAAGTAGTCATAAAATCTAAAACTGTAAAGGTAATATATAGGCCCTCAATCCCTAATAATAATATCTATTGGCAAGTATTTGAAAATTATGATAAAATAATTAACTTTCTAATCAAGTAAGCTGCAAGTGCGGAATGATAGATTACTTTTCCAAGGGGACTTATTTCACTAGAGAGTTTATTCAACCAAAATGATAGGGTTGAGAAGCACAGGATTAAGTTGGATGCAAAGGAGTATAAGGAGTTTCAGCTCAAATCTAAAAAGATCATCAAAATTGATACGGATTGCATGCCAAAAGAGTTAGAAGACATAAAGAACCTATGTTATGAGTACCCTAACATTGTTGCATTGAGTTATCAGTATTTGAAGGGATATAACTAGAATGTAATTTAGAATACCATTGAGCTGCAAGAGAGGGTAAAACATTTTCAACAAAAAAAATGGCCCATCAATCCCAAGATCGAAGTGCTCATCAAGGTGGAACTATTAAAAATACTGGAAGCAAAGATAATATATCCAATTAAGCACTCAACCTAGGTGGTGAACCTAGTTCTGGTATGTAATAAGAATGGAGATATTCAATTGTGCATCAATTTTTAGAACTTGAACCAAGTATCACTAAAGGGTGATTACCCTTTATTGCATATTAACCAAATCCTTCATGTTGTTGTCGATGCATAGAGATTTTCATTGTTGGATGGTTTCTCTGGTTATAACCAGATATGGGTGAAATATGAAGACCAGTATAAAATGGTTTTCACTACCAAGTGGGGTATGTTCACCTATCAAAGGATGTCATTTGGTCTTTCAAATGCTGACGCTACCTTTTAAAGATCCATGGACATCACTTTTGGTTAGTTGTTGAATAGGATTATTCTAATCTATATTGATTATATTACTGCATTTTCACATTGTAGAGAAGACCGTGTTTCTCATTTGATGTAGGTGTTTGAGAAATGTCATGGGTTCAGGATTTCTATAAATATGAAGAATTTAATATTTGTTGCCAAAGACGAAAATTTTTTGGGTCATGTGATCTCACAAGAAGGACTAGCTATTGACCCCACAAGAGTTGAGGAACTCTTGAAGCTACCATTTCCTTCTAACAAGAAGGACCTACAATATTTCTTTGGTCAAATAAATTTCATTCACAGGTTTATTGTTGACTTTGCTCAAGTGGTGAAACCCATGACTGAGCTCTTAAAGAAGAATGTTGAATTTAAATGGATGGAGGCTAAAATATGGTCTTTTCAGGAGATCAAAGAAATAATCACCCAATATCTAGTCTTGATCAATCCTGATTAATCAAAATACTTCATTCTCTATGTAGTAGGAGAGCAAGAGAGTTGTGTTGTAGTTTTGACGTAGAAGAAAGAAGATGGAGATGAAAATCCCATTGCCTTTCTGAGCCAATTCATTGCTCCACACCAAGAGAATTATAATTTCATTGAAAAATAGGTGTACGTGATGATGAAATGTTTAAATAATTTTTGACACTTTGTCTCATAGAGAAAAATGGTCATTTATGTTATACACCCTAATGTTCAAAACTTCATTCTCTAGGGAGAACTAGACGACAAAAGAGTAGGTTGGGTCTCAAAAATTCAAGAATATGACATGGAGATCCAATTAATAAAGCTAGTTTGTGAGCGATCCCTCTGTCAGGAGTTGGCCAAAAGCGTAGTATCCGAACAATTGGGTATAGTGTAGAAATAAGATATCATAAAAAGTGTTTGTGCAAATCGTACTACAAGTGATCATGATTGGACAAAAGAGTTGGTTGAATTCTTTACTTCTAGGAAGTATCCACCACACCTTGATGCTTCACAAAATTAGAGGTTTAGGCTGCAAGCACTCAAATATGTTCTATCTCCTAACGGGTTATTTCATAGGAATGTTGATGGAATTCTCCTTAGATATGTGGAGTATGAAAAGGAGAAAATACTAAAAGAATTCCATTCTGGTATCTTTGGTGGCCAATATGTAGGAAGACCTATGGCCTTGAAAAACATTCAGGCTGGTTACTTTTTGCCTACTTTCTTCACTGATACTCATAAAGTAAGTCAACACTGTGACAACTGTTAGCGGTATATTGGTAGGACCAAGAAAGGAGCATTGCCTCTATGCCTAATTCAAGTAGAAGTGTCATTTTAGTAGTGGGGCCTTCACTTCATTTGAGTCATTAATCCACATTCCTCCATTTAACATGAATACATATTAATGGTGACTGATTATTTTACTAGCTAGACAGGGGCTATACCTACCAGAAAGGAAGATCAGACAACTGTCATATCTTTCCTAGAAAGACTCATCACATGTTTTGGTATCCCAAATTCTATTGTGATAGATAATAGAACTCTATTTATTGGGGCCAATATTAATGAATTCGCTAGAAAGTATGGAATTTACCTCAATAGATCATCCAATTACCACCCACAATGGAATGGCTTGGCCGAATCTACCAATAAAAGCTTACTACAGATTTTAAAAAGGATGCTGGGAAATAATAAAAGGAGTTGGAATCTGTTGTTGAACCAAGCTCTTTGGGAAGATTGCATATCCATGAAAAAATATATTAAAAATTATTTGTATGTAAAATATATTAAAACTTCTTTGTATGCTTTGGTGTATGGGAAGGAAGAGATCTTGCCTACTCACATTGAGCTTCTAGTACTCCAAATATTGCAAATATTTAAATACAGAGATGAATAATATGACCTGATGAGTGCGAGGTTGGCACAACTATTGTAGTTGGAGGAAGATAGAGAAAAGACTTATCAAGCATTCACCGATCACACTAAAGTAATGAAGAAATGGTTTGGAAAGAAGACAACTGAGTGTATGTTTCAAGTGAGATATTTATTTCTCAAATGGAATGAGAAAAAGGCCAAGCCGGGAAACACCACATGTTTGATGTTATTTGGAAAGGCCCTTTTCATATTTCTGTATTAAATTTTGCAAATGCATATCATCTTTGTGACATGGAGGGCTGGGATTTTCCTATTTTGGTGAATGGACTTCATTTGAAGGCCTATATTCAATGATTTTATTTTAAAGAGGTATTATCTTGTAAATATGTACATATTCTCTAGTTACCATTTTATTTACTTTATATGGTGATATATATATTAAAAAAAAAGAACAAACAATAGACAAGAAGATAAAAGTTTTGCTTTAGAATAATTTTTGTTCCAAATTTATTTATATATCAAAATATTTTAGTTAAGGAAAACAATGTTACAAAGTTCTAGCAAGGAGTATGCCTTTTAAAAAAGGGGACAAATTATCTTCACCCACCCTCCAACAATACACTCATGATTAAAAATAAAAAGAAAAGAAAAAGCACCTAGTCCACGTGGTATCTAAAAATTCAAAATAATGCTCACCTTAAAGGAGCGAACGAGGCCTTCATCCCTAAATGGGGTGAATGTGTTGAAAAAGTGCATGTCGAAGACATCAAAAAAATTGTTTTTACCCTGAGGATAGAGCAAAACATTTGTTTACCCAAAGGTTGGGGCAAATGCATTGCTTAAAAGCATTATTTAAAGGTGAAATTAAAAACATCTTCATTTGGCATGGGGCAACGAGCATATAAAATGCAAAAAGCATGGGCACCTTAATTTTTTTGATAAAAGGATTTCAAAGATTATTACAAGGTGCTTTTTGAAAAATAAAAAAAAATCTAAAAGCAATGAAGAGCCTTAAAAGTGTTTGTGTTTTTCAGAAAAGCAATTTTTTCTAAATTTGGGCAAAAAATAGAATAAAGAAGTTTTTCTTAAAAGGATGTTGTTCGCTATGAAGTTTTACCAAGTAAAGTTGAAGACATTTTAGAGCAAAATAAAAATGTCAAAAAAGGAGAACGAGCACACCTTAAAAAGCTTTCACCCATTTTATTTTTGAAATAATGTGATTTCTAAAATGCTCTCGCAAAAGAGTTTCACCCCTTGATGTATGGAAAATATTGAAAAGCGTGCATGTAGGTCGAGGAATAGTCTAAAGCCATTTAATTCGAACATGCATCCATATTTGTGTAGGAGGAAGATTTTTTTTTCCTAAGAAGCAAAAATACATATTATTGGATTCATGAAACCAATTTTTTTTTCCAAAAAAGCTACGATTTCTAGGGCACATTTTACAACAAACTTATGTGGCACAGGTGGGTACACTTTTCGAAGGTGATCTTGTGGTAAATGAAAGATGATACTATTAAAGCATTGGAAGTAGTGTCGGGTGGGGGAATTAATGCACACATTCTTAAAAAATTGCCTGAGGAGAATTCAAAATTTATTACTATGATTGTGAGAGCGCTCTATATAAAGTACCAAGTAAAAGCCCACAATTTATTTTTTTCAAATTTTTACTGTCGTGTTTTCGAATTGTTATTGCAAAAGTTTTCAAAGAATATTTAGACCATTTATCAAAAGAAAAATAATGGGAAAGAGAAGTAAAGAGACTATAGAGGTTGTAGAGCCTAAGAATTCAAATAAAATAGGAGGGTCTAAATCCAAGAAGGCCTGAAGGAATGAATATGTAATTACCCAACACAATGGTAGAAATTATCGACTGTGTAATTATCCACAAGGGCGTCGAGAAATTGTGGTAGGATGTGGAGGTTACCATAAATTAGGGGGGTGATGTTAGAAAGCTTGTTGATAGTTTCATATTATTCATGACTATTTTTGTACCTATTTCCACCCGTACATCCTTTTCTAGAGCTTGTGTAGCTTATTTCTCATTTTTATGATCCATTTACAAGGATGGTGAGAAATGTGAAGAGAGAAATACTTTTTACCATTACCCCAAAGGAAGTGTAGGAAGCGTTCACTTGTGGTTTGAAGCCTCCTTCCTATGTGATTTCTAAGAAGTTGCATACCAATGAGTAGGAGGATAGATATGTCTCCACAGTAACCATGCATCAATTCATGGAGACGTAGCTAATAAAAGATCCACCGATGGGGAAACTTCTAAATTTGTTGAAGTCACTCAAAGAATTCAAGAACTTAGATATTTACTCCATGTTGGTGTGGGTTGCGGGTTTGCCTACTGATACTGTTCATAAATGACAAGCGTCCCTAGCGTAGTGCATTTTATGAACTAAATTTTACTCTCCACTAGCTATGAGACAAAGCACCAATTCAATTTTCTTCGATTGGGATGATTTTATTTCTCGAATATTGAATTTTAAGTTGGAAAATTTGTAGGTTGGAGAAGATACGTCATTCAGACATACCTATTTT
Source organism: Wollemia nobilis (assembly GCA_028583015.1). Taxonomy (NCBI): domain Eukaryota; kingdom Viridiplantae; phylum Streptophyta; class Pinopsida; order Araucariales; family Araucariaceae; genus Wollemia; species Wollemia nobilis. The sequence goes on along the minus strand of JAQPPZ010016942.1, from coordinate 1,717,642 downwards.
CTTATATGGTATTTATTTTTCCATTTACAACAACACTTCCCTTTTATTGTAGTAAAACAAATGGATGAGAGGGATGAAATTCTCCCAGTGTATATGTGAACTTTCACTTTTTCAAATAGGGAGTCATGTTATAGTTTTAATAGTTTATTTTTAGAACCTGCCATAGAATTGCTTTGTGGTACATGTGAAAGGGTGCCACGAGAATTGAGAGAAGAAATAGTTACTGGAGAGAAAGGAGATATTTTTTTTCTTATTCAGGGCATGGTTGTGAGAATTTTTGGCTTTATAGGTAAGCCATTTTGTTGCCATATATTGCCACCGAACACATTTTTGCTATGGAGGTGGTGCACCAGCCAAATTATGTAAATGATGTATATGGAGTAGGGCATGAAAAGAAAACAACCTGTAACATATCATTTAAGTTTGGCAATATAGAAGTGAGTCAGGTTGGACAAAATCAGATTCTCACAATGATGTTACAAGATTTGGGGCTGATAATGTTAGTCTTACAATGGCACTGAGAGGGGGGGGTGAATCAATGCAGCTATTTAAAACTTAAAACTTTAACTCTTAAAGCCAAAACAATGAAATCTTAAAACCAGAAACAAAAAGTATCACAAGAGAGCATCACATAACACAAGATGTAATGAGGTTCACCAGTTTTGGCTACTCCTCAAAATAGATTGCTTGGACTCCCATCCAAATCCAGCCATTACAAAGCACCAACTTTACAATCAATTTACCAGCATCCACTAGAAGGAGCACCAACCCCTAATTTACCACCACCAACCCCTGATTTACCAGCACCAACTGGAAGGAGCACCAACCCCTGATTCCAAGCACCAACTTGGATTTCTATTTTAAATCTTGATTGACATAAAAATGCCTTATGTGTTACAAGACCCTCACTGGTCTATCTTAACTCAAATCAATCTCATGGAAGCATACACTCTTTTATAGCTCTACTTACTGCACACTTACAGCCCTTTCTTATAGCTTACTCTTGCAGCTCTCACAGCTTTGTACTTCTTACAACATTCATCTAGCTTTTTAATAGCCCACAGCACTATCCCTCTATACAACAACACACTGCTCTATCACCCCGTTCAAAGCACAACACTCTCTTACCGCACAAAGCTCAACTATTTTATGGCTCACTCTTGCTGCTTTCTTTCAGCCCCTGTGTTTGGATTTCTCTTCTCACTTACAGCTCTCTTACAGCCTGTAGCACTATCTCACTATCCGATGGCTCTTTTCCCCTCACAGCAATGCTCAATATTTTTGCACGGAGCTCAACCCTACTACTTCACACAAATCTGCTTTTATAACCGTGTTTTGTTTCTATTCTTCACTTCCATATTCGTGCATGCAGCCTATTAATAGTAACGACTTCTTTATTCTCACATGCAGACTTATTAATTGAATGGTTCTTTGTTACGTTTCTCTGTCCAACTCTTGGTCTTCTTCTGACAACTTTCAGTAACCACCACTGCATGAAATTTCTTTATAATGGTCCTTGTCACTGCAGTAACGACTTTTGTTTACTATCACTGTAACTACCCCTATAACTGTCATAATTACTTCAGTTCACTATTCTTATTTAACTACATAATTGTCTTTGCAACACCCCTTGCAACTGTAGTTCTAACTTCAGTTAACTATTCGTGTTCTAGCTGCATGATTTTCTTCTACAACTACATCTATAACTGTCGTTTTCCTTCAGTTAACTTTACTTTGGTGTGCACCCATGAAAACACTACATGTCACGATATTGCGACACTTTCGCTGCCTTGAGCTCTTCTCTGCTTGCACTAGCGAAAACATGACATGTCACAAAATTGTGACCCCTTTCGCTTTCATACACTCTTCTCAGCAAGCACTAGCAAAACCATGACATGTCATAAAATCGTGACACCTTTCGCTTTCGTACATTCTTCTTTGCATGCACTAGTGAAACCATGACATGTCATAAAATCGTGACACCTTTCGCTTCTGTACATTCTTCTTTGCATGCACTAGCGAAACCATGACATGTCGCGAAATCGTGACACCTTTCGCTTCCATACATTCTTCTTTGCATGCACCAGCGAAAATAGAACATGTCGCAAAATCATGACACTTTCGCTGCCTTGTACTTTTCTCTACCTTATGCCCGCAAAAATGGAACATGTCATGAAATCGCGATGCTTTCGCCTTTGAGCTCTTCCTCCTTGAATTTTTCGTGAAATCGCGATGCTTCTGCTTCTGCTTCTGCTTCCATGCTTCTATCGCGAAATCGTGACACTTCATCCTTCGGAGTCTTCCTCACTGCTGTTGTCGTGAAATCGTGACACTTTTTATCTTGCCTTTCTCTCCTGCAATATGTCACAAAATCATGACACTTTTTCTCCTTAACGCTTTTCTTCTCATCAGATCATGAAAACCTGACATGTCGTGAAATCGTGACACTTTCTCTCCTTAGCACTCCCTCTTCGAACCTTTTGTGAAATCGTGACACTTTTTCTCCTTGGCGCTTTCTGTTTGAACTATCGTGAAATCGTGACACTTTTTCTCCTTGGTGCTTTATCTTCGAACCTGTCACGAAATCGTGACACTTTTTCTCTATGAGTTCTTTCTCTCGAACCTGTCGCAAAATCGTGACACTTTCTCATCCATACCATCCTTCTTGCAAATTGTCACAAAATCGCGACACTTTTCCTTGCGAGCTCCTTCTCTCCAAACATGTCGCGAAATCATGACAATTTTCTTTGCTTACGCCTTCTCTCCAAACATGTCATGAAATCATGATAGTTTTCTTTGCTTGTGCCTTCTCTCCAAACATGTCACAAAATCGTGACAGTTTTCCCTACATGCACTTCTTCTTCGAATATGTCATGAAATCGCGACAGTTTTTCCACTTTGCTTTTTCTCTGCCAACATGTCACGAAATCACGATAGTTTTTCCACTTGGCTTATTCTCTGCCAACATGTCATGAAATCGTGACAAATTTTCCACTTGGCTTCTTTTCTTTCAACATGTCACGAAATCGTGACAGTTTTGCCAGCATTTTCTCTCTCCTTCGATATGTCACGAAATCGTGACAGTTTCTCTTGCGCTTTCTCTCTCTTCCAACATGTCGCGATATCATGATAGTTTATTTTCTAGCTTCTCAACATGTCGCGATATCACGACAGTTTCTCTTCCAGCTTCTCAACATGTCGCGATATCGTGATAGTTTCTCATGCTTGCTCAACATGTCGCGATATCGCGACACTTTTCTTACTTAGACTATTTCTTTGAGCTTTTGCATATGGGCCACTTATGTCTCCTTGGAGATTCACTGTACATGCTCTGAATACTCTAAAATCTTGTTCACTTCATCAACCGATCTATCTAATGACCTCTGCACTCCTGTCCATTTCATCAACCGATCCTCTGTCTGTGTTGACAATAATGACAATACTTTGGCTGCACCTTGCTCATCAATGAACTCCTATCCATTGCACTTTGGTCATCAATGAACTCCTATCCATTCCTATCCATTGCATCAACTGATCAACCTGACTATGTTGACAACAATGACAATACTTTGGTTGCACCTTGCACATCAATCTCCCCCTTTGGAATTGTTGGCAACACACGTAATTGCTTGCAATTACCTGTAACTCTTCTCCCCCTTTGACAATAATACCAAAGGGCGGCTGCAAAACTCCCCCTGAGTCCATGCACAACATTCTCAGGCAAAAATTGTTACAGTTAGCAAAAACCACATATATGAGCAAAAAGATAAACAAACACATAAATGCTCCCCCTGAGAATTTGATCCCGATAGCTAGTCAATTCTTAGACTATTCTTGGGAATATGTGACCACTTCAGTTCACGTTGTCTTCTGAGCCTCAACCCTCTGTACTCTATCATAGGCTCACTAAGAACCTATTTAACAAGCTCACATAGAACTTGTCCAAATCAGCTCACAAGTCCTCACTAGAACCTGTCCAAATCAGCTCACAAGTTCATCAAGAAAAACTTGCTTAGCATGAACCCACAAAGAGAATTGTTAGAGACCCAATGTGATTCATCAACCTCATAGAAGCATAAAGAGAATTTTTAGAGACTCAATATGTTCTATACTTAACTCCCAATCTCAATCTCAGAACAACCAACTAAGGGTTTCACCATCTCAATGCAAGTAGCAAGACTTACTAACATAAACCCTAGTGCAAAATGCTTCCTCTTCCTCAACCAGAATTATGCATTCACCCAAAGAAAACTCATCAATGATTTTAATGCATTAACAATCTTCAATATCCGTAAACTGGGATTTACACCAACAAGAATACCTAGTAGACAACCTTTTACCTCCAAACTCAATTTCAAAAAATACACCATCAACAATATACATGGAAGAAGTTGCCCATACCTTTGTTTGAGGAAGAAGAGAATAGTTCTTCAACCTGTTACCAACACCACCCTCAACTTTGCCACCAAGTTAGGGTTAGATTATAAAAGTAACCACAAAAGTATTTATTCCATAAAACACCTTATGACTCCAATCCTTAGAAGTCAACTACCAAAAAAAATATAACGCATACAAACAATGTATCCTTTTACACCTTACTCAAACTCAAACTTCTGGACCGTTACCTCTAGCGTTGGAACCTCAATCTGTAGTGCAGTCATCAACTCTCGGTATTCTGCTTCCTCAAGCAATATCTCGCATTCCTCAAATAATGCAAGACCTTCTTAGGTGCATAGGCATCTTGTCCTCCTAGGTGCTTCACCATCTGGGCGCTATTATTTCAACGTCACTGCCTTGCATGTGCCACTTGGCACTCTTGACCAACTGGGTGCTAGTGCCACTGTTTGTTTTGACTCTGGCATCTCTTCCCACTCAGAACATGGATTCTATTTTATCTGTAGATTGGGAATGTTACAGGCTTCATAAACCAGCACCTGCCAGCTTATGCTTCCATGATACGTCGACCTGTGCTGCATGTTCTATCCCTAGATAATGCCTATCAGCTGCTGCATTGAAAACCTAGTTGTTCACCATGTTGTTTTTCTGAAACACATCAGTTTAACACTATCTTCACAAACATCTACATGAAGTGAAAACACAATTGACAACTATACAACAATAACCCGACTGTTGGTCTTTCATCCTCAGATACCCAGACAAATACATAGGAGCATTAAAATAAAACTTTAATATTGCTCCTCCTAAGGATGTGCCACCTAGAGCTGCTTAATGCAGTAGAGGAGTAATCTCCTTCTGTCCAAGGAGACACGAATTCCTTTCTTCTTTCTTTCTCCAGTCTTTCTTGAACTTAGGCTGAAGGTTTTCACCTACAATCCTATTCTAAACCTTTTCGTGAACTTGATCATTTCTCTTGTGGGGTTGTCTCTTGTGCATTCTTGATGGATGATTATTTTCCTTTTTGTTGTGCACATGATTTATTCTCTGTCTGTATTGCATTCTTTGAGTCTGATGAAATCTATGGTTTTGCCTTAGATTAGATACAGAAGTGCTTGGACAGAACCTTGCTATGTGCCCTTGACCATTACATTTAAAACATTGCACATGTTTTATTCCCTGTCTATATTGCATTCTGTGTGTATGATGAAATCTATGGTCTTGCCTTAGATTGGATACAAAAGTGCTTGGACAAAACCTTGCTATGTGCCCATGGCCATTACATTTAAAACATTGCACAGGGTGTTCACTCGGAAAGCAGATGTATTTTTATCAGCATAACTCTTTGATCTATTATTCTGTCCACAATAAAATGCCTTGTGACCATAGCAGTTGCATTTAGAACAATAGCCATTAAAAGCATTATTATTAAAAGAGTGAGAGTGAGAGAACCTCTTTTGATTTGGTTGCTTTGCTGTAGATCTTCTTTGATGCTTTCTTCCTTTTGAAGATTTAGCTTCAACCTTGAACTTCTTCTTCTCTACATATTTGGAAGATGAGGGTTGTTCAGCTTTAGACTTTTCTCTCTTTGATCCTTCAGCAGTGTGCTTCTTCTTCTCTGCATTTTTGGAAGATGAAGGTTGTTCAGCTTCATATCCAAGACCAAACTTAGCCATGGAGCTTCTTTGTTGCTTTATCATTGTATCTAGCAACTTTGTGCTCTTCTCAAATTTGAGATTTACATTGGCCTCTTCTAGTTGTTTCTTCAATGAAATAATATCTTCTTCTTGTTGGCAGTAAACAGTATCTTTCTCATTGATTTGAGACCTGAGAATATCTTCAATCCTTTTGTACTGTTCTACTTATAGCTTTAGATCAAAAATAACTTTGTTAGATTCCTCTTCACTTGTGCTACATACATCATCCAGGTGTGTCTTCAAGGCTTCTTCTGATTTCTTGGCCTTTTGAACTTGTAGGAAGAGATCTTCAATCTCATCCCCATATTCTTCTAACTTTTTGGACATTCTTTTGTTCTTTTTCCTTTCTAAACCCAACTCTTCAAGTGCAGCGATCAACTCACCTCTTAGATATACTTCAGCCTCAGCCTCAAGGTTTTCATCACATTCCTGTTCTTCTTCAGTGTTTTCATTGCATACTTCAGAGTTCACTTCTTCTACCTTCTCTAGTTCAGTTTTCTCTTCCACATGAACTAAAACTAGCTGAGATGCCTTTTTGGAGGAGGATCTATTCTTCTTACCCATTGTGTACTAATCCAAGATCAACCCTGACTGATTTAGCCTGAACTGGGAACTTGGCTCTGATACCAATTGTTAGTCTTACAATGGCATTGAGAGGGGGGTGAATCAGTGTAGCTATTTAAAACTTAAAACTTTAACTCTTAAAGCCAAAACAATGAAAGCTTAAAACCAGAAACAACAAGTATCACAAGAGAGCATCACATAACACAAGATGTAACGAGGTTCACCAATTTTGGCTACTCCTCAAAATAGACTACTTGGACTCCCATCCAAATCTAGCCATTGCAAAGCACCAACTTTACAATCAATTTACCAGCATCCACTGGAAGGAGCACCAACCCCTAATTTACCAGCACCAACTGGAAGGAGCACCAACCCCTAATTTACCAGCACCAACTGGAAGGAGCACCAACCCCTGATTCCAAGCACCAACTTGGATTTCTATTTTAAATCTTGATTGACATAAAAATGCCTTTTGTGTTACAAGACCCTCACTGGTCTATCTTAACTCAAATCAATCTCATGGAAGCATACACTCTTTTACAGCTCTACTTACTGCACACTTACAACCCTTTCTTATAGCTTACTCTTGCAGCTCTCATAGCTCTATACTTCTTACAACATTCATCCAGCTTTTTAATAGCCCACAACACTATCCCTCTATACAACAACACACTGCTCTATCACCCCGTTTAGAGCACAACACTCTCTTATCGCACAAAGCTCAACTATTTTATGGCTCACTCTTGCTGCTTTCTTTCAGCCCTTGTGTTTAGCTTTCTCTTCTCACTTACAGCTCTCTTACAGCCCACAACACTATCTCACTATCCGGTGGCTCTTTTCCCCTCACAGCAACGCTCAATCTTTTCGCACGGAGCTCAACCCTACTACTTCATGCAAATCTGCTTTTATAACAGTGTTCTATTTCTATTCTTCACTTCCATATTCGTGCATGCAGCCTATTAATAGTAATGACTTCTTTATTCTCACATGCAGACTTATTAATTGAACGGTTCTTTGTTACGTTTCTCTGTCCAACTCTTGGTCTTCTTCTGACGACTTTCAGTAACCACCGCTGCATGAAATTTCTTTATAATGGCCCCTGTCACTGTAGTAACGACTTATGTTTACTGTCACTATAACTGCCCCTGTAACTGCCATAATTACTTTAGTTCACTATTCTTATTTAACTGCATGATTGTCTTTGCAACACCCCTTGCAACTGCAGTTCTGACTTTAGTTAACTGTTTATGTTCTAGCTGCATGATTTTCTTCTACAACTGGATCTGTAACTGTCATTTTCCTTCAGTTAACTTTACTTCGGCGTGCACCCATGAAAACACTACATGTCACGATATCACGACACTTTCGCTGCCTTGAGCTCTTCTCTGCTTGCACTAGCGAAAACATGACATGTCACGAAATCGTGACCCCTTTCGCTTCCGTACACTCTTCTCAGCAAGCACTAGCGAAACCATGACATGTCACAAAATCATGACACCTTTCGCTTCCATACATTCTTCTTTGCATGCACTAGCGAAACCATGACATGTCATGAAATCGTGACACCTTTTGCTTTCGTACATTCTTCTTTGCATGCACTAGCGAAACCATGACATGTCACGAAATCGTGACACCTTTCGCTTTCGTACATTCTTCTTTGCATGCACCAGCAAAAACGAAACATGTCGCGAAATCATGACACTTTCGCTGCCTTGTACTTTTCTCTGCCTTATGCCCATGAAAATGAAACATGTCACAAAATCATGATGCTTTCACCTTTGAGCTCTTCCTCCTTGAATTTTTCGCGAAATCACGATGCTTCTGCTTCTGCTTTTGCTTCCATGCTTCTATCGTGAAATCGCGACACTTCATCCTTCGGAGTCTTCCTCACTGCTGTTGTTGCAAAATCATGACACTTTTTCTCTTGCCTTTCTCTCTCCTACAATATGTCGTGAAATCGTGACACTTTTTCTCCTTAGCGCTTTTCTTCTCATCGGATCGCAAAAATCGACATGTCACGAAATCGCGACACTTTCTCTCCTTAGCGCTTCCTCTTGCAATATGTCACGAAATCACGACACTTTTTCTCCTTGGCGCTTTCTGTTCGAACCTGTCACGAAATCGTGACACTTTTTCTCCTTGGCGCTTCCTCTTGCAAATTTTCACGAAATCATGACACTTTTTCTCGTGAGCTCTTTCTCTCGAACCTGTCGCGAAATCATGACACTTTTTCGTCCATACCATCCTTCTTGCAAATTGTCATGAAATCGTGACACTTTTCCTTGCGAGCTCCTTCTCTCCAAACATGTCATGAAATTGTGACAGTTTTCTTTGCTTGCGCCTTCTCTCCAAACATGTCATGAAATCGTGATAGTTTTCTTTGCTTGCGCCTTCTCTCCAAACATGTCGCGAAATCACGACAGTTTTCCCTGCATGCGCTTCTTCTTCGAATATGTCACGAAATCATGATAGTTTTTCCACTTTGCTTTTTCTCTGCCAACATGTCATGAAATCGTGACAGTTTTTCCACTAGGCTTCTTCTCTGCCAACATGTCGTGAAATCATGATAGTTTTTCCACTTGGCTTCTTTGCTTTCAACATGTCATGAAATCGTGACAGTTTTGCTAGCATTTTCTCTCTCCTCCGATATGTCGTGAAATCGTGATAGTTTCTCTTGTGCTTTCTCTCTCTTCCAACATGTCACGATATCATGACAGTTTCTTTTCCAGCTTCTCAACATGTCACGATATCGCGACAGTTTCTCTTCCAGCTTCTCAACATGTCGCGATATCGCGACAGTTTCTCATGCTTGCTCAACATGTCGCGATATCGCGACACTTTTCTTACTTAGTCTTTTTCTTTGAGCTTTTGCATATGGGCCACTTCTGTCTCCTTGGAGATTCACTGTACATGCTCTGACTGCTCTGAACTCTTGTTCACTTCATCAATCGATCTATCTAATGACCTCTGCACTCCTATCCATTTCATCAACCGATCCTCTATCTGTGTTGACAATAATGACAATACTTTGGCTGCACCTTGCTCATCAATGAACTCCTGTCCATTGCACTTTGGTCATCAATGAACTCCTATCCATTCTTGTCCATTGCATCAACTGATCAACCTGACTGTGTTGACAACAATGACAATACTTTGGTTGCACCTTGCACATCAGATAAAACTACCACAATATTGGAGGTATGACCCACTGGGTAAATTTCTAGAAATAATAAAAGCCAAATCATTTCACTGCTATCCATGGCCTAAAATTGAGAAAATGTGAAATAATTTTGATGGGCTCGATATGGATTAGCATAGTGAATAGATAATGGTGCTTCCCCCTCGGCATGACTGCTATGAATAGGAGGTTGAATATAATCCGGTAAGGTACAAGAATCAAATTCCTCCACCTAGTCTATTTAGCCAGGTAAAAGACAGTGAACCCTAATGGACTGAAGATAAAATTATGAATTGGTGGATAATGCAGGTTCACTGGGGAAAACCATGACTCTCTATGGGTTGAAGTTGGATAAGGCTTTTTTAGAAACCAATGATGATTTTGTTGATTCTTATCAACCTGTCACTTTCACTAATATTTTGCCTCAAAGCTTCCAACATTCTGATAGTGGCAAAAGCAGAGACAAATGTGAATGCCCATTAGTTTAAGAAGATATATCATAGGAGGAAGAACAATAGTATGTGTTTAGATGAAGGTCACAACGGATAAAGTAGAAAATTTAGAAAATGCATGTGTTGGAGAAGTAGAATGTTCAAAACATACCCCCATTTCCCAAAGTGGTGAAAAGACCAAGGACTGGTGCCATTTACTCCTCTACTGCTAAGGTTTCAGTTGCTATAGTTCCCATAGTTCTAGTGATTTTGGAAATGGTTATTAATCCTCCGTATGTGACTAAGGATATGATGACGGTTGTGTAGATTTTTTGATACCATTTACACCATTTTTGGAGTTGCAAGCACTAACTAAGGTTTAGGTGGTGCCAAAACATCCCAACATGGAAAAAATCAATCTGGCGCTCTTGCATTTGTCGTAGTAGTTAAAAAGAAATAGGTGAAAAGAATTTATGGCTCCAGCTCAGCCGCTCAAGAAGGTTACCTTTGACCCCATCACCATGGAAGCTCACACGACTAAAATCACTCCCTTGGTCTAAATACCACAAGAAGAAATGATATCGAGTGATTATGTTTGTGAGACTATTCCAAAGGACCTCACCACAATCGATCCCAAAGAGAAAATGGGTAAAATGTTGGTTGATATGAGTTCGGTATACTTGCATGGTGAGTATTACAAGCAAACATATTTTTAGCATGAAGATAAAATCATCGAACTCAAAACTACATTGGCTAAAAGCAAAGCGCAAGAAGAGAAGATAGCCACTGAAAATGAACACTTGCACCAATAGGTAGGAGTGCATTTGAAATAAAGTGATACAACCAGGATAGATATGCACTCACTCCAAATATAGTTGGAAGCCATCAAGAACTAGCTAGTAAAAAAGGCTACATAGGCTATAGGTTTTCTCCAAAAAGCATTAAGGAGGCGCACCTTCACTCAGCTCATAACTATGAAAAACTAGTCGAACAAGAAGTTCAAGTATTGCATTATTTATGGATGGCTAGCATACATATCTAGTTGGGACAACAATTGATTGATATCACAAAGGAAAGGTTGGAGCCATATATGGATATGGCAATAAAAATTCAAGATCTGGCTAACTCTAGCATCCACATTCATCCCTTGAGTGATATGAATCATGCCTGGTCCACTTCCAAAGTCACACTATGTAGTTATTTTTAGAGAATGGACCTGGTGAGAGAAGGTTAGAAAATCCTTAATACCATCGTGTGAGAGCATACTATTTCTATTATGTATTTTAACACTCTTGCTGGTTTGGGATTCCCAAACTTCACTAATGAATGGGGTGAACCTCATCCAAAGGAATAGTTGGGAGTATCTTGGAGGAAGTTTGTAGAGGATACCTCAGAGATCAATGCATGGGAGGATCCCATCATAGAAGCACAAGTATTGTCTCTTATACAAAAATATACCCACCTGGAGCTTTCACTGTTTGAGCTTACTCAACGAGTGAGGCGCCTTAGTATGGAAGATGTCCATAACCTCTAATTTTTTTATGATTCATTGAGTACTCCATACTTATTCACCACTCAAGCTTGGGAGGAGGCAATCATATTTTATGAGGTTACCTCTAAGAGCCTCAAAGAGCAAGAGGAGTGAGCAACAACAAAGCACATCATGATGGAGAAAGCAACAAAATAAGTTGAGCTGGATGTATTACTCAAGGTTGCAATAGAAGCTGAACCAACAGAGAAAGTAGAGGAAGAGGCATTCATAGAGGCATCCACCTTGAAAGCGCCAACCAAGAAAACCTACAAAAATACCCCATAGCAGCCCAATGGATAAATACTTGGGATCACTTGCATCCATGCAATATGGATACCTTGTGAGCCACCAAAAATATTGGTAGTTTTACACTTTACCACATTGGGATTTTGATCTTATATTACAGGAATATTTTGACTGTAATACGACAAAATATGATAATTCAAGAATATAATATTTTGGCCGAATTTATATATTGCAATTATTTTATTTTTCTATCCTTGTTTGTATATAATATCTTTTGGCTTGGAAGTAATGAATATTTTAAGGTTGCCTTATCTATAAATTTACTAAGAAGTGGGCCAAAATACTAAGTACGAAGACAAAAATTCCATTGCAAAAAGAAGACGCATTCACCCTGAGAAAAGGGCCCTACACAGCCTTTGCTGATGCAAAGAAAAGAAAATAATAAAATGGTAAAAATTTAAAAAATATGGTAGCAGCTGAAGATAAATTTTGAGGAGACGTGTTTGCCCCAATGTTAGGGTGAAGGCTTCATTCACACCACTTTGGGGTGAATGTCTTTTAAAATTAAAAACATGCCCCTACCCATCACAAGGAAATTGGTTTGGTGAAAGGAATGCATTCGCCCCAAAGTTGGGGTGAAAGATTCGTTTGTCCCACTTCAGGGTAATGTCAATGGAAGCATGACATGGAAAAAGTCAATGGTAGGCACATGACATGGATAATTCAACAATGTATTCAACCTGGTTGAGGGGTGAATGCTCCATTTGCCTCTCCCAGGTGTGAATGCACCATAAAAAGCAAAGACAATGTGAATGCAGTTTGGAAAATGAAGTTGAGAAATGTGCTAAGAGTGAAGCAACATTGAAAAGTCAACATTGAATTCACTCCAATAGGAAGGCAGCTGTCTTTGTCACCCCTTTGGGGCCAAATGCGATTTCAAAAGGAAGACAACGTAGATGTTTAAATTTTTTTCATCCCGAATAAGAGGAATTATTTTTATCGTGGGCAAGGAAAGGATATAATTCATTGAGGGCATATTCTTCTCTAATGCACGAGTCCTATAAAGGCACCCAGAGTAGGTTAAAAAAATCATTAAATAATGGAGGTGAGAAGTAACTCAAAGTATATATCTCGAGAAAGGAATATAATCGTATTAAAATTACAAGAAGATTTTGATGATTTCCAAAGTAGGAGCATGTTTTCAAGATGGTGAGCATCTCGAGTCAACTAGCCAAGCCTTATAATTTTTGTGTACCAAATTCAAAAATACACATTTTACGAATGAATTTCCTTAAAATGTGAATCACTATTTTGAGGGGATGTATTTTCCATGTTTCCAAGGAGGAATTTCTTCACTATGGTTCCTGATATGTGATCATTTTGTCCTCATGTGCATTTAATGAAAGAGGTAAAATCCTCTATAAATACTACTCAATATTCATTGTAAAAAAGGGGGACATTGTGCAAGAAATATTTAAAAGTTCTCAACATCAATATAAGAGACTTGGCTTCTAAAATTTACAAGCATTCTTGTGTGTGTTATTTCTTTATGTTTTTAAGCATTTTTGTTTATGTTCTTGTTCTTGCTATTAATTTTAAAATTATGTTTCTAAATTTAAAACATTGTTGGTGAATGAGTGAATTTTGGAGGTTATATTTGCAAAGGTGTGAGTGAAATTATGTTGCCTTACTTATGTTACATGCTATTATAAAACTTGGTAGAATTCTTGCTATTAGTCCACCCCAAATCCTACACTCTGGCTTGTGGCCATATTTTCCTTTCTTTCCATAATTTCTAATTTCTTTCCTATAACTCTAGTCTTAAGCTAGTGTAGGAGTTAGTAAGGGAGCTAGCCCTCTTTGGAGATTGACATGGAGGACATTCCTTTCCTCCGGTATTTCAATGTTGGCAATTTATAGGGTGCACAAACGTAGTTTTTTTAATGAGGTAGATATTTGAGAAACACTCTTTTATTTTATTTTATTATTTTAAAAATATTTGACTTAGAATAAAATAACATAAAAAATTATGTACATATTTACATACTTGATCTGGAATTTTGTTACTAATGGTAGGCCTTCAAATGAAGATCATTTACAAGAATCGGCAGCACACAGCCATACATGTCCTGCAAGTGAAATGAGTTAACTTGATTTATTCCCAAAATATAAAATGGGTCCTCCCATATCACTTCAAACTTGTGATTCTTGGAAGACTTAGCCTTGTTCTCATTCCATTTTAGCACTATATCACCTACCTCGAACAACTTCTCAGAAGTTTTCTTGTTAAACCATTTATGTGTCATCCGAGCATGTTCCATGAAGGTATTGTATTATTTATCCCTTTATTCCTCTAGCTAGAAAAGTTGAGCTAACCTCGTTCTCATGGGTTTAGATTCATTGTCTTCACCATCTAGTAAGTACCATGATTGAAGGATCAAAAATTCAATATGAATGAGAAAGCCTACTTCTTTGTTGTATACCAAGGAATAGGGGGATATCTTTATGGATTCTCACTGAGATGTGATCAGCCCATAATTATTGGTTCAGGAGTAATTTCCAACTAAACTTATTATCTCTTAGAGTCCTTTTCAAAATCCTAAGCAAATTATTGTTTGCGAACTCAACCAAGCCATTTTCCTATGGATAATAGTTTGATGATATTTTTAAATAAATCCCATACTTACCCCTGAATTCGTTGATCCTGAAATTGATGAAGGGAGTTCCATTATCCATTATGATTGTATTTGGTATGCCAAAATGCGTGATTAATCCCTCAAGAAAAGATATAATTGTTGTCTGGTCTACCTTCTTGGTTGGAATTGCTTTATCTCATCAGCTGAAATAGTTGGTTATAGTCAGGATGCATTTGTTTTTGACAGAGGAATTGGGATCAATAACCCTAATGAAATCTAAGCCCCATTATTGAAATGATGCTTCAAATTGAATTGGATGAAGGGGTAATGATGTGCTCCTACTTTTGCTGACATATCTTTGGCATTTGCCACAAATATGAATGACTTTGTAAGCATCTGTAAAAAGAGTGGGCCATAAATAAACCACTTTGATGATTTTTAATGCCATTGATCTCCCCACATAATGGCCTCCTAACAATCCAAAATAGAATTCTTCTAGGATTTTTTCTTCTTTGATTCTTTGATGCACCTAAGAAGTAATCCATCAATATTCTTATGAAATAATCCATTTTGTAGCATCATGTACCTAAGGGTCTAGAGTATGAATATCCTTCTCTATGAGGCATTAAGATGTGAAGGACATATTCCTAAATTAAAATATTAAATAAGGTCCTTTGTCCAATCACGATCAATTGTAGAGTGATTAGTGAAATTAGTTCCACTTACTGAATCTTCAAGTTGGCAAACCATGGATTCAAAAGCAATGCATCTTGCAAGCTCCTAACATAGTGCTCATCCTCATACCATCTTGGTTGGTCAAATTTCAAAATAATATTCCTAGATTATAGAGACCCAACCAGATATCTTGTCTCCAAGGTCTCCTTGAATGATGAAACTTCGTACATCTGGATGAACAACATAAAATATTGTTTTGCTCTAGAAAATAAAATTTCTTCAAGGATTTCATCATCGTGTATGTTTGCTTCTCAATGAAATTGTATTTCTCTTTGTGTGGTTGGATGACTTGGTTTAAGAAAGCAATTGGGAACTCATTTCCATCATCTCCCTTTTGTGTGAGCACTACTGCGTAACTCTCTTGTTCACCAACGACATACAAGATAAAATATTTTGAATAATCAAGGTTTACCAGGATTGGGGCTTGAGAAATTTTTTCTTTAATTTATTTGAATGCTTTCTTCCTCTACTCAGTCCAATTGAACTCAAAATTTTCTTTAAAATATTAGTCATCTGTTTTACCACTTGGGAAAAATCTACAACAAATTTTTTAACAAAGTTTATCTTCCCAAATAAATACTGCAAATCCTTCTTATGATTGGCATTGGAAGATTTAGAAGAGTCTTATCTTTAGCTAGATCAATAGCCAAACCTTTCTCCAAAATAATGTGACCTAGGATCTTTCCTTATTTTACCATGAATATGGACTTCTTCAGGTTGATGGATATTCTGAACTCTCGAAACTTCTCAAACACTTGCCTTAAATGTAAATTGTGTTCCTCCTTTTTGTAAGAGAAAACAATAATGTCATCCAAATAAATAAAAATAACACGATTTAAAAACTCACCGAAATCTATGTCCATCACTCTCTAAAATTTTGCTCCAGCGTTTGAGAGACCAAATGACATCTGCTGATAAGAAAAAGTTCCCTATTTCTTGGTGAACATTATTTTATGTTGGTATTCATCCTTGACCCAAATTTGGTTATAGCAAGAGAATCCATCCAATAGTGAAAATCTCTAAGCACCAACAACTACATGAATAATATTATCAATTTGAGGTAAAGGTTAATGATCCTTTAGGGATGCCTGATTCAAATTTTGAAAGTCAACACATAGGCATATTTCCCCATTCTTATTCCTCACATGGACCAGATTTGCTACCCATGTAGAATTCTTAATTGGGTAAATGATCTTAGATTCCAACATCTTTAGCAGTTCCACTTTCATCAAGGCTTCGATCTTGGGATTGATTGGCCTCTACTTTTTCCTAAAGGGTTTCACCCATTCTTGAAACTCAATGGTATGCTAGATCACATATTTATTCTAGCCTTTCAAATATTGATAGCTCCAAGCAAAAAAATTTGGGTACTCATGGTACAGTTCCTTGATCTGCTCTAGCTCTTACAGAGTGCAATTAGTACCAACTTTGATCGACTTCATGGGTTCTAAATATAGTTTAGTGTACTCATTTTTATCCACTTTTATTTTATGCTTTTCTGCTCTATTATTCTGATCAAAGAGACTCAAGCATAATAAATCATTTTAGAATATGATTATTCCTTAGCTAGATCAACCCCTCAACTTCTTCCTCATCAAGTGTTCTTTCTCCCATAGTACTAGCTTCTCTTATCATGAAATTTACAATATGCTTATCACTTTCGAACACTTGCTAATAGATATTCTTGTTAGGCAATAAAGGTCTATAAACTAACCTCACAATTTTGGGCTTTCTCACCACATTCTGAACTTTAGAAAGATTAGCACCAAGAGATTCCAAGATATTGACTTGCATAAAATACTCCTATAATATCGCTTGGATGTTCAATGTTGTGTAAGCCTCAAAAAGGTCCCAAAATTTTTTGTGGTACACCTTCAAGTACTGTTGCTTGGAAACACACTTACTGGTTACCTAGTTGATGATCAACTTAGAATATTCAAAAATCTGGAGTTGTTTAATCCCAAGCTTCTTTTCTTTCTTCAAGCCTAGGTATAATGCTTCATACTCAACAACATTTTTGGTACAACTCTAGGTCATATGGTATGAATGAGTCTTATGTATGTCAGAATAAGAAATGAGAATGATTCCAGACCCTGCACCATTTCGGCATCTCACACCATCAAAGTACAACTTCCATAATTAATCAAAAATAGGATATTCATCATCAGACACCTTCACATCAACTTCTTTAGGCTTATTAATGGTGTAAAAGTTAATTTTAGTCTTTGTTATGGCATTAAAATCAAGCATTGAAAAATCATATTCTATTCAAAGTTCATAAAATTAATGGGTTATCATTATATATATGTATTCTTAATTAATATATGTTAATGGGTTATCATTATATTAAGCATTGAACTTTTATATATTAATGGGTTATCACATAGAGAAGATATTAAGCATTGAAAAATCATATTCTATTCAATGTTGATAAAATTAATAGGTTTATTGTCTTCTTCAATCTTCTCTATATGATAAGTCAAAGGGTTATCATTATATATATGTATTCTCATCCCTTTGATAGGGATTTCAAAATGATAATAGTCCAGAGAAAGGTCACCTCACAACTTGGTAGTGAACTCCCATGATAGGCACATGCTTAAATACGGCTCCATATCAACCACAACCACCTCTTCGATCATAGTGATTTGAGATATTTTTGCAACAAAATTGGGATGTCTTTAATGACCCCTACTATCCTCATAGGGGTTTCATTTAATTGTAGAACACTAGGGTTGCTTCTTGTATATTCCATACCCATAACATCATAGACTACCTTCAACATGATAGTCGTTGCAGCATCGGATTCAATCATGCAATTGTGCACAATCCAACCTTTCATCCTAAGTGACAAGTAAAAAGGGGGTGGTCTATTATTTCTAGTGGTAAAGTCATTAGCATTTGAGCTAACACTATATGATTCGTATTATTACCCTTATCTTTCACAAACTTCAACAATTCTTGCAACAAATCAACTTGTCTAGGAAATTGCAATGCATCATAGAGACTCACCTTGGTTGGAATCCTCTTCATCTCTTTAATCATGTTATACGTATATGTTCTGGACTCTTTTACTTAATTTGCAATCTCATATTTTCTTTGATATTTCTATTTAGCATCCACCCTCAAAATCGTGGTCAAGGATGGATATTTGAGCTTTTCTTTGGCCTATTCCTCCATTTCAACTTTTGCCTATGAAGTTGAAGTCTTTTCTTGCACTTTTTCTTTTTATTGTAGAGGCAAAAGATATATTAATAGGATAGGAAAATCTAGCTTGGATGCTAGATCAGGTGCTTTCACTTGTGCTTGTGTTTTCTCATTTTGCACCTTCGTATTAGTAGGTACCTTTAGGAGCTCCATTTTAGTTGGGTCCATGGTGATGGGTTTTCTTCCAACTCTAGTAAGAATCAAAACTTGTTCCTCAGAAGGGAACATAAAATTATGATTGACTTATATAATCATCTTGATCTGATCACTGGAAGAACTATATGTAAAAATTTGCTTGCATTATATATGAATCATGCAATTTTCTTCACCATGTGGATAATTTCATGTAGAGCACGAATATATATTTTTTTATGTACCAACTTCTTCATTTGTCAATACGATCAAATATCTCTTAGGAACCTTACTGGTTGAAGCTATTTTTCCCTGGTGATCAGAGGAGGCTGAAACCTCCTAGGTTGGAAATCTCTTTCAGCTTGCTTATTTTTAATCACCGTGATCTCATTTCTCATCGCTCTTATTACTGAGTTCATTGACTGCATATATTTAAGCAAATTATCTTGGGGATCAAGATTTGAGGGTGTTGGAGGAGCTAGTAATGGAAGTGGTATAGGTGGAGATGACAGTGTTGGAAATGGAACCAAAGTAGGTAGTTGTGGAATGGTTGGAGTAGGTAGTTATGGGACAAAAACTATTATCATGGTTTGAGATGAACTCATATTCCATGAAGGGTCTGGATACATGGGGGACATAGACAAGGGCCAAGAAGACGTGTTGGCATGCAAATACTGTGAAATATCAAGAAAGATAAGCATCGTCATATTTGGTGGAAGCTTATTGATAGAAATCATATTAGCCTATACCTTCTGCATAATAGAATATAAATCAAGAAATGTGTTAACATTGGACTATCAAATGGCCATACTGATGTTAGAGTTGAAGGCTTAGAGATAGTAAAATACAACTTGTTCAGGAGTTGATCAAAGACCATTAGGGACTCTCCCAAGTTCAAGAAAACTTGACATTGAAGTCAACAATTTCTTCCTTGGGATACCTTTGAATGGTAGTAAATTGATGCAACAGAGAGAATGAATCCGCTTATTCATTTAACCATTTGATCAATAATTCAGCCAACTGATCCCATGTGGTAATAGTGGAAAGTTGTAAATACCGATACCAGTAAAGAAACTTACCTCTGAGAGAGATAATGAGCAATATTACCATGATGTATTTATCCATAATACTATGAATGGTTGCTAGAGAAACCACATCTTGGACATGCTCGTAAGTTATTTTTCCAGTACCATCATAAGTAGGTAAAGCATTTAATGCCACTTGCAAGATCTGGTTCTGAGCTTGCAGATTCAAAGCTTTAGAGTGATTCCAAGCTGAGAACTATCTAGGAGGTTGGGCCATTTGGAATGGAGTGTTTTATTGAGGAGGAAAGCTAGTGGTTGTGCTAGCTAGACTTGAAGGAACATAACACCAAAGATGTTGCCAAGGATTGTATAGTTGGGGTGACCAACCCAGTATGTTCTCCTAACACTTGGGTTTCAAGCTCATAAAACTCAATGGGGTCTTAAAAAATTTTGGCCTTCGATATTGTGATCATGAAAAAATATTTTACTCACTTCACGTTCAGAGGCTTATGGGTAAAACTGAGTCCCAAGATGTTCTAGTGAGATTGTAAAAATATGAACATCAAACCTTGATACTACTCAAAGTGGAACAATTTAATATCCCATCGGGTGTGCCAAAAAATGTTGGTCATGAATCTACCTAAGTACATAATACATGTGCACCCTAGACCTATCCAACATTGAAAGGCCAAAGAAAAGAGATGTCCTTTGGGCCAATCTCCAAAGAGGGTTGGCTCTCGTACTAACCTAATGATCGATATAAGCTTAGGATAACAAAAAGTGATGGGAAATGATGAAAATAAATGGGAAATATGGATATGAGCCAAAAAAGTAAGGTGGGGATAAACTAGCAGCTAAAATCCAAATCAAGTTTTAATCAGTATGTAACAAAAAGGAAAATAAAAGAACCATTCATAGATTGCAGAGATAATTTCCAATGAATATTTCAGCATTCAGTTCTCTACTAGGAGTTAAATTTAGAAATGCAAAATTTAGATTTACCTAACAAATATCATGAAATTAACATAAATTAAAGGTTAAAAATAATTTTGTACAATACTACTCTAAGGATCAAAGCTAAATATGCAGTGTTTTTTGATACAATGTCTATCCTCTTTCACTACATCCAAATGATTAGTATTTATAGATGATTTCACATCTATAATTAAATACATATTAAAGAAAAAATTTGTCTAGTCAAATATCAATAAGAGTAATTCTCTCCTCAGTAGCAACGATGATCAAATCAATACATTCTTCAAGAAGTAGTTGTCCCTCTTTCATGGAGAATACCTGGTAAATCAGTAAAGATGGATGATAGGAAAATAATTCTAAATGTCAGTGCATTGAAACATAGCAACATTGTATGAAAATTAGAAGTTCAAGCATTAAATTTCAGTTTCCACCTTGTCATATTTCACCTTGGAGTTTCATATTTACCAGGACGACCCATCAAAAATTAACTTTATATTGAAAATAGTGAAATCAATGGAGGGTGCCTCAAAAATGAACTAGATTGCACCAAGCTCAGGGATGTAACATTTAATATTGGCAAATTTTCAACAAAAATTCTAGAATATCAATTTCATTGCACCAAGAATTAATTTCTATCAATCTCCGACCTTTCCCAAAAAATATCTACAATAGTAGCACCTCCGAAAGAAACTTCATCAAGAAAGAGAGGTAAAAATTTGATTTCACCCAAGTAAATGGGTGAAAAGCTTTTTTGTTGCAATCAGGGGTGAAAATGATTTACTTTGCTGAAGGTTGTGCTCAAAAATGGAGTTTCGTCCTTCATTTGATTACTTTCACCCCAAAGCCATACTCTTAGAAATTTTGCCCCAAAATGTTGTCTTGCTTAACTTGTGGGAAAAACTAGAATTTCACCCCGAAGGGAGGGCGAAAATAAGTTTTTCCCCAATTTGGGGTGAATTTGACTTTGAATAGCACATGAGGATGCCTTTTTGCTACTTTTACTCTGAACTTGGGAACTTCTATTGCTTTTGCCCCAACTTGGGTGAAATCATTAAATAAGCTAAAAATAAGGTGAAATCACTGGGGAAATGCATTCATGATATTCCTTGATTATTTTGGAGTGAATTTGACTTTAAATGGTGCATTTATTTCACTCAAACACTACCTGATTAATGCTTTCGCTCCAAAATTACCTTAAAATGGAATTTTGCCAGAAAGAAGGGTGAAAATGACTTTTGCCCCCTTTCTAGGGTGACATTGACTTTGACCTATGCCCATCTATTATTTTCACTTGAAACACAATTAAAAATAGAAATTCATCCCAAAAAGGGGTGAAATAACCTTGAATTGCATAAGTTCAATTGAAATCATTAATTTTATCTTTGTGAGCTTCTCCCTTCATTTCCATCTTGGCAATTTTCATTGCTTTTGCTCCGACTTGGGAAAAACCTGAGTGAAAGTATCTTAATGATAAATTTTACCCAATATAAAAGTGAAAATTATTTTCTCCCCTTCTTGGGGTGAAAAAGACTTTTCTTTATTTATCCTTGCTCTGAAATCCTCAGCATCTCTGAAATCGTCTAAATGCATATTTTAATTGTTTTTTCCAACGAAATCATTCTTCTTAATTTAATGTTAATGAAATAAAAAATAAGGGAAGCAAAAATGTTACATTAAGATAGTAAAGGTAAAATACAAGCACAAAAACTACATCATTTATCTTTCATACTCGGAATTGTTAAAAACAAAATTTAGTGTGGCAAAAATACCAATAGCATGAAATATTGGGGTGGATTAATGGTTATTAAATATTGTATCTCCAATTGAAAATTTATATGTAGAGCTTATTTTCAATGCTTTCCAATGCAAACAATCTTAACCACAAGTGGAATATGTATGTATATAGAGATACTTAAAAAACAATTAGAGCTATTAAGCTACTTACCCATTTATATTTTATGTCTAGCTTGTTAGTATGACAAGTATTTCACTGCAAGATTGTTTTCAACACAAAACTCCTTAAGTTCACTTTAGTTAAGGAACATAATTATTTTGCTTGCATAAATCTAAATTTGTGTCTTGTACTTTTTTGGAAACTATTTAGTTGCACTACCTCTTAATATTTTCATTCAAAACTTCATCATTACCAATTGTAATAGGATTAAAATTTGAACTAAATTCCTCCTTAGGACTTGAAATATTTCCAAAACAATTATCATAAATCACCTCTAAAATTCATTATACATACATTTCAATAGAATCTATGATTTCATTGTCTATAGTTATTGATAATATCTTTTATGGTTGTGGTTGTAAATAATCTTAGACCAAAAAATATCATTGCAATAAATTAAGATATCAAGCATAAAATAAAACACTTGATGAGATAAATATTTATCTAGAGAAATTAATCAACGATAAAGAAAAAAACAACACATATAAATTTAAGTCTAATAGATTGTATTTTATATCAATCATATTATAACATAGTGTGTTCTATTATAATAGCTATTTACAAGTAACATATAAAAAATGTACATTTTATGACAAAGTAGAGACTACAAGAAAAAATAATAACTTATACAAAATAAATTGATCTTCATACCTCTTTTTAAGATTTATTTAAGTTTTATTTTTTTACATATACTAATCATACAATAAGATTTATATAAGATGTTATTATAATATAAATATACTACTTAATATCTTTATGCTGTCTCACATGAAACAAATCACACTTATATTATTATAATTTTATTTCTTATAAACAAAATCTAAAATTTATTTATTTATTTAAAAAAATTAAAACCTTTAATATTTTAAGATTAATATTCTACTCGTTTAAATCAATTCAAATTTTGTTGGGATCCCATATAAGCAATTAAAATGTGGACATTAGAATCCAACTGTTAATTTAAAAAATAAAACACAATTTAGATATATTAATATTTATAATTTTAGAAATTTAATTAAAAATTTTAATTTATAATTGATATAATGGTTGTCCAACAATTTACATGTTTAAATTTATTTGCTTTAATAGTAGTTTTCTGGTTTTGTGCTACGATCTCAAGACAATTCAATGTAATTTTTGGCTTAAGCCATGAA
This sequence comes from Wollemia nobilis, assembly GCA_028583015.1. Classification (NCBI taxonomy): domain Eukaryota; kingdom Viridiplantae; phylum Streptophyta; class Pinopsida; order Araucariales; family Araucariaceae; genus Wollemia; species Wollemia nobilis. The sequence continues at coordinate 1,693,782 of JAQPPZ010016942.1, read as the reverse complement.
TTTAAATAATAAGAAGAATAAATTAATTCACTATATATAGACATAGCACGTTGAAATGGCTGGAAAAGTTACATGATTAGGTATTTAAAACTTGAATACCATATAGTAACATAGTTTTTTAGGTTAATTTGTATGTTGCATTCTCTTGTCCCTTGCTTAAAAGGAAAGGGTTTATTTTTTCTTATCCTAGGACTAGTTCTCATTCAAAGAAAAATTCATCATAGGTTAGCTCTTGTACTTGTTTTATGCATATTGAGATTTCAATTTATTTTATAATCTTAGAACTTAGTCTTGAAAACTAAAACTTAATTGTTTGCACAATATACACATCAAACTAAAAAAAGGATTTAGAATGAATCCTTAAAACACTCTTGGTGAACCCCTCAAACCCAAATACAATAGTTTAGGTGAAGACAAGCACATGGGAATTTCATCCCTAATAAATCCACTAGGATTTTGTGGGACCTCCTCACATTTTGGTGAACCCAACAAGAAGAATCATCCATCCTACTCTTCGTAGTAGAAATAGAATCATGGACCCAAATGGGAATCCCTTATGGGATGATAATGAGAAAATTGATAGAGAAAATCCTAATTTATATGAAGAAGAGGATGACACTTAAACCATGTGATCCATTCACCCTATAGAGGGGCCCCATGGACAACTTAATTTTAAATATCACAACCATATCATGAATTTATTGAGATAAAATAGATATATGATGTAAAATTTCTAGAAAAGGATATCCATTTCAATGAAGCAAGACCTTCTAATAACAAAACAATTCCTCATTCAAGTTCCATTTCTCTCCATAAATCACATCATAATCCAATTTTCAATCAATATCCTTTGAATAAAAATGTTAATCCACTTGCTTCTAATCTAACTTATACTACACCAACCACAACCAATGTACGAGGATTTTATCAACCTCCCCAAAATAATAATATTCCTCCCAAAGATAATTTATTTTCTTCTATTCCTCCTAACACAAACTTTTCTTTTATCAACCCTAATCCCCCCAATTATTTTTTTATACCACAAAATGTTCATCACATTCCTCCATAATATACTACACAATATCCATCTTATTCTAATCCTTATCATCGCAATTTCAAAACCCCATGACCAATAACTATAATTCATCCTTAGGTAACTTTGAACTTAACATACCTACCACTCAACCTTTGACTTTACAAAACAACAACTTTATAATTTAAAACGTAATCTCTCAATGTATGGACACCATTCAAGCACCAAGTCTACATATTATTATAGAGATATGTGCAACAAAACTTTGGATCCTATAGTAGATTGTTGACCATATACCCAAACAATGACACCCCTAATTCCAATATCTAAGGGTACAAAGGATCCAATTGAGCATAAGGATGTTTCAAACTACTTGTCATGACATTCCTTATGAGGACATGATCTTATTAAAGACATTTCCAAAAATTCTTTGAGGATCAACATTAGAATGATATTATCAATTATCCTACCACTCTCTTATGAATTTTAAAGAGACCAATGAAATGTTTATCCATGATTTCAATGATTATATGGAAAGAAGAATTATCCTCCAAGACCTTTACTTTCTTAAAAAAGCTAAGGATGAGAGCTTCACATATTTCCCATCCTAATGGAAATAATTGATGGGAATATGTCAATACACCCACAATCTAAGTATGTGAGGGAAATCTTCATAAAAAAATTATAAGATCAATTGTCATATGAATTAGAAAATACAACCATAACATATTTTGAACAAGTAGTTGATTTGGAAAGAATAGTCAAGAAAGCTCTCATAAAATAAAAAATAAGAGAAATCAACCAAACACCAATATAATAACAATCATGTGGTAGGTGATGGTATCATCGATAATCGATAAAGCAATAATGTCAATACTACAAGTACATTGAAAAAGTTGGTTCTCAACAAACCTCAAAAACCACATAGAAATTTCACTAAACTCAACCAATATTTATCATAAATCCTTAAAAAAAAATTGGATCCTAATATGATTAAGTTACCCAACATAACACAACCTAACAACACCATTAATAGGTACAATTCTAGTCAACATTTTGACTTTCATATAGTGTATGGAGATCTTACAAATCAATGAAAAAAATTGAACATGTTATTCAAGATGTTTTAGATGAGGGTCATGTTGTCCTAGGTGATTTTGAACATGTTCCCTCCAGTAATCAAGGTATGGGGATATTCCAAAATCCTCTACCCAATCATGATCAACAAGAAACTAATCAAGTTTCTTATCATGTTGTTCCACCTCCTTATGACAATATGGTTGGCATGATATCAATTACCACAAGATAAAAATCTCAATCCCAACCATCTCAACAACCTCAAAATCAAGAAAATCCAACTTCCAATCAACCTTATAGACCACCATTAATTATAATAAATAAAAATAGAAAGACCACCAATGTTGATAGACCACCCTTAAATCTCAACCAAATAACTATTTTGATATGAAACAACAACTTGCTAATACACCTGCCAAAATTTCTCTCATAGAGATTCTCCAAAATTCTTCTAGCCATAGAGAATCTCTAATCAAATTGCTAAGTCAACAAATGGTCCCTCAAGACCTTCCACCAAACAATATTTCTAATGTAATTGGATATCTTGGGATAAATTACATATCCTTTTATAAAGATGATCTTCCTCTCTCAACCATACAAGGGGATTCTCCCCTTTAAATCACAAGCTACATAGGGTATATGTTTATCAAAAGAATCTTGGTAGACAATGGATCATCCTTAAATATATGTAGTTTTCAATTTATCCAAAATTTTGGATTAGGAGATCTCAAAAAAATTGATCTAATCATAAAAACCTTCAACAAATAAGCTTAAGAATCTTGGGGGATCATAACCCTTCCTCTCAAAGTGGGATAAAAAATTCTTAACACTCCCTTCTATATATTATCTTGTCTAACTTCTTTTGATATTCTTCTTGAATGTCCTTGGATCCATGTCATAAATGTGTTGGTCACGAATCTACCTAGTCATATAAAATGCACCCTAGACCCGACCAACATTGAAAGGTCGAGAGAAAGAGAAGTCTCTCGGGCCAATATCCAGAGAGGGCTAGCTCCCAAACTAATCTAAAATTGGTTTGAAGATAAGGGTGCAGGAAAGAAATGGAAAATGCAGAAAGAAAGGGAAATAATAGAAAGAGATGGAAATATGGCCGAAGCCGACAGTGTGTAATTTGGGGCAGACTAACAACAAAAATTCCACCAAGTTTTATAACAGCATATAATAAAAGGAAAGTAGCAGAATTTAACTCACACCTTTGTAGATATAACCCCCAGATCACATTTCAAAATCTACTCACTAACCAACAATGTTTGAATTCAGAATGCAAAATTCAAAACTTAACAACAAGAGCATGAGCATAAACATAAATGAATTTAAAAATAGAAGGAAATCACACACATAAGAATGCTTGCAAATTTTAGAAGCCAAGTCTCTTCTATTGATGCAAAGAACTTAGAGAGTTTTCTTGCAAAATGTCTAACCCCTTTTCTTTAGATATACATGGGTATTTATAGAGGTCTTCCATCTCTCTTTTGCATCACAACATTTAAAACATAAAATAGATTTTTAAGAGGAGATCCGCAAAGTATGCACTTGAAAAGAGAGAACCATCACCCTTGGAGAAATCACATTCCTACTTTTATGGATCAAAACTAAAAATCGAACGGAAACAAGGGACCATATTTCTCCATTAAATGACTGTTCTCGGGGTATGCTAGAAGCGTTAGGAGATCACAAACAAGATCTTTTAATACTAGAGGTATCTTTAATTTTGGTGGCATCGAAAACTGCCTTAGTTCTTCCATCTTGTGCACATAGGTAAACAACAACATTTAATCTTGGAGCCTCTTTGACCACGTTCTCAAAATCAGTTGGAGACACATTACTTTGTTTGATCCTTATCTTCTCCTCATGTTCTCCTATGCAATTTTGAATGAAAATGCGGACAGAACTTTATCGGGCCTTTGGTATTGCTTCTGTCGTAAAAATGTGATAGGTCGTAAAAATGCGACATGTGATATCGCGACACTTTCACCTTACTACTCTCCTGTTGCCCCCAGTCATGAAAATGCGACATGTCATGATATCGTGAAAATTTTTCTTACTTGGCTCTTCTTGTCTTTCACTTCCGTGAAACTGCAACATGTCATGAAATCATGACATCTTCCTTAATTTTGTTTTCTTTCCATAACATGTCATGAAATCACAACATTTTTCTTTGCCTTGCTTTTTTTTCATGATATGTCATGAAATCACGACATCTTCCTTCACTTGCTTTCTTCGTTGCTCCAAGTCACGAAAAATCACCATGTCGTGAAATCACAACAATTTCTCTTGCTTGGCACTTCTTGTCTTTCACTTTCGTGAAACTGCAACATGTCACAAAATCACAACATCTACCTTCGCCTACCTTCTTTGCTTCTCCAAGTCATGAAAACTCACCATGTCATGAAATCATGAAAATTTCTTCTTTCTTGGCCTTCATCTTCTTGCAAGTGGTGAAAATGGGACATGTCACAAAATCGCAACAGTCCGTACCATTTGCTCTTTTCATGCTTTCTCATCACAAAAACAAGACATGTCACAAAATTGCGACATGTTTCTGTCTTGTTACTCCTTTCTGCTTTATCATCGCGAAAGTGTGACAAGTAATGAAATCATGACATGTTGCTAAATCATGACACTTTTATCCTACCTTACTCTATTTCCAAAAATATCATGAAATCATGACATCTTTATCCCTTTAGCTTCTTCTCCATGACACGTCGTGAAATCGTGACATCTTTCTTTGTTTTGGAACTTTGCTGCTTTTGGTTGTGAAAACTCGACATGTCATGAAATCATGACATTCTTTACTATCTGGCTGCTTCCACACTTTTTCCTCACAAAAACATGACATGTCATAAAATTTGTATATTTCTCCGTGCTTTGCCCTTCCGCCCTGACATGTCATGAAATCGCAACAATTTTTTGTCTTTTCCTTCATTGTCACTTCCTGTCGCAATATTGCGATAATTTTCTCTTGCTTGGCTTCATTTCCAAAAATGTCATGATATTGCGACATCTTTCTCCCGCCTTGTGTTTATCTTCGGCCCTTCCATGATAATGCGACATGTTGCGATATCACAACAACTTTCACTTTTCACTTTCTCATCGCAACAAGTCACAAAAATGCGACATGTCACGATGTCATAACAACTTTGCCGTTATTGCTTCCTGTTGTTGCTCCTAGCATGAAAATCCAACATGTCACAATATCGCAACATTTTTACTCCCTTGCTTCCTTTGGCTATTTTTAGCCATGAAAACGTGACAGGTCATGAAAATGCGACATGTCACGATATCATGACATTTTCTATACTTAGCTCTTTTCTTCATCGGACGTCACGAAACTGCAATAGGTCGCGATATCATGACATGTCGCGATATCGTGACATCTTTCTCTTACTTTACTTGAACACAAAACTTAGTTATTTTGCATGAACAGTAACAACAAAAACAATGTGGCAAAAATGCCAACATTCTTGGCAACTCTCGGGGTATACAGTTCTATTGTATGCACGAACCCCAAGCCTTTATCTATTGGGCAATAGAGTCAAGAAACTGGAGGAGCAGAAGAAGTGAGTGTTGTTTGATGTTCGACATCTCTGCAGGCTACTGCAATAAGCTCTTGTTGGCGCTTGACACTCAAAAATAGGACCTTTAGCAGAAATTTATGGAAGAGCAGAACTTCCCTTATTCTTGAACTACTGCATTTTGCCTAGCTCGATTGAGCTGGGTAATCACCAGGTGTTGTGCAAGGATCTCCATGGTAGTAGTGAGAAGCACCTGAGTTGCAAAAATGAAAATGAATGGAAGGATGACCCGTAGATGTGCAGGCCATGGAATGAGAATGGTGAATGATGGAATGGTGGAAGATGGAGTATAAGTGGTAGATACAACAACTGAAGAGGGTGCTACTGTGCTACCAGCTACTGGGATTTTATGAAAATAGATAATGAAATGGAAGGATATGGGATGGAGAAAGTGGTAGGAACTATGGAGAAGTGCTCAAATGACAAAGGATTAGAAGAAATGGGAAGTGAAGAGAATGGAACATCAAAGAGGGGAGTAGAAACAGTAGTAGTGGCTTGAGTATGTACAGTGGAAGGAGTGGGAGAGGAAGGGAATGAAAATAAGGAAGTGGTAGAATAAGTAAGGAGATGGAAGCCACTATCTTCTAGGAAGGAAAAGAAAAAGAGAAATAAATAAACATACCTACGGGCTCGTGTGCAAAAGGAGCCAAAGTTGATTTATTCTGTACAAAGGAAGAACTCCAACAAGTAGTGCTTCTTTTATTTTGTTTTTTTTTCTAGTTTTTTTTTTTTTTTTTTTTTTTATGTACAAGGTAACACTATGCTTTCACATTATGTAATTGGCCATGGAAAATTCATCTTCCTCGTTATGAAATTGGCATTGAAATTGGCCATGGAAAATTCATTTTCTGGGTGGAGCTCTTCCAAAGCTTCTTCCATTAAGTCAAGCTCGCCAAATTCTTCAAACATCATGTGCACTAAATTTTCTAATCTGTCCACTTCATCTATTCTCTCCACATGAAATGTGGAAGGCTTTTCATTGAAAATATTCACCTTCTTACCTTTATGGATCACCTCCAAATGAGTAAAATCCAAAGAAAGATAACCCCTGGGTTTAGCCATGAATTCTCGAGAGAGACACATACCAAAACATGGCTCTAGGTCCACTACTATAATCTCCTAGATCATAGTAATATGAGGCATAGCATGCAGGGATATGGGAACATCCTTGATTATGCCCACCATCTTTACTGAGGTACCGTCTAACTACAAAACTCTCATGCTAGTCCTGGTATATTCCATGCCTATGACATCACATACTACCTTCGGCATGATAGTATTTGCTGCTCCTAAGTCAATGAGGCAATTATGCACCACATGTCCCTCCATTCTCAATGAAAGATAAAAAGGTGGCGGTCTATGAAAAAAGAAGTCAGAGGTTGAGCCATAACTACCTGGGCTGAAGCCTTCCCCTTCCTTTGTGTGGTCTGCAAGGATTCCTAGAAGATATTCACCTATCCAGGAAGCTGCAAGGTGTCATACAGACTTACCTTAGATGGTATCCTTTTGAGTTCTTCAACGATGTTGTACTCCATTGAAATCAGCTCTCTCCCTCCACTAGCAGATTCAAATCTACTTCTATATTGTTGGGTGCCCTCCACTCATTGTTTTTTAGTCAATGATGGATACCACACCATCTCTCTAGCTTGTTCCTTTGTTTCCACTTACGGATGAGAAGTAGAAGCCTTAGCTAGCAATTTCTCTTTTGCTTGTGGTGGAAGTAGATCCTTTGGCAAAATAGGAGTCTTTGCAGGTATTTGTTATTGGGCTGGAGGATCATGAGTCTTTGTAGGTATTTGTTGCTTTGTTGCTTGTGCAAGAGGCACTTTCAATGGATCCATCTTAGTCGGATCTACCATCATCAGTTTCTTGTCGCTGTGTGTCAAGACTGCCATGTATTCCTCAAGATTATGATCCACCTCTCAAATCATGTTCATACGACTTCCCATAAGAACTTGTAAATAATTTTGGTGGACCATGCAAGTGGACTCGTCATGTGGTTCATTGCATGAAGAACACCAGTAAGATGACTCATGTGAAACTTTAGAGGGGCTAGCCTCTTCACTTACCAGGATCACTGAATTCCTCTTAGATACTTTCCATATGGCCTTGCAAGGAGCTAATTTCTCTCTTGTTACCGTAGGAACAAATCTTCATGGCTGATAGTTCCTTTTTGCCTCTCTCTGCTCCATAGATGTCATCTTATTAGTGAGAGACCTCATGGCCAACTAAATTTCTTGCAAAATAGCCAATTGAGGATATGGACTTGAGGACACAGGTGGTGCCGATAGAGGTAATGAAACTGGTGGGAAAGGTAATGCAGGTTTTGGAAGTGTAGAGGTTATCTATGGAATGGGGATCATAGGTACTGAAGGTGTTGGAGGATTCCATGAAGATGAAGGTAACATGGAAGAAGTAGAGTAAGATGTGGAGGCTACACCTGTATGTTGGCATTGCGAAATGCTTGGTGCAGGCAATTATGGAATGGTTGGAGCAGGGAGCTGGGGAACTAGAATGGGTGCGATCTGAGGTGCACTTGAGCTCCATGATGGAATAGGATACATGGAAGGCATAGGCAATGAAAATGAACCAGAATACAAATGCTTAGGAAGATCAGGTAAGATAGGCATTTTACCTTTAGGGGAAGCCTACCTATGGCAATCAAGTCATATTTTGCATTTTGTATTTGTTTGAACAGCTCTAGGAATGTAGTCATGTTGGACTGTCGGATATCCAATCCAATGTTTATGTTAAAAACTCTGAGATAATAGAATGCAGCTTGCTCATGAGTGGGCCAAAGACCTTTAGGAACTCTCTGCCAGCTTATAGTAAATCTGACATTGAAGTCCGCTATATCCTCTTGTGGATGCCTTTGAATTGCATTAAATTGGTGCAACAAGGAAAATGGATTAGCTTGTTCATGAAAGTTTTTGATTAACAGCTCTCCTAATTGAACCCATGATGCAATAGTGCCTGGTTGCAATGAAGAACACAAGCTTATACTGAGAGGGGGGGGGTGAACAGTATAAGACCTCTTTTTACTTTTTCCTTTATACTTCAAAATAGTAAAGCAATATACCTAAAGCAATATCAAAGCAATGCATAATAACATCCACAAAGTGACACCAATTTTAACGTGGTTCACCCAGAATGGCTAGGCTACGTCCACAAAACTTTTCTCTAAAAGTTATCTCAAAGTTCTTTGGTAATCCTTCCCAATTACAATGTTTATGAGCCTCGGCCCAAAGGAGATACCTTCCCCTAATCAGAATTTATGAGCATCTTCTCAAAGGAGATACCTTCCCCTCTATCTAAATTTATGATCCTCTTCTCAAAGGATATACCTTCCCCTCAATCTGGATTTATGAGCCTCTGCTCAAAGGAGATACCTTCCTCTCACTTTGGATTTATGAGCCTTTGCTCAAAGGGGATACCTTCCCCTCTGCTCTGGAAATGATCCCTCAGAAGATCAACTACCTCTACCTCTTGCTAGCACGTGGAAATCCTTTCCATCAAAGACCTCCTGTCCTCAATGCTTAGCCTAAGATACTTGTGTCTTCTATGATCACGTCCATAGTAGCTCAAAAACCTGTACCAAACACAGTCAGTCGGTCTAGTACAAGTCTTCCTTTGTCTGTCAGATCTGTCCAACACTTGAAAAAATCAATCCTCTGCACACAAGCCTTCTCAAAGACTTGCCAAATCTATCCTCAGGTTCTTCTCAAAGAACCAGTGCACCTTTGTCCTAAAGTTCTCTGATAGAACTCTCAAAACTCAGCTCACAAGTCCTCTACTAGGACCTATCCAAATCTTCTCACAAGCCCCCACCGAAACCTATCCAACCCTGCTCACAAGTCCCCACCGAAACCTGTCCAAGACCTGGTCACAAGTCCTCACAAGAACCTGTCCAAAACCTCATCAAGCTCACCAAGAAAAACTTTCTTAGTAGGAAATCACAAGGTGAATTGTTAAAGACCCAATGTGATTTGTCAAACTCATAGAAGCATAAAGAGAATTGTTAGAGACTCAATATGTTCTATACTCAACTCTCAATCTCAAAACTCAACTCAAATCAACTCAGCTCAAACTCAATCTCAAATCTGAAAACTCAACTCAACCTCAGTCTCAAATCAGAAAACTCAACTCAACCTCAATCTCAAATCAGAAAACTCAACTCAAAATCTGAAATGGATAGGATATAATGTTTTCTTTCAATAACATGAAACCCCAACAATTGCCAACTATGCAAAGAATCACATAACAATGATACTCATGTTATTTCCATCATCAATTAGGGTTTCAACAACAATGTTCATCAAACAAGGTTCAATCAACACCATTCAGCTCAAAACATAACCTTGAAGCATTTCACAATCAACATCAGAAAAGAAAACAAGTAGAACTCCTTTTCTCTCCAACATTATTTGAACAAAAAGCATCCACCAACTCAACTCACAATAGCATAAAACAACTTTTCAATTCATCAACAAAGGAGTAAGCCCAACACTTTAACCAAGTAAAGAATAGCTTGATTATAACCAATTTAATGAAAGCAAATGTCAATCTCAAAGTTGCCCACTTAAGGTTTCACAACTTCACACAAGAAGCAATTAACCTTAAAACCTCATGCTTTCATTTCCATAATCAACCAAAAACACTCTCAACATTACAAGAAAAATTTATCCACTATACACCTTATTTCTCCCTTATTGTCTCATCAAAAATAAAGTTTATCTCTCATAAGAATGCAATAAGATATTTCAACAACACCTTCAAAATAATATTTTATAAAAATAACAACAAGATTTAAAACCGTTATGACTCCTAAACTATTTTTCTTCTAACAAACATCCTCCATCCGCAACATACACTTAGCAAAAGATTAATTTTGAAAAATACCTTAGCCAACAACAAAAATTGCTATGGAGAAATTGCTCCCGAAATATAACACCACCTGCTGCAACCACTTTACGTCGAAAAACCCTTTCACGTGATTTGAATGCGGAACCTCCTATTTGGTAGCACGCCAACAGCCTAGCCGCTATCGATGTGCCAAAGGCACCCGGTGAGGTTTAAACCTCACTCTGTTATGCTTGTCCCTTTTGTGCCAGGGAAAATAAAACATAGTCCTCCCTTCCTTCTGATGCCAACTCGCAAATTACAAGCTATATGGCGGATTCAACAAACAGTGAGACAATCAAATGAATAGTGGATTACAAATATGGCAAAGACACACAAATGATCAACGGATTATGAAAATGGTGAAGACACACAACCGAACAACAGATTACAAAAATGGTGAAGACACACAGTCGAAATCACAACGAGCAACTTTCTTTCAAAATTCGGATGGGATACATATTTGTATTCATCGAGATATATTTATATGAATTTTACCATAGGCTATTTGATGTCGTTGGAGGTCTTTAACATGTCGGCGGAGGTCTTGGCTAGCGCCCACAAAGCTAAAACATAGCGCCCACCTTGATAAGACACTTGCGCCATGGATTAGGAGAACCCATGCAAATAATAAATTAATATTTATTTAAAAATAATTAAATGGAACCTTAACAAGGTTTTTTAATTATTTAAATAAATACTTCCTCCTGGACACAAATGCATTAAACCAATGCATCCACCTGTAATCTTTAAACCTGCCAACTTGGAGTTTGCAAAAGACCTAAAACTGTCATGTTGTAACCTTCATCAAAACAAATTATTTGACATCAAATCAAATTCCTTCAAGACCTTCTTGACATCAATGAAAACTTATACACTTGAGCAAAGACAATGTACCCAAAGTACCCAAAATTGCCAACAATCTCCCCCTTTTTCATTGATGGCAAACATTTACTGAGAACACTTCTCAAGAGCCAAAACTAAAACCAACTGTGCTAACAACTGAGAAACTATGCCCACAACTGAGAATCTTCCTTTGAAGTTTTTCTCCCCCTAACTTGAAGCTTTCCTCTTCACTTTGAAGCTCTCCCCCTTACTCATATCTCTCCCCCTCTGTCATCAATGGCAAAGGGCCACCTTTGGGGCTCGGGACTAAGAATGAGCCTCTTAGCTTAGTCCCTCCCCCACCTTCTGATGAGGTGATTAATTCTGGGGTGGGAGTAAAACTCCCATTAGGCATTGATCATCATCAGCATCTATAACTTCCTTCTCGAGCCTTATCTTGAACTCTTTGTCCATATTCCTATTCTTGTCACTGTTCTTGTTTTTGTTCTCATCCCTATTTTTGTCCATGCCTTAATACTTGGACTTGATCATGCCATTGTTCCTATTCCTATATTCTGGAATTTCAGCTCTACACTGTATGATTATGTGACCTTCATTGTTGCACTTGAAACACTTGACAATGTTGTTTCTCTGAGGTAAACCCGATCTTTGAATCCACCTGTTCTGACCAAACTTGTTTTGGCCAAACCTGTTTTGACGAAACCTATTATGACCAAACCTGTTCTGATCAAGTCTATTCTGACCAAACCTGTTCTGATCAAACTTGTTCTAACCAAACCTATTCCTGTTATTTACCTTGCAATAGATTGCCTTGTGCCCAAACTGTTGACAAGAGTAGCAATACCCTTGAAAGAAACTAGCACTTCTGAAACTGTCATTTACCTTCTTCACTTGAGCCATGCAATGTGAAGCCATGTGACCAAACCTGTGACAAGAAAAACATCTACCTTAAAACTTTCCTTTATTTGACCTCTTAGGTCCTGAAAACTTCTTCTTCTCATTCTGAATTTTATTTTCTATTTCTGTACATTTATCATTCAAGGACTCATGATCTGAAATACTTTCCTCATAAGAACTCTCTTTCTTTTGGAGTCTCTTACTAGACTCTCCAACTTTTTCCTTGTGTGGCTTAACAAAACCAAGGCCCGTTTTATCTGTTGTCTTTCTTTGACCTTTAATGAGTGACTTAACCCTTTTGGAGCTATCTTGAAACTTGTAAAGCTTATCCTTGTACTCTTTAGTTTTCTCTTTCAAAGAAGCCATTTTCTGTTCTAACTCACTATACTCAAGAACCTTAGACTCTAACTCATCCTTGAGTTCTTGTGTCTTAGCTATAGAGAAGTCAAGACTTTATATAAGATCATCTCTCTCCATACAACATTCATCTAACTTATCCTTGAGTATAGCATTCTTCTTTCTTTCCTTTTTTAAAGCACTAAGAGCACTAATAAGTTCACTTTCAAGATCCTTTATTTGATTGCTTTTTGAATCATCAAAGCCTTTTTCAGATTTCTTATCACTAGAGGTGCTACCATTTTCAAAAACCATACATGCATCTTCCTTATAGTTTTCTGAAGCATCCTCATACATACTAGAAACCAAATCATTATTTGTGCAATCATCCTCAAGGTGACCAAAGTTTCCACATCTAAGACATTTCATGATAATGAATCTATGTTTCGGTTCTTCCTCTTTTTCTGATATGAACAACATCTCATTTTCATCATCACTTGAAGAACTTTCACTATCACTACTAGAACACTTACTTTCTTTGTCTAGGTAGAAAATCTTCTTGTGCTTGTGAGAATACCTCTTTTCTTGATTGTTGTGCTCATCTTTGATCTTCCTGTGATGCTTGTGCTTTTCAGAATCCTTGCTCTTAGAATCTTGTTTATCTTCATCACTTTCATTCTTTGGAATAGTATAGCTAGTAGCATAATGACCAAACTTTCCACAATTGAAACATCTTATATTTTTTATACTTTTGTGCTTTCTAGAGAACTTGCTTTTCTTGCTGTAATATGCCTCTTCATCACTAGAAGACTCATCACTATCTTGAAGTTGTTTACCCTTGGATTCCTTGGTAGCCTTGAAAGTCGCCTCTTTCTTGACATCAACCTTCACTTGAGTTCTCAACTCAAATGCTTGCAAGTATACTATGGAGCTCATCCTTTTTCAACTTATCCAAATCTTTAGCTTCCTCAATAGTAGAAATATTTTCACTAAATCTATTAGGAAGAGATCTTAAAATCTTATCACAAACATCATTTTCAGCAAGCTCAAGACCTAATTCTTTCATGGAGTTAACAACCTCATCCATACGAAGCATGTAGTCACTAATATTTTCATCATAATTCATCTTGAGTTGTTCAAAAATACCTTTGAAGTGTCTCAACTTGGCCTTTCTAAAATTTTTATCACCTATATGAACCACCTTCAACTGATTCCACATTTCACTAGCTATCTTGCAGTGAATCACTTTGGTGAGATCTACTTTCTGTAACCCTTTCAGGATTGCATTCATTTATTTTGAATTGCTGTGATGTCGGAGCCTTTCTTCTTTAGTATTAGGACCATGTACAGGAATAGTGTACTCATCTTCAATCACTTCCCATACCTCATTACCAAGTACCATTAGATGAACCTTCATCCTTGCACTCCAAAGACCAAAATTTGACCCATCAAGAATAGGTGTTGCATTTCCACTTGAATGATTCTTTGTGTTCTTTACTAGCTTTTCCTTCAAGCTGTTAAACTTTTCGAAGACACCCGCTCTGATACCAATTGAAGAACACAAGCTTATACTGAGAGGGGGGGTGAAAAGTATAAGACCTCTTTTTACTTTTTCCTTTATACTTCAAAATAGTAAAGCACTATACCCAAAGCAATATCAAAGAAATGCATAATAACATCCACAAAGTGACACCAATTTTAACGTAGTTCACCCAGAATGGCTGGGCTACGTCCACAAAACTTTTCTCTCAAATTTATCTCAAAGTTCTTTGGGAATCCTTCCCAATTACAATGTTTATGAGCCTCGGCCCAAAGGAGATACCTTCCCCTAATCAGAATTTATGAGCCTCTGCTCAAAGGAGATACCTTCCCCTCTATCTGAATTTATGAGCCTCTGCTCAATGGAGATACCTTCCCCTCAATCTAGATTTATGAGCCTCTGCTCAAAGGAGATACCTTCCCCTCACTCTGGATTTATGAGCCTCTGCTCAAAGGAGATACCTTCCCCTCTGCTCTAGAAATGATCCCTCAGAAGATCAACTACCTCTACCTCTTGCCAGCACATGCAACTCCTTTCCATCGAAGACCTCCTGTCCTCAATGCTTAGCCTAAGAGACCTCTATCTTCTATGATCACGTCCATAGCAGCTCAGCAACCTGTACCAAACATAGTCAGTCAGTCTAGTACAAGTCTTTCTCTATCTGTCAGATCTATCCAAAACTTGAACAAATCAATCCTCTACACACAAGCCTTCTCAAAGACTTGCCAAATCTGTCCTCAAGTTCTTCTCAAAGAACCAGTGCACCTTTGTCCTCAAGTTCTCTGATAGAACTCTCAAAACTTAGCTCACAAGTCCTCTGCTAGGACCTGTCCAAATCTGCTCACAAGTCCCCACCGAAACCTATCCAACCCTGCTCACAAGTCCCCACCGAAACCTATCCAAAACCTACTCACAAGTCTTCACAGGAACCTGTCCAAAACCTCACCAAGCTCACCAAGAAAATATTTCTTAGTAGGAAATCACACGATGAATTGTTAGAGACCCAATGTGATTTGTCAAAATCATAGAAGCATAAAGATAATTGTTAGAGACTCAATATGTTATATACTCAACTCCCAATCTCAAAACTCAACTCAAATCAACTCAGCTCAAACTCAATCTCAAATCTGAAAACTCAACTCAACCTCAATCTCAAATCAGAAAACTCAACTCAAAATCTGAAATGGATAGGATAGAATGCTTTCTTTCAATAACATGAAACCCCAACAATTGCCAACTATGCAAAGAATCACATAACAATGATACTCATGTTCTTTCCATCATCAATTAGGGTTTCAACAACAATGTTCATCAAACAAGGTTCAATCAACACCATTCAGCTCAAAACATAACCTTGAAGCATTTCACAATCAACATCAGAAAAGGAAACGAGTAGAACTTCTTTTCTCTCCAACATTATTTGAACAAAAAGCATCCACCAACTCAACTCACAATAGCATAAAACAACTTTTCAATTCATCAACAAAGGAGTAATCCCAACACTTTAACCAAGTAAAGAATAGCTTGATTATAACCAATTTAATGAAAGCAAATGTCAATCTCAAAGCTGCCCACTTAAGGTTTCACAACTTCACACAAGAAGCAATTAACCTTAAAACCTCATGCTTTCATTTCCATAATCAACCAAAAACACTCTCAACATTACAAGAAAAATTTATCCACTATACACCTTATTTCTCCCTTATTGTCTCATCAAAAATAAAGTTTATCTCTCATAAGAATGCAATAAGATATTTCAACAACACCTTCAAAATAATCTTTTATCAAAATAACAACAAGCTTTAAAACCCTTATGACTCCTAAGCTATTTTTCTTCTAACAAACATCCTCCATCCGCAACATACACTTAGCAAAAGATTAATTTCGAAAAATACCTTAGCCAACAAAAAAAATCGCTATGGAGAAATTGCGCCTGAAATCTAACACCACCTGCTGCAACCACTTTATGTCGAAAAACCCTTTCACGTGATTCGAAAATGGAACCTCTCGTTCGGTAGCGTGCCAACAACCTAGCCGCTACTGGTGCGCCAAAGGCACCCGATGAGGTTTAAACCTCACTCTGTTATGCTTGTCCTTTCTACGCTAGGGAAAATAAAACACAATCCTCCCTTCCTTCTGATGCCAACTCGCAGACGACAAGCTATATGGTAGATTCAAAAAATGACAAGACAATCAAACGAACAACGGATTACGAAGACTACAAAGACACACAAATGATCGACGGATTATGAAAATGACAAATACACACAACCGAATAGCAGATTATGAAAATGGCGAAGACACACAGTCGAAATCATAGTGAGCAACTTTCTTTCAAAATTTGGATGGGATACATCTTTGTATTCATCGAGAGATATTTATATGAATTTTACCATAGGCTCTTTGACGTCGACGGAGGTCTTTAACACGTCGGTGGAGGTCTTGGCTAGCACCCACAAAGCTAAAACATAGCGCCCACATTGATAAGACACTTGCGCCATGGATTAGGAGAACCCATGCAAATAATAAATTAATATTTATTTAAAAATAATTAAATGGAACATTAACAAGGCTTTTTAATTATTTAAATAAATACTTCCTCCTGGACCCAAATGCATTAAACCAATGCATCCACCTGTAATATTTAAACCTGCCAACTTGGAGTTTGCAAAAGACCTTTGAAACTATCATGTCGTAACCTTCATCAAAACAAATTATTTGACATCAAATCAAATTCCTTCAAGACCTTCTTGACATCAATGACAACTTATACACTTGAGAAAAGGCAATGTACCCAAAGTACCCAAAATTGCCAACATGCAATGATCGGTACCAATACAAAATTTTCCCTCTCAATGACAACACCAACAATTTTATCATCACGTCTTCGTTCGTTATGTCATGGATGGTCGCCAAAGAGGCTACATCTTGAATATGTTCATAAGCGGTTTTACCAGTACCATCATAGGTCGACAAAGCTTTCAAAGAAGCTTGAGGGACTAGATTTTGTGCCAGTAAATTCAAGGCTCCCGAACTATTCCATGTCGTGAACTGCCTTGGTGGAGGATGCTAAGCTATTTGGACTGCTGGATCTGGATGTAGCAAGCTCGTAGTAGTACTAGCAGGAGTCAGATATAGCACAAACTAACCTACTACCTATGATGAGATAGCAAATGATGGGTTCATAGGACTTACCAATCTTGAGCGCTCCCTCCAGTTCTAAACATCGATCTCGAAGAATTCTACTGGATCTTCTGATTCTTTGGCACTTAATCTCGTTATCATGAAGCAAATATTTTCACCAGCTTCATGATTAGAAATTTCTAGGTACTATATAGTCACCTTCAATAGAGTCACGAGATGAACTTATAATCTTCGCTTTGAGGTCAAGAAAGTTCATAAAAATCTTGATTCCTTCGGGTGTCAAAATATGGGACTTGTGAGTCCCACCGAGTGTGCCAAATACTATTGGCAGAAGTGGGTTTATCAATTGGGAATAATACTTCTCCCACCGATTATGGATCTTACTGAGATAGAAATAGTCTGTCCCATCGAGCATGCCAAAAACTGTTGGTCACGAATCCACCTAGTCATATAAAATGCGCCCTAGACCCGGCCAAAATTGAAAGGCCGAGAGAAAGAGAAGTCTCTTGGGACAATCTCTAGAGAGGGCTGGCTCCCAAACTAATCTAAAACTAGTTTGAATATAAGGGTGCGGAAAAGAAATGGAAAATGTAGAAAGAAAGGGAAATAATAGAAAGAGATGGAAATATGGCCGAAGCTGACAGTGTGTAATTTGGGGCAGACTAACAGCAAAAATTCCACCAAGTTTTATAATAGCATATAATAAAAGGAAAGCAGCAAAATTTAACTCACACCTTTGTAGAGATAACCCCCAGATCGTATTTCAAAATATACTCACTAACTAGCAACGTTTGAATTCAGAATGCAGAATTCAAAACTTAACAGCAAGAGCATGAGCATAAACATAAATGAATTTAAAAATAGAAGGAAATCACACACATAAGAATGCTTGCAAATTTTAGAAGCCAAGTCTCTTCTATTGATGTAGAGAGCTTTGAAAGTTTTCTTGCAAAATGTCTAACCCCTTTTATTTAGATATACATGAGTATTTATAGAGGTCTTCCCTCTCTCTTTTGCATCACAACATTTAAAACATAAAATAGATTTTTAAGAGGAGATCCGCAAAGTATGCACTTGAAAAGAGAGAACCATCACCCTTGGAGAAATCACATTCCTGCTTTTATGGATCAAAACAAAAAATCAAATGGAAACAAGGGACCAGATTTCTCCATTAAATGACGATTCTCAGGGCATTCTAGAAGCATTAGGAGATCATGAACAAGAGCTTTTAATACTAGAGGCATCTTTAATTTTGATGGCGTCAAAAACTGCCTCATCTTCTTCCATCTTATGCACATAGGTAAACATCAACATTTAATCTTGGAGCCTCTTTGACCACAATCTCAAAATCAGTTGGAGGCACATTACTTTGTTTGATCCTTATCTTCTCCTCACGTTCTCCTATGCAATTTTGAAGGAAAATGCAGACAAAACTTTATTGGGCCTTTGTTATTGCTTCTGTCACAAAAATGTGACAGGTCACAAAAATGCGACATGTCGCGATATCGTAACACTTTCACCTTACTACTCTCATGTTGCCCCCAGTCATGAAAATGTGACATGTCACGATATCGTGACATTTTCTCTTGCTTGGCTTTTCTTGTCTTTCACTTCCGTGAAACTGCAACATGTTGCGAAATCATGACATATGCCTTCATTTTGTTTTCTTTCCATAACATGTCATGAAATCATGATATTTTTCTTCACCTTGCTTTGTTTTCATGATATGTTGTGAAATCACGACATCTTCCTTCACCTACCTTCTTCACTGCTCCAAGTCACAAAAACTCACCATGGCACGAAATCGCAACAATTTCTCTTGCTTGGCACTTCTTGTCTTTCACTTTTGTGAAACTGCAACATGTCTCAAAATCATGACATCTGCCTTTGCCTGCCTTCTTCGCTGTTCCAAGTCACGAAAACTCACCATGTCACAAAATCATGACAATTTCCTCTTTCTTGGCCTTCATCTTCTTGCAAGTGGCGAAAATGGGACATGTCACAAAATCATGACAGTCCATACCATTTTGCTCTTTTTGTGCTTTCTCATTGTGAAAACAAGACATGTCACGAAATCGCGACATGTTTCTGTCTTCTTGCTCCTTCCTGCTTTATCATCGTGAAAGTGTGACAAGTCATGAAATCATGACACTTTTCTCCTGCCTGACTCTATTTCCAAAAATGTCATGAAATCGCAACATCTTTCTCCCTTTAGCTTCTTCTCCACAACATGTCACGAAATATTTCTCTTTTTTGGCGCTTTGTTGCTTTTGGCCGTAAAAAATCGACATGTTGTGAAATAGTGACATTCCATACTATATGGCTACTTTTGCACATTTTCCTCGTGAAAACGTGACATGTCACAAAATCATGACATTTCTTCATGCTTCGCCCTTCCACTCGACATGTCGTGAAATCACGACAATTTTTTGTCTTCTCCTTTGTTGCCGCTTCCTATCGTGATATCATGACAAGTTTCTCTTGCTTGGCTTCATTTCCAAAAATGTCGTGATATCGTGACATCTTTCTCCTACCTTGTGTTATCTTTGGCCCTTCCGTGATAACGTGACATGTCGCGATATCGTGACAACTTTTCACTTTTCACTTTCTCATCGCAACAAGTCACGAAAATGTGACATGTTGCGATGTCGCGATAAATTTGTCGTTACTACTTCCTGTTGTTGCTCATAGTGCGAAAATCCAACATGTCACGATTTTAGGATAGTTTTACTCCCTTGCTTTCTTTGGCTACTTTTAGCCATGAAAATGCGACATGTCGCAATAGCGTGACATTTTCTATACTTAGCTCTTTTCTTCATCGGACGCCACGAAACTGCAACAAGTCATGATATCGTGACATGTCATGATATCATGACATATTTCTCTTACTTTACTTGAACACAAAACTTAGTTATTTTACATAAACAGTAACAAAAAAAACAATGTGGAAAAAATGCCAACAAAATGTTATCCCAAAAATACTTCAAAAATGTCCTAACTATAAATTTTAAAATCAACTTATCACTATTCTTGGTGATCCTCATCCATTTCAATATTGTACAATGGTTGAGGTAGACCAAGCTAGGACAAGGAAATTTCAATGGATGATGTTTCTCATGTCACAGATTTGGGCACATGGATTCCCAATACAGGACACATGAAAGACATAACTATGGGAACTTTAGAAACAAGTAACTTTTCCATGGGTATTTCTACTCATGTAATCAGTTTGATCACAAGGCAATGAATTGTAAGGTACATGATAAGAACATAGATGGCTTCACTAGGAGAAATCCCAAGATATTTGCACCCCCAAGGAATAATAACATTAAGTGTTATAAGTGCAATAATTATGGACATACAACAAAGTGGTGTAGAGCAGATATTTCATAATCAACCATGAACAAGAAACATAACAGGAACATGAACAGGAATATGGACATAAATAGGAACAGGAACAGGAACAAGAATATGGACATGAATAGGAACATGAACAGGAACAGGGACATGAAAAATAATATTCAAAGGAATCAAAAGGATCAGATAAGAATGAAAGAGGACAAAGGTAAAGATCAATTCTTTCTAGGAGTAGAAATACTCTCACCCCAAAATTAACCACCTCAAGAGGAGGTGGGGGAGGGGCTAAGCTAAGATACTAAGTCTTAACCCTAAGCCCCAAATGTGACCCTTTTACATTGATGTAAAAGAGGGAGAGATTTGAGTAAGGGAGAGATATTTGGTTTAAGAAGAAAGCATTGAGTCAGGTGGAGCAGAAAAGGAAAAAGGTCAAGTTTTAGTAAAAAGAATTTGGGTTGCCATAAATGACAAATGGGAATATTATTGGAAATTTTGAGTAGATGAGTTGCCATTGATATCAAGAGTGAGTGGTCATTGATTTCAATATTTCAGCACTATTAAATGGTAGTTTCAGTGGGTAGCATCAGTTTTAGGTTCTCCAATAAGTGCAAAAGGATAGTCCGGTTTTAGTTAATCAAGACCTGATTCCAAGAAATCAGATATGGTCCAAAGTGCAAAAGACATATTGATTCTCTAACAATTATCTATATGATTTTGTGATAAAAAAATATTGAAAGTGATTGAGAGTTTGTGAATGTGAAGAATATTGAGTCTCTAACAATTCTCTATATGTTTATATGGTAAAAGAGTGATTGAAAATGATTGAGTATTGTGATGAGTGTGAAGCATATTGAGTATCTAACAATTCTCTTTATGTTTTTATGATATTGAACAAGTTTTAGTGTGGAATTGTTGAGAAGATTTGAGGTAAGTCTTAGAGAAGACTTATGGATAGATTTATGTGAGCTTTTGTGGAAGCTTACAATACAAATTTGAAGAAAAATATTAAGAACAGAGTTGGAAAAGTTCTAGTGAGGACTTGTTGAGCATATTTGGATAAGTTCTAGTGAGGACTTGTTGAGCATATTTGGATAAGTTCTAGTGAGGACTTGTTGAGTATATTTGGACAAGTTCTAGATAGGACAAGTTCTAGATAGAAATTGTGGACATATTAGTGTGAAATTTTGTTGAAGCTAACAAGGCAGATTTGAGATAGGTCTTTGAGAAGAATTGAGAGTAGAGTTGATTGATTGATTTGTTCAAACCTTGAGTTAAGAATTTGGGTAGATCTAGAAGAGTTGTTTTGAGATTAAGTCAAGCTTTATGTTAAGGCTTGAGGATAGATATTGAGGATAGATTTATGCTAGACCGAAGGACTGTGTTTAGTGCAGATCAGAGGATAAATATTGAGGATATATTTGTGCTAGACCGAAGGACTATGTTTAGTGTAGATCAGAGGATAGATACTGAGGAAATATTTGTGCTAGACCAAGGGACTACATTTAGTGTAGATTTGATGATAAATTTTGGTGGATATTTGAAGATGGGTTTGTGCCAAACCAGATATAGAGATTGAGTAGATTTGTGCTAGATTAAAGTACTATGTTTAGTGTAAATTTAAGATAGATCTTTGAAGATGATAGAGTATAGAGGATGATAGTTTCCAGTGGATAGAGATCAATTATATGGGGCATTGAGGACATGTGTCTTCAGTGGATAGATATCCAGTAGCCAGTGCAGTGGGAGCAATAGTTCTTCTAGAAGATCACTATTTAGATCTAAGGAGAAATAGTTCTCTTGTGGATATATATCCATGAACTTGATTAGGGTATTTGTGTCTCCTTTGGATAGAGGTATATAAACATTATAATAGTGAAAGGATTTCAAAGAGATTGATTTAGAAAATTTTAGTGAAATATTTTCTCCCTAGAGTAGCCCACATTGGGTGAACCATGTAAAATTGATGTCTCTATTGTGTATGGTAATTTATTCATTGATTTAATTACTAATGTT
Organism: Wollemia nobilis; assembly: GCA_028583015.1. Taxonomy (NCBI): domain Eukaryota; kingdom Viridiplantae; phylum Streptophyta; class Pinopsida; order Araucariales; family Araucariaceae; genus Wollemia; species Wollemia nobilis. The sequence continues at coordinate 1,671,044 of JAQPPZ010016942.1, read as the reverse complement.
GATATTTCTATCTATACATTGCATAATATTGATTGGGAAATAAAATTAAAAAGTGGTCTTATACTGTTCACCCCCTCTCAATATAAGCTTGTGTTCTTCAATTGGTATTAGAGCAGGTTCCTTCAAAAAAGTTTAATAACTTGAAGGAAAAGCTTTCAAGAACACAATGGATTCTAAGAATGTGTCTTTAGATAATTCAACACCAATATTTTATGAAAGTGATTGTATATTTTGTATTATGAGAATGAAGATTCATTTTATGAAACTTGGTAATGAAATTTAGGAAGCAGTTGAAAATGGATACATACCACCAGTTGATCCATGTACAAATAAGGAATGTAAGCTTCTACAACATTACAATTCAAAATAAATGAATACAATTTTTATAGGTTTGCATAGAATAGAATCCATAGAAGTTATGCATTGTAAATATGCAAAAGGAATTTGGTATAAGTTGCAAAGAATATATGAAGGAGATAAAAGTGTCAAAAAGGCAAAGATACAAAATATCAAAGGAAAATTTGAAGAATTAAGAATGAAGGATGAGGAAAACATTAGTACTTATCTACTTTAGGTAGATGAGGTTGTTAATATCATGCAAGGACTTGGACTTAATATTGAAGAATTAGATGTTTGTGATAAATTCTTAAGATATCTTCCAAAAGGATTTAGTGAAAATATTTCTACTATAGATGAATGAAAATATGGTGATTATTTGACAAGAGATATGATACTTGGTATTCTTATAGCTTTTGAATTAATAACAAAAGAGGAACCTAATTTCTAGAAGGAAGCAACATTCAAAGGTACTAAGAATACAAAGGGTAAAAAGTTAGATTCAAGCAATGAGTCATCCAGTTATGAAGAAGCTAATTATGGCAGAAGGAATAAGGATTCAAGAAGATTTAAAGAAGTAAAATTTATTATATTTCAATTGTGGAAAGTATGGTCATTATGCAATGGATTGTTAAGAAGCTAAAAATAACAATGATGAATAAAAACAAGATCACAAGAATAGAGAATCAAAAAGATACAAGTACCAAAAGTAAGGCAAGGATGGACAAGGAAAACAAGGAAATAAACTATTTCAAATATAGAATAGGAGCTCCTATGCAGACAAGGAAAGAAAGTACTCAAGTGATAGTGATGCTAGTTCTTCAAGTAATGATAAATATGAAGTTCTATTTCTAATTGAGGAAAAGGAAGAAGTTAAGAAAAGGTCACCAATAATTCTCAAGTGTTTTAGATGTGGTAATTTTGGACATCTTGAAGATAGTTGTACAAGAAATGGTATCAGTTTCAGTGATGATGAATATGTGGATGCACTTGAAGGACCAGAAGAGAATATTCTAATGGAACTAGAATATGAAGATTTTGATCCTATAAAAGACAAGTCAAAAAATAATTAAGATGTTATCAAAGGAAAATAAATAGAGGAAGAATAAAAAAAAGGAGTTTATCTTTAGGGAGAGCTTATTTATGCTCGTAAAATCTTAAATAATGTAAGAAATCAAAACTCCCAACTTGAGATTCAGTTTCAAGAATGTGATGAAGAGAGAAGAAAGCTTATAGAGGATCTAAACAAGTCAATGGCTAAGACAAATAAGTTCAAGTATAAGCTAGAAGTAAAGGTATTAGACTGTGAAAAATTAGAACAAGAAGTAGCTCTACTAAGGGAAGAATTAGATAAGTCCAAGGACAAGCTACACAAGTTTGGAAAGAGCTCAAAGATTGTAGATAATATTATCAAGGTACAATGAAGGTCAACAAATAAAATAGGTCTTGGTTTTGAACAAGCTCAAAAGAAACAAGAAGAGTCAATATCAATTTCTGAAGAAGAAGAAACTTTAGAAGAAGATAGTGTAAGATAAAGGGAGACTTTTGAGGATGATTTGGACAATAGAAATTTCAACAAGGAAAGGAACAACGCACAAAGAAAAAATAGATGGAATACGAACCAACATAGAGAAAAAGATACTAAGAGACCAATGAGGTCGAGGCAAGGAAATTTCAATGGATGATGTCTCTCATGTTACAGATTTGGGCACATGGCTTCACAGTGTAGGACACATGAAATACATGAGTATGGGAACTTCAGGAACATGTAACTTTTCCATGGGTATTGCTACTCATGTAATAATTTTGGTCACAAGGCAATGAATTACAAGGTACATGATAGGAACAAAGATGGTTTCATTAGGATAAATCCCAATATATTTGCACCTCCAAGGAATAATAAAATTAAGTTTTATAATTGCAATAATGATGGACATACAATAAAGTGGTGTAGAGCAGAAATTCCATAATCAAGCATGAAAATGGACATGAATAGGAACAGGAATATGAATATGGACATGAACAAGAACAAGAATAGGAACATGGACATGAACAGGAATAGTCAAAGGAATCATAAGGATCATATGAGAAGGAAATAGGAAAGAGGATATTATTGGACATTTTGAGTAGATGAGTTGTCATTGATGTCAACAGTTAGTGGTCATTTATGTCAAGCTTTCAGAACCAGTCAGTGGTAGTTTCAGTGGGTAGCATCAGTTTTAGGTTCTCCAATAAGTGCAAAAGGATAGTCTAGTTTCAGTTAATCAAGACTTGGTTCTAGGAAATTAGATATGGTTCAAATTGCAAAGAAGAATCCAGGTGAATAATATTATAATAATTTTTTTATAATATTATAAAGGTAAGTTTAAATTAATTATACATTAATTAATATAATTTAATTTGTTAATTAATTTACTTAACTTATAAGTTATGTAAATTAACTATTACTTAATTTTAATATTAGTTATAAGTAAATTTATAGTAATTTTAACTACCCCTAAGGTGGGTTATTAAATTAAATTTGAATTTAGAATTTGAATTCTTGAGCACCAACGTGGGGATAAAATACCCATGTGTGTATAAAAGGGGGATTACCCACTTTACCCAAAACCACCATGCCTTCAAATTTAATTATTGTGAGCTTGTGCGAATTGTGCTACAACAAAGATGAGTGCTTTTTGATTTTTGTGGGAAGTCAATGACACACGGAGGTATAAGAGGAATGAATTCCTCCTTCCTTCACATGGGCACCAATAGCCCACGTGGTGGGCTCCAAAGCGCTAAGGCGCTTGGACTTGGAGAGGTGATGGATCGAATCATGCCAAAACCATTTTGGGTGATAACAAAGGTATACTTTAATTTGATCCCAAAACATTTTGGGGGTATTTGTTGAACATTTAAAAATTAATTTTTGCATATTTGATTTGGTTTGTAAGGTTGTAAGGGGATTTATAAGGCTTATGCAAAATTAAATTTTTGGTGTTATTTTTTTTAATGTTTGGAAAGGGTAGTAAGGTGTTTTCAGAATATTGCTTGAAGTCTTGTGGTGTTGGATGCTATTTTAAGTTGGATATTATACGGTGTATCAAAGTGATTAATTTTTATGTATGATTTGATGGATGTTATTTATAAAAGGAAGCAATAAGGCATAATTGAGTTTTGACTATTTTTGTATTTAAGGAAAATTTTGAAAAAGTGTTTAAGTGATATTTTGTCATCTAACCATTGAAATTGGAAAGAATAAAATTGTGATTAAGACAGGTTTTCTAAGGACACTTTTACATTAAATAAAATGTGTAGGAACATATTCCTAGTGAGTGTTTGTTGAATATTTTGAATGCAAAGTCGAAGTGAAAAGGATTATTTGGTAAGCATTGTTGAGTGTGTTTTGAATTAATTCTTCAAGGTTTTCTGGAATAAAAATTTGTTTACAAAACCTGAAGTGATTAAGTTGAGTGAGCATGAACTAAGTTTTGCAAAGATTATGAGTATCATTTTTATGTGATATTAGCATTGTTGTTGAAGCAATTGGTTGAGTGAGGAACTTGAACTAGGGTTTGCAAAGATCATGAGTATCATTATTATGTGATATCGATTGATGAGAATTATTGGAAATATTTGAGTGAGTATTCATATGATTGGATTAGGGTTTGTGAGCAAGGATTATTTCATTGAGTTTTTGGTTGAGAAGAGTTGGTTAAGGCTATTCAAGTGGATGTGTTGGTGTGATAGTTTAAGTTCTATGAAAAAAATTGTTTTGTATTCTGAATTGATTTAAGAAAGAGTTTGAGTGTTGATGAATGTGAAACATATTGAGTCTCTAACAATTATCTATATGTTTCTATGATAAAATAAAGATTGAGAGTGATTGAAATTTTGTGAATGTGAAGCATATTGAGTCTCTAACAATTCTCTATATGTTTCTATGGTAAAAGAGTGATTGAAAATTATTGAGCATTATGATGAGTGTGAAGTATATTGAGTCTCTAAAAATTCTCTTTATGTTTCTATGAGATTGGAAAAGTTCTAGTGTGGAATTTTTGAGAATATTTGAGGTAAGTCTTAAAGAAGAATTGTGGATAGATTTGTGTGATATTTTGTGGAAGTTTACAATACATATTTGAGGAAAAATATTAAGAATAGATTTGGATGAGTTCTAGTGAGGACTTTTTGAGTGAATTTGGACGAGTTCTAGTGAGGACTTGTTGAGTATATTTGGACAATTTCTAGAGAGGACTTGTGGATAGATTAGTGTGAGCTTTTGTGGAAGCTTACAAGGTATATTTGAGACAAGTCTTGGAAAAGACTTGAGAGAATATTTGTTTGATTGATTTGTTCAAACCTTGAGTTAATATTTGGGGTATATCTAGCATAGTTGATTTAATATTAAGTCAAGATTTGTGTTAAGGCTTGAGGACATATTTGTGCTAGACCGAAGGACTGTGTTTAGTGCATATCAAAGGGCAGATATTGAGGATAAATTTGTGCTAGATTGAAGGACTGTATTTAGTGTAGATAAGAGGATAGATATTGAGGACATATTTGTGCTAGACCAAAGGACTGTGTTTAATGCATATTTGAGGATATATTTTGATGCATATTTGAGGATAGGTTTGTGCTAGACCAAAGATAGATATTGAGTAGATTTATGCTAGATTGAAGGACTTTGTTTAGTGTAGATTTAAGACAGAGCTTTGAATATGACAAAGTATATAGGATGATAGTCTCTAGTGGATGGAGATTCATTAGCTAGGGAAATGAGGATAGGTGTCTTTAGTAGATAGAGATCCATTATCCAGTGCAGTGGGGACACCAGTTCTTCTAGAAGATCACCAGTCATAGCTAAGGAGAAAGAGTTCTCCTATGGAGAAAGATCCATGAACTTGATTAGGGTATTGGTGTCTCCTTTGGATAAAGGTCCATAAAAATTGTAATAGGGAAAGGATTAGAAAGATATTGATTGATAAATTTTTAGTGAAATATTTTCTCCATGGAGTAGCCCACATTGGGTGAACCACGTAAAATTGGTGTCTCTATTGTATGGTGATTTATGCATTGCTTTGATTACTACTATTGATATTGTTATATATACATTGCATAATATTGATTGGGAAAGAAAAGTAAAAAGTGGTCTTATAATGTTCACCCCCAGCCTCTCAGTATAAGCTTATGTTCTTCATGAGAATCATCAACATAGTAGCTAGTAGGTAAAGTAAGCAATTTATAATTGGTTGGTGTTCTTTTCTTAGGCTTGATATACACATATAATTATCAAATATAGGTAGAAATTTTTTGATATGATTCATTCTATATTTAATTGTATAGTTATAATAAACACAATGGGTTTTACTTCATATAAATGATCATATACTTACCTAATATGTAGTTATTTTATTGAGGATATGCTTGGAGAATGGTGTGTAGCTCTTTTTCATACAAATGGTGGCTATAGACTACAAAATTAAAAATCTAACAATAGTAGGTAATTAGATTATTATGCAAGGAGTGATAATTTCATCTAGTGCATTATATAATGTATTAATTTTGATATAGCAAAGAGTTGATTGTAAACCTACAATAGTACAAGGATTGACATTGAGTAGAGTTGGAACATTAGTTAAGCAAATTTCTTTTATTGTGATTGCACTTGTACTAACATTTTTTTGGTGCACCCTTTTTCATATAATTAAATATACAAATGATGTTGGAGAATCTTAACATAAATTTATGGTAAAGGTTGATATAACTTAATAAGACATGAATTTTTAGAAACATTGTGAAATGTACATTCAACATGATCATAGCTAGAAAAAGATGCAAAAGTGATTAAAGACACCATTAATAAACAATATAAGGAGAAATAGATAGAGATAAATAACACAAACAAGATAAGGGATGGGTGGACAAAGGTCCCTCATAGTACCTTACATACATCACACATTGATACTTGTATCATTCATTGGGACGTATTTATAGTGATACCAAATTTACAGTTAGATGTTAACCTCAAACCTACATATCTTGACTTGAATGTTAAGTTACAATATAATAAACATATTACACCCTTTAATCAAAGTTATCTATAGAGGTGGATTAACTAATATCACTAAGGGTGAATACATGTAGGGTGCCCATAGGATTGCATGAATATGCTTGTAGAATTACATAAGTTATAAAATTAGGCTTACATCTATAGTTGTGAGTAGGTTGCACCAATAGTTCTCATAACTAGTATTCTAAAACTTTTGGACTTAGCCTAGTAAGTTTGGATTACACATACTTTAACACATCCCATAATATAATTCAAGGGGCCAAGGATATGAGATATTAGAAGTCACATCCCCTAGTAATGGATGCTCTAGTGGGTATTTGCTTTGCCATATTTGTCTTCACGTTCATAAACAAAAATTTTATGTACGAGTATCAAGAATTTTGTTTCAATATTGTTATGTAGTTTTTTTATTATCCTTAACTCTTACAATAATCACATGTGGTTGACTTATTTGAAATCTTAGACTTAACCTTGGACACCATATACTTAAAATTTTGTTGATTTGAAATATTTTGGATGAGCCTATACATGATAAAGAGCTTCAAAAAATTTCATAGAAAATTCATAATAATAAGTTTGAAATGTCCTTCAATAGATATGGGTTGTGGATCTTTCATAGTAATAGCATTAACATAAAGAATCAAGCCAATTATATAAAAATGTGGAGTAAGATTGAAAGTAATAGATTTTACATAATCTTCATCACCTTTTATGTTGTTCCTTACCATAGATAGATTACCTTTTAGGGATTTGAAGCAAGAAATGTAGTCTTCAACATTACCAAATTTAAAGTTTTGAGGTTGGGAACCTCTATCTTTATTCTATTAACTTCACTAGTACTTACTTTTTCATAGAGACACCTTAATTTAATCCACACCTATATGGGATCAATCTTGTCTCTAGTGTGGAAAAGTACATGCATTTCAACTATCATTAAAAAGATACAAAGATATTCCTTCTTCTTAGAAAGTTCATGATTATTAAGACCTTCTCCTTTATTATTAAATATAATCTAGATATTCTTACTTTTGAGTAATCCTACCATTTTAACTAACCAAGTGCTATAATTCACCTATTGAGGCAAGTGACATATGCCGAAGGATGCACTTTGTACAAATGTTCACCCATAATTGTAACAAGTTTGTAAAATGATGTCACCACTATGCAAAGCTCAAACACACATGTGATCTAAAAATGTTGGGCCATAAATGCTTGTATATGCAAAAATTAAGACCTCTAGAAGACTATATATATATATATATATATATGTGTGTGTGTGTGTGTGTGTGTGTGTGTATATATACATATACATATATATATATATATATATATATATATATATATATATATATATATATATATATATATATATATATATATATATGTATGTATGTATGTATGTATGTATGTATGTATGTACACACACACACACACACACACACATTGATATATCTATATATATATATATATATATATATATATATATATATCAATGCCAAACCTTAGAAAATATTTTCCAAATCAATTATTGTCACTTGGCATATTTTGTAGGTGACACTTTAATGAAAATATTGGTTATGACCTACTTTTGATCAATAAATAATAGTTTGGAAATTATACTTAACTAATTTGTTAGGATCCTCTTCACACACAAACACACACATATATACATACATATATATGTGTATGATGTATGATGTATGTATTTATATTGATATATTGCATTTTAAAGGATTTATAATTGATGGGTATTAAATTGGTGGTATCGTCTGGGTAAATGGGTGACTATACCATTATGCCATATGTTATCTTTGAAATCAAGAAGGAGAGGAGATAGTGAGAAATGTATTTGATTGTAGCATGCAAAATGGGTTCTTGTTGAGTTTTGATCTTAGGACCTAAGAACGATAAGCTAATTTACCAACCACTACACCAATACTACAACTAGAGTTGGAAGGAGAAGTAGTCTTAATTTATTTCACGTATATCATCCATCAATTAGATGACTCCAAAATAGCTTGTGGGATTAAAACCATAAATGATAGAGCCATAAACAAGTAACATGACCATTTGGATCTTAATGGGATTGGAGAGTTAATTAATGTAATATAATCCTTTTAACTAAAGACCAAATATACAAAATAATATTAATATTTAAACTAAAGACCTCTAGATAACAAGTACAACCATTATGCTACAATGATAGTTGGAGATAATCCTATAAGACCTCCCTCATGTGTTAGAAGGTTGAGGAAGGTAGATATACCAATCTCAATATTGCTCATGGCCATCACCCTTACAAAAATAGGATTTTATTTATAGACCTACTAAACCTAGAGTTTGAACCTATGACTTGAGCATTCAAATCTAATGCATCTATAATTATGTTAATCTCTCTAATTCAGACGGGGTTATGGAATAAAATCAAAATATAAAAAAAGTGACTCAAGAAATGTAAATGATATTGAGGATAATTGAATCCATTATTGACATAAAATAGTAAGCATAATTACCATTATGCTATCACTACAAACATCCATCACTTATTTCTATGTACTATTTGGATGATAGATAATATTATAACATAGTACAAAGTGTGTAATTTGGTACAAAAATATAGAATTATTTTGGTGGGAAAATGAGCTAACAAGACCAATTTAAAAATTTAAATTTTTAAAGTGAAGTAAATCCTTCAAAAAGTTCAAATCATATCTCCAATTTCTAAGAAAATAAACCCATTTCTACAATCAAGTGGTGTAGTTCTTGTCTCACATTGATACCATATTAAAATTCATAATACTTTTCAAAACTTTTTTAAACATACATTCACCATGATCATATCTAGAAAATAGGCAAAGTGATTAAAGATAGCATTCATACATAAAATAAGAAAAGAGAGAGAGAGAGAGAGAGAGATTAATTACACAAAAGGAATTAGTGGTGGGTACGTATAGGTGCCCCACAATATTTCATATACATCACACACGAATAAAATGGATCAATCACTAGGAGGTATTTATAGTGATACCAATTTTCCTATTAGATGTTAACCTCAAGTTGATATAACTTAACCTCAATGTTAAGTTACAATATAATAAATATAGTACACCCTTTAATAAAGGTTATGCAAAGATGTGGATTAAATAATATCACTAAGGGTGAATACATGAAGGGCTCCCTTAGGCTTACATGAAGATATCCATAGGCTTATATAAATTCTTCCTATAAATTTACATAAAGATTGTACAAATGCTTACATATACACTTGCCCATAGGTACATCAAAAGTTCTCATAAGTACGCTTCTAACATTTTTTCCTTAGCCTCCTAATATTAGATTACAAACATTTCAACATTTTGGATAAGGATAATATTGAATGACCTTGATCTTCTTTTGGTCTACATGTACACCATATTAATCAATGATATATCCACTTCCCAAAATTATTTAATGTTAAATTAATACTCTTACATATTCATGTGTAGATATTGTTGGCATAATATATCTAAGAGTTGGCATACATTATCCACTTGTTGGCATAATATGAGTATGTCATCCATGTGCATGACCATGAAGAAATATTGAATGTTCATAATATGACATTCATAATCCTCATAAATTTTCTAGGCATATGAGTAGATCAAATATGATGATTACCCATTTGAAAAACTTTTATTTGACTTGAAATTTATATTTTAAATGTTGTTGATCAAATTTATACCTAATAATACTTGAATCAAGGTTAATATTGATGAAGTATTTGGAACTCATAATTAATCATTGATTTGAGGTATTAAATATTTTATTCTTTATTATGATCTTAATAAATTATTTATTTTTTTGTAGGTGGTAGAAATTATATTAGAAGGGTTTTAACTGGTGCCCAAAACTAGAAACATAAGCATATGATAAAAAGTATGTAGAGAAGCACAGACCAGGGTGTCTACACCCTAGCCACTCCAAGCACTAGACCAGAGAAAAAATAGACCCACATAGGGGTTGTTTAATTAAAAAATAAAAATTGAAAGAGAGATCCCACATAAGGGCTAAGGAGAACATAAAGTAAAATTGAACCAATGTCCATGTAGGGGTCAAAATATTAATACAAAAATTCCCATGTACGGGAACAAAGCTTGAAAGACAAAACAAACCAACTCTAATCATCATCAATTTTTAGCTACAGAGATATTTTGGCCATGTTTCTTGACCAACAATTTTAGGGAGGCATTGATGCAATCCATGCCACTAATGATGCTACTAAGGATGGTATTGTGAACAAGTTGAAGATGGCCACCATAGAAGCAGTTCTATCACTTCCCATCATTAGAATTTTTGAGGTGAGCATACCTCGTAGGGTCGATTGTGTATTTCCAAGTCGACATCACCAACACTAAGAACATTTTATGGGAAATTTTTGTGCCATATGGATATATTCTTGTGACTAACCCCAACATTGGTAAGCAAATTACTATACTTGTTAGCTTTTTGATACACATGGTAGGTTGTAAAGTTGCAAAAATTCTGCATCAAGACCTTAGTTTCTTGAATAACAATGTGCATATTCCATGAAGGAATTCTATCACTGATGATAGAGTTTGTAACATTCATGGAAACACCTTCAATTTGTAAATTTGCCCTATAATCTCTAAGAACTTGTAGCCCTCTCCACAATTCATGAGCATAGTGGTTAGTTTGGATGCCCATAAAATTAGCATATGCCACTGTGAGTCATCCATTGTGATCCCTGATCAGACCTCTGGCACCCGCTACACCCAGATTTCCTTTAGAAGAATAGATCTAGAATCTATATAGTACCTATACAATTTATCAATAAAGGTGGTCTAAGTATTATAAATCTATTTATGTAAGTAATATGTGTTTTAGACATATGATTGCATATAACTCACATAAAGCTTCCAAGTAGTCTTAATTGACATAGGATATGAGAAAATCATAATAGTGGGCTTGTGATAAATCTAATACTAATTATGTGATTCTTATTGGAAAATAACTTAATATGAAACCCTTAATTTCCCTATAAATGAACCATAAAACATGGGAATATATACGTTATTAACTAATATGAAAATTAAACCCTTTGATACACATTTAAATTTACAACCTCAAGCATATACTCAAAAAATAGAGTAAAAAATATGACTCCCATTTTTGTGTTCCTTTGCTTATAGAATAGGCATTTTCATCACCATGATATTCATAATTTTATTGATTTAAGATGATTTTAAACAAATTATTGGACATACGTTTAAATTGAACACACACTTTAATTTTACTACCATAGACAACTCAATATTTACATCTTGTTGAAGATTGATCCTAATTATATAAACTTTAAATATCCACAATTTTTTTGCAATGCATGTGTTGGTCACGAATCAACATAAGTACATAATACATGTGCACCCTAGACCCAACCAATATTGAAAGTTTGAAGGAAAGATATTTCCTTTGGGTCAATATCTAGAGAGGGTTGGCTTTCGTACTAACCTAACGATCAGTATAAAATTAGGGTAATAGAAAGAGATGGGAAATGACAGAAAGAAATGGGAAATATGGCTATGAGCCAGAAACATAATGTGGGGATAAACTAGTAGCTGAAATCTAAATCAAGTTTTAATCAGCATGTAATAGAAATAAAAACATAGGAACAATTCATAGATTGCAAAGATAATTTCAAATGAACATTTCAACTTCCAATTATCTACTAGGAATTAAATTTAGAAATGCAGAATTTAGATTTACCTAACAAAGATCATGAACTTAACAGAAATGAAAAGCAAAAAATAATTTCTTACAACACTAATCTAGGGACCAGAGCCAAATACCCTTATATTTATACAAATAACTCATAGTATTTTTTGGCAAAATGTCCATCCTCTTTCATTACATCAAAATGCTAAGTATTTATAGAGTATTTCACATTTGAAATGAAATGCATATTAAAACAAAATGTTGGCTAGTCAAAGACCAGTAAAAGCAATTTTCTATTTGGTAGCAGTGATGATCGAATAATAACATTATTCAGGAAGCAGTGATCCCTATTTCATGGATAACATTTGGGAAATCAACAAATATGAATGATAGGAAAATCATTCCAGATTTCAGTGCATTGAAACACAGTAACATTGTGTGAAAATCAAGAGGTCAAGAACTAAATTTTGGTTTCCACCTTGTCATATTTCACCTCAAAATTTCATCTTTTCCAAGATGACCCACCAAAAATTAACTTTGTTTTGAAAAGAGTGATATCAGTGGAGGACACTTAAAAAATGAACTATATCGCACCAAGCTCAAGGACATAGCATCTAATCTTGGCAAATTTTTAGTAGAAATTTTGGAATATCTATTTCATTACACCAAAAATTAAATTCCATCAATCTCCGACATTTCTAAAAAAATATTTGCAATAGTGGTGCCTTTGAAAGGAAATTCACTGAGAAAGAGAGGCAAAACTTGATTTCACCTAGTCAAAGGGGTGAAAATATTTTTTGTTGCAATCAAGAGTGAAAATGATTTACTTTGCTGACGATTGCACTCAAAATTTGAGTTTCACCCTTCATTTGATTACTTTCACCCCAAAACCATATTCTCTCAAGAATTTCATCCCAAAATATTGTCTTACTTAGCTTGCAGGAAAAAAATAGAATTTCAAACCCAAGGGAGGGTGAAAATAAGTTTCGACCCAATTTGGGGTGACTTTGACCAATCCATGAGGATACCTTTTTGGTACTTTCTCTTTGAACTTGGGAACTTCCATTGCTTTTGTCCCAAATTTGGCGAAATCATTAAATAAGCTAAAAATAAGATGAAATCACTGGGGGAATGCCTTCATCATCTTCCCTGCTTATTTCGAAATGATTTTGACTTTGACTGGTGCAATTATTTTTCCCAAATACTACCTACTTAATGCTTTCATTCCAAAATTATCTTCAAATAGAATTTCACTCGAAAGAAGGGCAGAAATGACTTTCGCCTCCTTTTTTGGGTGACATTGAGTTTGACTTATGCCCATCAGTTATTTTCACCTAGAACGTAGTTAAAAATAGAAATTCACCCCCAAAGTGGAAAAATCACCTTGAAATACACAAGTTCAAGAGAAATCATTAATTTTATTATTGTGAGCTCCTCCCTTCATTTCCATATTGGCAATTTTTTTTGCTTTTGCTCCGACTTGGAAAAAACTTGGGTGAAAGTATCTTAATGATGGATTTCACCCAAGAGAAAGGTGAAAATTATTTTCATCCCTCCTTAGGGTGAAAATTTCATTTCTTTCTTTATCCTCACTTCAAAATCCTTGGGATATCCAAAATCATATAAATATCGATTTTAATTTCTTTTGCCAGCGAAATCATTCTTCTTAATTTATTTTTTAATGAAATAAATGAGGGGAGAAAAAAAATTACATTAAAATAGTAAAGGTAAAAGACAAACCAAAAACTACATCATTTATCTTTCATACTTAGAATTTTTATAATCAAAATTGAGTGTGGCAAAACTACCAACACTTTAAGTGGCTCTCGGTATATTCAGCTCATCTGGATGCAATCGACCCCAAGCCATAATCCATTGGGTTCAGATATCACCATCATCATCTACATTAAATGTTACATTTGATTTAGCATCCTCCTTCTTCATTATTTCCTCTTGTGCCCATTTCTCCTGCTGTTTTGTAGACTCTTTCTGCTCTGCTTCCTCTCATGTCTATTGTTCTTTCTTGGTGAGGCTTGCACTAATAATTTCATACACTACAATCACCTCATCCTAGGAATTCTATGTAAACATAGAGAGCATACTCAATGAATCAATGACAAAATACAATGTCAAGACATGATCCAAACTTATGCAATTAGGTCTTTTATTGAGTTCCAACAGGCATGACTCTATGTGGATGAGCCTCTCCATACATGGTAGTACTTGTTCCTCCATGATTGGATCCTCCTAACTATTGATCTCTGAAGTATCTTCGGTAAATTTTTTTAGGCCAACTCCAATTATTTCTTTGATAAAATCTCACCCTAATAATCAGTGAATCTCAAAAACTCGACATCAGCTAGAGCCTCAAAATTAACAAGCAAAATGCAATTCTCCTATTCAAACATAGTCATCATCTTTCGACCCTCTCTTTTCAGATCCAATAAGGAAAAATGGTTGTGCAATGTAATCCTAGCTTTGAACCAAGCACGATCCATATCGCTCATTGGCTTAAATTGGAAGTTAGACTGGTCCAACACCTAAATCTTCAGTGCCAATTCCATTTTTGGTTCTAGCTACTCTTCAGCATACTCCAAATTCTAATCACCAAGAAATACTACTATTCAGACCTCATGAATATACAATAGAACTTTGAGCACTTCTACTGCCAATATCACACAATATTTAGTTAAATGATGGTTAGCTTATTTTATTTTTTTCTTGGAGAAACTTGTTGACTATGTGGCTTTCTCGACCAACTATTTTTGTAAAGCTTCAAGCTAGGAATTCAATGCTTGTACTTGCTTCTCTGCTTCCACCCAAGTTTTCTAGTATCCCTTGACCACATTCTCCAAATATTTTTCTTTTTGTTGTCAATGTTGTACCTCTAATTTTGCTATCTCCAACTGTGCCCTATTTTTGGCCAGAGCTTCATCTAACTCAATAATATTTGCCTCAATCTCATAAAAAAATTTCTTGTAATGCTATTCTTGCAGGTAAAGAGAGCTCATATCCACCTATATATTCCCCATATTTTTGTAGTATCAATATTCATCAGGTCCTCTATAATGATTTCATAAGTGTAATTACTTGGAGCCATTTCTCCTTAGGGCTTATGGAGCTAGGGGATCATTTTACAGTGTGGGACTCCATAGCTTCAAGGTCAAAAGTGACATTCTTCAATGTATTTATTGAAGCTTAATATTCTTTTTTATTATGGATTTTTAGATACTAGTGTGAACTCGGCTCAAGTTATTATTTTTACAACAAAATATTTTGGCACAATATTCATGTCTGTGTCTGGTAGCACCTACAACTCAAGAAATAGAGTAGGGGAAAAACAAGACTACCAAGGGCTTAGATCAGGAAGGGAAGTAGAAATAGGAATGGTTGGTGGAATAGAAGTGGTTGAGGGAATGGAAGTGATGGGCTCAGCTATAGTTACACTCACTTGAGAAATATCTTGTGTACTTATAGCCATGGTAGAAACTATCGAGACAGAGAATTAAGGGAGAAAAAATGGATTGGGACAAAATGCAAAGGAACTAAAAGAAAGGGAAACAGAAAAAATAAGAATAGAAGAGGAGGGAGCATTGGTGACTAAGGACTAGGAAACATGAATTGAAATGGAAGTGGAAGGTTTACCAAATGGGGATTAAATGGAAGAGACGACTATAGAGAGGGGTGCGAAAATCACCAAATTCTTAAGAGCAAGAGAAGAGGGTAGAGAAAATATACATTCAATCTCTGACACCATTTGAGATGATGATGAGGGCAGTTGTGATACTGGCCCTCCTTTGTCTTGTTCCTCCTCTACCTCCTTATTCAGATCTATAATTTCCATATGCTAGACAAGCTATTCTGCCTAAACCAAAGGAGGATTTTTTGAAACATTAGCCTGTGCGGATTCAGTTGTAGGAGGAGGGTTTGCACTGGATGAAGAAATTTTACTAGTCCTCAACTTCTTAGAGATCTTAGTAAAATAAAGTACCTCATTATTACTATTGTTTTTTTCTTGGGCTACTATTTCTATGATGGTTGTTTCTCTTCCTCCACAAGTGGTGCTTCCTCAACCATGTGTTTCTCTTATCCAACCATGATCTCTTCACTGTCAGATATTTGAAAGCTATGAGGTACAATTTTTGTGAAAGATATTGGCTGGTAACTATCATAATATTCATCATATACGTTTAAAAATACATCATCCATCACCATGCCATAGCTTGACCTAGTTTTTCCTCGATGGACCCTCATAACCCACCATTTGGTTATTTTCTCCTTAGACCAAGTGGGAAACTGATCCTTCATTTTACCAAATATACCTGAAGGAGGAATCTAGTGCTTGTGGATTGTAGGGTTATACTCGACCTCCATCTCATAAAAATTATGTCATGGTGGGAGTGACATCATATTTTTGACATGTCATTCAAGATCATGCCCCTCCAGATTGTTTTTGTGCTACTCAATATTTGGTATGGGGTAGCAATGAAATTTTTTTTCCTTGCTCCTTGTTGTAAAGTGATCCAAAGGGTCATACTTCCACAACTGGTGTAACTCCACCATACTGAGGTCATAGAGATATTCGTTGATCAACTTATTATGGCCAACTTGGTCTACTTCAAAATAACCAAAGTGAAGTGACATGGTGCATGTAGTTTTCTTTCCTTGAACTACCCCATAAACATCACTGATGAAGTCGATCTAGCAGATGAATTCCAACACAAAAAGATGTCCTATAGTAAAATATGGAAGGAGAAACAACTTGTCAGTGAAGCTAAAAATTTGTACCATAATGCCTTGTGTCAACAATAAAATTTCACCTTTCTCCTTCATAAAGACCTCCTCCCTAATCACCCTTGGCACTCTCTCATATGTTCCAAAAATAAGTTTGAGGGCGGGGCCAAAAAATGTATGATTAAAATTATAAAATGACTCCTTCCTGACAAGCATAAAGTCCACAAATAAACTGGCAGCTACCTTCCCACCTCATCAACCTACTTAATAGATATGAACAAAAAATCTAGTGCATGTGGAAGAAGAAATAACATGCCAATTATGAAGTGTGTCTGAATGATACTGCTTCACTTTGCATCTTCTCTAACTACATGTGCATCCTCCAAGCTACGTAATATTTCCAATTGAAGAAAATAAGATTTTTGCTTGCCATAATTGCTATTGGAGCATAAAATTCAACCTGTGAAATGTATTTTACCAATGTTGCTTTTCATATGTGTACCATAGAGTCAATAGGAAGACCAAAAATCCAAGCTAACATAGAAAAAAAGTTGGGACTTTTAAATTTTATCAATGGCTTCGATAGAGTCGATAGTTCTCCAAAATGTGGTGTTTTTATCAATTGATTATCCATGAACTGGTGCAATATCATGGTTAACTGGTATATCTCCTTCTACTCCTCAATATGTAACTTATTGAACATAAAATTAGAATGAGGTTTGACCCTACAAGCGAATGCTTCTCTAACTACATCGAACGAAGTGTGAATAGGTGTGCATAGGTACAAAAACATTTGTGCATAGTATGCAATGGTGATTGGGATTTTTGAGGTTAAGCCATTTCTAACTACAAATTCCACATCCTAACACAATTTTTTCATGCCCTTGTTCAAAATAACACAGTCACCAATCTGGGTTAGCGCATCATAATATGGATCAAGATCTATATTTTTATTTTTCCTATATTTTTTGGCTTTCTTACCTCCTTGCGCTTTTTTGGTTCAATAGCTTTCTTGGTTTTGGTAACTTTCTTTCCCATATTCGTACAATAACTTTTACCCTAAAAGTATGACAAATCTACAACAAAGTAGTAACTCAAGAATTTGAATGATAAACCAACAATAATCCAAAAATAATTAACCTCAGTATTTCTTTATTTGTAAGCTTATGGTTTACACCTTTTATAAAATTTGCTCTCAACTTTCCAATTGAATGTAGGTGGCACTTTTGATGAATTTGGGTGAATGTGCTCCCTTGGTTATCTCACTCATTACACTTTTTCATGATAACTTAACTACCATTAATGCCCTCACACTGTAAATATTCCTTGAACTTTGTTCTCAGGTACTTTTTATCTTGGAGGGTGCAATTTGGGTATTTAAAAGCTCATTTCAGGAATAATAAATGCCACGTGGGAGTGATGGGTGCTTTTCGAGGGTGAAAACCATTAACTTTGCTACACGATGATGCCCAAAAACACATTTTCTAAATTTTAGCAGCAAGATTAATTTGATTTCGTGCATTTGCTCTGAAATTAACTTGTGCTAGTAAAAAATGTCAACTGGGTGCACCTTTTTCCAAAAAAATCCTTGTGCAAAAATACTCATGCAACTGGTGCTTCAAAAATGCTCTTCCCTACCTGCTTGGAAAAATTACATGCTTGGGAGTCCTTAAAATAATTCATGTTTTCCTATATTTACCCCCAAAAAGCTAAGTTGTTGAAAAAGTAAGCTTTATTAGGTGTGTTTTACTGAAAAAACAAAGCAAAATTATTTTCACCCCCTTCTTGCCAAAAATAATATTGTCAACTAGAGTTTTCAAAAAAGCACATAGATTTTTCTTCTTTTTTTCTTGGAATTTTGATCCGAATATATCTTTTGAGGGAGTTAAGGTGAATTTTACCCCAAAACTAAAATATGCATGGCAAAAATATTTTTTGGGCGAAAATAAACTCCCATTTACTTTCTTTCTCTTTGCTTTTTCTTCCTTTTATTTTTTTTCCCAGCAATTAATAATAGGGGCACCTGTTGGAAAAAAACAAACTATCAACTTAACATTGACTTTATTAGTAGTTGCTGAAAAGGATATGTTTTAAATCAGAGTTGCTTGAAAAATAATCGGATAAAATCTTAGAAGAGGCGGGAAGCGATGAACTATAGTTTCTGGAGCTAAGGAAAATCAAGGGCATCAGGTGGGTTGCCGAAGTGTTTTTTCTAGTTAATGTGGATCTGAAGGCAATTTTGTTGCCCCAGGATGGTCCAATGGGGACCCCTCAAGATCCTCTTATAGGGAGAAATAACTCTTATGCAGATTTGTTAAAATATAAATCTCCATCCAATACTGACAAAGCACAAAGAAATGCTCTTAAAATGCTCTTTAAGGATGCTGGAAAGAGATCAACAGCCCAACGGGTTAATGGATGCCTTCCGAAGTCCAAATCAAGGCCCAATATTGTCATCGAGCCAATGATGGTCGAAGAAACAGTCTTATACAGAGCCAATCATGATCTGATCTATAAATTCATGGGTATTCGCCCTACCTTGAATTTCTTGCATTCCTTGGTCCGACAAAACTGGGAGCGTCATGGTGAGTACTCTTTATGGTTTATTAGCAATGGGTATTTTATTGTTAGTTTTTCTTCTCTTGTCGATAGAAATAGGGCTTTCGAATCAAAAAAGAGGAATCATGGTCCGACAGGATTATTTGTTCAACCCTGGAGAGTGGGTTTTGATCCTCGAATTGAACCCACTGTTGTCTCGATTTGGATCCATTTGTATGCTCTTCCAATGGATTTTTGGAGTGAGAAGGTTTTGTAAATTATCGGTAATTACCTTGGAAGACATTTGGGTGTCTCCAAAGACACAATAGAAGGAAACACAGCTATTTATGCAAGAATATGTGTGGAAATGGATCTTAGCCAGCCTCTACTAGCAGAGGTGGAACTTGAACTGGCAGGACTATCTTGGATTCAACAGCTGGATTATGAGGCTCTACCCTTCAAATGCAGAGTTTACCACAAATACGGGCATTTAGCCCGATTTTTCCCAAATAATATGAACACAAAAATGGAGGCTCCACTAGCAATGTCAAATCTTCCTAGGGAGGGTAAGTCAACACTAAACAAAGAACCAACCAATACTTCTCAGGGTAAAGAATCTCAGAGAGATGGTTTTGAGCAGCCCAAAATAAGGAGAAGGCAAAAGAAGAATGGTAAAGAGCAAACCCAACTCAAGCCCGCCAATAGGTATGAGATATTTAAGACACTAGTGGACCAAGAGGATCAAGTAATGGAAGGAGTGGATGGGAATAGTGAAAATAATAACATCCACGTTCAAGCTCCTCTTTCATCTCCCATCGTCATAGAACAAGTAATTGAGTACACTGAGTTACCATAGTCAGAGAGTGTAGGGGCATTGATAGTGCATAACTAAGAGCAACCAATAATTAAGGATGTCAGCATGGGAATAGCAGAAAATAACAGAGAAAGGCCAACTTTAGGGATAACTCAGGTGGAAAAGAGATAAAAAAAATAGCAACTCTCAAGGAGTGGGTAGAAAATCAAATAATGAATTGCTAGCAGTTCAAGGAGACAAACTGATCACTGGAGGATCGGTGAGGCCAATAGACTCTTACTACTCTCAAGGTAACCAATGATTATACAATCATGGAATGTTAAGGGTTTAAACAATAGAACCCATCAATATGCTGTTCAAAGACTCTTAGAAAAATGTAAAACAGATTTTTTGCGTATCCAGGAGACAAAAATGTCGTTAGATATTATGTGTAAAATAGTTAACAGAATTTGGAGGGGTGCTAGTCATATGGAAGTGGCTGCCCAAGGTGCCTCAGGGGGGATTGTTACTCTTTAGAACTCTCTAGAATAGACTACAATAGAACATATATCTTGGAGGGGTGTTCTCACATCACATTTTAGGAATAATGTCACAGCTGAACATGTTTTAATCACAAATTTTTATGGGGCTCAAAACCTTGATGGTTAGAGGCTTCAATGGAAAGCTATGCATAACATGAGAATCTCAAGGGAAGATTTAGATTGGATTATTGTTGGGGATTTTAATGCTAAATTATCTTCTAGAGATCAGGAAGGTGGAACCCCAATTTTGGACCTAGGGGATCGACTTATGATTGCCCAAGTCCAGGATTTTCACTTAGTGGATATTAAATGCCCTGGAACCAACTATACTTGGACTAACAAGAGGAGGGAGCCACATAGCAGGAAGGTAAAGCTAGACCATTTTTTGGTTTTAGAGGAGGCATTTGTAAAATGGAATACAAAATTTAAGATCTTGGAGGGTCTAGTTTTAGATCACTTTCCCATTTTTTTGGAAGGAGGGATTAAGACAGGGCAACATCACAAACCTTTTAAATTTGAGAATTTTTTGTTACAAAAAGAGGAACTTCAAAAGAAAATTCCATAGTGGTGGGAAGAAGGTCGCCCAGAATATGGGACAACAATTTTTAGATTCCACAAACAACTTCATTATGTCAAGGCTCAACTGAAACATTGGAGGCGAGCTAACAAGACAGACTTCCAGGTCCAAATAGATCCTTTGGTGGCTAGATGGGATGAGGTTCAAAAACACTTTAGGGAAGGAACAATTACAGAGCAACTCAAAGCCGAGGATGATGCCTTGCGTAAAGCAGTTGAGGACATTGACAACCAAGAGGAGTCCTACTGGAAATAGAGAGCAAGAACCACTTGGTTATTAGATGGTGATAGAAATACCAAATTTTTCCATCGGACTTCCTGTGCTAGGAGAAAGATGAATAACATGGAAGATCTTCAAGATGAGAATGGACACTCCTTTGATACACTTCCTGGTATGCATTCCCATTCAATGGATTATTTTTCTAAACTATTTAAGGAAAGTATGGTGCAAGATGAAGAGGCTCAAAACAACGTTATTGATGTCATACCTTCCATTATCTCTGAAGAGAAAAATTAGACCCTTCTTAAACCCATTGATAGAGAGGAACTGAAGAATGTGGTCTTTGGAATGAGCACCAGAAAAACTCCAGGTCTAGATGGTTTTCCAATTGAGTTTTTTCAGGCCTTTTGGGATATCTTGGAGGAGGATGTTTTGGCTGTTATAGAGGAGTCCAAAGGTAATAAAAGAATGCTTAAAGCATTAAATCATACCTTCATTACTTTAATTCAAAAAGGGGAGGAGGGGGTTAATATTTCAGATTATAGACCTATTGCCTTATGCAATGTGATATATAAAATAATCACAAAGGTAATGGCTAAGCGACTAAAACCTCTTTTACATAACATTATCTCCTTAGAGCAAGGGAGTTTTGTAGAGGGTAGGTAGATCTTGGATGGGGTGGTTCTTGCTCAAGAGGCAATCCATACAATGCAAACATCTTGTAATAAAGTAATGTTCATAAAATTAGATATGTCAAAGGCTTATGATAGGGTGGAGTGGAGTTTCTTGTCAAAGATGATGGCAGCCTTTGGTTTCTCTCAAGATTGGATAGAATGGGTCATGAGTTGTGTTTCTACTCTAACTTACTCAGCGTTAATCAAGGGTCTGCCCTCACAACCTTTTGGAGCCACTTGAGGCCTTCGTCAAGGGGATCCTTGCTCTCCCTATCTTTTCCTCATTTTGGTTGAAGGATTAGGTAGACTTTTCTTGATGAGAAGACAACAAGGTTTGCTAACAGGTATCAAGGTGGGTGAGGAAGTTTTGACTCACCTATAGTTTGTGGATGATACAGGATTGGTGGGAGTGGCCAGCTTCAAGGAAGCAATAATGATCAAAGATACTCTTAATGTCTACCTTAGGGCTTCAAACCAAGTCATCAATGATAAAAAATCCAAAGTGGTCTTTCTCAATATTGATCAAAGGCTTCAAGACAAAGTTCTAGAGATCTTGGGATTCATAAGGACTTCTCTCCCAATGGTTTACTTGGGGGTCCCTTTGCATTTTAAAAAACTAAAAATAGATATCTAGAAGAATATTTTGGATTGTATCAAGGATAGAATGAATCATTGGTCTCACAAATGGTTAAGCTATGGGGGTAGATTAACTTTTTTACAGTCAGTCATTCAGACCATGCCAATTTATAAATTCTCTATCCTAGCTGCCCCTCATACTATATGGAAAGAATTGGACAAGACGGCTAGAAAATTTTTATGGGAAGGAGTAATAGGAGAGAGGAAATGGGCCTTAGTTGGTTGGGACAAAGTAACCCAGCCCAAGGTAAAAGGAGGGTTGGGACTGAGAAGATCCAAGATAAATAATAAAGCTTTGGCTGGAAAGCTTTACTAGAGGTGGATTTCCCAACCAACTTCCTTATTCAATAGAATCCTAACTAGTAAATATTTGGGACATGTTAACCCCAATGAGGTGGGTCATTTCCCTTTGGATGGTACTGGATCCTTAGTGTGGCAGGCTCTCAAGTTAGGATCTTAGGTAGTAAAAGATCGATTATTTTGGAAAGTGGGGAGAGGGGAGAAGGCATGATTTTGGACAGATTTATGGGATCAATACCCACCTATCATTGTTGAATTTCCTAAATTGCAACCAATAAAAATAGCCATAGAATCCAAGGGATGGGCCCAAATTGAAATTTATTTCACCACTAGTCAGTTGGGGGAGTATAAGTTTAAGCAGTTTAAGAAGTTGGATGAGTGGCCAATTTCAATCCCTCTGGATTTGGCACCCATCATGACTCAAATCTTGACTGAAATATTTATCACAGGTAGATACGATGAGGATGAACTAGCTTGGGGCTATGGGAGCCTTGGTGTCTACACAGTGAAGGACGGATCTGACAAGATCCTTCTAGAGCCTCCCCCCATTCATATTAAGTAGTTTTCTTTCCTTGAACTACCCCATAAACATCATTGATGAAGTCGATCTAGCAGATGAATTCCAACACAAAAAGGTGTCCTATAGTAAAATATGGAAGGAGAAACAACTTGTCAGTGAAGCTAAAAATTTGTACCATGATGCCTTGTGTCAACAAGAAAATTTCACCATTCTCCTTCACAACGACCTCCTCCTTAATCACCCTTGGCACTCTCTCATATGTTCCAAAAATAAGTTTGAGGGCGGGGCCCAAAAATGTACGATTAAAATTATAAAATGACTCCTTCCTAGACAAGCATAGAGTCCACAAATAAACTGGTAGCTTCCTTCCCACCTCATTAACCTACTTAATAGATATGAAAAAAAAATCTATTGCATGTGGAAGAAGAAATAACAGGCCAATTATGAAGTGTGTCTGAATGATACTGCTTCACTTTGCATCTTCTCTAACTACATGTGCATCCTCCAAGCTACGTAATATTTCCAATTGAAGAAAATAAGATTTGTGCTTGCCATAATTGCTATTGGAGCATAAAATTCAACCTGTGAAATGTATTTTACCAATGTTTCTTGCCATATGTGTACCATAGAGTCAGTAGGAAGACCAAAAATCCAAGCTAACATAGAAAACAAGTTGGGACTTTTAAATTTTATCAATGGCTTCTATAGAGTCGATAGTTCTCCAAAATGTGGTGTTTTTATCAATTTATTATCCATGAACTGGTGCAATATCATGGTTAACTAGTATATCTCCTTCTACTCCTCAATATGTAACTTATTGAACATAAAATCAGAATGAGGTTTGACCCTACAAGCGAATGTTTCTCTAACTACATCGAACGAAGAGTGGATAGGAGTGCATAGGTACCAAGAAATTTGTGTGAGTGGGATTTTTGATGTCAAGCCCTTTCTAACTACAAATTCCACATCCTAACACAATTTTTTCATGCCCTTGTTCAAAATAACACAGTCACCAATCTGGGTTAGCGCATCATAATATGGATCAAGATCTATATTTTTATTTTTCCTATATTTTTTGGCTTTCTTACATCCTTGCACTTTTTTGGTTCAATAGATTTCTTGGGTTTGGTAACTTTCTTTCCCATATTCGTACAATAACTTTTACCCTAACAGTATGAAAAATCTGCAACAAAGCA
The DNA here is from genome assembly GCA_028583015.1 of Wollemia nobilis. NCBI lineage: Eukaryota > Viridiplantae > Streptophyta > Pinopsida > Araucariales > Araucariaceae > Wollemia > Wollemia nobilis. The sequence goes on along the minus strand of JAQPPZ010016942.1, from coordinate 1,646,215 downwards.
GTAACTCAAGAATTTGAATGATAAACCAACAATAATCCAAAAATAATTAACCCCAGTCTTTATTTATTTGTAAGCTTCTGGTTTACCCCTTTTATAAAATTTGCTCTCAACTTTCCAATTGAATGTAGGTGGCACTTTTGATGAATTTGGGTGAATGTGCTCCCTTGGTTCTCTCACTCATTACACTTTTTCATGATAACTTAACTACCATTAATGCCCTCACACTGTAAATATTCCTTGAACTTTGTTCTCAGGTACTTTTTATCTTGGAGGGTGCAATTTGGTTCTTTAACAGCTCATTTCAGGAATAATAAATGCCACATGGGAGTGATGGGTGTTTTTCGATGGTGAAACCATTAACTTTGCTACACGATGATGCCCAAAAACACATTTTCTAAATTTTACCAGCAAGATTAATTTGATTTCGTGCATTTGCTCTGAAATTAACTTGTGCTAGTAAAAAATGTCAACTGGGTGCACCTTTTTCCAAAAACATCCTTGTGCAAAAATACTCATGCAACTGGTGCTTCAAAAATGCTCTTCCCTGCCTGCTTGGCAAAATTACATGCTTGGGAGTCTTTAAAATAATTCATATTTTCCTATATTTACCCCCCAAAAGCTAAGTTGTTGCAAAAGTAAGCTTTATTAGGTGTGTTTTATTGAAAAAGCAAAGCAAAATTATTTTCACCCCCTTCTTGCCAAAAATAATATTGTCAATTAGAGTTTTCAAAAAAGCACATAGATTTTTCTTCTTTTTTTCTTGGAATTTTGCTTCGAAAATATCTTTTGAGGGAGTTAAGGTGAATTTTACCCCAAAACTAAAATATGCATGGCAAAAATATTTTTTGGGCGAAAATAAACTCCCATTTACTTTCTTTCTCTTTGCTTTTTCTTTCCTTTTATTTTTTTTTCCCAGGAATTAATAATAAGGGCACATTTTGGAAAAAAACAAACTATCAACTTAACATTGCCTTTATCATTAATTGCTAAAAAGGATATGTTTTAAATCAGATTTGCTTTATTTTAATGGTTTTCACCCAGAACATGATTAAAAAGCCTTTTAAAATATTTTTGGGGCAAAAACACTTGCTCGAGATGGAATTAAATTATTCCGACCAAAAAACTTATTTTTCTCCTTATTGTTCTCTTGGTTGGCAGTTTTGCACTTTGCCACATTGGGATTTTGATTTTATTTTACAGGAACATTTTATTATAATACGATAAAATATGCTAAATCGAGAATATAATATTTTGGCTAGATTTATATATTGCATTTATTTTATTTTTTCTATCCTTGTTTGTATATACTCTCTTTTGGCTTGGAAGTAATGAATGTTTTAAGGTTGCCTTGTCTATCAATTCACTGAGAAGTTGTGCCAAAGGACTAAGTACGAAGACAAAAATTCCACTAAAAAATGAAGATGCGTTCTCCCTAATAAAAGGACCCTACACAACATTCACTGAAACAAAGAAAATAAAATAATAAAATGGTTAAACTTTGAAAAATATGGCAGCACCTAAAGATAAATTTTGAGGAGATGCATTCACCCCAAAGTTGGGGTGAAGGCTTAATTCACCCCACTTTGGGGTGAACATATTTTAAAATTAAAAATGCACCCTCACACATCAGAAGGAAATTGGTTCGGTGAAAGGAATGTGTTCATCCCAAAGTTGGAGTGAAAGCTTCGTTCGCCCCACTTTGGGGTGAATGTCATTGGAAGTGCGACGTGGAAAAATTCAATGACACATGCAACATGGATAAGTCAACATCACGTTCACCCTGGTTGAAGGACGAACACTCCATTCGCCTCTCCCAGGGATGAACATGCCATAAAAAATAAAGTCAGGTGAATGTAGTTTGGAAAACAAAGTCGAGAAAATGTGCTAAGAGTGAAGGGACGTTGAAAAGTCAACATCACATTTGCTCTAATAGGAAGACGACTATCTTTGTCACACATTTTGGGGGTGAATGTGATTTCAAAAGTAAGACGACATAGATGCTTTAAGGTTTTCATCTAGGATAAGAGAAATTATTTTTATCGTGGGCAAGGAAGTGATATAATTCATTGAGGGTGTATTCTTCTCTAATGCACGATTCCTCTAAATATTCCCAGAGTTGGTTGATGAAAAACATTAAATAATGGAGGCGAGAAGTAAATCAAAGTGTAGATCTTGATCAAGGAATACAATCATATTAAAATTTAAGGTTATTTTAATGATTTTCAAAGTAGGAGCGTATTTTCAATATGGTGAGCATCTCTAGTCAACAAGCCAAGCCTTATAATTTTCTATGTACCAAATCCACAAATGCATATTTCATGAAGGAATTTCCTTAGAATTTGGATCACTTTTTTGAGGGGATGTATTTTACATGTTTCCAAGGAGGAATTTTCTCACTATGGTTCCTAATCTATGATCATTTTGTCCTCATGTGCATTTAATAAAAGAGGAAAATTCCTCTATAAATACTACTCAATATTTATTGTAAAAAAGGGGACATTCTACAAGAAAAATTTGAAATTTATCTGCATCAATAGAAGAGACTTGGATTTTGAAATTTACAAGCATTCTTGTGTGTCATTTCCTTCTATTTTTAATAATTTATATTTATTTTCATGTTTCTTCTGTTAAGTTTAAAATTTTATTTTTGAATTTAAAACATTGCTGGTGAATGAGTGAATTTTGGAATGCAATCTGAAGGTTATTTCTACAAAGGTGTGAGTGAAATTCTACTACATTCCTTATGTTACATGCTATTATAAAACTTCGTGAAATTCTTTCTATTAGTCCACCTCAAATCCTAAACTTCGGCATGTTGCCATATTTCCCTTTCTTTCCATCATTTCCAATTTCTTTCCTGTAACTCTAGTCTTAAGCTAGTGTAGGAGTTGGTAAGGGAAACAACCCTCTTTGGAGATTGACACGGAGGACATTACTTTACTCTAGTATTTCAATTTTGGCCATATCTAAGGTGTAAAAATGTGATTTTTTAATTAGATAGATATTTGACCAACAATTTTTGGCACTCCCGATGGGACCCCAAAAGTTCTACTTTCAACACTATCAAGGTTTGATGTTCACATTTGTAATGTATATTTAGAACATATGGTGACTCAATCATACCCAAAAACCTCCAAATGTGAAGCCAACGAAAGTTGTGCCTCATGATTAAAAGATAGAAGATCAAAAATTTTGAAAATCCTATTGAGTTATACAAAGTTTATATCCAAAGGTTAGGTTAGCATCCTCAACTATTCACTTTATGCTGTACATCATCATTACCTCATATATCTCATACAATGACCATAACATCCTCGCAGCTAACTGGTGTGTTTTCTACTGCTACAAGTCTTGTTAAAAATTCTACTAGCCTTTCTCAAGCTCAACCACACACACCAATTCATATGGCTCAAAACCCACCACCATAGTAGCAAAGTCAATTCCCAGAATGGAATAGCTCAGGAGCCTTGAATTTACAAGCACAAAATCTATTACCTCAAGCATATCTGAAGGATTTTCCTACTTATGATGGTACTGGTAAAATTGCTTATGATCATATTCAGTATGTGGCTTCTTTGGCTACGATCCATGACATAGTTGAGAAAGACATTATGGTGTAGTTGCTGGTGTTATCGTTGAGAGGGAAATTATTGTATTGGTACCAATAATTGTAACTTGGTACTATTACCTCATGGTATAACTTGGCGGAACTATTGATCAATATTTTCATAAACAAGCCAACCCATTATCCTTGCTGCATCAGTTTACAAAAATTAAAAGACATCCGTAAGAGGATATAGTTGATTTCAATGTCAGGTTCACTCATAGTTGGAAAAGGGTTCCTTATGGTCTTCAGCCTACACATGAAAAATATACATTATACTATATTAGAGCTTTCAATACTGATATTGGCATGGTTGTTCAACAAGCCAATGTGAATATGTTTCCAAAACTATACACATAGGCACAAAAGACCGAGTCATATTTAATCATTATAGGTAAGATTCCCTTAAAAATGACCATGCCTATGCTCCTTGATCTTCCAAAACATTTGTATTCAAGTGTATTTTTGCAACCCATGCCCTCCATGTACCCAATTCCCTCATGGAGCTCAGGTCCACCTCAGATCATTTTGATCCTTATTCCACAACTTTCTGCTCCAAGATTTCTGTAGTTACCCTCTTCAACAATACCACAATTGCCAGAACTCATTCCTTTTCTAGCACTGCTAGTGCCATCAGCTCCACTCTAGTTACCTATGCCACCAACACATCTACCTTTACCATTGCCTCCTATACTCCCCAATCATTATCCCTACATGACGTTGTTACAGGAGGTGAAATCTAATAACTCAACCTTAAGTATAATATAAAATGAGCTGACAATAGTAAGGAAGAAGCAGTATGAAGTTGATTTTTGATGTAGGATATTTTAGACACCATCGATCATGTGGTAGCATACATTCACTAGCAAGGATTTTGAGAGGAACACAATAGTTCTAGTAAACAAAGAAGCTAATGTGTTTGAAAACGCATATTGGTGCATGACATGCAATGATCCTCATTGAGAAGACACATGTATGGTACATCTAAACTATGTACAAACGCTAGTGGAAAGTTCTACTGGTGGCCAAGTGAATATGATAATGGAGGTTGATCATAATTTTATGGTACCTTCTTTGGAGCAGGTCTCAGTTCTTACGAGATCTAGAAAAAAGCTAGTGACTGTGAATCCAGTGGAATTGGAGCCTTTGAAGGTTCCTACATAATCAAAAGTACAAAATGAAAAAGTAAAGCCTCCAAAAAAATCACCTTATACAATGGTGAAACAAAAATATACTATCATGTTGAAGGATTTAATGCCCAAATAGGCAAAGATGAAGGCACCAATTACCTAGCCTATAGTTGCTCCAGAGTAGAATGAGGTGAAAGAACAAGACAAAGAACGCATTCGATATCCATCATTGACTAAACGACAGAGGGTGGAATCTACTCAACAGCACCAGGATAAATACAAGCAGATTATAGAAGAAAGGTCTATAAAATTGTGGAAGAGATGAAAAGGATACCTATGAAAGTTAGCTTATAAAATGATTTGCAGTTACCAGGAAAAGTTGACTTGCTGTAAAAGCATCTTAAGACTGCGAAGGACCAAAATAAGAGTCATTATCAAACTATGTTGGCTCAGATATTCATAACTTCAGTCACTGGAAAGAATAGGCCACCCCCATTCTATTTGTCACTCAAGATGGAGGGGTGGATTGTACACAATTGTATGATCAATTTTGGTTTTGTAACTATTGCCATGCCAAAGGCAGTATATGAAGTAATGGGAATGGAATACACACAAAGTAGTCCATGGGTTTTATAGTTGGACATGACTCCAATCAATATGGTGGGAGTGATAAAGGGTATTCCTATTGTGCTACATAGCATGCTGTAAATCATTGTTATCCAAGAAGTAGTGGTAGTTGACTTGAAGCTATACTTCAGCATGTACCTTTCAAGGGATTTCACGTTGAAATTGGGAGGTTATATCTCCTTGGACTATTCTCATTTGGAAATTCTGCTAAAGGGAAAGAAAATCTGTATTTATAATGTGTAGCACCCAAAATTTGACACAACAATTTGCATTAAAGACAAAAATATCCAAAAATTAACTCAAATAACTTTGCAGCTTATTACCTTGATTATTATGCCTTCCAGATGAGATCATATGGGAGTGAAAATATCATACGTACAATATACAAGATTACAATTGTGTGTATGATATTTGCAATTGTACGTATGATCTTACCCAAAACATAAAAAATCAAAGTAGCAAAATGATAAATCAAGTTGTAACCATTTTTGTCTTTACTTGTGCAACCGAATGGCAGTTATAGGATCGGATCCACCAATCAGTCCTAGCTAGGAAGGAGTTGCAACCTATTCTATTTTTAGCCTATTTTCCCTATTGGTTCATCCTTTTAAATCAAGTATCCCTCCCCTCCAATTTATCCTGACTCTGTAATATAATTTTGCATTTGAATCATTGTAATTTTTGCATTTGTCCTAGTTATTTTATATTTTCTATAGGATCAAACGGTACGATCAGTTATCAGAGCGTATGATCTCATGATCAAAGTTTACGATCTTGTTGCTGCTATATGATCTTGCTAATGCTATACGATCTTGCTTGTAGATCACTTGGGGGAAACTACAAGTGTTGGTTTGCATCTCTTAGCTTCTCATTTGTATGTTTATCACTTAATTTATCATTTCTCTTTATATACAATATTAGATTTAATCATTTACATTATTGGAGTTCACAAAACTACATTAATTTGTATATTTCATCTAATTTAAGGCACATACCTATTAAATATTTGTATTAATGTATTCAGTAGTTCATACATAATCTGATTTCTATATAATAAAGTCTATAGTAATATCATAGTTTTCTATTTTGTACTCTATTCATGAAATTTTAGGTTTCTAGTAAGATCGGATCATCTGATCACTGATCGAAATGTATGATCACAAATCGTACGTACGATCTTGACTAGAATCGTATGATACTACCCTACTGCATATAATTTTGTCTGCTACAAACATTAGAATCTCCATCATACTTCTAGATATATGTCAGAGTTTCAAATTACTTTATAAGCAATGCATAATTCATTAAAGTTCTATTTTTAGTTGTTTTATGTTTACATATGAATCAAAATTGCATATAGATTAGTATAGTTGCATATTAGCCAAAAACTAGGTGATTGTAATATTTTCTAAAAGGAACACATCAAAACAAACTCCAAAACCTAGGCGTGGAAACTACCATAAAATATTTCTTGGTGAACCCTAAACAATCCATCGAAAAATCACCAAAGAAGACACAAACTCAAGTGTATATCTCATAGGTGTAGGCCTATTATTCTCCCATCCCCCTTTGATGCATGCATCCATTAGCCTAGAGGAAAGGAGTACAAGAATTTTAGACCTACATTCTTTGGTGAACCTGACGTGAAAAACATAGGAATATTTCTAATTTATAAAACATAAAAATTACAAACAATAAAAAACAAAAAACAAAAAAAAATCAAATGAGGTCATTAGTTAAATTTGCACATTTTAGAGAATTTAATAGATGGTATATTACAACATTAGAAGAGTTATACTTATAAATGTTAGGGCATTATTTTCAACACAATAAATTTCTTGAATAGTTGGAAACTCTAGTTTACCATCCCAAGAACAGTGGAATGAACTATGGAGAATATTAGAAATCATAAAAACAAAAGAGCCTATGCTTAGAAAAATCATAATATTTGACTTATCTAAAATCCTAGATCCCGAGGTCCGAGGTGTAGACCAATTGGTTCATCCAAACCCCATAAGGGGGCGAAGGTCCAAGGTTCAAATCTTGAGCCTCGTCGGATTGAATGCTTGTCCCTTTCCTGGTGCTTTCAGTGGCATAAAAGGTTTAAAATTATTGTGGCATGGTGGTTATAGGGGCGGACTGCATGAATATCTATGTGGTGGATTCTAGGGCGGACAACGTAGAATACTATGGTGGCCATAAAAAACTAGACAGCCTACCCAAATTCGTGGCGGCTACCAATTCCACCATGTAAATTAAAAAAAAAAAAATCCTTGATCCTAATAGCACCTCTCACTACTTTGACATCCAAAGGGTGTGTGATAGGTGGCTAGCAGATAAGAGAGCTAGTATCTCCTCAGGTATTTATACCTTTTATGATTACCTTGAAAATATTATAATGGTACATAAGTTTCTAGCACACGTAGAAGATCAAGAAATTATTCTAGAAAATAGGAGAATATTTTATAAAGCCCCTAGGGTTGTTCATTACCATGAATATTGTCATGAGCTATACTTTTGTATGCCAGATTATGAAATTGATTGCATCACTATAGCCTATTTATTTAATTTAAATCCAACTTTCAGTTTGAGGAATAACACTATATGACACCAGAGGAACTTAAACCCATTAATGATATATATAGACTCTTTCCAGAAGAATAAGATATAATATTTAAGGCATTATAATTTTTTTTTTTTGCTGCAAAAACATAAAAAAACAAAATATAATATATATTTACATATTTGCATACTTAGTTATTTAGGTATATATATAATATATTTACCCCAAAATTTTAAGCATATATATATATATATATATATATATATATATATATATATATATATATATATATATATATTATATATATATATGCGAGATAAAAATCATAAAACCAAAATACCTAAAGTTTTAAGAAATGGTAAACAAATAGAGACTGATGAACAAGACCAAGAAAAAATTGATGATAGGGTACTCATTGAAGATTATGTACCTTCAAAATATGAAGGTGATAATGAAGAGGATGAAATAGAAGATCCTAATAAACCAACATTAGATGAAAAATGAAATGTTAAATTTGAGTCTCTTAGAAAATTTACCCAATTTATAAAAAACCACATAGAAGAGTTTAATCAAGCATTACAAATTGATAATTCAGGAGAAGGTGATATGGAATCAGGCTTAGAAACTACTTTTTAGATACATACGAATCCATTATCATACATGAATTCAAAATATCAAGATAATTATCAAGTAGGAATATCTAATCAAAACATGATATCTTTAAATCAAAATGTTCAAAAACCAATGGCACAAACATCCAAAATTATTGCTAGTAAAACAAATCCTAAACAAAAAAAACAACCATTCATTTCCATCTTCACTCAAGATCTTAATCAACAAATGTCAAATAAGAAAAAAAACTGAAAAAGTGCAAAATACCAATCATCAACAGAAAGTTCAAAAAAACCAACCTCATAACACTTTGCACAACAATATTTCAGTTGGAAATCCATACACAACAACACCAACTTATCAAATATACAAATCAATTTGGTGGACAATCATAAGGCCTTGAAGACATGGTAAAACAATTAGCCTCATGACTAGATCAAATAGATCCCTACCATCCCTTATATATTAATAGAGAAATGTGTAGTCAACCCTTGTATCCTATTGTGGTCATCCATTCATACCAAAAACACTTACCTATGCATGTCCTCCCGATATATAAAGGAACTAAAGATCCTATTGAGCATCTTCACATGTTTAGGACAACATGTCATGATATTTCTCATGATGACTTGTTATTTTTAAAATTATTTCCTAAAAATCTTGGAGGTATGGCTCTAGAATGGTATTATCAACTACCTACAAATTCTTTAAGGAACTTTGAAGAGACAACATAGATGTTTTTCCACCAATTTAGTTCCTACATAGAGAGGCATGTGACCATTAAGGATTTATAATATTTTAAACAAGGTAAATAAGAGAGTTTTACTGAATTCTTGACTAAGTGGAGACAACTATTAGGAAAACTATATTTTGCATTACCTCATCATGAAATGTTGGACATATTTATTGGTAATTTGCAAGAACTATATTATGAGATTTCTACTGCTATAGTAACCTGCTTTAATCAATCCATTGATCTATATAGGAGGGTAGAAGATGCCCTCATTAGAAGAGGACAATTTAAGAAGAAAGACGAGGACAAAAATTATAATAATAAATATGAGAATAAGCAAGTTGTGGGTGATGGAGTTACTGATAGCAGAAACAACTCAAATGTTAACCTTGCTAAAATTGTAAAGAAATTTGTATTAAAAATTATAGATAATCCACCAAGAGAATTCACAAGATTAAATCAACCCTTAACTATGATTTTACCTCAACTTTTGGAATAAGACTTGATACGGTTACCTGAGGTAAGACAACCAGATACCACTGTAGCTGGATATAGGGTTGATTTACATTATAATTTTCACCAAGTAGATGGAAATTCTACAAATTCTTGTAAAAGGTTAAAGCATATGCTACATGAATTGATTGAAAAGGGTAATATGGAATACAACAATTTCCTACAAACAATAATACCCAAAATAATACCCAAAAACAAACCAATCAAAATGCAAATCAAAACTTAGATATTTTCCAACATCCCTTACCTAAACATGGTAAAGAAGCAGTAAACCAAGTAGATCATCACAATGTTCCTCATCCAACTTGGTATGTAGGAACCATTAGTAGCTTCATTCCACAACAAGATTTGCAAACCTCATATGTACCTACTTTATTTGTAGTCACAACTAGACCAATACAATATTTTCAATCTTTATCTTCAAAGGATACCAAAAGTGACATAAAAAGTGAAACAAGAAGTGAACTAGAAATTGCCTCAAATAGTTCTGAGAATGAATTAGATCAGGTTGTTACCATTACAGATTCATTAGTTCCATAAGAACCATTCCCTAGGAGAATGACTATTCTACCATCATCTCAACAAATGCTTACAAATGAACAAGAAGAAACTACTAGAGCTCATTTTGGTTATTTGAGAAATAATAATGTTGTAGGTACTATTGGAGCCAATACTAGACATCAAATCCAAAATCAAAACTCTCAACTGCAAACTGAAACCCAAAATGAGGAAAAAAAATCCATTTGTATTAAAGACACCAACAAAATGGAATAATATATCAAGTTCACAACATAAACCTACCTATGATATTAATGATTAACTAGCAAATATCACAGCTAGAATTTCTCTTTTGGATATTTTGAGAGATTCATCTATCCATAGAGAAGAATTAATGAGTACATTAAATAAAATGATGATACTACAAAATATAGAACACGATGCTATGGTTAATGTTGTAAGCTCTAATGAAACAAATTACATAGATTTTTTAGATAAGGATATTCCTCCTCAAAGGATCTATAGAGATAATCCTCTATACATCATAGCATTAATTGGGGTTGTAGGTGTAAAAAGAGTTTTAATTGATAATGGATCATAATTAAATAAATGCACATATGACTTTTTCCAAATATTTGAATTTAGGAATGAAGATCTAAAAATGATTAAAATGATTATTAAATCATTTAATGATGAAACTCAAGAAACACGTGAAGTGTTATCGATTCCATTAAAAGTTGGTCCAAGGATTTTGGATACGATCAGGTTTATTGTACATTGTCCTGCATCGTATAACATACTTTTGGATCAACATGATGCGAGTGGTACCCTCTACATTACTTTAGTGTGTAAAGTTTAAATTTAAAAATCAGCTAGTTACTATACATGGTGATCCTAGACCATTTGATATGTGTGCCATGGTAGAACCAATAGGAGTTCCATTTTGTCCTAATATGTCATCAACACGTCCTAATACACCTTCATCATATAAAAATACACCATCTAAATATACAACTAAAGAAAATAGTCCCTCTACTTCATATCCTACTTCAGATGAAGTATTGCTAGATTTATCTTTGATACTCACATATTCAAAATAAAATAATAATTTTTCCACTCAAGACTCCCTTATGTTAGCTAAATTACCACCATATCCCCGAATGATGGGTTTACCATGAAAATTGGAAAGTATCTATCAGGTTGGGAGTTGTGCCTTTGTCTACGCATGGTATGATTATGGCAAAATTAATATTGAGTATCACAATTGATCAAAATGGTTTTTCTAAATCTTATTTTTCTAATGGATATATAAAATCAAAACAAATGATTTTTGATATGGGTTACAGAGGTAAAGGTTTAGGACCTATTGAAAATGGAATACAAGAGCCTTTGGAAGTTGAATAATGGCTTTCCCGATGTGGTATTGGCTACATTCCTACAAAAACCCCACCATTTCCATATAAGGATGATGATCACCTTATGACATATGAAGAATATTTACCACAAAAAGAATTGTTTAAATCAATAATAAGGATATCTTCATGTAATATGTTATCAATAGCATACCCAGACATGATCGCTGAACTAGATTAATATTTGGAGGGAGATATTTTTCATGATGTTTTTGTTGATGAAGTTTTAAAGAACCAATTTTATTTTTATGGATCTATACCATGTATAGCCCATGTTGAAGCAATTACTCCTCAATAAGAGTTAGAAAAACTAAATTTAGAGGAATTACAAGAAATGGGGATGTCACCAATACCACCCAAAGTTTAAAGAGAATCAAATATTATGGTATAAAATGTTTTACAAGTTAACATTAGGATAGAGGAAAACCCTCGCATGGTCAAAATTGGAGCAGAATTAAGTGAATAAAAATATAAATAATATGTAGCATTTATCACATAGTATGTTGATGTTTTTGCTTGGATATATGCAACTATGTTAGGCCTAGATCCTTCTTTGGTCATGCACCATCTAGGAGTGCGCCCTAATGCAAAACCTGTAAAGCAAAAACGTAGGAAAATGCATCCCAAAGTAGCACTACTAGTTAAAAATGAGTTATACAAACTTTTGAATGTAAATTTTATCCAAGATATTGATTATGTTGAGTGGATATCAAATGTTGTTCCAAAGGCTAAAAATTAAGCCACTAAAGTTAGGGTTTGTACTAATTTTAGAGATATTAATGAGGCATGCCCTAAGGATGATTTACTTCTCTCTAATATGGATCAAATCATAGATTTTACAATCAGGAGTGGGATGTTATCCCTCGTGGATGGTTTTTCAAGATATAACCAAATTAGAATAGCTCCTGAAGGCCAACCCAAAATAGCTTTTATTACACCTTGGGGTACCTTTTGTTGGAAAGTAATACCTTTTGGTTTAAATAATGCAGGAGCCACATATCAAAGAGCTATGACATACATCTTTCATGATATGATGTATGATATTCTGCATTATTATGTAGATGATATTATAGCTCATTCAACTAAATAAGAAGAGCATATCAATGATTTGAGAAATTTTTTTGATATATTAAGCGAACATTTGATTCACTTAAATCCTAACAAATGTGTATTTGGAGTTAAATTAGGAAAATTATTGGGGATTATTGTTTCTATGTGTGGTATAGAAATAGATCCTCTCAAAATTAAATCTATCCTTGATATACCATGATGTAGATCACGTTACACTAACAACACCAAACAAATGATACACAGGTGTTTTTCCTTTGAACCAATCAGAGAATCCAACCTTTCATTACTTTCATGCCAAAATCAGGATACAAGAGAAGAAGCCCCTTTACAATTTCGAAAATTCCCTCAAATACCCTATTTTCCCTTTTTCCCACCTAAAACCATTCAAATTGAAATTTGAATTTTGGGGGCAACTTGTCGAGGTCATAACTTCGCACTCGTTGACCCGATTGACTATTACAACATGTTTTTGAAAACGGCATGAAACGAGCTAAGCGGGACAATTTAAACTAGTTTTACTAGTTTTACAAATTCCTCAAATTCCAAAAATCCTCAAATTTGACCTCTAAGACCTTCAAAAATCTCCTACAAGTTAAACTAGTTTTACTAGTTTTACAAAATAAAATAATAAAAAAAAATTACAATTTTTTTTTCGGGTGATGCAAGATCACTCTTACACCACTGGATGCTCCTGCATCAAACACCCAGGGTAATTTTGAGAAGTGACCTTCACTTCTCTATTTTTGGAAGAAAACCAAGGCGTTCAACCTCAATCTTCGACAACCAAGATGAATATTCAACAGGTATACCTTTCCACTTAACTAGATATTCTGCATACTGCCTATTTCTGGTACTTTTCCCAATGCATGTATCCAGGATCTCTTTTATCTCTTTTGTATCTGGAGTAGATTCTGGAATATTCCACAATTTTGCTACTGGTTCCTCACCATTGTCTCCTTCATGGTATTCTACCAAATCTAAAATGTTAAAAATAGGTGATATGTTAAGCCCACTTGGCAATTCCACTTCATATGCATTGCCTTAATCTTGTTTTTCTATGATTTTGCATGGTCCAAAATTCTTCATCTTCAACTTGTTATAGGTTTTAGTAGGAAACCTTTCTTTTCTCAGATGGACCATAACTTCATCTCCCACTTCAAATTCCTTAAATTGTCGCTTCTGGTCTGCCCTTGTCTTATATTGAGTATTCATCTTAGTAATATGCTTCTTCACTTCTTCATGCAAGCTCTTCAGATGCTCTGCAAAGTCCTCAACCTTAGCACTGCACTTTTCCCCTGTATCCATCCTCCTCAACTCATAAGCATTTCTTGGACTGCTCCCATATATTATCTGGAATGGAGATTTGTTAGTAATCTTGTTGATAGAATTATTGTATGCAAATTCCACCTGTGGCAAAACCAAATCCCATCCCTTGGGCTTATCTCCTATCAAGCATCTCAATATATTACCTAGACTTCTATTCACCACCTCTATTTTTCCATCAGTCTGTGGGTGGTATGCAGAACTGAATTTCAAATCTGTCTTCAATTTCTTCCACAAGGTTCTCCAGAAATACCCAACAAACTTGGTATCTCTGTCAAAAACTATACTCTTTGGTATACCATGAAGTCATACCACTTATTTGAAAAATAAACCTACAACATGAACTGCATCATTATTTTTCTGGAAAGGAATAAAATGTGCCATATTTGAAAACCTATCAACCACCACAAATATGGAGTCATTTCCCCTTTGTGTCCTTGGTAGGCCAAGAAAAAAATCCATGCTGATGTCCTCCCATGGTCTCTCTGGTATAGGTAATGGCTGATATAATCCAGTGTTTTGTCTCACACCCTTCACCATCTGGCATACTCTGCAACTTTGCACAAACCTCTTCACATCTTGTTGCAATTTGGGCCAATAGTAGTTCTCACTAACAAGGGCAATGGTCTTATCCCGACCAAAGTGTTCATCCAACCCTCCACTATGTTTCTCCTTGACTAGATTCTCCCTCATTGAACTCCTTGGAATGCATAATTGATTTCCTCTAAACAACATTCCATCTTGGATTAGAAAATCCAACCACTTAGTCCTATCCAAAGTAATAGGTGCCAAGCAAGCCCTCCAAGCCTCTACAAAATTAGGATCTTCAGGGTACAAACCCTTAAGTTCGTCAAACCCTACAACTTCCACCTTCATTTCTATCAACAAACATTGCCTTCTACTTAAGGCATCTGCAACTCTATTTGACTTTCCACTCCTATGCTTCAACACAAAGGTATAACTATGTAGAAACTCAACCCACTTCAAGTGCCTCTAATTTAGCTTCCCTTGGCTATTAATAAACTGTAAGGCCTGATGATCAGTATATAGAACAAACTCTTTTGACAACAAATAATGCCTCCAATTCTTTAATGCATGAACTATAGCATAAAACTCTTGATCATAAACTGAATACTTCTTCCTAGCATCATTGAGTTTCTCACTAAAATAAGCAACATGTTTACCTTCTTGACTCCATATAGCTCCTATGACACTACCACTAGCATCACAATCTACCTAAAATACCTTATTAAAATTTGGAAGTGCCAAAACAGGTTGCTCTGTGACCTTCTTCTTCAACATATCAAAGCTCTTATCTGCTCCTAAGGTCCACTTAAATTCTTTCTTATCCCCTCTGATTGTTTCTGTAAGGGGTGCACAAATACTACTAAAATTTCTAATGAATTTTCTATAAAAACTTTCTAGACCATGAAATGATCTTACCTCAGTTATGCTTCTTGGAGTAGGCCATTCGATGATAGCCCTCACCTTTTCTGGGTCCATTTTTAGACCTTCGGCTGAGATGACAAATCCCAGATACACTAACTCCTTCTTCACAAAACTACACTTCTTTAAATTTATCAACAACTGCTCCTCCCTCAGCTTCTCAAAAACCCTTCTAATATGCATCAGGTGCTCTTCTAGGGTCCTGCTAAATATTAAAATGTCATCCAAATATACAATGACAAATTTTCCTAAAAACTCTTTTAATACCTCATTCATCATCCGCATGAATGTGCTTGGCGCATCGGTTAGCCCAAATGGCATGACCAACCACTCATACAAACCCTCTCTGGTCTTGAAGGCTGTCTTCCACTCATCTCCTTCTTTGACATGAATCTGATGGCACCCACTCTTCAGGTCAATCTTTGTGAAGTACTTGGCTCCACTCAAACAGTCCATAATATCATCCATCCTTGGAAATGGAAATCTATATTTTATGGTGATCTTGTTAATATCTCGAGAGTTTGTACACATTCTCCACTCTCCATCTTTCTTTGGTGCTAGTACTGTAGGTATTGCACATGGACTCAAGCTCTCCCGAATCAGTCCCTTTTTTAGCAACTCTTGGACTTGCCTGTTTAGCTCCTCACTTTCTACAGGAGTCATTCTATGGGCTGCCTTATTGGGTAAAATAGATCCCGGTACCAAATCTATATGGTGATTGATCTTCCTCACTGGTGGTAAACCCTCAGGCACATTATCTGATATAATATTTGGAAATTCTTCTAACAGAGCTAAGACTTCTACTGGGGTATCTTTGCATTCTTCTTCCCTAACTCTAGGAATTAATGCATAGCACATATGCTCATGCTTCAAACCATCCAAAAATGTTCTCCCTTCAACTAAATAGATTCTAGAACTGCTACATACCTTTTCATCCACCTCCTTCAAGGGCTTCAACTTATGGTGCACTCCATTATTTGTCAAGGAGTAAGTGTTGGCACGACCATCATGCACTGCACATCGATCAAACTGCCATGGCCTTCCCAACAAAAAATGGCAAGCATCCATAGGTAGGATGTCACATAAGACCTCATCATGGTAATTCCCAATATTAAATTTTACCAAGCATTGCTCACTGACCAAAACCCTATGGTCCTTCTGTAACCACATAATCCGATATGGATGCGGGTGTCTCTTCCTCTCTAATTGTAATTTGGTAACCATTCCTTCTGAAACTAGGTTATTTGTGCTACCATTGTCTATGATAATATTACAGATCTTACCTGCACATTTACACCTTGTGTGAAATAAGCTCTTCCTCTGATCTGGGTCTCTCTCCTCATTCAACAAGGCTCTCCTTGTGATTAGCACTTCTCCTCTTTCTACTTCTTCAGAGTGCTTAGATTCGGCACCTTCATCAATGACTTCAGCTCAAGAATTACCTTTAGGCCTCCTATTTGTCCTTTCTTGGTGTTGTGGACACTCATATGCTCGATGTCCTTCTTCGCCACAATGGAAACAAGTTCCACAAAATCCTCCTCTTCCAAACCCTCATCCAGACCTTCCTCTTCCTCTCTAGTAACCATTGTTCTGATCACGGGGGCGATAAGCATTATCCCCCTTTTGGTCTTGACTATATCTAGCTTCTCCATTCTTCTTATAATCATCATTTCATCCCCCATTTATTCTTCCACTAGTTCTTCCACCATGAACTTCCTCTTTGCTTGCTCTCAAACCTTCTATTCAGCTTCTCTTCAACCCTTAGGGAAAATTGGTAAGAATCCTCTATGGTGGTCATCCTGACCAGACTTAACTCCTCTTGAATACTTGCTCGTAACCCATTAATATAACGGGCTACCTTCTCCTTGTTGGCCTCTGAATGGCCTGTTTTGATTACAATTTTATAAAACTCCTCTGTGTATTCTTTAACAAACTTACTTGATTGACTCAAACCTTGCATTTTCTTTAGTAGATCCAACTCATAGTCACCTGGGATGAACTGCCTCTTCAGCTTCTCCAACATCCGCTCCCATTTTGTTATCCTTTCTTTTCCTCTTTTATTTTTTTCTAGCTGCACTCCCTTCCACCATATGCTAGAATGACCCTTCAGCTTGGTATTAGCAAACTTGACCCTATTAGGATCTTCAACCTCCTCATACTCAAAGTATTCTTCCAAATCATTGATCCAGTCAATCAACTCCTCTGGATAAATATTTCCAGAATACGTAGAAACCTCCATCTTTGGTATCTTTCCAATATGAGATATGGCTCTGTATATAAACCTGGCTTGTGCAGGATCTACTGCCTCTTCTTCTTCAACTTCATCTTCACTACCTTCTTCTCTCCTTGGCTTAAACCCTCTACACAGCTCTTCTTGCAGAGCCTGAACTTGCCTTTGCAAAGCTCTAAAATATTCCTCTGGAACCATATTTCTCCCACCACCATGGTTTCTTTGTGGAGGTATTCTGCTCACTTCTCTCACAAACCCTAACCATAGATCTTGGTGTAAACTGCCTCACATTCGGTGATATGTTTACACACTCAGGAACTCCCGCTCTGATACCACTTGATGTAGATCACGTTACACTAACAACACCAAACAAATGATACACAGGTGTTTTTCCTTTGAACCAGTCAGAGAATCCAACCTTTCATTACTTTCATGCCAAAATCAGGATACAAGAGAAGAAGCCCCTTTACAATTTTGAAAATTCCCTCAAATACCCTATTTTCCCTTTTTCCCACCTAAAACCATTCAAATTGAAATTTGAATTTTGGGGGCAACTTGTCGAGGTCATAACTTCGCACTCATTGACCCGATTGACTATTACAACATGTTTTCAAAAACGACATGAAACGAGCTAAGCAGGGCAATTTAAACTAGTTTTACTAGTTTTACAAATTCCTCAAATTCCAAAAATCCTCAAATTCAACCTCTAAGACCTTCAAAAATCTCCTGCAAGTTAAACTAGTTTTACAAAATAAAATAATAAAAAAAAAAATTACAATTTTTTTTTTTAGGTGATGCAAGATCACTCTTACACCACTGGATGCTCTTGCATCATACCACCACCTAAAAACATATCAAAATTAAGAATTTTACAAGGTAAATTATAGTCTATCCATCATTTTATTGATAAATTGGTAGATAAAATAGGACCTTCTCTTAAATTACTTAAGAAAAACTTCACATTTCAATGGGATGAGGGCTATCAAGAAGCTTTTGAGAGTCTTAAACAGTATCTTCTTACCCCTCTAGTGCTTGTTCCTCCTAGACCTGATTGTCCATTTATTTTATATATTTGTGCTTCGAAACTTGCACTTGGAGCTATGTTGGCTCAAATTGATGATGAAAAGAAAGAAAAAACCACATATTATATAAGAAAAACATTAATAAGTTATGAAACCCGCTATAATCCACTAGAAAAAATTGTTTAGCAGTTGTGTTTTCTACATAAAAGTTGTGTCATTGTATGCTTAGTCATAAAAAATATGTCATAGCTAAGTATGATCCATTAAGGTACTTTATGAGTAGATCTTACTTGTCATGGCACACAACTAAGTGGGTTGTTGCTCTAAGTGAATTTGAAATTATATTTATTGGTCAAAAATATATTAAAGGCCAAGTTATAGTTGATCAGTTAGCTGCTGCACCTTTAGAGTCTACTCACCCTATAACTATAGAATTTCCTGATGAGTGCCTTAAATTAGAAGAAGATTTGTCTGAGTCATGGTATTTGCATTTTGATGGAGCTAGATGCATGAGTTGTGTAGGTACTGGTATTATATTAATATCTCCACAAAATCACCTTATCCTTTTGTCTTTCAAATTACAATTTGCTTATACTAATAATACTGCAAAGTATGAGGCTCTAATCCTTGGGTTACAAGTAACTTTAGTCTTAAAAATTAAAATAATATTAGTCTTTGGATATTCTCATATTGTGATAAATCAAATCAATGAATTTTATTAGACATAATTTGAGAAGATCTGCCCTTATAAGGAGTATGTTTTTAAAATTATTTCATTGTTTGAGAAAGTAATTTTAGAAGCCATCCCACGCACTATCAACCGTACTACTGATGCCATGGCTATAGTTGCTTATCTATTACCTTTGGAGTTGGATGATGAGTATGATACTATAATTATTCACCAACTCCAAGAGCCTGCTTCCTCTAAATAATGTTTAGATACATTATATTTTTTTCTAATTAATGAAACAACCCCAAAGCCTTGGTATATAGATGTCTTTAATTTTCTTCAAAATGGAACCTTTGCAAAAGGATTAGATAGGAACCAACATAGGTAATTAAGTAAGTGAGTTGTTTGCTTTGTAATTTTTGGTAATACCCTATATAAAATATCCTTTGAAGGTATCCTATTAAGATGTCTTAATTTAGAAGAGTCTAAGAAAGCCTTAAGTGAAGCCCATGATGGATCCTGTGGAGGACACTTTAGTAGAAGTTCCATTGCTAAGAAACTCCTTCGAATGGGATATTTTTGGACTTCCATGGAAAAGGACACTAATTATTATGTGCATAATTGTGACAAGTGTCAAAGACATGCAGACCTTGTTCACGACCCTGCTCAGGAAATTCAAGCTATTTCATCTCCTTGGCCCTTCTCTAAATGGGGTTTAGATATTATTGGTAAAATTAATCCTATTTCATCTGATGGTCATAAATTTATCATAACAACAACAAAATATTTCACAAAGTGAGTATAAGATATGCCATTAGCTTGTTGCACAAGAGTCCAAGTTTCTGAGTTTATCTTTAATCAAATCATATGTAGATTTCGGATTCCATCAACTCTCATATCAGATAATAGAACATGTTTTAAGAACAAAGATGTTAAGGAATTATGTCAAAAATACAAAATTCAGCATAGATGGTCTACTCCTTATTATACACAAGGAAATGGTCATGCTAAAGCATCAAATAAAACCTTAATCAAAATCCTGAAAATATTGGTTAATAAATCAGACTATGACTGGAACATGCAATTATATCCTACCTTATGGGCCTATCGAACTAGTGTTCATACTCCGACAGGTGCCTCACATTTTGTCTTGGTTTATTGTGTTGAAGTCATTTTTTCATTTGAGTTAGAAGTTCCTTCTCTAGCTCTCTTACTTCAGGATGTTGAATTAGGGGACAAATATTACATTGGCAGACTAAGTCAGCTAGAATTTCTAGATAAAAAATGTATTCATGCCCTAGATCATCTTCACTCGTACCAAGAGAAAACCAAAATATCATATGCCAAGAAAGTCCATTATCAATATTTTGAAATAAGTGATTTAGTACTTAAAGAAAATCAAAAGAATACAAATGCTAGGGAAGATTTAAAAGGTAAATTTCAACCTAATTGGCTTGGACCATTTGTCATCACTGCTAAATTTGGATCAGGTGCATATCACTTCACCACCTTAGAAGGAAAAATAACTTAGGGAGCCAATGAATATTACGCATCTCAAAATATAAAATGCCTAGAAAAAAAAGTTCCATTTATGTACATACTTGTAAATAACTTCTTCATAACTTAGTTTGTAATTCTCATATTATAAAAATACCAAAAAAATAAAAAAAACATAAAAATTTCCAAAAATATTTCAAATTGTTAAAATATTGTTCTTTGCATCAGTGTGTGTTGTTTTTCCAAAATTCATGTTATATTTTCTTTAATTTTGGATAAATTCAAAACTTATCTTGAACCATACACTTAATTTACATTTTTCATAATGTTGATTTTGTCGCTTTGATTACAAATTTATCTTATATTGAAAAGCACTATTACTTCATTAAACAAATTTTGAGTTTTAGGAAATGATCTTACTACTTCTTTAACCAAGAACACATTTTTACATCTTAAATATGATTTGTTGCAAATTTGAAAAGGATACTATATAGTTGTCTTAGTTCCTTAAGTGAAAAGTTTCCCTTGCTATCCTATTATGCGCATGGTCTAGAATACTAAGGTCTAGAAAAAGGGCAAGCTCCCTTCCTATCCACATAAAATCCCTTGCTCTACGTCTACTCTAGGTAAGTATCCAAGAAAAAATTAAGAAAAAGAAAAAGAGAAAAAGAAAAGAAAAAGTAGTTCTACTACAAAAAGCAATAAAATCCCCTTGTTCAAAAATGGATAAGAATCCATTCTTCAAAAATCAAAAGAAAAGAAGGGGGTAGTGAGCTTGAATCCTTGGAATTCCCCAGTTATTCAAAATTTGTGAGGTAAACCCCATAACAAGTGGTTTGTGTCCAACCTTCTTGACCTTGGGTAATCCCTTTCATGTGGCGACATGTCTGTCACATTAGCAACCTTTTGTACAAAACAATATTTTCTTGTGGATTATCTAGATTTTGATAACTTGACTTACATAGTAGTTCGGTACAATGGCATGCACAAAATCATGATAAATTAACATCTCACTTGCACACACATTGGTTCATAAAAGTTTTCTTGTATCACTACCTTAAAATTGGTAAATTAATTTCACAAGCATACATTTGATCCTTGAGATATTTTGAATCATTGTGTCAAATCAAGATGGATAATGAACTCACTTATCACACATTGGTTCTTGATAAATTTGATTTTGTCTTAGAAATAATTTAAAATATTTCTTTGAAATTTGTTAGACAACATTAGTTCATCATTTATATTTCAAAAAAGTTTTTCAAAATATCCAAAAGCAATTTATTTAAAAAGAACTCATAGTACAAAATAATTTATTGCCTTTTTGACTTCGTGATGATGGTATAATTCCTAGGAATTATTCTTCTCAAAATTTTACACTAGGAATTCTATGCCTAGCGCAAGTCATATTTCTCAATTTTTAGGTCTATAAAATTCCATATTTATTAATATTATTAAATATGTGATACAAATGATTTGCTACATATCAACCTATATCTTAAAGAATAAAAAAATTTCATATCATCATGCATTACATTTTGACTTCGCGATGATGGTATAATTCTTAGTAACTATTGTCCTCAAAATTGTCACACTAAGAACTCTATACCTAGCGCAAGTCATCCTTCCCAATTTTTCATGCTTAAATCACATCATTTTCACAAACAATAACTTTTATCAAAATATTTCTTAAAATTCAATTTTTTTTCAAAACAAAAATCAAACATCCTCTTTTATCATCATAAGCCTCAAGATTATACTTGAGCACCACAAAAACATTTCTATTATTAGCAATAAAAAGTTACTCACAATAGGATTTGCTTCATGACCTAGAAAGCACCGATCTCCACCAATGATCATATAACAACACAACATCCTCCGAGGAACATTGCTAATCCCTCTATTTTCATCATTTTATAAAAACATTTTTTCAAACCCATCTATAAAAAAATTGAATCATAAATAATTTTAAGCATGATCAAAACACTTAAATCAAAAGCATGATTATAAGAAATTTAAACATCATAAAAATTCAATCAAATGCAATCAAATCATACAAAGTAACATAATAAAAAAGATAAATATATCTTAAAAGTCTATATACAAACTAAATTCATACTGGTATGCCACAATGTCCAACATCGGCATACTCAATCACCAAAAATACAGTACAAAAATAATCCCCACATATATAAACCCCTATCCTCTAGAAGCCCTAGAACTCTGGGCATCATCATCTCCACCAGGGGTCATGGTTCTAGGAATACCCTGATCTTGTAGTAGTGGCTATCCTATATGTCGATCGATATCTTGAGTGACTCGAAGTCTCAGGTATGTCAAGAATCAGAGGCTCTAGGTGCATCTGATCTGCGGATACTGTTGCATGATATAAACCCTGATAGAAACCTACTAGCTGAAGCACCCGAGTTAATGCTTACCTTGAGAGCTTCGTCTCCTGCCTAGACCAAATTGATACGATGGAGAGCATTCACCATGTTTTCTACAGAGCTCCAGAGCAACAAAGACAAATAACAAATGAAGTGAGTTTTACCCTTCTTTCTATTTTAAAGTTATTTACCTTTAATGCAAAAAATTTTGAGTTTTTATTAAAATAAAATATTTGACGTAAAAACTCAAAGGGGATATAACACCTAATGTAGTTCATAATAAAACTTCAAATTGCAAAATTTTTTGTGCAAAAAATTTTTGATTTCTCATAAAGCATGTTATTCTTTTCTTTAACACATTTTAAAAAAAAATGCACTAAATAGGGGGCAAAATGTAGCACCCTAAATTTGACACAAACAAATTTACATTAAAGATAAAAATATACAAAAATTAACTCGAAGTCTCGGGTATGTCAAGCATCAAAGGCTCTAGTTACCTCTAATCTATGGATACTGTTGCATGATATAAACCCTGATAGAAACCTACTAGCTGAAGCACCCGAGTTAATGCTTACCTTGAGAGCTTCGTCTCCTGCCTGGACCAAATCGATACGATGGAGAGCATTCACCATGTTTTCTCCAGAGCTCCAAAGCAACAAAGACAAATAACAAATGAAGTGAGCTTTACCGTTATTTCTATTTTTAAGTTATTTGCCTTTAATGCAGACAATTTCGAGTTTTTATTAAAATAAAATATTTGACGTAAAAACTCAAAGGGGGTATAACACCTAATGCAGTTCACAATAAAACTTCAAATTGTAAAAGTTTTTGTGCAATAAATTTTTGCTTTCTCATAAAGCATGCTATTCTTTTCTTTAACACATTTTTTCAAAAAAATGCACTAAATAAGGGGCAAAATTTAGCACCCTAAATTTGACACAAACAAATTTGCATTAAAGACAAAAATATACAAAAATTAACTCAAACAACTTTGCAGCTTGTTACCTCAATTTTTATGCCTTCTATATGAGATCATATGGAAGTGAAGATCGTACGTACGATATCCGAGATCATATGTATGATTGTGCTTATGATCTCTACAATCGTACGTACAATATTACCCAAAATAGAAAACTCAAAGTAGCAAAATGACAAATCATGTTGCAACCATTTTTGCATTTACCTATGCAACCATATGGTAGTTATTGGATCGGATCCGCCGATCAGTCCTAGCTTGGAATGAGTTGCAACCTATTCTATTTCTAGCCTATTCTTCTGTGTTGGTTCATACTATTTAATCAAGCATCCCTCCCATCGAATATCTCCTAACTTCGTGATATAATTTTACTTTTGAATCGCTACAATTTATGCATTTTTCCTAGTTATTTTTTGTTTTGTATAGGATTAGAGGATACAATCAGTGATAAGAGTGTACAATCTCATGATCAGAGCATAATATCTTGCTTCTGTTGTACGATATTGCTTGAAGATCACTTAGGGGTAAATCCAAGTGTTGGTTTGCATCTCTTAGCTTCTCATTTTCATGTGTATCACTTAATTTATCATTTTCCATTATATACAACATTAGATTTAATCATTTGCATTCTTGGAGTTCACCAAACTATATTCATTTGCATATTTCATCTAAATTAAGGCACATACCTATTAAATATTTGTATTAATGCATTCAATAGTTCATACATAATCTAATTTCTATCTAATAAAGTCTGTAGCATATCCTAGTTTTCTATTTTGCACTCTATTCATGAAATTGTAGGTTTTTGTAAAAATCGGATCATCTGATCACTAATCAAACGATACGATCATGGATCGTACATATGATATTGAATAAAATTGTATGATACTACCCTTATTCATATGATATTTTTCCTACAAAAATCATAATCTTCATCAGACTTTCAGATGCAGGTCAGAGTTTCGAATTAATTTATAAACATTGCATAATTCATTAAAGTTCTGTTTTTCATTGTTTTTTGTTTACATATTGAATCAAAATTGCATATAGATTGGCATATTTTCATATTGGCCAAAAAATAGGTGATTGTGAGATTTTATAAAAGGAACACATAAAAAAAAACTCCAAAACCTAGGCATGTAAACTGCCATAAAATGTTTCCTGGTGAACCCTAAATAATTTGTTAAAAAATCACAAAAGAAGACATGAAATCAAATGTCTCTCTCCAAGGTGTAGACCTATCATTATCCCATTCCCCTTGGAGGTATGAATCCATTAGCCTGGAGTAAATGAGTGTGAGAATTTTAAACCTACATAATGAAAAGCCATCAAATTTTTATATTGAAAACTTGGAATAAGAAGAAAAATATCCAGGTGCAATCAACATGATGACTGAGGAATTAGAGGAATTGCTTGGTGAACTCTATCATGAATATGAGTTCTCTCTCATATATTTAAATGTGATGTTTGAAATGGATATCATTTGTTATATGATAACCAAGACTGATGATTTGATGGAGGAAGCATTTGGTGAACTCCATCTTGAAGATGAGTTCTCTCTCATGGATTTCAATGCGATGGTTGAAATGAATATCGATTGTTATATGATAACCAAGCCTGAGAAGTCTACAAAAAAAAACCCTGAGGCCCCAGACCCCATTGAAAATCAATTGTGGAAGTTGTATTTTGATGGTGCTAGGTGTAAAAATGGTGCAAGGTCTAGTATTGTTTTGATTTCCCCTATGGGATTATAAAAGACTTATTCTTATAGGTTGACTTGGAGTTGCACGAATAATGTAGTCGAATATGAGGTATTGTGTCTTGGATTAAGAAAGGCTGAAAATTTGGGCATTAAACAATTGGAAATTTTTGGTGACTCTGAGCTTATTATCAATCAGACCACCAAAAAGTGTGTGTCTAAGAAACATTACCTAAAATCCTATCACAACAAAGTATGGGATTTGTTTGAATCCTTTACAACCTTGAACATTCAGGAAATTTCTCGAGAGCAGAACAAACATGTAGATATTTTAGCTTCTCTTGGTGCAAACTATTCTCCAGTGGAGCAAGTAGTCAGAAAACCTAAAATTGTCAGGGTGATCTATAGGCCCTCAGTCCCTGATAAGAACCTCTATTGGCAAGTATTTGAAAATGATGAGAAAATAATTAACTTTATGATCAAAGAAGTTGCAAGTGCGGATGATAGAGTACTTGTCGGAGAAGAGATGGAGGGAATGATTCAGTTGAAGAATAATCACATTCCAAGGGGACTGATTTCATTGGAGAGTTTATTCAACCAAAATGATAGGGTTGAGAAGCACAGGATCAAGGTGGATGCAAAGGAGTATAAGGAGTTGCAGCTCAAACCTAAAAAGATCATCAAAATTGGGATTGATTGCATGCCAAAAGAGTTAGAAGACATCAAGAACTTGTGTTATGAGTACCCCAACATTGTTGCATGGAGCTATCAGGATTTGAAAGGATATGACCAGAACGTAATTCAGCATACCATTGAGCTACAAGAGGGGGTAAAGCCTTTTCGATAAAACAACAGTGCCCTGTCAATCCCAAGATCGAAGTGCTCATGAAGGTGGAACTATTAAAGATATTGGAAGCAAAGATAATATACCCAATTAAGCACTCAACATGGGTGGCGAACCTGGTGTGGGTACGAAAGAAGAATGGAGATATCCAACTTGTGCATCAATTTTCAGAACCTGAACTAGGCATCACTAAAGGATCATTACCCTCTATCACAGATTGACCAAATCCTTCATGTGGTTGTCGATGCACAAATATTTTCATTGTTGGATGGTTTCTCTGGTTATAACCAGATATGGGTGAAATATGAAGACCAACATAAAACGATGTTCACTACCAAGTGGGGTACTTTCACCTATCAAAGGATGCCATTTGGTCTTTCAAATGTTGGCACTACCTTTCAGAGAGCCATGGACATCACTTTTGATGAGTTGTTGAATAGGATTATTGTAATCTATCTTGATGATATGACTGTGTTTTCACATCGTAGAGAAGACCACGTTTCTCATTTGAGGCAGGTGTTTGAGAAATGTCGTGAGTTCGGGATTTCTATAAATCCAAAGAAGTCAATATTTATTGTCAAAGAAGGAAAATTGTTGGGTCATGTGATCTCACAAGAAGGACTAGCTATTGACCCCACAAGAGTTGAGGTACTCTTGAAGCTACCATTGCCTGCTAACAAGAAGGACCTACAATATTTCTTTGGTCAAATAAATTTCATTCACAAGTTTATTGTTGACTTTGCTCAAGTGGTGAAACCCATGACTGAGCTCTTAAAAAAGAATGTCAAATTTAAATGGATGGAGGCAAGAAGATGAGCTTTTTAGGAGATCAAGGAAAGAATTACCCAAGCTCCAGTTTTGATCAATCCTGATTATTCAAAAGACTTCATTCTCTATGCAGTAGGAGAGCAAGAGAGTTATGCTATAGTTTTGACATAGAAGAAAGAAGATGGAGATGAAAATCCCATTGCCTTTCTGAGCCAAGTCATTGCACCTCACCAGGAGAAATACAATTTCATTGAAAAATAGGTGTACGTGGTGATGAAATATTTGAAGAAGTTTCGACACTTTGTCTCACAGAGCAAAATGGTCGTTTATGTTATACACCCTGATGTCCGAAACTTCATTCTCCAGGGAGAACTAGGTGACAAAAGAGTAGGCTGGGTCTCAAAAATTCAAGAATATGATGTGGAGATCCAACCGAAAAATCTAGTTCATGGTGAGCGAGTCCTATGTCAGGAGTTGGCCAAAAGCGCAGTATCCGAATCATTGGGTATAGTGCAGAAAGAAGATACCATCGAAAGTGTTTGTGCAAATCGTACTGCGAGCGATCATGACTGGACAGAAGAGCTGGTTGACTTATTTACTTCTGGAAAGTGTCCACCACACCTTGATGCTTCACAGCGTCGGAGGTTCAGGCTGCAAGCACTCAAATATGTTTTGTTGCCTAATGGGTTATTTCACAAGAATGTTGATGGAGTTCTCCTTAGATGTGTGAAGGAGTCTAAAAAGGAGAAAATACTGGAAGAATTCCATTCTAGTCTCTCTAGTGGCCATTATGCAGGAAGGCCTATGGCCTTGAAAATCATTCGGGATGGTTACTTTTGGCCTACTTTGTTCACCGATGCTCATAAAGTAAGTCAACACTGTGACAACTATCAACGGTATGTTGGCAGGACCAGGAAAGGAGCATTGCCTCTATGCCCCAATTCAAGTAGAAGCACCCTTTTAGTAGTGGGGCCTTGACTTCATTGGAGTCATTGATCCACATTCCTCCATAGAACATAAATACATTTTAATGGCGACTAATTATTTCACTAGGTGGGCAGAGGCTATTCCTACCAAAAAGGTAGATCAGGCGACTGTCATCTCTTTCCTGGAAGGACTCATCACACATTTTGGTGTCCCAGATTCTATTGTGATAGATAATGGAACTCCATTCATTGGGGCCAATATTACTGAATTCTCCAGCAAGTATGGAATTTATCTCAAGACATCATCCAATTACTACCCGCAAGGGAATGGCTTGGCCGAATCTACCAATAAAAACTTGCTATGCAGATTTTAAAAAGGACACTGGGAAATAATAAAAGGAGTTGGCACCTGTTGTTGAACCAGGCTCTTTGGGCAGACCGCATATCCATGAAAAAATCTATTAAAACTTCTTCGTATGCTTTGGTGTATGGGAAGGAAGCAATCTTGCCTACTCACATTGAGCTTCCAGTACTCCAAACATTGCAGTTATTTAAAGACAAAGATGAAGAATATGACCCGATGAGTGTGAGGTTGGCACAACTATTACAGTTGGAGGAAGATAGAGAAAAGGCTTATCAAGCATTCACTGATCACACTAAGGTAATGAAGAAGTGGTTTGGAAAGAAGACAACCGAGCGTAGGTTTCAGGTGGGAGATTTAGTTCTCAAATGGAACGAGAAAAAGGCCAAGCCAGGGAAACACCACAAGTTTGATGCGATTTGGGAAGGCCCTTTTCATATTTCTGCAGTGAATTCAGCAAATGCGTATCATCTTCATGACATGGAGGGTTGGGATCTTCCTATTCTGGTGAATGGCCTTCACTTGAAGGCCTATATTCAATGATTTGATTTTAAAGAGGTATTATCTTGTAAATATGTACATATTATCTGGTTAGCATTTTATTTAATTTATATGGTGATATATATATTAAAAAAAAGAAAAAAAAAAAAGAAAATAAGAGAAAAGTGTTACTTTAGAATCTTTTTTGTTTCGAATTTATTTATATATCAAAATATTTTATCTAAGGAAAACAACGTTACAAATTTCTAGCAAGGAGTATGCCTTTTAAAAAATGGGACAAATTATCTTCACCTCCCCTCGAGCAGTACATTCGTGATTAAAAATAAAAAGGCTTTCAGGCGTTTTCACCCAAGGGAGGAGCGCAAGGCCCTAAGCACCCCCTTGAAGGTGAATGAACAAAACAAGAAAAGAAAAAGTGCCTAGTCCATGTGACATATAAAAAGTCAAAATCATGCTCACCCTAAAATGGGGTGAAATGAGGCCTTCACCCCTAAATGGGGTGAACGCATTGAAAAAGTGCTTGTTGAAGACATCAAAAAAGTCATTTTCACCTCGAGGATAGGGCAAAACGTTTGTTCACCCAGAGGTTGGGGTGAATGCATTTCTTAAAAGCATTATTACAAGAAGAAATTAAAAGCATCTTCGCTTGGCGTGGGGTGACGAGATTTGAAATATAACAAGCATAGGCGCCTTAGTTTTTTTGGCTAAAGGATTTCAAATATTAATTTAAGGCACCTTTAAAAAAGGGGAAAAATCTAAAAATAAAGGAAAGCCCTAAAAGCGTTTGTGTTTTTCTAGAAAAATAAGTTTTTCTAAATTTGGGTGAAAAAGCAAAATGAAGAGGGCTTTAAGAGAAGGTCGTTCACTGTGAAATTTTACCAAGCAAGTCGAAGACACTTTAGAGTGAAAGAAAAATGTCAGAGAAGGAGAAGATCACACCTTTCAAAACATTTTCACCCCTTTTATTTTCTGAAGGTGATGCTTGCAAAAGGAGTTTTGCCCTTGAATGCATGGTAGATATCGAAAAGCGTGCATGCAGGTCGAGGAATGTTCTGAGATCATTTAATTCAAATGTGCACTCGAATTTGTGTAGGAGGAGATTTTGTGTTCTCGAGGAGCAAGAATTCACATCATTGGTCTTCGGGTGGCTAATTTATTTTTCTAAGTGGACTTCGATTTCTAGGGCACATTTTACAATAAACTTATGCGGCACAAGTGGGCACACTTTTTGAAGGTGATCTTGCGGTGAATGAAAGATGATACCATTAAAGCATTGGAAGTAGTGTCGGGTGGGTGAATCAATGCACACGTTCTTCCAAAACTGCTCAAGGAGAATTTGACATTTATTACTACGGTTGTGAGAGCGCTCTATATAAAGGACCAGGTAAAAGCCCACAATTTATTTTTTCCAAATTTTTACTGTCATGTTTTCAAACTGTCATTGCAGAAGTTTTCAGAGAATATTTAGAGCATTCATCAGAAGAAAAATAATGGGAAAGAGAAGTAAAGATACTACAGAGGCCGCAGAGCCTAAGAAGTCAAGGAAAAGAGAAGGAGGGTCTAAATCCAAGAAGGCCCGAAGGAATGAAAATATCGATTTAGACCCATATGCCGACACAATGGTAGAAATTGGCGACTATGTAATTACCCACAAGGGCATGGAGAAATTACGGCAGGATGTGGAGGTTGCAGTAAATTAGGGGGTGACGTTAGAAAGCTTGTTGACAATGTCATATTATTCACAATTATTTTGGTACCTGTGTCCGCCCGTACATCCTTGTCTAGAGCTTGTGCAGCTTATTGCTCAGTTTTACGATCCATTTACAAGGATGATGAGAAATGCGAAGAGAGAAATACTTTTTACCATTACCCCGGAGGAAGTGCAGGAAGCGTTCGCTTGTGGTTTGAAGCCTCCTTCCTATGTGATTTCTAAGAAGTTGCATACCAATGAGCAGGAGGATAGATATGTCTCCACAGTAACCATGCGCCAATTCATGGAGACAGCTGATTAAGGAGCCACCAATGGGGCAGCTTCTGAATTTGTCGAAGCTGCTCACAAAATTCAAGAACTTAGATATTTACTCCATGTTGGCGTGGGTTGCGGGTTTACCTACCGATTCTACTATTCATAAATGGCAAGCGGCCCTAGCGTAGTGTATTTTCTGAACTGAATTTTACTCTCCACCAGCTATGAGGTAAAGCACCAATCCGATTTTCTTCGATTGGGCCGATTTTATTTCTCGAAGATTGAATTTTTAGTTGGAAAAGTTGTAGGCCGGGGAAGAGACGTCATTCAGACATACCTCTTTTCTTGTATGGTATTTCTTTTTCCATTTACAACAACACTTCCCTTTTATCATAGTAAAACAAATGGATGAGAGGGATGAACTTCTCCCAGTGTATATGTGGACTTCCGCTTTGTCAAATAGGGAGTCATTTTACAGTTTTAACAGTTTATTTTTGGGACCTGCCATAGAATTACTTTGTGGTACATGTGAAAGGGTGCCACGAGAATTGAGAGAAGCAGTAGTTACTAGAGAGAAAGGAGATATTTTTTTGCTTACTCAGGGCGTGGTCGTGAGAATTTTTGGCTTTATAAGTAAGCCATTTTTGTTACCATATTTTGCCATCAAACACGTTTTTGCTATGGAGGTGGTGCGCCAGTCAGAATTATGTAAATGATGTATATGGAGTAGGGCACGACAAGAAAACAACTTGTAACATGTCGTTTAAGTTCGACAGTATAGAAGTGAGCCAGGTTGGACAAAATTGGTTGCTCACAATGATGCTGTAGGATTTGGGGCTGATAGAACTGCCACAGTGTTGGAGGTATGACCCATTGGGTAAATTTCTAGAAATAATAAAAGCCAAATCGTTTCACTGTTGTCCATGACCCGACATTGAGAAAAGGTAAAATAATTTTGATGGGCCCGATATGGATTGGCACATTGAAGACATGATGATGCTTCCCCCTTGGCATGACTGCTATGAATAGGAGGCTGAATATAATCCAGTAAGGTACAAGAATCAGATTCCTCCACCCGGTCTATTTAGCTAGGTAAAATATAGTGAACCCGAATGGATTGAAGAGAAAATTATGAACTGGTGGATAATGCGGGTTCACCAAGGGAAGACCATGACTCCTTATGGGTTGAAGTTGGATAATGCATTTTTGGACACCTATGATGAGTTTGTTGATTCCTATAAACCTGTCACTTTCACTAAGATTTTTCCCCGAAGCTTCCAACATTTTGATAGTGGTAAAAGTGGGGACAAAGGTGAATGCCCATCAGTTGAAGAAGATATCCCGGAGGAGGAAGAACAACAGTATGTGTTTAGACGAAGGTCACAGTGAACAAAGTAGAAAATTGAGGAGGTACCTACGTTGGAGAAGCAGAATGTTCGAAACATGCCCCCATTTCCCAAAGCGGTGAAAAGACCAAGGACTAGTACCATTTCCTCCTCTATTGCTAAGGTTTCAGTTGCTACAGTTCCCATAATTCTAGTCATTTTGGCAATGGTTATCAATACCCTACATAGGTGACTGAGGCTTCGATGATGGTTGCACAGATGTTTCCAATGATCCAAGAACAAGAGGAGGATCAACAATCGGAGAGTTCTCAGGTGGAGGTCATGGATGTTGTAGAGGATGTAAATGTTGAGGAGAGAGTGGAAGAGCAATAGGAAAATATTATTTCACAACCACTTCCATCACCGCATCACATGGAACCCGTGCTTGAATGTACGTCTACCTTTCCTCCTTCTTTTTTGGAGCATGCAGTGACTTCTGAATCACTCCCATCAGTTTTTGTATCCATCTCTCCACCCTTCGGTATGCCCTTTGTATCCATTTTTCTTCCTTCTTCTTCCCTTCCCAAAGTCACTACTACTCCTTCTTCTCTTCCCCTTTCTTTGACCTCCCTTTCTTTCAGTTCATATGCATCAGGGCCGAACCCATTCTCATGCCCTTCCCCTTCCATTTTTGCCACCACTTCCACTAAGGCCATAAGTACGCAGGCTCCTCCCAGAGTGAGCGTAACTATTGCCGAACCCGGTTCCTCTATCCATTCCACTATTTTAGTCCCTCCACTTCTAACTATCACATCTGCTTCCTTTGAGCCTGATCACTCAGAAGTTTTGATACCATTCACACCATTTTTGGAGTTGCAAGCACTACCCGAGGTTCAGGTGGCACCAAAATAGCCCGACGTGGAGAAAATCAATCGGGTGCTCCTGAGTTCATCATAGTGGTTAAAAATCAAGAGGTGAAAAGAAGCTATGGCTCTAGCTCAGCCACTCAAGAAGGTTACCTTTGACCCCATCGCCATGGAAGCTCACACGACTAAAATCACTCCCTTGGTCCAGAAGCCACAAGGAGAAATGTTATCGAGTGATTATGTCTATGAGACTATTACGGAGGACCTCACCAAGATCGATCCCACGGAGAAAATGGGTAACATTCAGGTTGATATGAGTTTGGTATACTTGCATGGTGAGTATTACAAGTAGAAATATTTTGAGCATGAAGATAAAATCATCAAACTCAAAACTACCTTGGCCAAAAGTAGAGCGCAAGAGGAGAAGATAGCCACAGAAAATGAACACTTGCATCGATAGGTAGGAGTGCATTTGAAGGAAAGAGACACAACTAGGATAGAGATGCACTCGCTCCAAATGCAGTTGGAAGCCATCAAGAATCAACTGGAGAAAAAGGCCGCATAGGCTACAGGTTTTTCTTCAAAAAGCATTAAGGAGGCGCACCTTCGCTCAGCTCAAAACTATGAAAAACTAGCCGAACAAGCAGTTCAAGTGTTGCATTATTTATGGATGGCTAGCATACAGATCCAGCTGGGACAGTAATTAATTGATAGCACAAAGGAAATGCTAGAGCCATATATGGATATGGTAGTAAAAATTCAAGCTCTAGCTAACTCCAGCATCCACATTCATCCCTTGAGCAAGATGGATCATGCCTGGTCCACTGCCAAAGTCACACTGTGCAGTTATTTTTAGAGAATGGACCTAGTGAGAGAAGGTCAGAAAATCCTTAATACCATCGAGTGAGAGCATACTGTTTCCATGATGTATTTTGACACTCTTGCTGGTTTGGGATTCTTGGACTTCACTAATGAATGGGGTGAACCTTTACCAAAGGAACAATTGGGAGTGGCTTGGAGGAAGTTCATAGAGGATACCTCAAAGATAGATGCATGGGAGGAGCCCATCACAGAAGCACAGGTATTGCCTCTTATGCAAAAATATACCCACCTGGAGCTTTCATTGTTTGAGCTTGCTCAGTGAGCGAAGCACCTCAGTCTAGAAGATGTCCAGAATCTCCGATTCATTTATGAGTCATTGAGTACTCCCTGCTTATTCACCACTCAAGCTTGGGAGGAGGCAGTCATAGTTTATGAGGTTACCTCTAAGAGCCTCAAAGAGTAGGAGGAGCAAGCAACAAGAGAGCACATCATGGTGAAGAAAGTAGTAGAAGAAGTCGAGCGGGCTGCAGTACTCAAGGTTGCAACCGAAGCTGAAGCAACAGAAAAAGTAGAGGAGGAGGCACGTAGAAAGGCATCCACCTCGAAAGTGCCAGCCAAGATAGCTAGCAAAAATACCCCATAGCAGCCCAATGGATAAAGGCTTAGGATCGCTTGCATCCATGTGAGCTGGATACCCCGTGAGCCACCAAAAATATTGGCAGTTTTGCACTTTGCCACATTGGGATTTTGATCTTATTTTACAGGAGCATTTTGATTGTAATACGATAAAATATGTTAATTCGAGAATATAATATTTTGGCCGAATTTATATATTGCAGTTATTTTATTTTTCTTTCCTTGTTTGTATATACTCTCTTTTGGCTTGGAAGTAATGAATATTTAAAGGTTGCCTTGTCTATAAATTCGTTGAGAAGTGGTGCCAAAGGACTAAGTACGGAGACAAAAATTCTACTGCAAAATGAAGACGCGTTCACCCTGAGCAAAGGGCCCTACACAACCTTCGTTGAAGCAAAGAAAAGAAAATAATAAAATGGTAAAACTTTGAAAAATATGGCAGCACCTGAAGATAAATTTTGAGGAGACACGTTCGCCCCAAAGTTGGGGTGAAGGCTTCATTCGCCCCACTTTGGGGTGAACATATTTTAAAAATTAAAAACACGCCCCCACCCATCACAAGGAAATTGGTTCGGTGAAAGGAATGCGTTCACCCCAAAGTTGGGGTGAAAGCTCCATTCACCCCACTTTGGGGCGAACGTCATTGGAAGCGCGACATGGAAAAATGTCAATGGCATGCATGCGACATGGATAAGTCAACATCATGTTCACCCTGGTTGAGGGGTGAACGCTCCATTCGCCTCTCCTAGGGGTGAACACACCATCAAAAACAAAGTCGAGCGAATGCAGTTTGGAAAACAAAGTCGAGAAAATGTGCTAAGAGTGAAGCAACATTGAAAATTCAACATCGCATTCACTCCAATAGGAAGGCGACTGTCTTTGTCACCCCTTTTGGGGGTAAACATGATTTCAAAAGGAAGACGATGCAGATGTTTAAAGGTTTTTCTTCTAGGATAAGAGGAATGATTTTCACCGTGGGCAAGGAAGGGATATAATTCATTGAGGGCATATTCTTCTCTAATGCACGAGTTTTCTAAAGGCACCCAGAGTAGGTTGACAAAAAGCATTAAATAATGGAGGTGAGAAGTAACTCAAAGTGTAGATCTCGAGCAAGGAAGATAGTCGTATTAAAAATACAAGGAGATTTTGATGATTTCCAAAGCAGGAGCGTGTTTTCAAGATGGTGAGCATCTCCAGTCAAATAGCCAAGCCTTATAATTTTTTGTGCACCGAATCCAAAAATACATATTTCACGAAGGAATTTCCTTAGAAGTTGGATCACTATTTTGAGGGGATGTATTTTCCATGTTTCCAAGGAGGAATTTCCTCACTATGGTTCTTGATCTGTGATCATTTTGTCCTCATGTGCATTTAATGAAAGAGGCGAAATCCTCTATAAATACTACTCAATATTCATTGTAAAGGAGGTTGGACATTCTGCGAGAAAACTTTGAAAGTTCTCTGCATCAATAGAAGAGACTTGGCTTCTAAAATTTGCAAGCATTCTTGTGTGTGTTATTTCCTTCTATTTTTAAGCATTTTTGTTTATGCTCATGTTCTTGTTGTTAAGTTTAAAATTTTGTTTCTGGATTTAAAACATTGTTGGTGAATGAGTGAATTTTGGAATGCAATCTGGAGGTTATCTCTACAAAGGTGTGAGTGAAATTTTGCTGCCTTCCTTCTATTACATGTTGTTATAAAACTTGGTGGAATTCTTGCTGTTAGTCCACCCCAAATCCTACACTTCGGCCTGTGGCCATATTTCCCTTTCTTTCCATCATTTCTAATTTCTTTCCCGTAACTCTAGTCTTAAACTAGTGTAGGAGTTAGTAAGGGAGCCAACCCTCTCTGGAGATTGACACGGAGGACATTCCTTTCCTCCGGTATTTCAATGTTGGCCATGTCTAGGGTGCACAAATGTAGTTTTGTTAATTAGGTAGATATTTGACCAACACTCTTTTATTTTATTTTATTATTTTAAAAACATTTGACTCAGAATAAAATAACATAAAAAAATTATGTACATATATACATACTTGATCCGGAAATTTTTCACTAATGGTAGGCCTTCAAATGAATACCATTTACTAGAATCGGCAAGACACATCCATACTTGTCTTGTAAGTGAAATGAGTTAACTTGATTTATTATCAAAATATGGAATGGACCCTCCCATATCACTTCAAACTTGTGATGCTTGGAAGAATTAACCTTGTTCTTGTTCCATTTTAGCACAAGATCACCTACCTTGAATGACTTCTCAAACGTTTTCTTGCCAAACTATTTATGTGTCATCTGAGCATGTTCCATGAAGGTATTGTATTATTTATCCATTTCTTCCTCTAGCTGTAAAAGTCGAGCTAACCTCATGCTCATGTGTTTAGATTCATTATCTTCACCATCCAGTACCATGATTAACGGACCAAAAATTTAATATAAATGGGAAATATGGCTTCTTTATCGTATACCAAGGAATAGGGGGATATCTTGATGGATTTTCACTGAGATGCGATCGGCCCATAATGATTGGTTTAGGAGTAAGTGCCAACTACACTTATTATCTCCTAGAGTCCTTTTCAAAATCCTAAGCAAATTCTTGTTTGTGGATTCAACCAATCCATTTTCCTATGGATAATAGTTTGATGATATTTTTAAATAAATCCTATACTTACCCATGATATCCTAAAGCCGATGAAGGGAGTTCCAATATCCATTATTATTATATTTTGTATGCAAAAATGAGTGATTAATCCCTCAAGAAAAGAGATAATTATTGTCTAGTATACCTTCTTGGTTGGAATTTCTTTTTCTCATTAGGTGAAATATTTGGTTGCAGTCAGGATGTATTTGTGTTCGAAAGAGGAATTGGGATCAATAAACTTAATAAAATATAAGTACCATTATTTAAATGATGCTTCAAATTGAATTGGATGAAGGGGTAATGATGTTCTCTTGCTTCTGCTGACATATCTTTGGCATTTTTTGCAACTCTGAATGACTTTGTAAGCATATATAAAAAGAGTGGGCCATAAATAAACCACTTTATGATTTTCAATGCCATTGGTCTCCCCACATAATGGTCTCCTAAAAATACAAAATGGAATTCTTCTAGGATTTTTTCTTCTGTAATTCTTTGATGCACCTAAGAAGTAATCCATTAATATTCTTATGGAACAATCCATTTTGTAGCATCATGTACCTAAGGGCCTAGATTCTGAATCTCCTTCTCTATGAGGCATTAAGATGTGAAGAACACCTTTCTGAATTAAAATATTCAATAAGGTCCTCTGTCCAATCACGATCAATTGTAGAGTGATTAGTGAAATTACTTCCACTTAGAAGCAGTGCTTCTTGCAAACTCCTGAAATAGTGCTCGTCCTCAGACCATCTTGATTGGTCAGATTTCAAAATCATATTCCTAGATTATA
This sequence comes from Wollemia nobilis, assembly GCA_028583015.1. Taxonomy (NCBI): domain Eukaryota; kingdom Viridiplantae; phylum Streptophyta; class Pinopsida; order Araucariales; family Araucariaceae; genus Wollemia; species Wollemia nobilis. The sequence goes on along the minus strand of JAQPPZ010016942.1, from coordinate 1,607,759 downwards.
AAGACCCAACTAGATCTCTTGTCTCCAAGGTCTCCTTAAATGATGAAACTTTGTACATCTGGATGAACAACATAAAATATTATTTTTCTCTAGAAAATAAAATTTCTTCAAGGATTTCATCACTGTGTATGCTTACTTCTCAACGAAATTGTATTTATCTTCGTGTGGTTGGATGACTTCGCTTAAGAAAGCAATTGGGCACTCATCCCCATCATATCCCTTTTGTGTGAGCACCATTGCGTAACTCTCCTGTTCACCGACATATAGGATAAATGATGGCAAGCCGAGATTCACACAACATAACTTCAAATTAATTCATGGCAAATTGCTTAATACAGTCTTTTAATACAATTTCCAGGCATACTTCTTCTTCCCCCTCAATCCCGAACTCACCATCCCCTTCCCTTACAAATTTTTGAGTTTTTATCGAGGCCTCGATCCTCTAGGCAATTAATGCCCCCGCCTAACAAAAATTCAAATTCGATTTTCCCCCTCCCCGAGTTTTTCAAAATTTTTGCCATAAATGTACAACTGCTCGATCTACCATGAAGCTTGCATTAATGGCCTCCCTTAACCTGCATCCGTCGCTTTGGTCAGACCGTTCTTCTGCATCGCTGTCTCATTCAAAATGTCCATCCCTCGAACTGCTATGATGGTTGTCTCCATTTTTAATACACGCGGTTGTCAACTCCATTTAAATTTACGCGACAGCCTGCGTGTCCATTTCTGGCTTTTTCTTTTACTGGCTGAGTTGCTTTAATACACGTGGCAGCCACGTGTCAATTTCGGCCTTGCATGGCCGTCCGCGTGTTCACCTTGGTCTGCCTTCTTCTTGGCCACGATATCATGACATGTCATGATATCACGACCCAACTGTCACCTTGCTCCTGTCTTTGAATATCGTCGCGATATCACGATGTCGCGATATCACGACATCGCGATATCACGACGTCGCGATATCGCAACCAAAATGCTCCATGTCGTAGTCTGCAAAACAACATCGCGATATCACGACACAACATGCCCTTGCTCTTGCCGCTGCTTTTGAGGTCGCAAAAACGTGACATGTCACAAAATCGCAACATGTCATGATTTTGCGACCCCTCCCCAACCTTCGCCTAAGCTTTGAAATATGGTCACGATATCGTGACCCCTCCCCAACCTTTGTCTTAGCCTTTACATAACATCGCGATATCATGACGTCACGATATCGCGACTGTCACGATATCGCGACATCGTGATATCGCGACGAAACTGGCCCCTGCCTAAGCCGAAGCCTTTGAGGTCGCGATTTCACGACCCCACCCCAAATTTTGCCCAAACTTTACAAACTTCCCCGAGACTCTCCCATTTCTTTACAAAACTCCCCCCCTTGGGAAGAACCGAAACAAATTAAAATACAAAGTACTTTGAAAACTTAGAAAAATTTAGAGGATGCAAGATTGCTCTACTGTCACCGGATGCTCCTGCATCAGACACCCAGGGTAATTAAAAAGTGATCCTCACTTCTATTTTGTTAGGGGAAGACCCGAGCGGTCAACCTCCGTCTTTGACAACCAAGTTGCATCTTCAACAGGCCTGCCCTTCCACTTTATCAAATATTCAGAATACTGTTTGTTTCTGGTGCTTCTGCCTTCACGGGTGTCTAATATTTCCTCGACCTCGTCTGTGGTTGGAGCAGGTGCTGGAATTTGCCATAATTCTGCACTTGGTACCTCTGTACTCTCTCCCTCATGATATTCCACTAGATCTAAAATATTAAAAATAGGTGAAATATCAAGCCAACTTGGCAATTCCACTTCATATGCATTCCTTGACTCCCGTTTTCCCAGTATTCTGCATGGCCCAAACTTCTTCATCTTCAATTTGTTATAAGTCTTGGCAGGAAATCTCTCCTTCCTGAGATGCACCATGACCTCATCTCCTACTTTGAACTCCTTGAACCGCCGCTTCTGGTCTGCCCTTGTCTTATATTGAGTATTCATTTTTATAATTTGTTTCCTTACTTCTTCATGCAGACTTTTCATATGTTCCGCAAATTCTTCTACCTCGGCACTGCACTTTTCTCTCTTGTCCAACTTTCTCAGTTCAGACACATTTCTCGGGCTGTTTCCATATATTATCTGGAATGGAGATTTATTTGTGCTCTTATTGACTGAACTGTTATACGCAAATTCTGCCTACGGTAAAACTAAATCCCATCCCTTGGGTTGATCTGCTATCAAACATCTCAACAAATTACCCAGGCTTCTATTCACCACCTCTGTCTGTCCGTCAGTCTGTGGGTGGTATGCGAACTGAATTTCAGGTCTGTCTTCAACTTCTTCCACAAAGTTCTCCAGAAATAGCCAACAAACTTTGTATCTCTGTCAGAAACTATGCTTCTTGGTAGACCGTGAAGTCGTACCACTTCCTTGAAGAATAACCCTGCAATGTGAACTGCATCACTCGTCTTCTAGCAGGGAATAAAATGTGCCATTTTGGAGAATCGGTCAACCACCACAAATACAAAGTCATTTCCCCTCTGTGTTCTCGGCAATCCAAGAATAAAATCCATGCTTATGTCCTCCCATGGCCTCTCAGGTACAGGTAACGGCTGGTATAATCCTGTGTTTTGCCTTACACCTTTTGCCATCTGGCATATTCTGCAACCTTGCACAAACTTCCGCACATCTTGCCGAAGTTGCGGCCAATAGTAATTTTCCTCCACCAGGGCAATGGTCTTATCCCGACCAAAATGCCCAGCCAGTCCTCCACTGTGCTTTTCCTTGATTAAGTTTTCCCGCATGGAACTCCTTGGAATGCATAATTTACTTCTCTTGAACAACATTCCATCTTGGATTAGGAAATCCAACCATTTTGTCCTGTCCACAGTAACAGGTGTCAAGCAAGCCGTCCAGGCTTCTGCAAAATCTGGATCTTCAGGGTACAAACCCTTCAGTTCTTCAAATCCCACTACTTCCACTGTCATTTCAATCAGTAGGTTCTGCCTTCTACTCAAGGCATCTGCAACTCTGTTTGATTTCCCACTTCTGTGCTTCAGCACAAAGGTATAGCTTTGAAGGAATTCCACCCACTTCATGTGCCTTTGGTTCAGTTTTGTCTGACTATTAATGTACTGTAAAGCCTGATGATCAGTAAATAGAACAAACTCCTTTGGCAATAAATAATGTCTCCACTTCTTCGAGCCTGAACTATAGCATAAAATTCTTGGTCATAAACTGAATACTTTTTTCGAGCATCATTTAGCTTCTCACTGAAATAAGCAACAGGTCTGCCTTCCTGACTCAGTACCGCCCCTATTGCACTGCCACTGGCATCACAGTCCACCTGAAATACCTTGTTAAAGTCTGGGAGTGCCAAAACAGGCTGTTCTGTGACCTTTTTCTTTAATGCATCAAAGCTCCTCTCGGCCCCTAATGTCCACTTGAACTCTTTTTTATCCCCCCTCATTGTTTCCGTGAGAGGTGCACAAATGTTGTTGAAGTTCTTTATGAACTTCCTGTAAAAGTTGGCTAGACCATGAAATGATCTTACTTCTGTTGTGCTTCTTGGGGTAGGCCATTCGATGATGGCTCTCACCTTCTCTGGGTCCATTTTCAGACCTTCTGCTGAGATTACAAATCCCAGGTATACTAACTCCTTCTTGACAAAATTACACTTTTTTAGATTTATTAATAACTGCTCCTCCCGTAGCTTTTCAAAAACCCTCCTGATATGCATCAGGTGTTCCTCCAGGGTTCTGCTGAAAATTAATATATCATCTAAATAAACAATGACAAACTTTCCCAGAAACTCTTTCAACACTTCATTCATCAGCCGCATGAAGGTACTTGGTGCATTGGACAGCCCAAATGGCATGACCAACCACTCATACAAGCCCTCTCTTGTCTTGAAGGCTGTCTTCCACTCATCTCCCTCTCGGATACGGATCTGATGATAGCCACTTTTCAGGTCAATCTTTGTGAAGTACTCAGCTCCACTTAAACAGTCCATGATATCATCCATCCTTGGCAACGGGAATCTGTATTTGATAGTGATTTTGTTGATGGCCCGTGAATCTGTACACATTCTCCATTCTCCATCCTTCTTTGGCACCAGCACTGCAGGTACTGCGCATGGGCTCAAACTTTCCCGAATCAATCCCTTCTCCAACAATTCTTGGACCTACCTGTTTAACTCCTCAGTCTCTACAGGCGTCATTCTATGTGCAGCTTTATTTGGCAAGCTCGATCCTGGCATCAAATCTATATGGTGGCTGATTTTCCTTACTGGGGGTAAACCCTCAGGCACATTATCAGACACAATATCTAGAAATTCCTCCAGCAGATCTAGGACTTCTATTGGGGTATCTTGGCATTCCTTCTCCCTAACTCTAGGAATTATTGCATAACATAAATGTTCATGCTTCAACCCGTCCAAAAACTTTCTCCCTTCAACTAAATAGATTCTGGAGCTGTTACATACCTTTTCATCCGCTTCCTTTAAGGGCTTCAGCTTGTGGCGCACACCATTCTTCGTCAATGAGTAGGTGTTGGCACGGCCGTCATGCACTGCACTCCGATCGAACTGCCAGGGCCTTCCCAGCAACATATGGCAAGCATCCATAGGTAGGATGTCGCACAGGACCTCATCACAATAATTCCCAATATTAAATTTAACGGAGCACTTGCTCATCGACCAAAGCCCTATGGTCTTTCTGTAGCCATGCGACCCGGTATGGATGCGGGTGCTTCTTCCTCTCTAACTGTAGCTTGGTAACCATTTCTTCTGAAACCAGGTTATCCGTGCTACCATTATCAATAATAATATTGCAAACCTTGCCCGCACATTTACATCTTGTGCGGAATAAACTTCTTCTCTGATCTGTGTCCTTCTCCTCATTCAACAGGACTCTCCTCATGATCATTGCCTCCCCTCTCTCCGCTTCTTCTGAATGTTCAGATTCAGCATCTTCCTCTGCCACAGCAGCTCTGGCCGGACCCTCAGGCCTCTTGTTCGTTCTTTCCCGGTGTTGTGGACACTCGAATGCTCGATGTCCTTCTTCACCACAGTGGAAACATGTCCCACGAAATACTCCTCTTCCAAACCCTCGTCCAGATCCACCCCGTCCTCTTGGGTAGCTGTTCTGATCTCGGGGCTGATAAACATCCTCTTCCCTTTGATCCTGGTTACTACTAGCTTCACCAGTCTTCTTCGGGTCTTTATACTTTTCTCCATTGGTTCTCCCACCAGTTCTTCCACCACGGCCCCTTCCTCTTTGCTTGCCTTCAAACCGCCTATTCAGTTTTTCTTCCACCTTTAAGGCAAACTGGTAAGCATCCTCAATGGTGCTTACCCGAACTAGGCTCAGCTCTTCCTGGATGCCGAGTCTCAACCCATTGATATAACGGGCTACCTTTTCTTTGTTTGCCTCTAAATGCCCAGTTCTAATAGAAATCTTGTAAAACTCCTCGGTGTATTCTTGGATAGTTTTGTTTGTCTGTCTCAAACTCTGCATTTTTCTTAGCAGATCCAACTCGTAATCTGTCGAAATAAACTGTCTTTTCAGCTTTTCCACCATTCTATCCCATCTTGTTATTCTCTCCTTCCCTCTTATATTCCTCTCCAACTGTATTCCTCTCCACCAAATGTTGGCATGACCCTTCAACTTGGTCTTAGCAAATCTGACCCGATTAGGGTCTTCAACCTCCTCATATTCGAAATATTCTTCTAAGTCATTTATCCAATCAATCACCTCTTCTGGATTTAGGTTTCCTGAGTATGTAGAAACCTCCATTTTTGGTTGCTTTCCAATCTGAGAGATGGCTTTGTACAACCTGGCTTGTGCAGGATCCACGGCCTCTTCTTCTTCCTCAGACTGGTCTTCTTCTTCAACTTCGTCTTCACTTCCCTCATCCCTTTCGGGCTCGTGCCTTCTGCGTAACTCTTCTTGCAGGGCTTGAACTTGTCTCTGCAAGGCTCGAAAGTCTTCGACCGGCACCACATTTCCTACTCCACCACGGTTTCTTCGTGGAGGCATCTTTCTTTCTTCCCCTTCAAATCCTTCCATAGATCCTGGTGTAACTGCCTCTCTCCGGTGATCTGTTACACGCTCAGGAGCTCCCGCTCTGATACCACTTGATGGCAAGCCGAGATTCACACAACAGAACTCCAAATTAATTCATGCAAATTGCTTAATACGGTCTTTTAATACAATTTCCAGGCATACTTCTTCTTCCCCCTCAATCCCGAACTCACCATCCCTTCCCTTACAAATTTTTGGGTTTTTATCGAGGCCTCGATCCTCTAGGCAATTAATGCCCCCGCCTAACAAAAATTCAAATTCGATTTTCCCCCTCCCCGAGTTTTTCAAAATTTTTGCCATAAATGTACAACTGCCCGAACTACCATGAAGCTTGCATTAATGGCCTCCCTTAACCTGCATCCGCCGCTTTGGTCAGACCGTTCTTCTGCATCGCTGTCTCATTCAAAATGTCCATCCCTCGAACTGCTGTGATGGTTGTCTCCATTTTTAATACACGCGGCTGTCAACTCCATTTAAATTTATGCGGTAGCCTACGTGTCCATTTTTGGCTTTTTCTTTTACTGGCTGAGTTGCTTTAATACATGTGGTAGCCACGTGTCAATTTCGGCCTTGCATGGCCGTCCGCGTGTTCACCTTGGTCTGCCTTCTTCTTGGCCGCGATATCGTGACCCAACTGTCACCTTGCTTCCGTATTTGAATATCATCGTGATATCGCGACATCGCGATATCGTGACCAAAATGCTCTGTGTCGTAGTCTGCAAAACAACGTCACGATATCATGATGTCATGATATCGCGACACAACATGCCCTTGCTCTTGTCACTACTTTTGAGGTCGCAAAATTGCGACATATCGTGAAATCACGACATGTCATGATTTCGTGACCCCTCCCCCAACCTTCGCCTAAGCTTTGAAATATGGTCGCGATATCGTGACATCATGATATCGCGACGTCGTGATATCATGACCCCTCCCCAACCTTTGTCTCAGCCTTTACATAACGTCGCGATATCGCGACATCGTGATATCACGACGAAACTCGCCCCTACCTTTGCCACAGCTCTTGAGGTCACAATTTCGCAACCTCTCTCCAACCCTTGCCTTAGCTTTTAAATAACTTCCCCTGTGCTTTACAAAACTTCCCCCCCCCTTGGGAAAAAACTGAAATAGGTCAAAACACAAGTACTTAAAAAAAAAAAAAAATTTGAAGGATGCAAGATTGTTCGTACTATCACCAGATGCTCCTGCATCAATAAAATATTTTGAATAATAAATGTTTACTATAATCGGGGCTTGAGAAATTCTTTAATTTATTTGAATGCTTTCTTCCTCTACTCAGTCCACTTGAACTCAACGTTTTCTTTAAAAGCTTAGTCATCAGTTTTAACACTTGGGAAAAATCTACAACAAAATTTTTAACAAAGTTTATCTTCCCAAATAAATACTACAAATCCTTCTTATTGGTTGGTAGTGGAAGCTTTAGAAGAGCCTTAGATCTAGCTGGATAAATAGCCAAACCTTTCTCCATATTAATGTGGCCTAGGAGTTTTCCTTATTTTACCATGAATATGGACTTCTTTAGGTTGATGGATATTTTGAACTCTCGAAACTTCTCAAACACTTGCCTTAAATGTAAACTATGCTCCTCCCTGTTGTGAGAGAAGACAATCATGTCATCCAAATAAATCACAATAACATGATTTAACAACTCACCGAAAGCTATGTCCATCACTCTCTAAAAATTTTCTCCAATGTTTGAGAGACCAAATGACATCTGCTAATAAGCAAAAGTTCCATATTTCATGATGAACAACATTTTATGTTGGTCTTCATCCTTTACCCAAATTTGTTTATAGCTAGAGAATCCATCCAATAGTGAAAATATTTGAGCCCCAAAAACTACATGAATAATCTGATCAATTTGAGTTAAAGGGTAATGATCCTTTAGGGATGCATGATTCAAATTTTGAAAGTCAAAATAGGCGGATTTCCCCATTCTTCTTCCTCACAAGGACCAGATATGCTACCTAGGTAGAATTCTTAATTGGGTAAATGATCTTGGCTTCCAACATCTTTAGCAATTCCACTTTCATCAAGGCTTTGATCTTGGGATTGATTGGCCTCTACTTTTTCCTGAATGGTTTCACCCCTTATTGAAACTCAATGGTATGCTAGATCACATATTTATTGTAGCCTTTCAAAAATTGGTATCTCCAAGCGACAATTTCTAGGTACTCATGGTACAGTTCCTTGATCTGCTCTAGCTCTTCCAAAGTGCAATTGGTACCAACTTTGATCGACTTCTCAGGTTCCAAATGTAGCTCAGTGTACTCCTTTTTATCCACTTTGATTTTATGCTTTTCTTCTCTATTATTCTAATCAAAGAGACTCAAGCATAATAAATCCTTTTAGAATATGATTATTCCTTATCTAGATCAACCCCTTAGCTTCTTCCTCATCAAGTGTTCTTTCTTCCATAGTACTAGCTTCTCTTATCAAGAAATTTACAATCTGCTCATCACTTTCAAACACTTTCTAGTAGATATTCTTGTCAGGGACTGAAGTTCTGTAAACTAACCTCAAAATCTTGGGATTTATCACCACATGCTCAACTAAAGAAAAATTAGCACTAAGATATTCCAAGATATTGACATGCATGTTTTACTCCTATAAGATAACTTGGATGTTCAGTGTTGTGTAAGCCTCAAACAGATCCTAAAATTTTTTGTGGTACACCTTCAAGTACTATTACTTGGAAACACACAAACTGGTTACTTAGTTGATGATCAACTTAGAATATTAAAAAATATGTAGTTATTTAATCCCAAGCTTCTTTGCTTTCTTCAAGACTAGGTATAATGCTTCATACTCAGCAGCTTTATTGGTACAACTCTAGGTCATATGGTATGAATGAGTCTTCTATATGTTAGAATAATAAATGAGAATGATCCTAGACCCTGCACCATTTAGGCATCTCACACCATCAAAGTACAACTTCCATAATTGATCAGGAATAGGATCTTGATCACCAGACACCTTCACCTCAGCTTCTTCAGGCTTAGTAATGGTGGAAAAGTTAATTTTAGTCTCCATAATGGCATTAAAAGCAAGCATTGAAAACTCATCTTCTATTCAAAGTTCATTTAGAACTTCTTCCATAAAATCTAATTCCTCCAATTCTTCAGTCATCAAGTTGATAGAATTCATGGGTTTATCTTTTTCTTCAATATTCTCTATGTGATAAGTTGAAGGGTTCTCATTATAGATATGGATTCTCATACCTTTGATAGGGATATCCAAATGAGAATAGTCCAGAGAATGGTAGCCTCCCAACTTGGTAGTGAACTCCCATGGTAGGTACATGCTGAAATATGGCTCCAGATCAACCGTAACCACCTCTTAGATCACAGTGATCTAAGATATTTTTGCAACACAATGGGGATGTCTTTAATGACCCCTACTATCCTCATAGGGATTCCATTTAATTGTAGAACACTAAGGCTACTTCTTGTATATTCCATATCCATAATGTCATAGACTACCTTCAACATGATAGTCATTGTAGAAATTCAGAACAATGATTATTATTCAGCTCTGGATTAAATAGGTTACAATTGAACAAAATGTCGGAGGTTGCCGAACCAACCAGCCACAATAGCATTTTGTTATAACGAAATAACAAATGCAACAATATGCCAAAATAATGAAATATAAAATAAGTACGCTAACATCCCCCTTTATTACATTATTTGGGTAATGTAATAACTAATAGCTATACTAACATCCCCTTACATCATTTTGCAATACAAAGTGAGCTACGAAACAATTCAAATTTGACACGTCCAAGTGCCTTAGTGAAAATTTCTGCAACTTGAGCATTGGTGGGAATGTGCTGAAGCTGAATTCGGTGCTTTGGAACTTCATCTCGAATGAAATGACATTGTGTGTCAATGTGCTTTGTTCTTTCATGATGGACTGGATTCTTGATGAGGTTCAGAACACCCTGATTGTCGCAAAACAAGTGTATTGGAGATTTTGATGGATGGCCCATACTTGTCAGAATGCGACGCAACCATATCACTTCGCACACAGCTTCACGTGCGGCGCGATATTCTACCTCTGTTGATGAAATAGCAACCAATTGTTGCTTCTTACTGTGCCAAGAGACAGGACCAGATCCCAGATGAAAAATGTATCCAAAAGTTGACTTGTGATCATCAAATGATTCGGCATAGTCGAAGTCCATGTATCCTTGCAAGAAGAATTTGTTGTTCCTCTTGTATTCTAGGCCATATTCCATAGTACCATGGACATAGTGAAGAACACGTTTTGCTGCTTTCCAATGAGTGGTCTTAGGCTCCTGCATGAACCTCGAAAGATAGTTGACAACAAATACGAGATCTGGCCTAGTATTGGTCAGATATATGAGACTCCCAATCAACTGTCGATAGAGAGTACCATCTACCTAAGGTGAATCATCATATCGCGATAACTGAAGTCCATTCTCCATAGGAGTTGCCATTGGCTTGCAATTAGTCATGCGATATTTTTCTAGCAATGTCTTGGCATATTTTTTTTGAGACACTTTGATGGAGTGCTCCTTCTGGCTGAATTCCAGACCAAGACAGTAATGGAGAAGTCCGAGATCTGTCATCTCAAAAGATTTGCACAAGTTTCTTTTGACAGTAGAGATCATAGTTTCTGAACTCCCTGTAATGAGCAGATCATCCACATAGAGTACAAGCAACACTATCTTAAAACCCTATTTCTTGAAATAGAGGTTTTCATCTGACGGACATCTCTTAAATCCATGCTGCATAAGGTGATTGTCCATTTTTATATACCAAGCTCGAGGAGCTTGTTTCAAACCATACAAGGATTTGACTAATTTGCAAACCTTCTGCTCTTGGCCTTCCACTTCAAATCCTTCAGGCTGAGTCATGTAGACTTCTTCTTGGAGATCACCATTTAGAAAGGCACTTTTGACATCCATCTGGTGAACTTTCCACCCATATTGTGCTGCCATAGCACACATAACCCGAATTGTGGTCATCCGATCAGTAGGTGCAAAAGTTTCCTCGTAGTCAATGCCTTCCTTTTGAGCATAGCCCTTTGCAAAAAGACAGGCCTTATGCTTATCAATTGTTCCATCTACCTTGTACTTGAATTTATATACCCATTTGCAGCCAATGGGTTTCTTTCCATACGGAAGATCAACAAGCTTCCAAGTTTTATTTTTCATCAAAGACTCATACTCTATATCCATAGCGGCCTTCCACTGAGACTCACTAAGAGCATCTTGCACTAATGCAGGTTTAAGATCATCTATGGTAGACATGAACGCCCTGTCATCATCAATATCCATATCCTCTACTTCTGTACTTGGAGTTACAGAAAGTTCCTCAAAAGATTGACAAAGATCATCAACCTCACCAGTTTCTTTGGCTTCTTTTTCTTTTTGAGCCATACTGCATGTACGAGGTCTATCCAAGTTCAAATTGGGAGGAGTGTATAAATTTGCATCTCTGATTGTATTTGTACACCATTTAGGATTCTTCTTCGATGGAGTTGAAGAAGATGTAGAAGGACCTCCTGTCTGTGTTGACAAAGGAATATTCTCTTCCTTAGATTCCACAATATCTTGGTGTACTTTAGATGTGCTCTATGATGTGAAAGCTTCATCAAAGACAACATCTCTACTGATATGAATTTTCTTCGTCAAAGGATCTATCAACCGATATCCTTTAGAGTGCTCAGAATAACCAAGAAAAATACATCTCAGTTTTTTCTCATCTAGCTTCTTCCTTTTCTCTTTCGGTATGTGCATGAAAGCGTGACATCCAAAAATACGTAGATGAGATATGGAGGGTTTTCGACCACTCCATGCTTCCTATGGAGTCATTCCTTTTAGGCCTTTGTGGGTGCCCTATTCAACAGATATACTATAGTGGTGACAGCTTCTGCCCAATATTGTTGCCCAAGAGTAGCTCCTGTGAGCATACAACGAACCATTTCCATGATAGAATGGTTCCTTCTCTCAGCAACTCCATTTTGTTGAGGAGTATAGGCAGTTGTTAACTGTATCTTGATTCCATGCTTATCTAAGAATGCAAAAAATTCATTAGAGGTAAACTCTCCCCCTAGATCTGAGCGGAGGGTTTTAATAGAAGCTCCCGACTCCTTCTCAATGGATTTCTTGAACTGTTTGGAATAATGTGAAAGCTTCGATTTCGAGTTGGAGAAAGAAAACCCACATCTTTCGTGAGTAGTCATCTACGAATAACTGAAAGTACCTCTTCCCTCCACAACTATTGGGTGTGAAAGGACCGCACAGATCGATGTGAATTAACTCCAGAGGTTTTCGTGCTCTTGTTGAGCTCTTCTCAAATGGTACTTTATGCTGCTTTCCTGCCAAGAAGTCAGAGCACACTGACAATGTGGTAGAAAGGGAAGGAAGACCCTTTACCATCTCATACTTACTGAGCTCAAGTAAGTATCCAGAACTAAGATGCCCATATCTCTTGTGCCATAGGGAAGTTGCCTCCTTGGTAGAGACAGTCATGGCAACATGTGGAGTAGAGATAACATCTAGTGCAAATAAGCCGTGCTTATATGAAGTTGTTGCAATCTGCTTACCCTTCCTGGTAATAGTACAACACTTTTTTCCATTCTCAACACGAAAGTTGACAACCATATTTCTATCCAGGATTTGTGTCACTGACAACAAATTGTTGGCCAATCCCGAAACATAGAGGACTTTGTCAATCTGACACTTGCCATCAGGAAGAGTGACTGAAACTGTACCCTCTCCATGAACCCTGTAGGTTTTATCATCAACAATGGTGACAGGTTTGCCCTCTTTGGCCACAAATGATTCAAACCACGATCTGTCGCCAGTCATATGTTTGTTAGCTCTAGAATCGACATACCAGACAGGATCCCTCTATGTGGAATCTGTGGTAGTCATGAGCACCTTGTGTGCCCATTCAGAATCTGAGTTAGATTCTTCAACAACAACATTCACCTGGGGTTGCTTGTTTTTATTTTGTGGTTTGTTTTGGCCTTTCTGCTTGTTCTTATGCCAACACCTGTTGGTGTCATGGTTGTCTTTCTCACATATATTGCACCACCTCTTCTTCTGTTGAGGTTGTTTGCCTTTTCCTTTCTTATCTTGTTGAGAATTTCCTCCTTTCTGAAAGTTGCCTCTTTTTTGCCCATTACATTTCTTCCTAGAACCCTGCCTGTTGGTGTATAGGGCTGTATTGGAAGAATCATCCTTGTGAAGTTGGTGTGCCTCCTATTGTTGAAGTAGATTGACCAACTCGATGTAGGTAATTTGTCGTTGAGACACCTGGATGGAGGTTATCAACATATCAAATGAAGAAGGTAAAGCTCTCATCATAAGTGAAATGAGAAGCTTTTCGTCCACAATATCTCCCAAAGAATTCAATTTCTCTTTCAATTCAGACACTCTGCACAGAAAGAGTTCAACTATTTCACCCTGTCTCAAACTCAGGTTATGAAGTTGTTGTTGAAGATGAAGAATGGTTGAATCATTATTTCCCTCATAGATGGTTCTAAGGGCATCCCATGCCTCTTTACCACTTGCTTTGTCAGCTATATGAGGTTGCACTTCATCTGAAACAACAAACAAAATGAGCACCTTTGCTCGACTGTCTTTCTTGTCAAAAGCTATCTGATCTGCGAAGGACCTGTGGATCCTGCTTGTTGGTGAAGGCCTAGTTGCTACTACAGTAACAATATCCCACAAATCTTCCATTTTGAGAATTGCCTTCATCTTATGTTTCCATGGTGTATAATTTGGACCTTTCAATAACTGATGCGGATCAGTCATCAACTTTGCAACAGCGGACATAGTGAAGGTTCCTTATATCACCAATTGGTCCCCCTTTCGATATACCTTTTTCTAGGCCGTTATACCGTACAAAATACCCGTACTTACATGAGGGAAACTATAGGTATTTAGAAAGATCAACAAAAATCACTCGCCCTTACGTGAGGGAGACTATAGGTGAGTTTTAGAGATCATACGATACGTGGAACATAAGCGGTACTGAAAGGGAATCGCCTTGTTGATGGCACCTACCATAGAATATTCTTCTCATGCATGGGGCATAACTTCCCCTAAACACTATGAAGAATACTTCGTCAGGATTTACGCCTAAACACAAGTGCGATAAAGGGTAGTGGATGGAGTAAAAAAATACAAAAATGGCTAACTTATCTCTCCCCGATGATTTATAGAGAACAAGCTCAGACGTCGTTGTAGCAGCTATATTAGGCGACGGATACAGTAGCCAAATCATGATAGCTTTACCTGTAAGTGCTGGCCAGAGGTATCACAAATATCGACAGCTACAGTGCAATAAATTGCACGGATGGGTTTTAATTATTCCGGGGACTTAGGGAGTGTATTTGATTTTTTTAACTTTTAATGAAGTAGTGCAAAAAATGAAATATGCAACATACAACATAAAAAGTGCCCACAAGAATTAACCCACAAGGTGTCGGTCACAGCCGAAAATGCACCTTTTACAATTCGCCAAATTGCTTTTTCAAAAAATTACTCACTTTCCCCCTTTGATTTTTTGAAAAAATATCCCCCATTTAAAAAAAAATTCCTTTAACAAAGCATTTTTAATAATTATTATATATTTAAAATTAAAATAAATAATTTTAATTTATATAGTTTTAAAACTTATGAAAAAATAAATTTAAATTTAAATTTAAATTTATAAAGTTAAAAAACTATATAAAAAAATTAAAATTAAAAATTTTAATTAAAAAATAATAATTAAAAAAATAACTTTGAAAAAAAAATTATACCTTGGGGGGAGTCGGCGGGATTTGAACCCCCGACCTGTAGGCTCCCTGAGCCTTACCGCACAGCTCACTGCCAAGTGAGCTAGCGGGCTGATCCGAAGGGATCAGTGGAGCCCTCCTTTTTCAACTCTGGTTGTGCCTCCTCCTCTCTGCAACCCGAGCCCGTGGCTGTCCACTTCCCGACGTTCTGTTTTTTTTTTGTTTGAAAAACTTTGCCGGGGGGGGCTGCTTCTGCCTTCAACGGGGGGGGGTTTCTTACTCCAGCCTGCAACTTAGCAGGGATGCGCGCACCACGCGATGCATCCTCCAGCGGGGGGGGGTCCCCTCCTTCCTGTCTGCGCCCTGCATAATGCATAGACTGGACGCAGCACGTCCAGTCTGACGTCTGTGATCTGCACAGGACGTCCTGCGCAACGTGCAGACTGGACGCGCCCTACGTAGACTAGACGCAGCACGTCCAGCTGACGTCTGCGCTCTACACAGGCACCTGCGCAGACTGGACGCAGCATGTCTAGCTGGCGTCTGCGCTCTGCGCAGGCAGGACGTCTGTGCTCTGTGCAGACTACACGCAGGGAGCGCGGCGTCGCGGATGGCTGCGTTCCAGCGGACGAGCGGGACGCTGCGTCCTGCATTTTTTTTTTCTTCTCAGCTTAATCATGCGTCGTAAAAAAAAAAAACTTTTAAAACAAAAATTTCCACACAACTCGAAAAAAATTTGTGTTAAAAAAAAATGCACAGCAAAATTGTCGTCCGCCTCCAGCTTCTCCCTCTACGCCACTGGCTCTGATGCCATGTAGAAATTTGGAACAATGATTATTATTCAGCTCTGGATTAAATAGGTTACAATTGAACAAAATGTCGGAGGTTGCCGAACCAACCAGCCACAATAGCATTTTGTTATAACGAAATAACAAATGCAACAATATGCCAAAATAATGAAATATTAAGTACGCTAACACATTGCAGCATTAGATTCAATCATGCAATTGTGCACAATCCAACATTTCATCTTGAGAGACAAGTAAAAATGGGGTGGTCTATTCTTTCCAATAGTAGAATATTTGAAATTTGAGTTATTTTATGTTGTCATTGATGTTACATGAATCATATTTGGTTTTGGTGGAAAAAGCACTTCATAGATAATCATCTATGATATTTTTGAGAGCATGGATATATACAGGGTTTTTATGAAAACAAAGGTAGGTAAAATAAAAGGTTTTATTTAAAACCATGGTGGGCTTATGTGGAAATGCCTTTTTTTTAAATCCAAGGTGGAATTTTGTTTCATCAAAAAAGGACCTCCGATGATGAAGATATTAAAGTTTAAGTTTAAATTAATGGAGGGCTGACCTATGTGCAATTAATGGATTTTGGCATATATATATATATATATATATATATATATATATATGCAAAGGTTTAAATTTATTTTGAAAATGGGGCATATTATATATCATCGGAAAGATTATTTCAAGGACTATTTGAATAACTTATTTAGAAGGAGAAATAAGGTGTGTGTAAAAAGATATTTCTGATTTTGTAAAGGTTTCCAAAAGTGAAGTTTGCCTTGTTCTTTTTCAAGAGGATTAATTATTTCATGAGGTGACAAGGTATGCAATATTGTGATTTATTTTATTTTATAGTATAAGTGGTTTTGGGAGTGGAAAGGTTACACAATTTTTTGATTTATTTTATTTTATGGTACAAGTGGTTTTAGGAGAGATAAGGAAGTTGTGCAATTAAAGGCCTTGGTAATTATTATTGAAAAATTGAGTAATGTTGATTGTTTTATGATCTGCTAACCCTTGTGAAGATTGGCAAAAGAATTTTGTGATTGTGGCAGATTTACAAAGAGGTTTTTTCATCTTCATAAACATTATGGGCACATTATCCTATTTATTGTTTATGGTGGTTGATTTATGAAATATCATTGAAAATAAAAGGATTGATTGTGGTTTCCTTTTCGAAAGTGATCGGTTTAATGCTTCAAGGTTTTCTAGTTTGAGAGTTGAGGTTAAACCTTATTTTATAAGAATTGTTATTGAAGCCCATTGGTTGTGAAAGAACTTGAGTTAGAAAAGAACATGAGTATCATTGTTATGTGATATTTGTGGTTGAGCATTGTTGGAAAAATTTGAGTTGGTTGATACATACTTGGACTAGGGTTGTGTGAGAAAGAGTTGTCCCTTGTGATGATTGGTTGAGTTGAGTTGATTGAGCCTAGTTAAGTGATGTGTGAAGTGATTGTTCAAGTTCTATGAAATAAACTATTCCATAATTCTATGTTAAGTTGAGCTTATGGTTAGAATATATTGGTTCTCTAACAATTCTCTTTATGGTTCTATAAGACTTGAGTTGAGTTGAGGTTGACTTGAATTGATTTGAGGTTGATTTGAGTTGAGAGTGAGATTAGAACATATTGAGTCTCTAATAATTATATTTATGCTTCTATGAGTTGATTTGAGTTGAGTTGAGATTTATTTGGGTTGAGAGTGAGTTTAGAACATATTGAGTCTCTAACAATTCTCTTTATGCTTCTATGAGTTGAGTTGAGATTTATTTGGGTTGAGAGTGATATTAGAACATATTGAGTCTCTAAAAATTCTCTTTGTGCTTCTATGAAGTGGATTTGAGTTGAGATTGCCATTCATTGTTGAGTTCATTTTGAGTACTACTTGAGCATGATTGATTGAGCCTTTGAGAAGGCCTTTGGGATAGATTTGTGGACAGTTTTGGGCAAGTTCTTGGTGAGCTTGCTAGAGCAAATTTGGGCAAGTTCTTGGTGAGCTTGATAGAGCATATTTTGGCAAGTTCTTGGTGAGCTTACTAGAGCATATTTGGGAAAGTTATTGTTGATCTTGCTAGAGTAAATTTGGGCAAGTTCTTGGTGAGCTTGGTAGAGCAGATTTGGACAAGTTCAGTTTGAGCTTGTTATTCAACATTGGACAAGTTCTATGGGAGCTTGTTATTCAACATTGGACAGGTTCTATGTGAGATTGTTATTTAGTTTTGGACAAGTTCTATGTGAGCTTATTATTTAGAATTTGAGAAGTTCTATGTGATCTTGTTAAGAAGGTTCTGTGTGAGCCTATTGAGAAGGTTATTAGTGAGCCTATTGACAAAGCTTTGGAGGTGACAGAGTATAGAGGACAAAGTCTCAATGGATAGAGATCCAATAGCCAACACAGTTGAAGATAGATCTAAGTGAGGATTCTTCAAGTGGAGAGAGGTCCACCAGTCAGTGCAATAAAGAGACAGAGTCTTCTAGAAGATCACATAGCCAAAGCAGAAGGGGAAAGAGTTCTCCTTTGGACAGATATCCATAAACATTGTAATTGGGAGTGATTCCCAAAGAGATTGATTGAGAAAGTTTTAGTAAAATATTTTCTCCGTGGAGTAGCCCACATTGGGTGAACCATGCAAATTTTTGGTGTCTCTATTGTGTATGGTTTCTATGCATTGTTTTGATTACTGCTATTGATACTGCTATATTTACACAAAATAATATTGAATTGGAAGAAAAAGTAAAAAGTGGTCTTATACTTTTCACCCCCCCTCTTAGTATAAACTTGAATTCTTCAATTGGTATCATATCAGGTTCTTTAGGAAAGGCTAACATCTTGCGGGAAGATTCTATAAGAACACAGATGGATTCACAGAATGGATTATCTACAAATAAGGCTCCATTGTTTTATGGTAACAATTACGCTTTCTAGAGCATGAGGATGAAGAACTACTTGATATCACAAGGATATGAGGTATGGAAAATGGTTGAAAAAGAGTATAGGGTTGAAGGTGATCTTGAGGAAGATAAGAATACCAAGAAATTGGTTGAGAGAAATGAATTATATTTTTTTTTTTGGTAACAACATATTTACAACGGGTTTTTTGTTGAAGGATCCCAAAACCTTAGTTACATAGGAAGTCGTGGCTACAATTGCAAGTAAAAACTGGGGCTACACCCTTGGTAAACAGTCTGGGGCCCAGGGCTCTAGTGCCTACAAAAAGACATACTAGCTATGAGACCAGCACTACAAACTTTGGTCTGTGGCCACCAAAAAATGGAAATACTACAAAATAGCAAATGCCAAAAATGCAAAAACCTGCTCGCTGTCGCTCCGGGAGGCCCTATGGTCGGGCCTGGCCTGGATGGGGCATGACTTGACAGAGCAACTCCTCTCCCTGTTAGGGCCATTTCCCAGCCTATGATGGGTTTGAACAGGGCATTGGTCGCTGAGGAAGCCACTTTGGGAGCCAATTGTAATGTCAAGGAAGGCCCTGGTCGTCAAAGTCTACATCTTGTTGCCGGAGTTAGAACTACCTTTGGTGGCCTCTAGGACCTCCACCTTGGACTTTTTGGATCTACTAGTAGCCTTTCTACTGCCTGGGGCCAGGCCTTTATGACTTGAGTAGGATTCAGGGCCTCGCTTGGGCCCTGGACCTGAGTTCTGCATTTTTGGGTGCCAGCGCATTTTTAGGGAAGGGGAGCCTTTGAGGGAGGGGGTATCCTTGGATTTGGATGCTGTAGGGGAAGCACGGTGCATGGCCGTGCATCTTCAAGGCCCCAACACGGGGCGGGCTAAGCATCTGGGCCCTCATCGATGCTAGAATTGTCTTGCAATACTATTTTGCCTAGAGCTTTAGGGAAGTTTGTGGTCTAGGTAGTGAAATCTTCTGCTGCAATGGCCTGGTTGGCCATGAAGTCGACTGCCCTATTGCCTTCTATGTACACATACTAAAGGGAATGATCAGGGAGCCATTGTAGAATGGTGTGGACTTCCTGGATGGAGTTGTGAATGTGCTAAGAGCAACTTCCCAAGCTGCGGGCAGCTTTGATTATAAGTTGGGAATCACCCTCGATGATGAATTTTGGGGTGGACTCCTTGAGGACAGTCAACCCACTGAGGAGAGCTATTGCTTTAGAAAATTTGTTAGTCTGGATGCCAAGTGGAGCAACGTACACCAAGATCAAGGCCCCGTGACTATTGTGGATGACCTCGCCTACATCCGAGGGCCCAAGATTACCTTTAGAAGCTCCGTCAAAGATAATTTTGACCCATCCATGAGGGGGGGTAGTCTACCTGGTCACAAACCTGTGGGAAGGGGCCGAGGGGACCAAGGGGAAAGTTGAATGCCAAGGGAGGAAAGGAGGGTGGCCTCGTCTAGGCATCGAGGCACCTCAGTCAAGGGGAAGGAGTGGGAATTCTCAAGGGAAAAGGTCATAGCCTTGGTCACTATCCACTAGGGGGAGCAAGCCAGGGAGGAGAAGGCTCTGTTGTAGCACTCCAAATAGAGTTGCCAAAGCATATGAGGAAGGCAAGAGCCCTAGAGGAAGTGGATGAAGGGATGGGCAAAGGGGTTGGGCCATTGAGATAGGAGGTCAAAAATGGAGTTGGGGTCCACCCACTGGATAGAGAATTGGGAAAGGATGAAGCCCAAGACTTAAGACGAAAAGGGATAATTGATAAAAATGTGATTATTGGACTCACAGGCAGCACAACAGAGGAAGCATCTATTTGGGATCTGAAAGCCCCTCCTGATCAGATTCTCAATCATCAGGATCTTGTTTTGGATGGCCGCCCAAATGAAGTGGATGATTTTGGGGATTAACTTCTTAGCCCACACCTATCGAGTTGGAAAGGGAGCCTCATCAGGGAATATTTTAAGATTGTAAGCAGATTTGACAAAAAAGACTCCATTAGGAGTACCATGCCAAACGCATTTGTCGATTCCTTTGGAGGATGGTATGACGGTCACCTTGAGGAGGCGTTGAAGCCTGGCAGCTTGGAGCTGGTGCCTAGGATCTATGATGGGTTTCTAGGTAGCCCACCCCTAGTTCTGGGTAAGATAGGCTGACACTCTGGCCCTCTATCCACAAGCCCTAGTTTGAGGATGAGAAGCTCTCTGTCAACAGTCAGGGCCTCATCATGAATCCATCTATCTTCCCAAAAGTTGATCTTGGCTCCATCCCCGAGGATCCATCTGGTCCCTTTTTGGATTATGTCTTTGGTGAATATCAGGGACTTCCAAAAGGCTGATCCATCTTGGAGGCTGAGCTTCACTAAGGAAGGGGTGGTTATGATAGTATTTTCTATGCACGATGCTGAACCACTCATCAAGGGTATTGGTGTGCATCTTTCACGAGTGTTTGGACAAGAGGGCCTTGTTTATGAGGACCACCCGCCTAAGCCCAATCCCTCCCTCACCTTTGGGGTGTCATACTAGGGGCTAGGAGACTAGGGGAATCCTTTTCTTATCTTCACTACCTAACCAAAGAAATCATTTTTGAATTTGTTCGATGTGAGCTGCAATGGAGGCCAGGATTCTGAAGATCGACATGAAATAGATAGGAATGCTTTGCAGGACTTCCGCCAAGAGGGTGGCTCTACTAGCCTACAAGAGGAGGTGACATTTCCAAGGGGCCAACTTCCTCTGAATCCACTCAATCACCCCGTCCCATAGGGCCTTGGATGATGCACCTGTGAACATGGGAAGCCCGAGGTAAGAGGAGGGAAGGGAACCAGGGGTGTAGCCCAATATCCACTCGATTCTGATCTGCCTAGCCAAGGGAGTATGGATGAAGAAAATCTTACTTTTTTGGAGGTTTATTTTCTACCCGACCACCTCCTCATATAGGGTCAAGATATTCTTGAGGGTCTTGGCTTGAGGTATTGATGCAGAGGTTGCAAGGATGGTGTCATCCATGAACTACTGGTGGGACACAAGGGGTAGGCCTGGCATAGGCCTGATGCCTAAAATGAGACCATGGGTCACAGTGCCTGAGATGGTATGCCCCAGGTCCTCATCTAGAATGATGAAGAGGATCAAGGATAGGGGGTCACCTTGGCGGAGGCCTCTAGAATTAGGGAAGAACCCAATAGGGGACCCGTTGACGAGGATGGAGAACCATGAGGAGGACACATAGTTGTTGATGAGCCTGACCCAGGAGAGGTGGAACCCAAACTTAAGGAGGACATTGGACAGGAAAGCCTAGTCAACCCTATCAAAGGCCTTATTCAAATCTAGCTTGAGCAAAAAGGAGGATTTTTTGGATAGGATAGCCGAGTTGATGGCCTCGTGCATGATTATAACACTGTTTGTGATCAGTATGCCTTTGACCGAGTTGCCTTGATAGGGGGCAATAATTAGAGGAAGAATATCCTTAAGTTAGGAGGCCATGGATTTAGTCAGGATTTTGTACATGACATTGCACAAGCTGATGGGGCAAAAATATAAGAGGGATCTGGCTGCTTGGGTCTTGGGGATCAAGGCTATGAAAGTGGAATTGATACCTCTGGGGATGGAGCTAGCAGTCTGCAGGTCCTGAATGGTTGCACACACTTCTTGCCTAATGATGTCCCAAAAATATTAGAAGAATTAGGGGGGGAATCCATCCGGGCCCTGGGTCACCTCAACCTTCATGGAGAAAGTGGTAGCATGGATTTTGGAATTAGACAAGGGCTGGACAAGCATCTCGTTTGCCATGGCTGAGACAAAAGAGGGAATGTGTTCCAGAAGGGATTTAGATGCTTCTAGGGACATGGGGGGCTGTCACCCAAGAGCTCCTGGAAGAAGTGGGTGGCTTCAGCTCAAATGTCCTCTTCTTCCTTGATGATTTTTCCATTGCTGCCCACCAACTCAACAATTCTATTGGAACCCCTATTCCTGAGAGTCGACGCATGGAAGAACTTAGTTTTTGCATCGCCATATTGGAGCTACAGGGATATCAAATTCTACCTCCAAAAGGTTTCTTCCCTGGCTAGAATGTTGTGATACTCACTAAGAGCAAGGCGTTCCTCTTCCCTGAGCCCCGAGTCTTGGTAGCCTACTTGAAATCTAGACTCGAGGTCTTTGAGCTTATCTTTAAGAATTGCTTTGTTTTCAAAGATATTATCAAACACCTCCTTATTCCAAACTTTGAGTTTCTCTTTGAGGCATCTCAGCTTATGAAAAACTTGTTTAGTTGGGCATCCAGGGACTGGGGGAGCCCACTAATGGCCTACCTGGGCCCGAAAGTCAGGGTGATGCAGCCACATGGACTCGAACCTAAAAGGCCTCTTTGGAGAGGGGAAATGGTTAGTTTCGAGGAGGAGGGGGCTGTGATCAGACCTGATTTTGGGGAGGGCCAACAGGGTGGCATCAAAAAACATGGGAAGGGCTTCCTTGGACAAGAAAACTCTATCTAGTATGACCTATATATGATTTTCTCCTACTCTTCTATTGGACCAAGTGAACCTGGCTCCTTTCATATTGACGTCCATGAGCTCATTGAGGGCGGTAAAGGCTCCAAAGTCCTCCATGCTATTTCCTTGTACTGCTAAGCCCCCACTTTTATCAAAAAGGAATAGGGGGCTGTTTAAGTCCCCAACCAAGATCTAGGGTAGGGGGCAAAGGCTTATCTCATCAATCTAGTCTCCTTCCATAAGGCTGCTTTCTCTACGGGGTTTTTAGGAGTGTAGACGTTGGACATAATCCACGAGTGCCTTGACTTCATGCAATGGACCAAAATGTTGATTATTCTGGGAGATGAAGATATAAGTCTTCCCTCAAAATATTGGGGGTCCCACATGCACAATAAACCCCTAGCTGAGCCAACCGTCGGGGTAGACAAGGACTCACAATTATTCCAGGTAGTTTGGGCTATACGTCAAGCAACATCATCATCTATTTTGGTCTCCTGAAGGAGGAAGGACGGGCAGTGATACCTGTGACGTTGGTTGAGGATCCTTTTCTTGGGGACCCATTTAGCCCCCTGATATTCTAGGTGATGAGATTCATTTGACACCATTGTGGGGTCGCTTGCCCCCCTTCTTAGCTTTAGCAGGGGGTTTGGGTTAGATGGCATCCATCTTGGAGAAGCTTGCACCAACATCAGAGAGAGTTTCCTGGGAGCCATTGGCTATGTCATCTTTAGTGAACCTTGTCCATTGGTCACCCAAGGTGGGCCGCCCTCTTTTGAGTTTACTGCCAAAGTTTGGAGCTGATGGGGAAAGTATCCTGAGAAACTCGCATGCTTGGGGGGGCGCAAGCAGGGGCCTGTGAGGTGGGATTCAAAGCGGGTAGGGAGGGAGAACCTGGGATCAGGGCCCCGAAAGATGACCTAGGGGAGGGATCAGCGAAAGGGGAACCCTGGGGGAGATCATCCTCCAGACCGAGGTCCACATGAGAGTCCTTTTGGGCAAGAGGGGGAGCCTCCTTGCTGGTCTAGGCTTGGTATCTATGGCCATCATGAGGGGGACCTCGAGACAGTGCCTGACCTGATCGGGAAGGGAGTTTGGGGACAGGGCCATTAGCCTTCTTGGAAATCAAGCATTGGTGGGGGAGGTGGCCCTGATTGCAACAGGTGGGGCAGAAGGCAGGTTTGTTTTTGTAGATCAGGGGCTGGCACCATAAGAAGGACCCAAATGAGATGGTCATTAAAGAGGGGAGAACAAATTTGAGATTGGTTTTGACATAAAATCTGGCATGCACCATACGATATCCTACCTTGGTAGCGAGGTCAAAGGCCACCAGGTCCCCGACCGACTGAGCAATGAGTCTTAGGACATGTTTGTGCCACAGGTGAAAGGGAAGGTCTGGGAGACAAACCCAGACCAGGGTGAAATTGATGATTTGGGTGCTGGGGTGGAAGTCAGCTCCATAACGCCTGAGAAAGAGGCTTTTGCACCCGAGAAACCAGGGCCCACTCGACAGGATCTTTTTAGCATCCTAGCTATTATTTAACTTGATGATGAAGAAACCCTTGGTCAAGGCAACCATATGAATATGCCTGGAAACCTTCCATTTGGTAGCTACCCATCTGCAGATGGTTTCAATGTCTGGGCGCCCTCCCAAGAATTTCCCTATCAGGGAGGTAGAGGAACCAGGTACCAAGGAGGCATAGACCTCCTCCTGAATAGAAATGTGCATGCCCTTGAGGGAAATCCCTAACCCTAGGGCCCAAGAAGGGGCCCTGGTGCCTACCAATATCTACTGATAGGAGGGTTTTTTCCCTAAGACAGAGCACTACCCAGGATTAGGGGGCCTTTTACCTAGGCCTACGCTCGCATCGAGACTGGCCTAGGGGCTAGGGCCCAAGATGTCATCCCTGCCTTGGCCACAAATAAGATCAGGCGCAAAGCCAACCTTTGGGCCCATCGAGGGTCTTGCTGGCCCAAGACCAGGCCTTGACATGCCTGACCCCGACCCTGAACCCAATCCCACCCAAAAACCTACACCACTCTCTGAGCCTATCCCCAGCCCTGCGTCTGTACCTGCTTCTACTCCTACTCCTGCTCCCACCATCTTTGAAGCTCTTATTTTTTTTGAAATGAATTATATTTTGAGTGGGCTACGTGAGACAAATTTTTCAAAGGTCATGGTATGTACTTCAGCTAATGAAATGTGGACCAAGTTGAGGAATACTTATGAAGGATATTCCAAGGTAAAATTGGCAAAACTACAAACTCATAGAAAAATATTTGAGGAATTGAAAATGGAAGATTATTAAGATATTGCAAAGTTCTTACTTTGAGTTGATGAGATTACTAACACTATGAGAGGCCTAGATTTTGAGATGAAATAATCATAAGTTACTCAAAAGGTTTTGAGATCACTTCCCATGAAATATGATGCAAAGGTTTCAGCAATAGAAGAAACAATGGATATCAACAAGTTAACAATGGAAGAATTGCAAGGTACTATCGCAACTTATGAGATGAGGGTAAATAAGCATCAAGCTCCAATAAAAGAGATTGCATTCAAGGCTTCAGAAAAAAAGAAAAGGAATGTTTAAAAAATAGATAGATTTTTAGAAAATGATGAGGAATATAACTTCATTAAAAATAATGACTAAAGGAATTTTAGAGATATAATGAAATTCAGGGTCTACAAGTGTGGTGATCTTGGTAACTATGCATACAAGTGTCAACATGAAGAAATAAGTGATGATGAAAAAAAGGGTCACAGAAGAAAACAAGATGGAAAGCATAAGCATGACAAAGATGACAGATTAAAGCAAAACGAGTATGAGAAGAAGAAAATTTTTCATAAGGCAAAGAGATCTTACTACATTGTAGAAGCAAGTGATAGCTCAGATCATAGTGATAGAGAAAATTTAGATGATGAAAAGGAAGAGAATTTATTCCTAGAAATAGAAGGTGAAAGAGAACAATGTTTTGTGTGTGGTCAAAGAGATCACAGATTAGGATATTGTAATGTTTTTAGTGATAGTGAAGATGAGATGACACATCAAGGAAACACCATGGTCAAAGAAATATTGAGATATTGTTTGCTATATAATATTATAATGATATTAGTGAAAGTGAAGATGAAGAATGGTTTTCTATGGAATAAGATAAGTAGAAGAAGAACATTCACTCCAAACAGAAGAATTTAAAAAAGAGGATAATGTCTCAATTGATCTAAAGGAAGACTTCAATGTTATGCATGAGCAACTACAAGAGGTTAAGGAGAATATAAAAGAATTGAGATGTTCCATACATGATAAGTTCGATCCATCACAAGACTCAAAAGGTCAATATATTTGTACTAATAAGGAAACATGTATTTCAGAGGCTATAGAGATGGATAATAAGTTGCTATTTGACACAAATGAAGAGAAAGAAGAGGAAGATTCCAAAGCACCAAAGGTCCCATATTTCAAGTTTGGGGAATCACACTCAAAAGGAAAGGAAGTTCTAAAATATGAAAGCAAGGAAGCACCTAATATTTGTGAGGAAAGTTCCAAAGTTCCTATAGCTACAAATATTCAATTTGGTTATTGTTTTGAGACAGGTGAATCAAGTTCAAAAGGAAAATAAATTCTTGAAGAGAAAGGCAAGGAAGAGGTTTTAGATTATACAAAGAAGGTTCAAGAATGCAATGAATGAGTTGAAGATGTTCATAAGGATAATGGTCAAGAAAGGATCCATGGATCAAATAAGTTTGATTTTTCTACAAGAAAATTCAAGGGAAGAAGGTACGATTTTCAGGGACATTGATTCTCATGCAACATGATTGGTCATAGAGATTTTCAGTGCAAAGGAAATGAGCAACATGGTTTTGGTTTTAGATCTACATAATTCAGAAGTCATGGTTATAATGGTCATGAAAAAAGAGCTTCATAATACAGGGTTTAGGAAAGGAATGGATATGGAAATTATTTTGAGAATAATTTCAGGACATGGGCACCAACCAAAGGCTACAATATCAAGTGTTTTAATTGCAATAACTTTGGGCATATTGCAAGATGTTTTAGAACTCAATTCCAAACAGGTTCAAGGCAAGAAGGTCAAAAATATTCAATATAAGAAGATCAAGTAATTCATCAAGAGAAGGATATCAGAAAAATATGGAAGGAAGTTGATAGAGGAAATAATCAATGTAATATGGGAGTAAAGGTACTCCCACCCCAAAATTAATCACCTCAAGAGAGAAGGTGGTGAGGGGGCTATTCTTAAGAGTCGTATTTTTTAACCCCATAGGTGTCCCTGTTGTCATTGATGTCAAAGGGAGAGATATTTGTGTTAGGGGGAGTAGCCACCAAAGAGAGTATTGAGTTAGGGAGAACAACCTCCATAGAGAGTATTGAGTCAGGGGGAGCAACTTTGATTCTCAAAGATGGTTTTTGTAGTGATTGTGGTGTTTGCATTAGAGGTGTTGCCATCAATGAAAAATGGGGATATTGTTGGAAATTTGAGTTAATTTGAGGTATTTTATGTTGTCATTGATGTCACATGGATCATATTTGGTTTTGGTGGCAAAAGCACTTCATATATAATCATCTATGATATTTTGGAGAGCATGGATATATACAAGGTTTTTATGAAAACCAAGGAAGACAAAATAAAAGGTTTTATTTAAAACTATGGTAGGCTTATGTGGAAAGGGCTTTTATTAAAATCCAAGGTGGAATTTTGTTTCATCGAAAAAGGACCTCCGATGATGAAGATATTAAAGTTTAAATTTTAAGTTTAAATTAATGGAGGGCCGACCTATGTGCAATTAATGGAGGTTGGCATATATATATATATATATATATATATATATATATATAGATATGTAAAGGTTTCAATTTATTTCGAAAATTGGGCATATTATATATCGTCAAAAATATTATTTCGAGGGCTATTTGACTAAATTATTTAGAAGGAGAAATAAGGTGTGTATAAAGAGATATTTCTGATTTTGCAAAGGGGTTCCAAAAGTGAAGTTTGCCTTATTGTGACAAGGTATGCAATATTGTGATTTATTTTATTTTATGGTATAAGTGGTTTTGGGAGTGAAAAGGTTATGCAATGTTTTGATTTATTTTATTTTGCAGTACAAGTAGTTTTAGGAGAGATAAGAAATATGTCAAATTAAATGCCTTGGTGATGATTATTTAAAAGTGGAGTAATGTTGATTATTTTGTGATCTACTAACCCTTGTGAAGATTGGCAAAAGAATTTTGTGATTGTGGCAGATTTACAAAGAGGTTTTTTCATCTTCATAAAAGGTATGGGCACATTCTCCTATTGATTATTTATGGTGGTTGATTTCTAAAATATCATTGGAGAGAAAAGGATTGATTGTGGTTTCCTTTTCGAAAGTGATTGGTTTAATGATTCAAAGTTTTCTAGTTTGAGAGTTGAGGTTAAACCTTGTTTTATAAGAATTGTTATTGAATCCTATTGGTTGTGAAAGAACTTGAGTTAGAAAAGAACATGAGTATCATTGTTATGTGATATTTGTGGTTGAGCATTGTTGGAAATATTTGAGTTGGTTGATATATACTTGGACTAGGGTTGTGTGAGAAAGAGTTTTCCCTTGTGATGATTGGTTGAGTTGAGTTGATTAAGCCTAGTCAAGTGATGTGTGAAGTGATTTTTCAAGTTATATGAAACAAACTATTCCATAATTATATGTTGAGTTGAGATTAATGTTAGAAAATATTTAGTCTCTAACAATTCTCTTTATTGTTCTATAATACTTGAGTTGATTTGAGGTTGACTTGAATTTATTTGAGGTTGATTTGAGTTGAGAGTGAGATTAGAACATAGTGAGTCTCTAACAATTATCTTTATGCTTATATAAGTTGATTTGAGTTGAGTTGAGATTTATTTGAGTTGAAAGTGAGTTTAGAACATATTGAGTCTCTAAAAATTATCTTTATGCTTCTATGAGTTGAGTTGAGATTGATTTGGGTTGAGAGTGAGATTAGAACATATTGAGTCTCTAACAATTCTCTTTATGCTTCTATGAAGTGGATTTGAGTTGAGATTGACATTAATTTTTGAGTTCATTTTGAGTACTACTTGAGCATGATTGATTGAGCCTTTTAGAAGGCCTCTGGGACAAATTTGTGGATAGTTTTGGACAAGTTCTTGGTGAGCTTGCTAGAGAAAATTTTCTAGAGTAAGTTGCACAAGTTCTTGGTGAGCTTGCTAGAGCAGATTTGGGTAAGTTCTTGGTGAGATTCCTAGAGAATATTTGGGCAAGTTCTTGGTGAGCTTGCTAGAGAAAATTTGGGCAAGTTCTTGGTGAGATTGCTAGAGCATATTTGGACAAGTTCTGTGTGAGTTTGTTATTCAGTATTGGATGGGTTCTGTGTGAGCTTGTTATTCAGCATTGGACAAGTTCTATGTGAACTTGTTATCCAATTTTGGACAAGTTCTATGTGAGCTTGTTATTCAACATTTGATAAGTTCTGTGTGAGCTTGTTAAGTAGGTTCTATGTGAGCCTATTAAGTAGGTTCTTAGTGAGCCTATTGATAGAGCTTTGGATGTGACAAAGTACAAAGGATAGAGTCTCAATGGATAGAGATCCAATAGTCAGCATAGTTGAAGATAGATCTAAGTGAGGAGTATTCAAGTGGAGAGAGGTCCACCAGTCAGTGCAACAGAGAGATAGAGTCTTCTAGAAGATCACATAGCTAGAGTAGAAGGGGAAAGAGTTCTCCTTTGGATAGAGATCCATAAACATTGTAATTGGGAGTGATTCCCAAAGATATTGATTGAGAAAGTTTTAGTAAAATATTTTCTCCATGGAGTAGCCCACATTCGGTGAACCACATAAATTGTGGTGTATCTATTGTGTATGGTTTAAGTGCATTTCTTTGATTATTGTTATTGATACTACTATCTTTACACAACATAATATTGAATTGGAAGAAAAAGTAAAAATTGGTCTTATAATGTTCACCCCCATCTCAGTATAAGCTTGTGTTCTTCATAGAAGTCATTAGCGTTTGAGATAACACTATATGATTTAAATTTTTACCCTTATCTTTCATAAAGTTTAGTGATTCTTACAAAAAATCAACTTGTCTATGAAATTTCAATGCATCATAGAGACTCACCTTGGTTGGAATCATCTTCAGCTCTTTAATGATGTTGTACGTAGATGTGCTGGAATTTTTTCCTTCATTGGAAACCTCATATTTGATTTGATATTGCTGTGTAGCCTCTACCATCAAACTCATGGTCAATAATGGATATTTGAGCTTTTCTTTGGCCTATTCCTCCATTTCAGATTTTGCCAACGAAGTTGAAGTCTTTTCTTGCACTTTTTATTTTGCTTGTAGAGGCAAAAGATATTTTAATAGGATAGGCACATCTATCTTGGGAACTGGAGCAAGTGCTTTAACTTGTGCTTATTTTTTCTCATTTTACACCTTCAGATTAGTAGGTAACTTCAGGAGCTCCATTTTAGTTGGGTCCACAATGATGGGTTTTCTTCCAACTCTCGTAAGAATAAAAACTTGTTCCTTATAAGGGACCATAAAATTATGATCGAATTCTATAATCATGTTGATATGATCACTGGAAGAAATATATGCAAACATTTGCACAAAGTGTATATGAATCATGTATGTTTCTTCACCATGTGGATCATTTTAGGTAGAGCACCAATATGTTTTTTTTGATGTACCAACTTCTTCATTTGTTAATACGATCAGATTTCTCTAAGGCACCTTACTGGTTGAAGCTATTTTTCCTTGGTGATCGAGGGAGGTTGAAACCTCCTAGGCTATAAATATCTTTCAGCTTACTTCTTTTTAATCATCGTGATCTCATTGCTCATCACTCTTATGGCTGATTTCATTGAATGCATCTCTTTAAGCAACTTATCTTGGTGATCAAGATTTGAGGGTGTTGGAGGAGCTAGTAATAGATGTGGTATAGGTGGAGATGGCAGTGTTGGAAATGGAACCAAAGCAGGTAGTTGGGGAATGGTTGGAGTAGGCAGTTGTGGGACAAAAAATATCATCATGGTTTGAGATAAACTCATATTCCATGAAGGGAATGGATACATGGGGGACATCGACAATGGCTGAGAAGACGTGTTGGCATGCAAATGCTCTAAAATATCAGAAAAGATAGGCATCATCATATTTGGTGGAAGCTTATTGATAGAAATAATATTAGCCTAGAACTTTTGTATAACATAATACAAATCAAGAAATGTGTTAACATTGGACTGTCAAATGGCCATACTGATGTCAGAGTTGAAGGCTTAGAGATAGTAAGATACAACTTGCTCAGGAGTCAATCAAAGACCATTAGGGACTTTACCAAGTTCAAGCAAACCTGACATTGAATTCAATAATTTCCTCCTTGGGATACCTCTAAATGGTAGTAAATTGATGCAATAGAGATAATGAATCCGCTTATTCATTGAACTCTTTGATCAATAATTCAGCCAACTGATCCCATGTAGTAATAGTGGTAATTTGTAAATACCAGTACCAATAAAGAAACTTACCTCTGAGAGAGAGCATGAGAAATATTACCATGATGTCTTTATCCACAATACTATGAATGGTTTTTAGAGAAACCACATCTTGGACATGCTCGTAATTTGCTTTTCTAGTACCATCACAAGTAGGCAAAGCCTTCAATGCCACTTGTAGGATCTGGTTCTGAGCTTACAGATTCAAAGCTTTAGAGTGATTCCAAGATGAGAACTATCTAGGAGGTTGGGCTATTTGGAATGGAGTATTTTATTGAGGAGGAAAGCTAGTGGCTGTGCTAGCTAGACTTGAAGGAACATAACACCAACTACCTATGAAGATGTTGCCAAGGATTGGATATTTGGGGTGACCAACCTAGGATGTTCTCCTAAAACTTGGGTTTCAAGCTCATAAAATTCAATGGGGTCTTAAAAATTTTTGGCCTTCGATATTGTGATTTTGAAGAAATATTTTACTCACTTCACATTCAGAGGCTTATGGGTAAAACTAAGTCACAAGATGTTCTAGTCAGATTTTAAAAATATTAACATCAAACCTTGATACTGCTCAAAGTGGAACATTTTAATGTCTGACTGGGTGTGCCAAAAATTATTGGTCACGAATCTACCTAAGTACATAATACATGTGCACCCTAGACCTGTCCAACATTGAAAGGCTAAAGGAAAGATATGTCCTTTGGGCCAATCTCCATAGAGGTTTGGCTCTCGTACTAACCTAATCATCAATATAAGCTTAGGGTAACAAAAAGTGATGGGAAATGATGAAAATAAATGGGAAATATGTATATGAACCAAAAACGTAAGGTGGGGATAAACTAGCAGCTAAAATCCAAATCAAGTTTTAATCAATATGTAATAGAAAGGAAAGCATAGAAATCATTCATAGATTGCAAAATAATTTCCAATGAATATTTCAACATTCAGTTCTCTACCAAGAATTAAATTTAGAAATGCAGAATTTATATTTACCTAACAAATATCATGAACTTAACATAAATGAAAGTTTAAAAATAATTTTGTACAACACTACTCTAGGGATCAGATCCAAATATGTAGTGTTTTTATAGAATGTCTATCCTCTTTCACTACATCAAAATGATTAGTATTTATAGAGGATTTCACCTCTAAAATTAAATACATATTAAAGAAAAATGTTGCCTAGTCAAATGTCAACAAGACTAATTCTCTCCTCAGTAGCAATGGTGATCAAATCAATACATTCTTCAGGAAGCAGCAATCCCTCTTTCATGGAGAATTCATGGTAAATCAACAAAGATGGATGATAGGAAAATAATTCCAAATTTCGGTGCATCGAAACATAACAACATTGTATGAAAAATAGAAGTTCAAGCATTAAATTTTAGTTTCCACCTTGTCATATTTCATCTTTACTAGGACGATCCATCAAAAATTAACTTTGTTTTGAAAACAGTGAAATCAATGGAGGGTGCCTCGAAAATGAACTAGATTGCACCAAGCTCAAGGATGTAGCATTTAATCTTGGAAAATTTTCAACAAAAATTCTAGAATATCGATTTCATTGCACCAAGAATTAAATTTTATCAATCTTCGACCTTTCCCAAAAAATATCTACAATAGTAGCACCTCTGAAAAGAACTTCACCAAGAAAGAGAGGTAAACAATTAATTTCACCCAAGTAATTGGGTGAAAATATTTTTTGTTGCAATCATGGGTGAAAATTATTTACTTTATTGAAGGTTACACTCAAAAATGGAGTTTCGTCCTACATTTGATTACTTTCACCCAAAAACCATACTCTTAGGAATTTTGCCCCAAAATGTTGTCCTGCTTAACTTTTGGAAAAAAATGGAATTTCACCCCTAAGGGAGGGTGAAAATAAGTTTTTCCCCAAGTTGGGGTGACTTTGACTTTGACCAGCACATGAGGATGCCTTTTTGCTATTTTTACTCTAAACTTGTAAACTCCTATTTATTTTGCCCCAACTTAGGTGAAATCATTAAATAAGCTAAAAATAAGGTGAAATCACTAGGGAAATGTCTTCATCATCTTCCTTGATTATTTTGGATTAAGTTTGACTTTAATTGGTGCATTGCTTTCACTCAAACACTACTTGCTTAATGCTTTCACTCCAAAATTACCTAAAAATTGAATTTCGCTAGAAATAAGGATGGAAATGACTTTTGCTCCCTTTCTAGGGTGACATTGACTTTGACTTATGCCCATCTATGTAATTAAAAATAGAAATTTACCACCAAAAGGGGTGAAATCACCTTGAATTGCACAAGTTCGGTTGAAATCATTAATTTTATCTTTGTGAGCTTCTCCCTTCGTTTCCATCTTGGCAATTTTCATTGCTTTTGCTTCAAATTGGGAAAAACCTGAGTGAAAGTATGTTAATGATGGATTTTACCCAAGAGAAAAGGTGAAAATGATTTTCTCCCCTCCCTGGGGTGAAAAAGTATTTTCTTTCGTTATCCTCGCTCTGAAATCCTCAGCATCTCTGAAATCATCTAAATGCATATTTTAATTGTTTTTTCCAATGAAATCATTCTTCCTAATTTAATGTTAATGAAATAAAAAAGGAGAGCAAAAATGATACATTAAAATAGTAAAGGTAAAAGACAAGCCCAAAACTACATCATTTATCTTTCATACTCATAATTTTTAAAGTCAAAATTTAGCGTGGCAAAACTGCCAATAGCATGAAATATTGGGGTGGATTAATGGTTATTAAATATTGGATCTCCAATTGAAAATTTATATGTAGAGCTTATTTTCAACGCTTTCCAATGCAAACAATCTTAATAACAAGTGGAATATGTATGTATATAGAGATACTTAAGAAAATTTGAGACCTATTAAGCTACTTACCCATTTATATTTTATGTCTAGCTTGTTAGTATGACAAGTATTTCACTACAAGATCATTTCCAACACAAAACTCCTTAAGTTCACTTTAGTTAATGAACATAATTTTTTTGCTTGCATAAATCTAAATTTGTGTCATGTACTTTTTTGGAAACTTTTTAGTTGCACTATCTCTTAATATTTTCATTCAAAACTTGATCATTCCCAATTGTAATAGGATTCAAATTTGAACTAGATTCCTCCTTAGGACTTGAAATATTTCCAAAACAATTATCATAAATCACCTCTAAAATTCATTATACATACATTTCAATAGAATCTATGATTTCATTTTCTAAAGTTATTGATAATATCTTTTATGGTTGTGGTTGTAAATAATATCAGACCAACAAATATCCTTGCAATAAATTACGATATCAAGCATAAAATAAAACACTTGATGAGATAAATGTTTAGCTAGAGGAATTAATCAACGATAAAGAGAAAAATAACACATAAATTTAAGTCTAATAGATTGTATTTTATATTAATCATAATATAACATAGTGTGTTCTATTATAATAGCTATTTACAAGTAACATATAAAAAATGTACATTTGATGACAAAGTAGATACTACAAGAAAAAATAATAACTTATACAAAATAAATTGATCTTCATACCTCTTTTTAATATTTTTTTTTGTTTTATTTTTTTACATATACTAATCATACAATAAGATTTATATAACATGTTATTATAATATAAATATACTACTTAATATATTTATGTTGTCTCACATGAAACAAATCACACTTGA
The DNA here is from genome assembly GCA_028583015.1 of Wollemia nobilis. Classification (NCBI taxonomy): domain Eukaryota; kingdom Viridiplantae; phylum Streptophyta; class Pinopsida; order Araucariales; family Araucariaceae; genus Wollemia; species Wollemia nobilis. Next base: position 1,572,525 of record JAQPPZ010016942.1, on the reverse strand, counting down.
TATTATTATAACTATATTTCTTATAAACAAAATCTAAAATTTATTTATTTATTTAAAAAAAATTAAAACCTTTAATATTTTAAGATTAATATTCTACTCATTTAAATCAATTCAATTTTTGTTGGAATCCCATATAAACAATTAAAATGTGGACATTAGAATCCAACCGTTAATTTAAAAAAGAAAACACAATTTAGATATATTAATATTTATAATTCTAGAAATTTAATTAAAATTTTTAATTTATAATTGATTTAATGGTTGTCCAACAATTTACATGTTTAAATTTATTTGCTTTAATAGTAGTTTTCTGGTTTTGTGCTATGATCTCAATACAATTCAATGTAACTTTTTGCTTAAGCCATGAATTTAAATAATAAGAAGAATAAATTAATTCACTATATATAGACATAGCACGTTGAAATGGATGGCAAAGTTACATGATTAGGTATTTAAAACTTGAATGCCATATAGTAACATAGTTTACATTTAGGTTAATTTGTATGTTGCATTCTCTTGTCCCTTGCTTAAAAGGAAAGGGTTTATGTTCTTGTACCCTAGGACTAATTCTCATTCAAAGAAAAATTCATCATAGTTTAGCTCTTGTACTTGTTTTTGTTGAGCAAGGTGTAGCAATGAGTATTGTCATTGTTGTCAACACAGTCAGATAGATCTGTTGATGCAGTGGACAGGAAGTTCAAAAGCTATTCAGATGCAGAAGACAGGAGTTCAAAGGTTACTCAGAGTATGTACAGTGATTTTCCAAGAAGACCGAAGTGGCCCATATGCAAAATATCAAAGAAAAAGACAAGTAAGAAAAGTGTCGCGATATCGCGACATATACAACAGGCAAGAAAAACTATCGTGATTTCGTGACATGTTGGAAGAGAGAGAAAAGCAAGAAAAATTGTCGTGATTTCGTGACATGTTGGAAGAGAGAGAAGAAGTAGGAAAAACTGTCATGATTTCGTGACATGTTGGAAGAGAAAGAGAAAGTGGAAAAAGTGATTGTGACATGTTGGAAGAGAAAAAGGCAAGTGGAAAAACTGTCACGATTTCGTGACATGTTGGAAGAGAAAAAGGCAAGTGGAAAAATTGTCACGATTTCGTGACATGTTGGAAGAGAAAAAGGCAAGTGGAAAAATTGTCGCGATTTCGCGACATGTTGGAAGAGAAAAAGGCAAGTGGAAAAACTGTCGCGATTTCGCGACATGTTGGAAGAGAAAAAGGCAAGTGGAAAAACTGTCATGATTTCGCGACATGTTGGAAGAAAAAGAGAAAGCAAGAAGAAGTGTCACGATTTCACGACAAGTTCGAAGAAAGAGAACAAGTAAGAAAAGTGTCACGATTTCGCGACATGTCGCATTTTCGCGACTAAAATAGGAGAGAGAAAGTAAGTTGGAAAAGTGTCACGATTTCGTGACATGTCACATTTTCGCGACTAAAATAGGAGAGAGAAAGTAAGTTGGAAAAGTGTCACGATTTCGTGACATGTCGCATTTTCATGACTAAAATAGGAGAGAGAAAGTAAGTTGGAAAAGTGTCACGATTTCACGACATGTCACATTTTCGTGACTAAAATAGGAGAGAGAAAGTAAGTTGGAAAAGTGTCACGATTTCGTGACATGTCGCATTTTGCGACTAAAATAGAGAGAGAAAGTAAGAAAAGTGTCAGATTTGATGACATGTCGATTTCATCGACAAAAGAAAGAGAGGAAGCGTATGGAAGGAAGTATCATGATTTCATGACAAAAGCAAAAAACAAGACTTAAGTAGAAGTGTCATGATTTCGTGACAAAAGCAAAAGAATAAAGTACAGAAGTAGAAGTGTCACGATTTCATGACAAAAGTAGAGAAGAAGACTTCAAAGGTAGTGTCACGATTTTGTGACAAAAGCAGAAAGAAGTGAAGAAAGTGTCATGATTTTGTGACATGTCGATTTTGTGACTAAAAAGGATAGGAAGGCAGAGAAGAAAAGTTTAGGAAAGAAGGAGAGAAGAAAAGTGTCGTGATATCGTGACATGTATTTTGCGACTCAAGAAGGGCAGGCAGGCAGAGAAAAAAAAGTGTCGCGATATCGCGACATGTCGCATTTTCATGACAAAGGAATAGAGAAAGAGTACAGAGGCGAAAGTGTCGTGATATCGTGACATGTTGTATTTTCACAGGCCAAAGCTAAGAGAAAGAGCAAGGAGAAAAAGTGTCACGATATCGCGACATGTATTTTCTGGTTAAGTTGAAGCTGATGAAGACCGATGAACAATCGACTAAAATTAGGATTTACAATCGACTAAGATTAGGGTTTTCATCTCAAACATTCTGTTATAAAAGGAGGGTTGTTTGGAGATTTGAGATGATGTTGAAGTGTGTGAAGTTCGGTCGGTGTGCGCAGAGAGCAAGTCGTGTTGAATCATGCTAAGTGTAAAATTTGCAAAGAGAGCAGAGTGCACAAAAGGGAGAAGATGATCGTGAAGGTCGATTGTAGCGAAGCAGAGTGTGCGAAGTGATTGCGTAGAGAAAGCAAAAGGTGCAGTGTGGCTGTAGATCATAGAAGATGTGTTATTCTATGAACAGTGAGAGAGATTGGGTAAGCAATAGACCAGTCAGGGTCTTGTAAAAGCAAAGGTATTTTTTTGTTAAACTTCTAGATTCAAAATTGAAGTCCAGGTTGCAGCTTGGCATCAGGGGTTGGTGCTCCTTCCAGTTGGTGCTGGTAAAATAGGGGTTGGTGCTCCTTTCTGTTGGTGCAGATAAATAAGGGGTTGGTGCTCCTTCCAGTGGGTGTTGGTAAATTGATTGTAAAGTTGGTGCTTTGCAAAGGCTAGATTTGGATGGTAGTCCAAGCAGTCATTTTTGAGGAGTAGCCACATTGGTGAACCTCGTTAAATCTTGTGTTGTGTGATGTTCTCTTGTGATACTTGCTTTATCTAGTTTTAAGGTTTCATTATTTCTATTTTAAGAGCTATGAATTTAAGTTTAAAGAGCTACACTGATTCACCCCCCCTCTTAGTGTCATTGTGAGACTAACAATTGGTATCAGAGCTAAGTTCTTGTACAAGCTTAACCGGCTAGGGTGATCTTGGAAGTAACACAATGGTATTTGAAGAAGTAAAATCAAAAAAGGAAGAAGGAGTGAACTCTGAAGTATGTGGTGAAAACCTTGAGGCTGAAGTAGATCTAGAAGGTGAGTTGATCTCTGCACTTGAAGAGTGGAAAATAGAGAGGAAAAAGAATAAGAAACTTTCAAGAAAGCTTGAGGATGCAAATGAAATCATAACCAGTTTGAAAGTACAGATAGAAGAATCCAAGAAAATCTTCGAAGATCTCGAAGTGCAAATAACCATGAAAATAGATTATTGCAGCAAGCTAGAAGAAGAGATTGTTGGTTTAAGAATGCAGCTAGAAGAGATGAATAAGAAAATTAGTTGTTATCACAAACGTGAAGAAAGTTCTATGAAGTCTGGATAAGATCATAAATGACCAAAGGCCTGCAGGCATCAAATTTGGTCTGGGTTTCATCGAAGGAGAATCATCAAATGGATCAAAGGCCAAAAATGTAGAATCCATAAAGAATGAAGATAAGAAACAAGTTGATCAAGGAAAAATGTCTCATGCAAAAGAAAGCAATAATGCCAGGCACGAAAGGAGAATTGACAATGATGGATTCACCAATGTCACACATCAAAGAAGAAGAAGACCTATGGCTCCTACGACAACATGGCAAAGACCATCACCCAGGTTCAATTATCCCTTTTCTGGTTTCTGTTTTAAATGCAATGGCTATGGACATAAAATCTCAGACTACAAATATAATGTAAGACCAAGGAATTTCACCAGTAGAAATGCTTTTTCTCCTCTGATGAATTATACAGTAGAATGTTATAACTGTCATAATTTTGGGCACATTGCAAGAAACTGTAGAAGTACATTTGCATCAAATCAGTTTCAGGGAAGAAAATTTCAACCAAATAGGATGAGACAAAATAGAAAACTTCCCGTAAAACATGCACAAGCTGTTGATAAGGGAAAGGCAAAACAAGAGCCCAAAACTACTATCAAAACGGAGTGGAAAGAAAAAGAGCGACTTAAGGAAGAAAAGGAATCCTTAATCGTACAAACAACATTTAAAGCACAGAATAAATATGTACCATGGATACTTGATAGTGGATGCTCCAGTCATATGACAGGTGACAAACAAAAATTTGAGAAGTTACAAAAATATGAAGGTGGTTCAATAAAGTTTGGAAATAATGATGGAGCTAAGATAGTTGGCAAAGGTTCAGTTAAAATTATTGACAGAAAAATTAAGTCAGAAGAAGTCTTGTTTGTGGATGGTTTGAAACATAACTTGTTGAGCGTAAGTCAGATTTGTGATAAAGGTCATGAAGTAGTTTTTAAGAAGCAGGGTTGTGAAGTCAAAAAGACAAACAGTGGAAAATTGATAGCAACTGGATCAAGGACATCCGGAAACCTGTACACGCTCTCAGAGACTTCAAAAGGAGCTTGTTTTATTGGACAGGAAGAAGAAAATTGGTTGTGGCACAAGAGACTCGGTCATATCAATTTTGATAATCTAGTAAAAATCACCTCAAAAAGGGTAGTGAGAGATATTCCCACCATCAGCAAACCTGCAAACAACATTTGTGCTTCATGCCAAAAGGGGAAGCAAACTAGAGTCACATTCAAAACAAAAGAGTACTACACAAGCAAACCTTTGGAACTAATACACACCGATTTATGTGGACCCATGAGAACACAAAGCATAAATGGTGACAAATATTTTATGTTGTGCATTGATGACTATTCCAGAATGACATGGATATTTTTCTTGAAGCATAAATCGAAGCTTTTGATATGTTCAAGATTTTCAAAAACCAGGTTGAGAATGAAATAGGAAAGAGGATCAAATGTTTAAGATCAGATAGAGGAGGAGAATTCATTTCAGAGGAGTTTACAGAGTACTGTGAAAAATACGGTATTAGGAGACAGTTTTCAGCAGCCAGGACACCTCAGCAGAATGGAGTGGTAGAAAGAAAGAACAGGACAGTGCAAGAAATGGCACGGACTATGTTGGCTGAAAGCAGAGTAGCAGACAAATTTTGGAAAGAAGCAGTCCATACTGTGGTGTATATCCAAAATAGGTACATGCTGAGAACACATGAAAGCAAAACTCCTTATGAGTTGTGGTTCGGTAAAAGGGCAACAACAAAATACCTCAAAGTTTTTGGCAGCAAGTGCTATATCAAAAGAACTGAAGATAATCTTGGTAAGTTTGAAGATAGAGCGGATGAAGGTATTTTTGTTGGTTATTCATCAAAAAGCAAAGCTTACAAATGCTACAACAAGAGGCTAAAGAAAATTGTGGACAGTGTCGATGTTAAATTTGATGAAGGTAGAGAATGAGTAATTAGCTATGAAATGAACTACCCAATTTATGAAGAGGTTATTGAAGGAGATGAGGAAAACGAAATGGAAAAGATACAAAAAATTGACTCAGATGATTTAAGTTGTGATTCAGAAGTGGAAGAAAATAAGAAATTCAAAATAGGAAGCTGGTAGAAAAATCATCCTAGAGAGCAAATAATTGGAGACCCCAAAGTTGGTGTTCAGACAAGAAGAAGAGTAGTAAGTAACTACTCTCTATTATCCAACATTGAGCCCAAAAATATTGCTGACGCAAGCAAAGATGAAAGTTGGATGAAGGCAATAAATGAAGAATTAGATCAGATCGAGAAAAACAAAACTTGGGAGTTAGTACCTAGACCTGCAAATAAAAATATAATCGGGACTAAATGGATTTTTTGAAACAAATTGAATGAAGATGGACAGGTAGTCAGAAATAAAGCAAGATTGGTATGTAAGGGTTATGCACAAGTTGAAGGCATTGACTTTGAGGAAACTTTTGCACCAGTAGCTAGACTAGAGGCAATTAGAATGTTTCTGGCTTTAGCAGTCTACAAGAATTTCAAAGTTTATCAAATGGATGTGAAATCAGCGTTTTTGAATGGGAAACTTGAAGAAGAGGTTTATATTGAGCAACCGGATGGTTTCCAACTTGGTGATGATCCCAACTTTGTTTGCAAGTTGAAGAAAGCATTATATGGCTTAAAACAGGCACCCCGAGCATGGTATGCAAGGCTAGACAACTATCTCACCCAACAAAGGTTTAAGAAAGGTATGGTGGATAGTAATTTGTATGTCAAAATAGAAAATGGGCATCTTATTGTTCTTGTTGTATACGTAGATGATATCATATTTGGCAGCAGCAAAGATGAGTCATGTAAAGATTTAGCAAATAAGATGGAGAAAGAATTTGAAATGTCAATGATTGGTGAACTTTCGTATTTCCTCGGGTTGCAAGTTAATCAAAATAAGAAGGGCATATTTATTTCTCAAGTTAAATATGTGAAAGAGATGTTAAAAAAGTTCACAATGGAGGATTGTAAGCCAGTTAGCACTCCCATGACGATAGGTTGCAAGTTGAGCAAGGATGACAAATCTCCACCTATTGATCAAACCATGTACAGATCTATGATTGGAAGCTTACTATACCTGACAACTACCAGACCAGATATTTTGTAGGCAGTATGCATGGTAGCACGATTTCAGGCTAATCCCAAGGAGACTCATGTGACAATAGTGAAGAGGATTCTTCGGTACCTCAAGGGTACTATGGAGTATGGGTTATGGTATCCAAAAGGTAAAGACTTCACCCTTATTTCGTATTCAGATGCAGATTGGGTAGGATGTGTAGATGACAGAAAGAGTACCAGTGGAGGTGCATTCTATCTTGGAGACAGATTGGTCGCATGGCACAGTAAGAAACAAGAGTCAGTTTCTTTATCGACAGTAGAGGCAGAATATATTGCAGTGACAACATGTTGTACGTAGGTATTGTGGATGAAACAAACCCTAAAAGATCTTGGTATTTGCTTCAGTGAGCCAATATCAGTTAAGTGTGATAACACCAGTGCCATTAACATCTCCAAGAATCCAGTTATGCATTCATGCACAAAACACATTGCTATCAGGTATCACTTTTTGAAGGAGAAAGTTGCAGAAGGTGAGGTTAAGTTGGATTTTGTTCCAACTACAGAGCAAGTAGCAAATATCTTCACAAAACCATTGCCCAAGGAAGTTTTTGAGTACCTTCGCAATAAATTGGGAGTGGTCACACTTCCCAAGAATTGACTAGCTACAGGGATCACATTCTCGGGGGGAGCATTTAAGTATTTGATTATCTTTTTGCTCATGTTCATGATTTTTGCTAAGTGTAATAAATTGTGCCTGAGAATGTTGTGCATGGACTCAGGGGAGTCTGCAGTAGCCCTTTGGTATTATTGTCAAAGGGGGAGAAGAGTTACAGGAAATTGCACATGTGTTGCCAACAATTCCAAAGGGGGAGATTGTTGAGCAAGGTGCAGCAACAGTATTGTCATTGTTGTCAACACAGTCAGATAGATCTATTGATGCAGTGGACAGGAAGTTCAAAAGCTATTCAGATGCAGAAGACAGGAGCTCAAAGGTTACTCAGAGTATGTACAGTGATTTTCCAAGAAGACCGAAGGGGCCCATATGCAAAAGATCAAAGAAAAAGACAAGTAAGAAAAGTGTCACGATATCGCGACATATACAGCAAAGCAAGAAAAACTGTCATGATTTCGTGACATGTTGGAAGAGAGAGAAAAGCAGGAAAAACTATCACGATTTCGTGACATGTTGGAAGAGAGAGAAAAAGCAGGAAAAACTATCACGATTTCGTGACATGTTGGAAGAGAAAGAGAAAGCAGGAAAAACTGTCACGATTTCATGACATGTTGGAAGAGAAAAAGGCAAGTGGAAAAACTGTCATGATTTCGTGACATGTTGGAAGAGAAAAAGGCAAGTGGAAAAACTGTCACGATTTCGCGACATGTTGGAAGAGAAAAAGGCAAGTGGAAAAACTGTCATGATTTCGTGACATGTTGGAAGAGAAAAAGGCAAGTGGAAAAACTGTCACGATTTCGCGACATGTTGGAAGAAAAAGAGAAAGTGGAAAAAGTGTCACGATTTCGCGACATGTTCGAAGAAAAGAGAACAAGTAAGAAAAGTGTCACGATTTCGTGACATGTCGCATTTTCGCGACTAAAATAGGAGAGAGAAAGTAAGTTGGAAAAGTGTCACGATTTCGTGACATGTCACATTTTTGCGACTAAAATAGGAGAGAGAAAGTAAGTTGGAAAAGTGTCACGATTTTGTGACATGTCACATTTTCATGACTAAAATAGGAGAGAGAAAGTAAGTTGGAAAAGTGTCATGATTTTGTGACATGTCACATTTTCGTGACTAAAATAGGAGAGAGAAAGTAAGTTTGAAAAGTGTCATGATTTCGCGACATGTCACATTTTTGTGACAAAAGAAAGAGAGGAAGCGTAGAAAGAGAAGTATCATGATTTCGTGACAAAAAGAAGACTTTGAAAGAAATGTCACGATTTCATGACAAAAGCAAAAGAATAAAGTACGAAAGCAGAAGTGTCACGATTTCATGACAAAAGTAGAGAAGAAGACCTTGAAGGTAGAAGTGTCATGATTTCATGACAAAAGCAGAAAGAAGACTTCAAAAGTAGAAGTGTCATGATTTCGTGACATGTATTTTGACAAAGGAGAAGGGTGTCATGATTTTGCAGGATAGAGGAAGAGAAGAAAAAGTGTCACGATATCATGACATGTCGATTTTCGACTCAAGAAGGGAGAGGAAAATAAAAAAGTGTAGCGATATCATGCAATGTATTTTTGACAAAGGAATAGAGAAAGCGTACGGAGGCGAAAGTGTCGCGATATCGTGACATGTTGTATTTTCGTGGGCCAAAGCTAAGAGAAAGAGCAAGGAGAAAAAGTGTCATGATATCGCGACATGTTGTATTTTCATGGTTAAGTTGAAGTCGATGAAGACCGATGAACAATCGACTAAAATTAGGATTTATAGCCGACTAAGATTAGGGTTTTCATCTCAAACATTCTGTTATAAAAGGAGGGTTGTTTGGAGATTTGAGATGATGTTGAAGTGTGTGAAGTTCGGTCGGTGTGCGTAGAGAGCAAGTCATGTCGAATCGAGCTAAGTGCAAAATTTGCAAAGAGAGTAGAGTGCACGAAAGGGAGAAGATGATCGTGAAGGTCGACTGTAGTGAAGCAGAGTGTGTGAAGTGATTGCGCAGAGAAAGCAGAAGGTGCAGTGTGGCTATAGATCATAGAAGTGTGTGAAGTGTCTGTTCTATGAACAATGAGAGAGATTGGGTAAGCAATAGACCAGTCAAGGTCTTGTAAAAGCAAAGGTATTTTTTTGGTAAACTTCTAGATTCAAAATTGAAGTCCAGGTTGCAGCTTGGCATCAGGGGTTGGTGCTCCTTCCAGTTGGTGTTGGTAAAATAGGGGTTGGTGCTCCTTTCTGTTGGTGTAGATAAATAAGGGGTTGGTGCTCCTTCCAGTGGGTGCTGGTAAATTGATTGTAAAGTTGGTGCTTTGCAAAGGTTGGATTTGGATGGTAGTCCAAGCAGTCATTTTTGAGGAGTAGCCACATTGGTGAACCTCGTTAAATCTTGTGTTGTGTGATGTTCTCTTGTGATACTTGCTTTATCTGGTTTTAAGGTTTCATTATTTCTGTTTTAAGAGCTGTGAATTTAAGTTTAAAGAGCTACACTAATTCACCCCCCCTCTCAGTGTCATTGTGAGACTAACAGTTTTATGCATATTGAGATTTCAATTTATTTTATAATCTTAGAACTTAGTCTTGAAAACCAAAACTTAATTATTTGTACAATATACACATCAAACTAAACAAAGGATTTAGTGTGAATCCTTAAAACACTCTTGGTGAACTCTTCAAACCCAAATACATCAGTTTAGGTGAAGATAAGCACATGGGAATTTTAGCCCTAGTAAATCCACTAGGATTTTGTGGGACCTGCTCACACTTTAATGAACCCAACAAGAAGAATCATGCATCTTAATATTTGTAGTAGAAAGAGAATCATGGACCCTAATGAGAATCCTTTATGGGATGATAATGAGAAAATTGATAGAGAAAATCCTAATTTAGATGAAGAGGATGATGACACTTCAACCATGTGATCTCTTCACCCTATAGAGGGGCCCCATGGACAACTTACTTTTAAATATCACAACCATATCATGAATTTATTGAGATAAAGTAGATATATTATGAAAAATTTCTAGAAAAGGATATCCATTTCAATGAAGCAATACCTTCTAATAACCAAAAAATTCCCCATTCAAGTTCCATTTCACTCCATAAATCACATTATAATCCACTTTCTAATCAATATCCTTTAAATAAAAATGTTAATCCACTTGCTTCTAATCTAACTTCTACTACACCAACCACAACCAATATACGAGGATATTATCAACCTCCCCAAAATAATAATATTCCTCCCAAAGATAAGTTATTTTCTTCTATTCCTCCTAACACTAACTTTTAGTTTATCAAATCTAATCCCCCCAATTATTTTTCATACCACCAAATTTTCATCACCTTCCTCCATAAGATACTACACAATATCCCTCCTATTCTAATCCTTATCATAACAATTTCAAAACCCTATGACCAATAACTATTATCCATCCTTAACTTAACATACCTACAACTCAACCTTTGACTTTACAAAACAACAACCCTAAAATTTAAAACCTAATCTCTCAATGTATGGACACCATTCAAGCACCAAGTCTACATATTTATAAAGAGATATGTGCAACCAACCTTTGGATCCTATGGTAGCTTGTTGACCATATACCCAAACAATGGCACCTAAAATTCCAATATCTAAGGGTACGAAGGATCCAATTGATTGTATGAATGTTTCAAACGGCTTGTCATGACATTCCTTATGAAGACATGATATTATTAAAGACATTTCCAAAAATTCTTGGAGGATCAACATTATAATGGTATTATCAATTATCCTACCACTCTCTTAGGAATTTTAAAGAGACCACTGAAATGTTTATCCACCATTTCAATGATTATATGAAAAAAAGAATTAGCCTCCAATACCTTTACATTCTTAAAAAAGCCAAGGATGAGAGCTTCACATATTTCCTATCCTAATGGAAAGGATTGATGGGAATATTTTAATACACCCACAATTTAAGTATGTGAGTGAAATCTTCATAAAATAATTACAAGATCAATTGTCATATGAATTAGAAAATACAACCATAACATATTTTGAAAAAGTAGTTGATTTGGAAAGAAGAGTCAAGAAATATCTCATAAAAAGAAAATAATTGAAACCAAATAAAAAAGAAGATAAATCAACCAAACACCAATATAATAACAAGCATGTGGTAGGTGATGGTATCATCGATAATAAATAAAGCAATAACGTCAATACTATAAGTACATTGAAAATTTTGATTCTCAAAAAACCTCAAAAACCACGTAGAAATTTCACTAAACTCAACCAATCTTTATCATCAATCATTAAACAAATTTTGGATGCTAAGATGATTAAGTTACCCAACATAACACAATATAACAACACCACTAATAAGTACAATTCTAGTCAACATTGTGACTTTCATAGAGTAGATGGACATCTTACAAATCAATGCAAAAAAATTGAACATGTTATTCAAGATGTTTTAGATGAGGGTCACGTTATCCTAGGTGATTTTGAACCTATTCCCTCCACTAATCAAGATATGGGGATATTCCAAAATCCTCTACCTAATCATGATCAATATGCAACTAATCAATTTTCTTGTCATGTTGTTCCACATCCTTATAAAAATATGGTTGACATGATATCCATTACCACAAGATAACAATCGCAATCCCAACCATCTCAACAACCTCAAAATAAAAAAAATCCAACTTCCAATAAACCTTATAGACCACCATTAATTATAATAAATAAAAATATAAACACCACCAATGTTGATAGACCACCCTTAAATCTCAACCAAATAACTCTTTTCATATGAAACAACAACTTGCTAATACACCTGCCAAAATTTCTCTCATAGAGATTCTCCAAAATTATTCTAGCCATAGAGAATCTCTAATCAAATTGCTAAGTCAACAAATGGTCCCTCAAGACATTCCACCAAACAATATTTCTAATGTAATTGGATATCTTGGGATAAATTACATCTCCTTTTATGAAGATGATCTTCCTCTCTCAACCATACAAGGGGATTCTCCCCTTCACATCACAAGCTGCATAGGGGATAAGTTTATCAAAAGAATCTTGGTAGACAATGGATCATACTTAAATATATGTAGTTTTCAATTTATCCAAAATTTTGGATTAGGAGATCTCAAAAAATATGATCTAATAATAAAAACCTTCAACAATTAAGCTTAAGAATCTTGTGGGATCATAACCCTTCCTCTCAAAGTGGGATAAAAAATTCTTAACACTCTCTTCTATATAGTATCTTGTATAACTTCTTTTGATCTTCTTCTTGAATGTCCTTGGATACATTTCATAAAGGTTATCCCAACAACACTTCAACAATGTTCTAACTATAAATTTTAAAATCAACTTATCACTATTCTTGGTGATCCTCACCCATTTCAATATTGTACAATGGTTGAGGTAGACCAAGCTAGGACAAATTTTTGTCCATATATATCTCCAAATGAATTTTCTTGTTCATATTTTCATTCTTCTTCTCCTAAAATCATAAATTAGATTAAGGGATTGGAAATCAATCATGAACCTCAAATAATTTCTCCCTCTAATGATAAAATAAAATAAATTATTCAAAATCCTCTCATAGATCTTGGTACACTATCATCTAAAAGATAACTTTAGGATTACCTCTTAAGAAAGGTGAAGTAGTGCACATTGCCATATTACCTTTAATTACATAGGGACATATTGTGAAGAAAATATTAGTGGTAGTAACCCATCACCCATTGAAAAATACTTTACAATTTGTTACTATCCAAATATTATCCCCTAACCAAACAAATATTCTATAAAGGATATCAAGGAAAAGGATTAGGGCCTCAAAAACAAGGAATTTAAGAATATTTGAAAATTGAAATTTGGATTGAAATATGTGGCATTGGCTATATCCATAATAAAAATCAACCTTTACCAATAGATTTGGAGGATTATCAAATTATAACCTATGTAGAATTTATGGATCATCATGGATTATATTGGAGTGATCAAGATGAAGAACCTTCTTCCCCATACTCAACTCTATTTTACAATATGATTATTGTTGGAAATTTTGATTATATTTTTGTCATTCATGTCAAATTTTTGAGGTCATATATTGATGACATTGATTGCAATTGATATCTCGGCATGACAAAAACACAAGGTCTATAAGTGGGATAAAATGCAAGACAAAGATCACTCTCAGTACAAGGAAATTAATAAAAAGAGGATTATAATTTTTATATTTTAAGCCAAAGAGGTTTGGGACAAATATTCAAGTAATTAGTTAAAAGGTTGAAGGCCCTAGTTTAATAACCCTGAAGGAAGCAAGTTTCTAAGGCTCAAAAAGGAAATAATATTATAATATTAAATTTATAAGGTTAAAGCCTAAGGTTCAATTATAAAATAATTACAATATTTTATATTATAAATTATTTTAAACCCAAGGTGGGTTTTGGTGCCAACTTTGAAAAGAATTTTTAAATTCTTAAACATCGTCAACATCCAAAGCATGGTGGTAAATCCATATTAATATGGATAATTTTTCTAGCCCTAAGGTTGTATGTTTGATGCACGAGTTATTAGTTTCCTGTGTGCATGACATGAGAAGAAGAAGATAAATTATTTTTAAAAAGGAAGAAGGGTTTTGGACATGGATAACAATAAGATCGTGGATCTTATCTCCATCCAGGAGGTTGGCCTAGCAACAGACTAGGCAGTGTTAAGGTGTAGGATAGATAGCAAGTCGTGAGTTCAATTTTGGGAAGTGATAGTTTTGAAAGGATTTATTTTGGCAAGGAAGATTGAGCGGATGTCAAAGTGCACATCACGTATTAGTTTTTTCATGTGGGTGGTTGGTCTAGAGTCAGCCTAAGCAGTGTGTGTGCACTGGCAGGTAGGAGGTGCTATGGTTGAATCTCACCCATGGTAGTTTTGGTAAGCAAATATTTAATTTTTATTAATGCCTAAGGTTGAGTTGTTAGGTGCTTAAGGTCTGCTTTATTTTATGAGCATCATTGGACTTAGGGAGTTATAAGTAAAATATTTTTTATTTCTTGCCATTATTTAGAAGAAAAATATAATGGAGAGTGTATTTTTTTGAAGTGTTTTTTTATGGAGTAATAAGGAAATTATTGGTAACTATTTTTGGGTGTGTTTGTTGATATTTTAAATGGGAGATAAAAGGTGTAGAATGTACCTTTATTGTGTGTAATATTTTATTCAATTTGAAGGACTTGGTTCATGATTTAATGTTTTATTTTGAGAAATGAAAAGAGGTAAAGAGAATTGGTTTGGAACAAATTGTACACACATTTTGAGAAGGTTTTCTAACACATAAAGAGTTGTTGTGCTAACACTTTTATAGTTGCAAAATATATTGTGTGTGAGATAGATTTTTGAAGATATATCTCCATAAGAGCAAGCTAAGAGGTATGGGCATATCATTCCTTGTTTAAAGTGTTTTTTGAAGTGAATATTTTGGAATATAAGGTGGAGTAAAAAGGATTGTTTGATAAGCATTGTTGGAAATATTTGAGTTAGGAATTGTGATTCCTAGTTGAATGTTTTGGATACATTTGGGATAGAGTTTGAGAATAAACTATGCTTCTATTGTTGAAATAAGTTTGAGATATTTGTGCTAGAGATAGTGAACTACTTGTGCTAGGGTTGAAGATAAGTTTTTGCATCTTTGTGAAATATTTTGAGCATATGTTACAAGTAGTTATGAGTGTGTACTTAAGCAAGAATTGAGTAGGAATTATGAGCAGGTTAGAGGTAGATTTTTTAGTAGATTTGAGGTATACTTGTGAGCAGGTTAGAGAAATATTTTTGAGCAGGTTAGAGGTATACTCATGAGAAGGTTATAGGTATACTTGTGAGCAAGTTAGAGGTAGAATTGTAAGAAAGATATAGGTAGACTTGTGAGTAGATTAGAGGTAGACTTGTGAGTAGATTGAATTAGTTTTGTGAGCAAATTAGATCAGATTTATGAGTAGAGCAGAGGGGATAGAGTTCTCCTTTGGATAGAGATCCATAAACCAGAGTAGAGGGGATAGAGTTATCCTATTGAGAAATATCCACAAACCAAAGTAGTTGGGACAAAGGTCTCCTATAGAGAGAGATCCACAAACCAAAATATAAGGGGATTGGTGTCTCCTTTGGACAAAGGTCCATAAATATTGTAATAGGGATTTTATTCCCAAATATTCATTGAGAAAAAATTATAAGGAATATTTTCTTTGTGGAGTAGCCCACATTGGGTGAACCACGTTAAATCATGTCTCTCATGTGTGTGATAATGTGTGCATTTTTTACTGCTTTAATAATACTAGTATTATCATTTGGATTTAGAAGTAAAATCTTTTATCTTATACTGTTCACCTCCCTTCTCATTATAATCTTATGTTATTCAATTGGTATCAGAGTAGGTTCCTTCATGAAAAGCATAACAACTTGAAGGAATATCACACAAGAACATACATGACCTCAAAAAATGGAGAAGAGGCCATGATCAAAATAAAAGAGGAATTTATTACTGCTCTTAGAAACTTGGAAAAGGTTAGAAGAAAGAATTCAAGTTTAAAGGATCAAATCTAATAGGATGAGGAAGCAAATATGGAACTTCTATAAAACTTCACAGAGCTCAAGGTAAAATATGAAGAGGGAAGGAAAATTGAACATGATATGGCAGAATAGTTAAAGGTAAAAGAGTTAGAATGTGAAAGATTGGAATCTAGAATTGTCTCTCTAAGAAAGGAATTTCAAAAGACTAAGGATAAGTTATAGCAAAAAATATTTAGGGAAATAGAAAGATGAGTCAAGCTCCCAAGGAAAAAATATATCAAAAGAAGAGCCCATGACTTATGCTAATGCATTGAAAGGCAAAAGCATCAAGAAGGAAGAATGTATAGAAGAATGGATCACCTAAACTTTGACAACATAGTGAAAATAAGCAACAAGAAGGCATTCAGATATTTACCCAAGATAAAAAGGCCACAAAACACAATGTGTGTACAATGTTAGCATGTAAAACAAACAATAACAAGTTTCAATTCAAAATAATTTACATCATATGAACCATTGAAACTAGTTCACACTGACTTTTGTGGTCCTACAAGGACAAAGAGTCTACTAGGTGAAATTTACTTTATGTTATTTATAGGTGACTTCTCCATAATTACTTGGGTAACTTTCTTAAAAGAAAAATCAGAATCCTTTGATAAGTTCAAGGTATTAAAATAATTAAAGAAATATTGGTATGCAAAGGCTATGGACATGTTGAAGGGATTGATTTTTATGAAAAATTTTATCATGTTGCATGACTTGAGGCCATAAGGATGTTTTTAGCTTTCTCAAGTTTCAAATACTTCAAAGCATATCAAATGGATGTTAAATCAACTTTTCTCAATGGTGTCTTATAAGAAGACATCTACATTGAGCAACTTGAGGGGTTCAGCCTAACTGATAAGCCAAATTATGTATGCAAATTAAAGAAGGCTCTTTATGGACTAAAACAAGATCTTAGATCTTGGTATTCAAGGTTGGATAAGTATCTTTAGGAATAAATTTTTAGGAAAGGAATAGTTGACAGTAATTTATACATAAAAAATGAAGTAAATAACTTACTAATTGTGGTTGTTTATGTGGATGATATCATTTTTGGAGGCAATAATGATAGGATGTGTCATAAATTTTCAAAGAGTATGCAGAATGAATTTGAAATATCAATGCTTGGTGAGGTGTCCTTATTTCTTGGACTACAAATTTTACAATCATAGAAGGGTGTATTTCTCTCACAAACCAAGTATATAAAAGAAATACTTAAGAAATTCAAATTAGAAGATTCCAAACTAGTAAGTACCCCCATGATTACAGGATACAAGTTGAGTAATTATGATCAAAATGGTCAAAATGAGTTTCAAGAGCAAAGAAGAGACCCACACAAATAATATTATAATATTTTATTATAATCTTAAAAGGGAAAATTTAAATTAATTTAAATAATTTCATTATAAATTAATTTAATTAACTTCAAAAGTTATTAAGTTAATTATAGATTAATTATAATTTGATTATTAAATTAATATATAACCCTAAGGTTGGGTTATAATAAAATTAATTTATTAATCCTAAGGTTGGGATATAATAAAATTAATTTATTAACCCTAAGGATGGGTTATAAAGTCTATTCAAATTCGAATTCGAAAATCGAATTCATCCATCAACATCAATAAAAGCATGGCCTAAAGTATATAAAAAGGGGGCAAAACATTGATTAAAAATCATTCAAATGTAATTCATGTAAAGTGCAAAAGACTTCGACTATCATGTAAGGAGGAAGGAAGATTTCACGTTTCAAAGTTATTGGCTGCAGAGGAAAGGACAAAGGGGAGCGGTGCTCCATTTTTATTGCACAACCTGTGTAGAGTAGTTGGCATCTGTGGGAGGTGCTAAGGTTGATAGGCTTGAGGTGCAAGGATTGAAGCTCACCGGATTCGTGTTTACAAGGTAGAGTGTAAAGTTTTTTGGGCACCATGGCGAACGAAAGAAATAAGAGGAAGGCTTTTGCATTCCCCTTCACATGGGAGCTAGTATCCCACGTGGTGGGCTTGCACCTTGGTAAGGCACTTGGTGAAGGATTAGTCATGCGTTGGAAACCCACCATGATATTTTGTGTACAAGGTATGCTCCATAATTTTTTCTAAGGTTGTATGTGGTATGCATCATGGTGTTTGTGGAAGGTTTGAGATTTCGAAGGTGTTTGGTTGTGATAAATAAATATTGGCTAAGGTCTTTGAGGGAGATATAAGGGTTTTTAAAATTAAATATTTTATTTTAATTTTGGAAGGTTTGAGTTATAAAGTTGGAGTAATAAGGTGTAAATTGAGTTTGATTATTTTGTGTTTAAGAAATATTTTTGAAAAGAGTTAGTGAGATATTTTTGTCATCTAACCATTGAAATTGGCAAAGAAGAAAATTGTGTTAAGACAGGTTTTGAGGTCACTTCTACATCAAACAAAAGGTATGGGCACATCTTCCTAGTGAGTGATTGTTGAATGTTGTGAATGCTAAGTTGGAGTGAAAATAATTTTTTTGTAATAAGAGTTGTTGATAAAACCTTGTTTGACAAGCATTGTTGAGTTGATTGTTGAGGGTTTTTATGGAATAAGAGTTGTTGATAAAACCTTGTTTGATAAGCATTGTTGTTGAAGTGATTGGTTGAGTGAAGAACTTGAACTAGGGTTTGTAAAGATAATGAGTATCAATGTATTGTGATATTGTTTGATAAGCATTGTTGGAAATAAGTGAGTGATTTTTCATATAGTTGGAAAACGGTTTGTGAGAAAGGATTATTTCATTGAGTTATTGGTTGAGTAGAGTTGTGATTGAGCCTAGTCAAGTAGTTTTGTTGAAGTGATAGTTCAAGTTCTATGAAACAAATTTTTCCATATTCTAAATTGATTTGAGAGAGAGGTTGAGTGTTTGTGAATGTGAAACATATTGAGTCTCTAACAATTCTCTATATGTTTCTATGGTAAAAAGAGATATTAAAAGTGATTGAGCATTGTGATGAATGTGAAGCATATTGAGTCTCTAAAAATTCTCTATATGTTTCTATGAGATTGGATAAGTTCTAGTGAGGACTTATTGAGGAGATTTGAGGTAAGTATTAGAGAATACTTTTGGACATATTTGTGTGAGATTTTGTGAAAGCTTGCAATACATATTTGAGGACAGATATTGAGAGTAGATTGGACAAGTTCTAGTAAGGACTTGTTGAGCAGATTTGAGGTAAGTCTTAGAGAAGACTTGTGGACATATTTGTGTGAGTTTTTGTTGAAGATTACAATACATATTTAAGGAGAGATATTATTGAGTAGATTGGAAAATTTCTAAATAGGACTTGTGGATAGATTAGTGTGAGCTTTTGTGGAAGCTTACAAGTAAAATTTGAGATAAGTATTTGAGAAGACTTGTGAGCAGATTTGATTGATTGATTTGTTTAAACCATGAGTCAAGGTTTGGAACAGATTCAATATAGTTAATTTGTGATTGAGTCAAGCTTTGTGGTAAGGCTTTAGGACAAATATTTATTAGATTTATGCTAGACCAAAGGACTATGTTTAGTGCAGATCAGAGGAAAAATATT
This sequence comes from Wollemia nobilis, assembly GCA_028583015.1. NCBI lineage: Eukaryota > Viridiplantae > Streptophyta > Pinopsida > Araucariales > Araucariaceae > Wollemia > Wollemia nobilis. The sequence continues at coordinate 1,553,196 of JAQPPZ010016942.1, read as the reverse complement.
GAGGATAGATTTGTGCTAGACCAAAGGACTATGTTTAGCATAGATCAGAGGAAATATATTGAGGATAAATTTGTGCTAGATTGAAGTACTATGTTTAGTGTCCAATATAGTTAATTTGTGATTGAGTCAAGATTTGTGGTAAGGCTTTAGGACAAATATTGATTAGATTTATGCTAGACCAAAGGACTGTGTTTAGTGCAGATCAGAGGAAAAATATTGAGGATAGATTTGTGCTAGACCAAAGGACTATGTTTAGCATAGATCAGAGGAAATATATTGAGGATAAATTTGTGCTAGATTGAAGTACTATGTTTAGTGTAGATTTGAGGATAGATTTTAGTGCATATTTGAGGACATGTTTGTACTAGACCAGAGATAGAGATTGAGTGGATTTATGCTAGACCAAAGGGCTATATTTAGTACAAATCAGAGGACAAATATTAAGCATATTGGTGCTAGACAAAAGGACCATGTTTAGTACTAAAAGCTAACTTAGGAGGTGATAAAGTATAGAGTATGATAGTCTCCAATGGATAGTGATCCATTAGCCAGGGTAGTGAGGACATGTATTTCGAGTGAGGATAGGAGTCTTCAATGGATAGAGATCCATTAGTCAGTAGTGGAGGCAACAGTTCTTCTAGAATATCACCATCCTGAGCAGAGGAGAATGGAGTTCTCATGTGGATAGATATCCATGAACCTGATCGAGGGATTGGTTTCTCCTTTAGGTAGAGGTCCATAAATATTATAATAGAGAAAGGATTCCCAAGAGATTGATTGAGCAAATTTTAGTGAAATATTTTCTCCATGGATTATCCCACATTGGTTGAACCACATTAAATTTGTGTCTCTATTGTATGTGATGATTTATGCATTTATTTGGTTATTTCTATTGATATTTACATTGATTATATTGGATAATATTATTTGGGAAAGAAATGTAAAAAGTGGTCTTATACTGTTCACCTCCTCTCTTACTATAAGCTTGTGTTATTCAATTGGTATCAGAGTTGGTTCCTTCAAAAAAGGTTTAATAGCTTGAAGGAAGATCTTACAAGAATAAAAATGGCAAAGAAATGCAAAAGTAGAACCATGAGACACAAGAAGAAAAAAACACACATGGTCATTAAAGAAAAAGAAGATGAATTCAATGTTGTTTTTTTGCGAGGAAGAATGGAAATAGATTCGAGATATGAATTAAGCAGTGGAGAAAAGGTCAGATTAATAAATTTTTGTATCAGATGTAGGAATACAGGTCACCTTGTAGCTTATTGTTCATAAGAAGGTGAAGAATATTTTTTTTGTGGTCAACTCGGTCATGATGCAGGTTATTGCAATGGTTTTAATAGTAGTGAAGATGAAGATGATGCTTTCAAAATTGAAGCTCTATAGGATGGTTCAGAAAAGCATAACAAGAACAATGAAAATAGGTATGAAGAAGAAACTCTACTTTGGATAATAGAAGAAATTTAAGACCAAAGAAAAGAGAAAAAATTCAAAAATATAAAAGGAGGAAGTCACTCTTAAGGAACTTGTTGAGTTGAAAAGGGATAATTTAGAATTAAAGGCTCAAATTCAAGAGGATGAAAAATGTAAGACAAAGCTTCTACAATATCTCTCTAAATTGAAATATAAGGTTGAAAACATAAGGAGATTTAAAAAATATATGGTTGAACAACCAAAGCTAAAAGAGCTAGAATGTGAAAGAATTATTTTTGATCTCAAAGAATTAAAAAGGGAGAACTCAGGATTAAGGTTTCAAGCTCAAGAATATGAGAAAGCAAAATAAAATTTTCTACAAGAACTCACCAACTTCAAAATCAAGGTAGAAGAGGCAAGAAAAATTGAAGAAGGTGTGGTAAAAAAATTAAAGATAAAATATCTAGAGTGTGAAAGACTAGAATATGATATAGTCTCACTAAAGATGGAAGTAAAAGGCTCTAACTAAAAGCTACACAATTTTGAGAAAAAATCAAAGACTTTGGACAGGATTATCAATGCACAAAGATCATCAGTCATCAAAAGATGACTTAGTTTTGAAGAAGAACAAGGGAAACAAGAAGAAGAAAAAGGAGAGTCAAGAAAAAGTACCAAATAATAAGCATCAAAAGAAGAAAGTAAAAGAGAGAGTGAGACTTCTAAGGATAAGTTTGACACTAGAAAGTTCAACAAAGAAAGGAACAATGCACAATTAAGGAACAAATGGAACAATAAACTGGACAGGGTAGAAGAGACTAAGAGACCAATGGCATAAAGGCAAGGTTTCTTCAATGGATGTTGCTTCTCATGTCACAGGTTTGGGAACAAGGCTTCATAGTGCAGGATACATGAAATACAAGAATATGGTAACTTAAAAATAGACAATTTTTTCATGGGTGTTGCTACTTATGTAATCAGTTTGCTCACAAGGTAGTGAATTGCAGGGTTTATGATAGGAATGGATATGGCCACACTAGGAGAAATCCTAAGACATTTGCACCTCAAAGAAATCATAGCATTGAGTTCTATAAGTGGAATAATATTGGGCATATAGTAAGGTGGTGTAAAACATAATTTCTAGATCTACCAAGGAAATGTAAGAAAGAGGATTCTCAAAAGGTTCAAAAGGGTATGAATTCAAAGGTATGGAAAAAGAAGATGAAAAAAAATAAATATTTGTGTTTGATGGGAGTAGAAATACTCCCACCCCATAATTAAACACCTCGAGAGGAGGTGGGGGAGGGGATAAGCTAAGAAAATCATCCTTAGCCTTGAGCCCCAAAGGTGACCCTTTGCCATTGATGTCAAATGGGGCGAGATTTTATTTAAGAAGAGAGCATTAAATTAGGGGGAGCAGTTTCCTAGGAGGAGTAGAATAGAAAAAGGTTAAGGAAATTGAAAAGGTAATTGGGTTATCATCAATGACAAAGGGGGAGATTGTTGGATATTTTGAGTAGTTGAGTTGTCATTGATGTCAAGAGTCAGTTTCAGTGAAGTAGTGGAAGAGGAAGTGATTCCGCAAGCATATTGAGTGGTCATTGATGTCAAGAGCTAGTTTCAATGAAGATTGAAAGAAGTAGTTCTGCAAATCGGTGCAAAAGGAAAGTATACTTCCAGGTGGTCAAAATGAGTTTCGAGAGCAAAGAAGAGACCCAAGAAAAAAATATTTTAATAATTTATTATATTATTAAAAGGGAACATTTAAATTAATTTTAATAATTTAATTATAAATTAATATATTAATTAATTTATTAATTCTAAGGTTGGGATATAATAAAATTAATTTATTAACCTTAAGGATGGGTTATAAAGTCTACTCGAATTCGAATTCAAAAATTGAATTCATCCACTGAAGTCAATAAAAGCATGGCCTAAAGTATATAAAAATGGGATAAAAAATTGATTAAAATCATCCAAATGCAATTCATGTAAAGTGCAAAAGACTTCGATTATCATGCAAGGAGGAAGGAAGATTTCGTGTTTCAAAGTTATTGGATGTAGAGGAAAGGACAAAGGAGAGCAGTGCTCCATTTTCATTGCATAAAACTGCATAGCACAACTAGCATTTGTGGGAGGCACTAAGGTTGATAGGATTGAGGTGCAATATTTGAAGCTCACCGAATTTATTTTTACAAGGCAGAGTGTAGAGGTTTTTGGGCACCATGGCGAATGAAAGAAATAAGAGGAAGGCTTTTACCTTCCCCTTCATGTGGGATCTAGTAGCCCACGTGGTGGGCTAGTGCCTTGGTAAGGTGCTTGGCGAAGGAGTAGTCATGTGTTCAAAACCCACCATGACATTTTGAGTACAAGGTATGCTCAATAATTTTTGATAAGGTTGTATGTGGTATGCACCGTGGTGTTTGAAGAACGTTTGAGATTTTAGAGGTTTTTGGTTATGATAAATAAATATTGGCTAAGGTATTTGAGGGAAATATAAGGATTTTTAAAATTAAATATTTTATTTTAATTTTGGAAGGTTTGAGTAATAAATTTGGATTAATAAGGTGTAAATTGAGTTTGATTATTTTTGTGTTTAAGAAATATTTCTGAAAAGAGTTAGTGAGATATTTATGTCATCTAGCCATTGAAATTGGAAAAGAAGAAAATTGTGTTTAAAACAAGTTTTGATGTCAATTCTACATCAAACAAAAGGTATGGTCACATCTTCCTAGTGAGTTATTATTGAATATTTTGAATGCTAAGTTGGAGTGAAAAGGATTTTTTTGGAATAAGAGTTGTTGATAAAACCTTGTTTGATGAGCATTGTTGAGTTGATTGTTGAGGGTTTTTTTGGAATAAGAGTTGTTGATAAAACCTTGTTTGATGAGCATTGTTGAGTTGATTGTTGAGGGTTTTTTTGGAATAAGATTTGTTGATAAAACCTTGTTTAATAAGCATTATTGTTGAAGTGATTGGTTGAGTGAAGAACTTGAACTAGGGTTTGCAAATATCATGAGTATCATTGTTATATGAGATTTTTTGATAAGCATTTTTGTAAATAAGTGAGTGAGTGTTCATATTCTTGGACTAGGGTTTGTGAGCAAGGATTAATTAATTGAATGATTGGTTGAGTAGAGTTGTGATTGAGCCTAGTCAGGTAGTTGTGTTGAAGTGATATTTCAAGTTATGTGAAACAAATTGTTCCATATTTTAAATTGATTTGAGAGAGGTTGAATGTTTATGAATGTGAAACCTATTGAGTCTCTAATAATTCTCTATATTTTTCTATGGTAAAAAGAGATATTGAAAGTTATTGAGCATTGTGATGAATGTGAAGCATATTGAGTCTCTAAGAATTATCTATATGTTTCTGTGACATTGGACAAGTTCTAGTGAGGAATTATTGAGTAGATTTGAGGTAAGTCTTAGAGAAGACTTGTGGATAGATTTGTGTGAGCTTTTTAAAAGTTTACAATATAGATTTGAGGACAATGATAAAGAGTAGATTGGACAAGTTCTAGTAAGGACTTGTTGAGCAGATTTGAGGTAAGTATTAGAGAAGAGTTTTGGATATATTTGTGTGAGCTTTTGTGGAAGCTTAAAATACAAATTTGAGGACAGAGATTATTGAGAAGATTGGATATTTTCTAGAGAGGACTTGTGGATAGATTAGTGTGAGATTTTGTGGAAGCTTACAAGGTATATTTGAGACAATTATTTAAGAAGACTTGTGAGAAAATTTGATTGATTGAATTGTTCAAACCTTGAGTTAAGGTTTAGGGAAGATCCAAAAATGTTGATTTATGATTGATTCAAGCTTTGTGGTAAGGCTTGAGGCTAGAGATTGAGCGGATTTATGCTAGATCGAAGTACTATATTTAGTGTATATTAGAGGATAGAGATTGAGAACTGGTTTTTTTCTAGACCGAAGGACTGTGTTTAGTGCAAATCAGAGGATAAATATTGAGGACACATTTGTGCTAGATTGAAGGACTGTGTTTAGTACATATTTGAGGATAAATTTTGGTACAAATTTGAGGATAGGTTTGTGCCAGACCAGAGATAGATATTGAGTAAATTTGTGCTATATAAAAGGATTGTGTTTAATGCAGATCAAAGGACAAATATTGAGTAGATTAGTGCTAGACCAAATGATCTTGTTTAGTATTGAGAGCTAACTTTGTAGGTGACATAGTATAGAGGATGACAGTATCTAGTGGATAGAGATACATTAGATAGGGTAGAAAGGACAATTCTTCTAAGTGAGGATAGGAGTCTTCAGTGGATAGAGATCCATTAGCCAGTGCAGTGGAGGTAGTAGTTATTCTAGAAGATCACCAACCATAGAAAAGGAGAAAGGAGTTCTCCTGTGGATAGAGATAGATGAACTTGATTAAGGGATTGGTGTCTCCTTTGGATAAAGGTCCATAAAAATTGTATTAGGGAAAGCATTTCGAAGAGATTAATTGAAAATTTTTTAGTGAAATATTTTCTCCATGGAGTAGCCCGCATTGGGTGAACCACATTAAATTTGTGTCTTTTTTGCGTGTGATTATTTGTGCATTTATTTAGCTATTGCTATTGATACTGACATTGATTATATTGGATAATATTATTTGGGAAATAAAATTAAAAAGTGGTCTTATACATGTTCAACCCAGCTGTTAGTATAAGCTTGTTTTCTTTAATAATTTCACTCTCATAGCATATATAGATGCAAATTGGGTAGGCAGTATTGATGACAAAAAAAGCACATGTTGAGGAGCATTATTTCTTAGAGATTTTTTAGTCTCCTATCTAAGCAATAAATAGACATCAATATCCTTATCCACAGTAGAGGCAAAGTACATTGCAACAGTTGCTTGTTGTACACAAGTGTTATGGATGAAGTAAACTTAAAAGTATTTCAAGATAGAGCATGATCATCCTATCTCCATAATATGTGATAATACAAGTGCTATAAACATTTTAAATAATCTAGTGATTCACTCTAGAACCAAGAACATTCTAATAAAATACCATTTTATGAGATAATAGGTGATGGATAAGAAATTCATATTGGAATATGTTACTACAAAGGAATATTTTGCATATATTTTCACTAATCTACATCCAAAGGAAACTATCGAGTATCTTAGAGGAAAAGTGGGAGTAGTTTTACTCCCACCCAAAAATTAATCACCTCATGGGGAGGATGTGGGGAGAGGGCTGAGCTAAGAGTATTATATTTATCCCCAAAAGGAGTCCCTTTGCCATTGATGTCAAATGGGAAGATATTTGAGTAAGTGTAAGAGCATTCAGTTAGGTGGAGTAGTTTCTCAAGGGGAGCAGATTTGGAATCTAGTGGTTGGAAAAAGGAATTTTTAGAAAGGGTTGTCATCAATGACAAAGGTGGAGATTGTTGGAAAATTTTAGTATATTGTTGCCATTGATGTCAAGGTTTTGAGTTCATATATTGATGACATTGGTTGCAATTGATATCTCGGCATGAAAAAAATACAAGGTCTATAAGTTGGTTAAAATGCAAGACAAAGATCATTCTTAGTGCAAGGAAATTAATAAAAAGAGGGTTATAATTTTTATATTTTAAGCCCAAGAGGTTTGGGACAAGGCTCCAAGTGATTGGTTAAAAGGTTGAAGGCCCTAGTTTAATAACCTTGAAGGAAGCAAGTGTCTAAGGCTCAAAAAGGAAATAATATTATAATATTATAATATTTTAATATTATAATATTAAATTTATAAGGTTAAAGCCTAAGGTTCAATTATAAAATAATTATAATATTTTATATTATAAATTATTTTAAACCCAAGGTGGGTTTTGGCACCAACTTTGAAAAGAATTTTTAAATTCTTAAACAGCGTCGATGTCCAAAGCATGGTGGTAAATCCATATTAATATGGATGATTTTTCTAGCCCTAAGGTTGTGTGTTAGATGCATGAGTTATTCATTTCCTACATGCACAACATGAGAAGAAGAAGATAAATTATTTTTGAAAAGGAATAAGGGATTTGGATGTGGATAACAATATGATCATAGATATTATCTTCAGCCAAGTGGTTGGCCTAGTGCAATACTAGGTAGTGTTAAGGCGCAACATAGACAACAGGTCATGAGTTTGATTTTGGGTGATGACAGTTTTGAAACTATTTCTCTTGGCAAGGAATTTTGAGCAAAGGTCAAAGTGCACATCACACATTAGTTTTTTCATGTGGACAGTTGGCCTATAAGCTAAGCAATGTGAGCATGTTGGTAGGCATAAGGTGTTGTGGTTGAATCTCACCCGCGATAGTGTTGGTAAGCAAAGATTTAATTTTTTTTAATGCCTAAGTTTGAATTGTTAGGAACTTCAGGTGTTATGGATTTTTTGAGTGCTATTGGATTTAGGGAGCTATAAGGGAAATATTTTTATTTCTTGCCATTGTTTAGAATAAAAATATAATGGAGAGTGTATTTTTCTAAAGTGATATTTTGTTGAGTAATAAGAAAATTATTGGTAAATATTTTTGGGTGTGTTTATTGATATTTTAAGTGGGAGATAAAAGGTGTAGAATGTACCTTTATTGTGTGTAATATTTGATTAAATTTTAAGGAATTAGTTCATGATTTAATATTTTATTTTGAGAAACCAAAATAGGTAAAGAGAATTGGTTTGGAATAAATTGTGCACACATTTTGAGAAGGTTTTCTATCACATAAAGAGGTGTTGTGCTAAAAAATTTACAGTTGCAAAATATATTGCGTGTGAGATAGAATTTTGAAGATATATCCCCATAAGAGCAAGCTAAGGGGTATGGGAATATAATTGTTTGTTTAAAGTGTTTGTTGAAGTGAATGTTTTGGAATAAAATGTGGAGTGAAAATGATTGTTTGATAAGCATTTTTGGAAATATTTGAGTTAGGATTTGTGATTCATTGTTGAATATTTTGTATACATTTGGGATAGATTTTGAGAACAAAATATGTTTCTATTATTAAAATAAGTTTGAGATATTTGTGCTATAAATAGTGGAATACTTATGCTAGCGTTGAAGACACATTTTTTCATCTTTGTGAAATATTTATAGCATATGTTACAAGTCGTTATGAGTGTGTACTTAAGAAAGAATTGATTAGGAATTATGAGCAAGTTAGAGGTAAATTTTTGAGTAGAGTTGATGCAGACTTATGAGCAGGTTAGAGAAATATTTTTGAGAAGGTTAGAGGCATACTCATGAGTAGGTTAGAGGTATACCTATGAGCAAGTTAGAGATAGACTTGTGAGAAAGTTACAAGTAGACTTGTGAGCAGATTAGAGGTAGAATTGTGAGTAGATCAAATCAACATTGTTCTAATATTAGATCATATTTATGAGTAGAGCAGATAGGATATAGTTCTCCTATGGAGAGATTTCCACAAACCAGAGAAGATGGGATATAGTTCTCATGTGGAGAGAGATCCACAAACCAGAGTAGTGGGTATAGAGGTCTCCAATGAAGAGAGATCTACAAACCATAGTAGTGGGTATAGAGGTCTCCTTTGGACAAAGGTACATAAATATTATAATAGGGATTTGATTCCCAAAGCTTCATTGAGAAATTTTTATAAGGAATATTTTCTCCATGGACTAGCCCAAATTGGGTGAACCATGTTAAATCATGTCTCTCATGTGTATGATGATGTGTGCATTGTTTACTCCTTTGATATTATTGTTGTTATCATTTCGATTAATATGTAAAATTTTTTCTTATACAGTTCACGCCCCCTCTCAATATAAACTTATGTTCTTCAATTACAATTGTCCATAATGAACTAATTGCAACCAAAGAAGATTTTATTGAAGGAGATAACTTTATGATATGAATCATTATGATATTTTCCAAAATAAATTTTTCTTTGATGGTTTAGTCCCATGTGCTACCCATGTTGAATCTATAAATCCTAAATATGATCAGATTCATTTATCACCTAAATATATTGAATAATTATAAATATATTCTCACCCCATCTCATTATGAGGATGAATCTGATATCCTCAATGAAGAAACCACAAATGTCAATATTGGCATTTTAGAAAATCCTAAAACTTTCAAATTAGAGAAATCCCTCTCTATTGAAGAGCAAGAGAAATTGACCAATTTATTAAAATAATTTCAAGACATATTTTCTTGGTCATACATTAAAATGCATGGGCTAAACCCTTCTTTAGTAATGCACCACCTAGTAGTCCAACCAAATTTTAAACTTTTCAAACAAAAACTAAGAAAAATGCTCCCAAAAATTGCCTTGTTAGTCAAATAGGACATAAGAGCTTCTCAATGTTGGTTTTATCAAAGACATCAACTATTTTGATTGGATATATAATACCATTCCTATTGCAAATAAGAAAGACACAATCATAATATATACTAATTTTTAAGATATCAACTTAGCTTGTCCCAAATATAATTTCCTTGTACCCAACATAGACATAATTGTAGATTTCACCCCCATATGTGGAATACCATATTTAATGGATGATTGTTTAGGGTATAACCAAATAAAAATTACTCCTAAAGACCAAGAAAAAACTAATTTATCACTCCATGGAGCACCTCTTGCTATCAAGTTATGATTTTTGCTTAAAGAATGCGAGTGCCACATATCAAAGGGCTACGGATTATATTTTCCATGGCTTAATACAAGACATTATAGAATATTATGTGGATGATCTCTTTGGTTGTTCCATTCAAGGCACATATTTGAATAATTAAGAGAATATAAAGTTTTCCTTAAGCCTTCTAAATGTGTCTTTGGAGTCATATTTGGTAAACTGTTAGGCTTCATTGTGTCTAGAAGAGATATTGAAGTAGACCCTACCAAGATAGCGGTTATTAATGACATAACAACCCCATGCAACCTCACTAATTTTCATAGTTTGCAAGGTAATATTAAGGTCATTAGAAATTTCATATCGCAATTAGCCAATAAGTGTTAATTCTTCTTTAAGCTCCTCCACAAAAATATTGAATATAAGTGGGATAATGAATGTCAAAGAGCTTTTGATGAACTCAAAAGATATCTCATGTCACCACATATCATTATAGTACCCAATACAAGCAAAAATTTATTTCTCTATATAGTTTCCATAGCCCAAGTCTTAGGGGTTATGTTCACTCAACATTAAGATCAAAACAATGAAAGAGCAATTTATTATATTAGTAGAACTTTGTTAGCTATGAAACTTGATACACTCCTTTAGAAAAAATTACCTTGATGTAGTTTTTCTCAAAAACTATGACACTATATTCTTAACTATAAGACACTAGTAGTTGTAAGGTTTGAAGCCCTCTACTATGTAATGTCAAAGCCTCACCTTTCAAGTTGAGCCGCTAAGTGGGTTCTTGCCCTTAGTGAACTTTATCTAATATTTATTAGTAAAAAGGCCATAAAATACCAAGTTAATGCTGACCAATTAATAGTAGATCCCTTAGAATATTATTATCCCTTAGTTATAAATATCTTTATGAGTGCATCTTCAACTTTGAAGCAAAATCCTAAAATTCTTGGAATTTGTATTTTGATGGAGCCCATTGCTTATCATATTTAGGGACTAGAATCATTTTAGTCACCCCACAAAAGTAAATTGATCAACTTTCATTTGTGTTGCACTTATCCTAAACTAATAATACAGTAGAATATGAAGCATTGAGCTTGGGTCTTAGAGCCACCCTAGCATTTAAAGTCAAGATTCTTTCTATCTTTGGTGACTCTCAACTTGTATTCAATCAATTTAATGATGTATATAATACTAAATTTGAAAATTTTAAGCCATACATGGACATTGTTGCAAAAATTATGTCAAAATTTGATAAGATAACCATATAATTTATCCCAATATCCTTTAAACATCATGCAGATGCAATGGTTACTTCTACATTCCTTATTCCTTTGGAGTTATAAGATGATCATGCTACAATTTTCATCCACCAACTATGAGAACCCGCAACTTATAATTCTAGCCAACTTCCCTTAGATGTATTAAACATTGGACCTTATCTTTTTGAGCCTTGGTACAAGGTTATCTTTGAATTCTTAAAAGATGACACAATGTCTAAAGGCTTAGATCATAATAATAAAAATCTATTGCACAAATGAACATGCAAGTTTGTGATAATTAGTCATATATTATATCAACACTCTTTTGACAACATCCTTCTATAATTTCTTACACCTGAGGAAGCAATACAAGCCCTTCATGAAGTCCACAAAGGATCCTATGAAGGCCATTTTAGCAGCAATGCAATTGCCATGAAGTTTATTCAAATAGGATATTACTGGCATTCCATGGAGAAGGATGCATGTGACTATGTTCAACATTATGAGAAGTATATTATCATGAAAAACTTATTCATGCACCTTCACAAAACCTTTAAGTTATTTTTCCCCTTGGCCATTCTCTATATGGGGTTTGTACACAATTGGGAAAATCAATCCTTTTTTTTACGATCATAAATTCATCATCATAGCCATTGAGTACTTCACTAAGTGAATAGAAGGTATGCCACTATCCACGGTAACTATATTTCAAGTCTCTAAGTTTATCCTTAACCAAATCCTATGTCGATATAAAATATCTTATGTTATTATCTTAGATAATCGAACCCCCTTTAAGAATAAATAAGTTCATAAGATTTGTGGTAAATATAAGATTCAACATAAATGATGAAACCCTTATAAATATTATGGTAAATGTTGGGTTCAAGCCTCTAACAAATATTTAATCAATATCCTTAAGAAGTTTTTTTAATCAGATCGATCATCACTAGCATATTCAAAGTTACCCTATCTTGTGGGCTTATTGTACTAGCATACATACATCAACAAGTGCAACCCATTATGTTTTGATATATGGCACCAAGGTTTATTTTATATTGAGTTACAATATTCCTTTGTAGGTGATGAGTATTACCTTTCCCATTTAGGCCAATTGTACTTGCTTGATTAAAAATACATGCATGCCATAGAGCATCTTTGAACCTATCAAAATAGGCTCAAGAAAACCTATACTAAGAAGGTTTAAAATCATTATTTTGAAGTAGGGAATCTCGTATTGAAGGAAAAACAAAAGAAAACCAATGCTCAAACTGATTTGAAAGGCAAAATTCAGCCTAATTGGTTAGAACTCTTTGTCGTTACAACCAAGTTTGGCTTAGGAGCCTATCATATAGAAATCCTAGATGGCAAGGATCTCAAAAAACCATGAATACTACGCATTTCAAAATATACTATGAGTGCCTATGTAATTTATTCTTAAGTATTATCTCATTCAATCAAATTTATTTTTAACCAATCATAGAGAATTTTCTCTCATTCCAAACTTCAATCTTGTCTTTGCCATATTTTAATCATCTTATTTCAATTCCTCTATTTATTCTACCAGAATTAACAAGATCTAAATTGTGCTAGCTTGCACTTGTTTGTTTTCTCATACTCCAATATTTTATAACATATTAAGCATAGATTGACTGACAAATTTCTTCTTTGCATCTATGCTTGAAATATATTATTCTTCTGCTTGACATATATACTTGCACATTGGATTTTTTTCTCATGTATATTTTTGGAGATTTCATGATGAGGCAATGAGGACAACTAGTTATGTTAGCTCATATGCATTGCACTTGCACTAGGTAACTAATGTTTAGTGAATACCCAAACCTAGGGAATGTTCTTTATTTTACCCATTGGGATCCTATGATTATCTCTTTTCATACAAGGGTAACTTTGTGCTAGTGGGATTTATTCATTTCTTTTTATGCATCTGCATGTGACTGCATCTATTGAAAAAAATCATTCTTGGGTCTCTTCACTCTCTTTCTTCTTAAAAATCAACCCTATTATCTTATTTATTCTTCCTCCTTGAACAGCTCCAAAGGAGTATGTCATATGATGTTTGTAGATCACCATGTATTTTATCTAGACTATTTTTCCTCAGACAATATTGTTAGGTGCCCAAGATAGGTACCTAATAATTTTTTATTGTATTGTATAATGGTATGAGCCATAAAATAACTATTGAGTAAGGAAGGCCACATGTCAAATTATATATGTAACTATACAATACCATAAGTCTTCAAGAAATTTAATCATATTTGTAACTATAAAGGAATATTGGCATATTATTATGCACTTCGTAACTCATGGAAGGTGAACCATCACACTATTGTATAAAGAGAGATGTACCCCCATTGTAAAAAGAATGCATGAAGTATTCTTGTAAAAGTCTTGGCTCATGGAGCTAGATATCTTGCGGGTGGCTTCCTTCAAATAAGGAGTATTTTATGGTGTTGCCCTACCTCAAGGGTATTATCAATCTCTATTTTATTGTGTGGAATTTATTATACAATTTATTTGTGGATGCATGTTGTATATTTTTCCATGTTGGTGAATGATTTATGGTTATGAGAATAGAGGTTCACAATATTTAGTATCAGAGCAACAATTATGGAAAAGTGGGGTTGTTTTTGCAGAGCTCAAGCATATTTTTTTAGAAAAATATCATATTTTGTAGAGGCCATATTTTGCATTTCAATAGTCATTTTCAGAAGATTTTTTTCAACATGTAGATCTTTTTGAGTACTACAAAAATGACTACTTATTTCTTAAATTATAATGAGTATTGATAAATTTATGACTATTTGAAGTTGGGTTATCTGTATTATTTTTTGACCATGCGATTGTTTTTAAAAAAAAATCGTATTAAATAATTTAGTAGTCATTTTCAAAATATTATAGCACCAACATGTAGATTATTTTGAGTAATATAAAAATTATTAATAACTTGTGAAATTATGATAAGTATTGAGAGTTACAACTATTTGAATTTGGGTTGTTAAGGTTGTTTTTTGGCTGCACAAATTTTTGTTCAAAAAGAAAAAATGTATTAAATTGGTTAGCAGTCATTTTCAAAATATTTTTGGACCATCATGTAGGTTATTTTGAGTACTATAAAAATAACTGATCACTTGTGATAATTGTTGAGGGAGTTATAGTTATTGCAAGTTGGGATTTTGGTGTTGTTTTTGGGCTACACAACAAGTTCATGCAAAAGGAAAAAGAATTCATAACTCTCAATATGGGTAAGCAAATCAATTTTTGTTTGTGTTCTGAAAAAATCTGCATATTTTCTTGTTTGAAGAAAGAAATATATTGAGATATTAAAAATTTTAATTTTTGAGAATTTTTAGGTTTTTTTAAAACCCTAGCTACTTTGAAAAAAATAAATCATGGAGTTGCCAATATTCATTGGAGAGGATGATAGTGATGCTTGGGAATGGTGGAAACTTTATAAGTCTTCAAAATATTCTAATATTTTTTGGAGATGTGATCTTTATTTTTATTTACAAGGGGAAGCTTCATCTTGGTTTATGGAGTTTGCTAGTGCTCGTAATCCTACATATACATGGGAAGAATTTGAAGTTGCATTTTTAAGCAAATGGAGATCAAAATAAAAGGATAATAATGTGCAGTCTAAGGAAACTATACTTTTTGTGTCAAGGGTAAACAATAATAAAAAATATTTTTGTTTGAATGTAAAAATTATATTTTGTAAGTTCATGGTTGCATTCAATATATATATATATATATAGATATATTGTTTCTATTAACCCTAGTAGAAAATATAATTTTATCAATATGTCTTTGACTAAAAGGTTGCAAGTTCAAGCAAAGAAAATAAAAAACATACAACTTGAGGGTAAAAATTTCAATTTTTTGAAGATTTGAAGCTCACCATGGATAAATATGTTTTGCATTCATATTTTCATGTTATTAATATGAATGATGTAGATGTTGCTTTTGGTTATCCTTGGTTGCATTATTTGGTTATAGTTAATATTAATGTACAAAAGCATTTCATGAAGTTATGGTATAAGAAGAACAAGATAATCTTACATGATATTTCTTTGTATAAAGAAAAACAATAAGCTCTTATTTAGGAAGCAAAATAATCTAAAATAGAATCACAATATGAGATCAAAGAAGACGTAAACGAAAGAGATAAACCAAATGAAAAAGGCAAGGAGGAAGAGTAGAAAAAAGTAGAACTTCAAGTTAAGGTTGCAACATATTGCTAACAACGTCATAAGGAGTGGAAAAAATCTTGGAAGCATGGCTTAAGATAATAATATTATGGTTCTACATCGAATTAGAATGACACCCACTATGGTAAGGTTTGACAAAGAAATCATAGTGACTCTGGTTTTTAGAGTGGTGTAGTTGCATCAAGGAAAAAATGGACTTATCATCAGAGTATATCGATGAAATCATAGAGCCAACTTAGTAGTTTTGGATACTCAAGTGGAAATATAGTATATCGACATCAAAGAGTAACACCAATCATAGTTTCATTGGGATGGATGGATGATCGAGATTAGCACTAGTACTCAGCATGGATTAAAAGATTATATTATTTAGCTTGTTCTAATGTTTCAAGGATAAAATATTTTGTAAGGGGGATGAAATGTTAGGTACTCAAGATAGGTACTTAATAATTTAATATTTAATTGTATAATGGAATGAGCCATAAATTAACTATTGAGTAAGGAAGGCCACATGTAAAATTAGAAATAGGTATGTCATAGAATCATATATATAACCATCAAAGAATATTGTCATATTATTATGCACTTTGTAACTCATGGAAGGTGAACCACCATATGAATGATCTTGTAACTCATGGAAGGTGAACCATCACATGATTTTATAAAGAGATATGTACCCCCATTGTAAAATGTATGTATGAAGTATTTTTGTAGAAGTACTAGAACCTATATATAAAGATATTTGGAGTGGATTCCTTCTAACAAGGAGTAATGTATGGTGTTTTCCTACCTCAAGGGTATCATTAATATCTATTTTATTGTATGCAATTTATTTATGGATGCATGTTATATATTTTTACATATTGGTGAATGCTTTATTGTTATGAGAATAGAGGTTCAAAATAGTTATATGATGCCCCTTCTTAATTATTTATGAATTGGTTGGGAATTTCTTTCTTATTTTTATATTTTGTATTCCTTCCATTTTTAAATAACTTTCTGATAACTATCATAGTTAATTAAGCTATTATTGATTAAGTGTTATATCTATTAACCTAATGAATAAAATAAGGAAAATACTATGATAGTAAAAACAAGCAAAACTCCTTTGTATGACCATACCTTTATTTATATTTCTCTCTCTCTCTCTTTATGACTATCCACTTTCTCTAACACTCTTCTTGATCATTAAGGATAAAAAAATGCAACACTAAACAATGTTGTATAAATGAAACACAAGGAAACCATAATTTCATAATAGATATTCTTATATTAACTAGGGGAGCCTAAAAACTCCATTGTTACAATGTGGATCCTTGAATCCTTTTTGATACAATTTTACAAGGGTTAGGATTTTCTAAAACCCTAAAAAACAAGGCTATGGTATCTCCAAGTATGTCTTGCTCCCAAAATAATTGAGTGAGCTTCTTGATATCTTATATCAGGCCACTCTAGCTTAAAAAACTATCCAATGTTGATGTAGCACTTTAAAATATGCACACAATGACACAAAAAAATATTTAGTAGTACTTGTGAGGGCTCCACAATGGGAGGCCCTCTATAAGAAATGATAAAACCCTAACTAAATACTGCAAATGAAGTGAACATACATGAAAATGCATAAAATAAAATTAATAACCAGTAGCTTTACCTTTGCTTTTTTTCTTCTAATATGTGAAATTTTTTTGTAGGTGGTAGGCACATTGATGCCCTAGCATCGCTCAAAGACTAGGAGGTCTTCAGAACACTTACGTAAAACACCTGTGGGTACTATGTAGCAATAGGAAACATATGTGGGCACTTGGGGCTGGGAGGGAGACACCCAAAGACACTTAGAAATAGAATAGAGGCACCTAGAGACACTCGATAGTGGTAGAAAGTACCTGGAGGTACTTGGCGACTGGGTTAAGATGCTACAGAAGCATATCTGGCGAGGGGAAATGGATGGTACTGATTGTGGAAATTATGGCGAGTGAGAATGGAGGTAGAGGTACTCGGATACACCAAGGGAAGATGAAACTCAAGGGATATTAGGGTACAAGTTGCTCATGGACTCCAAAACTAAGGTTACTTTTAGGAACTCAAGATGTAAATTGCTTAAGGAAAAATTTAGGGGTTGAGCCATCAGAATCGCTTCTATTTATAATCTAATATAGGGCATACTTAGGTTTTGAACGAAACTAATCATGTGGTTGAGATGAAATCACATTGGAGGGTGGATATTAAATTTAGGGTGTGGTATGGATTGATGTGGATGGACAGATAGGATTAAATGAAATCAGATGGTTGGGATTAATTCACTTATAAATATATATTAATTAAATATATACAAAATATAATATATTAAATATTAATATTAAATTTATGTAAAATAAAAATATAAAAATATATATTAATAGTGGGTAGAAATGGCAAGAAATTATGGATGCAGGAAAAGTGGCTAGGTTTTGGTGTCTACAAATGCCTCTTTTTATACCGCATTGTGTGAAATACAATGCAATGCAAAAATATGAGACACCTATTTTTGCCAAGTTTAGAAGAAGCTTCTCTTAGGATGTGGAACATGAGCTTGAAGAAAAAAGAATAAAATAATTTGATTTTTTCATAGCTTACCCGCTTAATTTATTAGTGATTTTGTGGATGCATCTCATGAGCCAATTGAAAAATCTGTGCAAATGAATGATGCAAATGTGATACTATTTTTGTCCCAACGGTGGGAAGGTGAGTGGTGAAAAATGTGGTATGGTGTTTCTATTTTTGCCCCAATAGATGAAGGGATTTGTGTGATATGAGATGCAAAATGTATCTATTTTTGCCCCAATAGATGAAGGGATTTTTGCCAAGTGGGGATGCCATGATCATGTAAGATGTATCCCATTATGGGAAAGTCAAAATTGAATGTGGTTGCCCCAAATTTGGGGTGATTCAATGCTATTGAAATTTTTTGCCTTTCAGCATCATTGATATGCAAAGATGAAAAATGCAAAGAGTAAAAGTAGTCAACTTCAAAGGGCCAACTAGTGACTGTAAAATAATTCCTATGATCGAAACCAATCACCCTAGCTAAATCTAGTCACCATGATGACTGCCAAGGAAATGTGAAATGATGAGATTTAATTTTGTCCATGTTTTAAGCCCCACGAACTAGGCCATAAATGACAAATTTTGTGCAAATTGTTCTTGGCAATGTTTTACATAAAATGTGAAGTACCAAATATTATTATGCTTTCGAACATGGAGATATTTGATGATAAAAATAACCAAGTGTTCTTATGGTAGATATTTCATCTTACCAAATTGCATGGACACAAATCGCTACAATCACCAAGTATATAGAAAAACCCACTATATACAAGATTCACTTAATATCATTTGGAACTTGGAAAATGTGTGGATGATGATGTGAAATGATGATGTATGAATGATGAAAATGATTATTATCATCGTTTTGTGAAAAATTGGACCATTTTGGGGTGCTTTTGTAACTTGTTTGGTAAATTTGCAATATGTGGTCTCAAACAAAAATTATGCATCCAAATTAGTTGGAATCTTCAAAAAACTTGATAAAATGATGAAATGAATATATGGATGGAATTTAGAGTTATTTGGTTGGGAAAATATGCTATTTTGTGAAAATTTGGTCTTTTGTGTAATTTGACGTCAAATGCCCATTGGCACTTTTGGTATGTAGAAATGCCCATTGATGTTTGGACACTCTACAAATTACCATGGGTGCTTCACTTCACCAAGAAATTCCCATGGGAATATAAAGGCACTTGAAGAAGATACAAATAACTGCCAGGATGAGAAACCAAGCTCATTTGTGTGTTTGGTAGTTTGAGAAGCTGCATCTAGGAGAGTGGATTGAAGTGAGATGAGTTGTTTGGAGTGTAAAAGCTATGGAAATAGAGGGATATAGTGTAGAGGATGGATCTATGGTTGGGGTGTGAGTTGCTATGGTAACACCTTGTTTATTATACTTTTGTATTGTGCAATATTTTAGTGTGTTTGTTTTTGTGAAATTTAACAAACATTTTGTGTTGTGTTGCAGCTTAGGATTTTGGAGGCTCGAAATTGGTTCTCGCATTACATCCATGATATGAGGAAGGTAGTTTATAATGAGGAGTGGGATTTTTTAGAGGATGTGGGCTAGCAGAGGTAGCCCAATTGGATGTGGTGAGGGTCGATGAGGGGTACTTCTCTGCATTGGTAGAGAGGTGGGATGTCATAGGGGGACCTTTCAGTTCCCCATGGGTGAGGTGACTATTACCTTAGAGGATGTATATCACATCCTAAAGGTACTAGCATAGGAAATTTGGGTTGATATTGGGATCAACTGAAATACGTGTGATAAATATGAATGATTAACCATTGAATTCATGAGCATTAAAATATATAGTACATGGTATACCAAAGGTGGTTAATAAACCAACTGCTCCAGACTGTTCTAACCACCCAAGAAAGTGTATCACCTTAGGAAAGCATGATATAATGGAATATGATGCTATATGCTAACTATATGATGCTATATGCCAACATCCACCCTTATTACATTATGTGGGAATACAAAGAGTATTTTGAAACAATTCAAATTTGACATGTCAAGTACCTTAGTGAAAATGTTTGCAACCTACTTATTAGTGGGAATGTACTAGAGCTAGATGTTGTGCTTTGGAACTTAATATTGAATGAAATGACATCAAGTGTCAATGTGTTTGGTACGCTTATGAAATACTGTATTCTTGATAAGATTCAAAACACCTTGATTATCATAAAAAAATGAAGTGGAAGATTCTTTAGAAGACCCATGTTTGTAAGAATGTGACTTAACCACATTATCTCATAGATTGATCCACTTGTGCGATATTCTATCTCTATAGAAGATAAGCAACCACCTATTGCTTATTACTATGCAAAGATACAGGTCTAGATCTAAGATGAAAAATGTATCCAAAATCCGAATTACGATCATCAATGCACTCGACATAGTCTAAGTTTGTGTATCCTTGTAAGAAGAACTTATGATTTTTCTTGTACTATAGGCCATAGTCTATACTACTATGGACATAATGAAGAAATATCTTTGCTACTTTCCAATGACTCACCTTAGGTTCCTACATGAAACTTGAATGATAACCCATAGTAAAACTAAGATCTGGCCTAGTATTTGTCAGATATATGAGACTCCCAATCTGTTGGCGATAGAGAGTACCATCTACATATGGTGACATATCATATTATGATAAATTAAGTCCTAGCTCCATTGGAGTCACTTTAGACTTGCAGTCAATCATGCGATATTTGTCGATCAATATATTGGCATACTTCTTTTGTGTTACTATGATATGATTCTTTTTCTGAGTCACTTTCAAGCCAAGACAATAGTGAAGAATTCCTAGATCTGTTATTTCAAAATATTGTTTCAAATCATATTTCACTACATAAATAATGTTCTCTAAACTACCTGTTATGATAAAATCATCCACATATAGTACCAAAATCACTATGTTAGAACCATTGTTCTTAATATATATATTTGTATCTTAAGGACTTCTTTTGAATCCATGCTGCACTAGGTGACTATCTATTTTGATGTACTAAGCTTGTGGAGATTTTTTTAGACAATATAACGATTTGACCAACTTGAAAACTTTTTGTTCTTTCTCTTCAACCACAAATCCTTTTGGTTAGATCATGCACATTTATTATTGTATGTCACCATTCAAGAAAGCACTTTTGAAATCCATATGATGTAACTTCCACCCAAAATGAGCTACCATGGCACAAAGTAATCGAATGGTAGTCATTTTTGTAGTAGGGGCAAAAGTTTCTTCATAATATATACCTTCTTTCTAAGCATAGTCCTTCGCAACAAGATGGATCTTATGATTAACAATTGTACCATCTGCCTTATACTTCACTTTGAACATCCATTTGTAGCCAATGGGTTTCTTTCCTGAAGGTAGATTTACTAGCTTCCATGTATGATTTTTCATTATAGATGTATGTTATGCATACATAGTAGCCTTCCACTGAGGTTCAATAAGAACATATTGAAATTTTGTGGGTTCATTTTCATCCAATGTTGACATATAAACCTGTTCATCATCCATATCTATTTCTCTATCTTCCTCTACATCTATAGATACTTCATCACACTATTGGAAAAGTTCATCAACCTATAAAGTGGATGAATCTACTCTCATATGTTGAGTAATACTACGAGTACAAGATTGATCTAGAGTGAGATCTGGAAGTGAAGTCAACTTTGAATCCCTCCATGTGCTCATATACCATTTTGGAACCTTGTTTTGTGGGGGTGGAACCTCTTTCTTAGGTTTCTCTTCCTCCATGTATACCATTGTAGATGTGTTATCTGATGTGAAAGCTTTATCAAATACCACGTCTCTACTAATGTGTATTTTCTTTATCATAGGATATATCAACCAATATCCCTTTGAATGCTCATTGTAACCAAGAAAAATATATTGTAAGGTTTTCTCATCTAACTTCTTCCTCTTCTATTTTGGTATATGCATAAATTCCTTACATCCAAAAACCCTTAGATAAGAAATGGATGGTTTATTACCACTCCATGCTTCTTGTGGAGTCTGTACCTATAGAGCTATTGTGGGTACTCTAGTTAGAAGATATGATATTTTACTCACTACTTCTACCCAATACTCATGCTCAAGATGTGCCCCCTTTAGCATACATTGAACCATTTCCATAATGGAATGATTCCTAATTTTAGCAACTCCATTTTGCTATGGAGTATAGGCTATTTTTAATTGTCTCTTAATCCCATGTTCATTCAAAAATGATAAAAAATATTTGGAGGTATATTCCCCCCCTCTATCTGAGTAGAGGGTTGTGATAGAACATCCTAACTCCTCAACAAGCTTCTTGAACTGTTGAAAGTACAAAAATGCCACATAATTCAATTGGAGAAAGAAAACCCACATATTCCATGAGTAATCATCAAAAAACAATTGGAAATACCTCTTTCCACCATAGTTTTTTGGCATAGGACCACACAGATCGGTGTGTACCAACTCTAAATATTTCTTAGATCTGGAAGAGCTAACCTCAAACGGTACCCGATGTTGCTTTTTTGCTAAGAAATATGAGCATACTGGCAATGTAGATGAAATCTTAGGAAGACATTTCACCATCTCATATTTTCTCAACTCAAGCAAATATCCTAAACCTAGATACCCATATCTCTTATGCCAAAGATAAGTAGCCTCCTTTGTTTTTATTGTCAGGGCAACATGAGGCATTGAAATGGCATCTAAAATGAACAATCCATGATTGTATGATTATGTTATGACATGCTTGTCTTTTTTGGTGATGAAACATCTCTTTTTGCCCTTCTCAACACTAAAAACAACATTCATGTCTCTATCTAAGATTTGAGGGACTAAACACAAATTGTTGGCCAATCTAGGAACATAGAGTACCTTCTCAATATAAAATTTTCCATCTAGAAGAGTGATGGAAACATCTTATTCACCCTAGACTCGGTAGGTTTTATTTTTAGAAATTATCATTGGCTTACATTCCTTTTCCTCAAATGTCTCAAACCATGATCTATCTCCAATCATGTGTTTACTAGATTTGGAATCAATATACCACACTGCATATTTCTATTGAGAAGATGTGTGAGTCATGAGCACCTTGTATGCTCACTCATAATTTGAGTTCAAGTATGATTCAATATAAGCAACATTTCTATTGGGTTTCTTATTCTTATTCTATGGTTTGTATTTCCTTTGTCCTTCTTCTTGTAATCTTGGTCATTTTGTTGTTTATTATTAAACCAAAACTTGTTGGTGTCATGGTTATTCATATCACATATTTTGTAATATTATTTGTCTATCTAATAATGTTGTTTCCCTTTTCCTTTTGATGAATATCCTCCCTTATTAAAATTACCTTGTTTCTTACCCCTTTGTTTGGAGTAAAGGGCATTATATGACACTTCATATTTCTAAAATTGATTTGCCTCCTCAGTTTGAAGTAAATTTACCAATTAAATAAATGAAACTTGTCTTCTAGACACATTAAGATATGTGATCAAAACTTTGTAGGATTTTGGTAAAGCTCTCAAGATTACTGAGGTCAAGAGAGTATCTACCACTGTCTCTCCCATAGCATTCAATTTGACTTTCAATTCTGCCACTCTACATAGGAATACGTCAACTGTCTCACCAGATTTCATATTGAGTGTATGTAGTTGAGTTTGAAGGTTTAGAATAGTGGACTAATTCTTTCCTTCATAAATGGCAATCAAATAATCCCATGCTTCTTTACCAGATTTGGCATCACAAATATGAGGTTGGACCTCATCTATAGTAGCAAGCAGAATAAACATGAGATATCTTCTATCCTTATTATCAAAGGCCTATTGATCTACCCCCACTGTTATAGGATTTTTTATAGTACCAATCACTACATCCCATAAATATTCAACCTAAAGGATAACTCTCATCTTTGTCTTCCATGGTGCAAAATTAGAACCTTTGAGCAACTATGAATCTGAGAGATATTTATGAACAGTGGCCATAGTGAAGGTTACTTATAACACCAAATGGTCCCCCTTTCTTTATACTTGTAATGAGTACATGAAAGGAAATTCAATCAAATTTATGGCACCTACATAAAAAACCTTCGAAAGAATGTTGATGAGTTGGAGGAGTTTAAGCCAAACAATAAAAAATAATTAGGGTATTCAATGAAGTGAATATCAAAATTGGTTTACCTTATTTTTACCTGATGATTTATAGAGTACAATAGATCAAACATCATTTTTGCAGCTATAGTATTCCAAGCATGAAATCATCACCTATAAGTGTGGACCATAGGTGCCATATATATCGAACGTTGTAGTGTAAGAAATTACACAAATAGGAGTAAAATTTGGGGTCTTTTCTTTGATTTGTATATTTTAATTTATGATTGAAATGCAAGAAAATAGGAAATTTAAATTTAAAATACAATCACAAGTGCCCATAAATTTAAACACTTTAGGTATCTATTTCTACTGAAAATGCACTTATTATAATGCTAGTTTTGATACAATGAAGATATTCATATCCAAAATTTCTTTTCAAATAAAAATTTTTTATTCCCCCCTTTGTCTTAGAATTTTACAAAATAAAATGCGTGTCATACCCCCTTTTTGTTGTAAAATAAACAAGGATGAAAAAATTATGCTATACTGTTTCAAGTTCCCAAAAAAAACTTATCCCTCCAAAATTTCTTGAAAGGAAGAAACAAGGTATTTAAAAAAAATACCTCTTAAATAGTTCCTCCTCTTGCTTTGGAATTCTTGTCTTTAGAAAAAAAATGCCCTCCTTTGTCAAAAAATGGCCCTCCTTTGGTAAAAAATGGCCCTCCTTTGGCAAAAAAATGACCCTCCTTTGTCAAAAAATTGTTGACAAAAAAATTGTCAAAAATTGTTGACAAAAAAAATTGTCAAAAATTGTTGCTATGCAAAAAAAATTGCAATAAATGGAGTGCATTAAAAAATTTTGTTTCTAGTGTCATGGACGGGATTTGAAACTGTGACATTTGTATCGCCAAGATATTTGCACAAGTCTAACGCACCAGTCGGGCTAGTGCACTCGATGAGAAGAGAAAGACACCACCTATGTCTTATTCTCGTCAGTGTCTAGAATAGGGAAAAAAAATCCCTTGGGACTTTAGTCCCACATGCATCAAGTGGATGCACGTAGGGGGATTTAAAACACCAAACTATCTTGACTGCCTACGGGTAATCAAGAAGCTTTCACACACCATTTTTTTGCCCACTTGGACCAATAGGAAGAACCACATTAGCATCAATGCATGCTAGTCTGTCATGTCACCTTGCCATGTCAGTTTGCCACATTAGCCAAAAACTACTAGCCTACCATGTTAGAAAAACTACCAATACCATGTGTCACCCAGTAAACCATTATCATGTGTCTACCTTGGGTTACATGCAAATAAAGGGTCCTTCTCCTCAAGAATTATGCCATATCAACCTCGTTTAGCATGCGTAGGAGTGCTCAACCTCATTCTACATGTAGGAGTGCTTGGCCTCATTTTGTGTGCAGTAACCTATTCTCTAGAATCTTCCTCAAGAAGTGTGCTTTATAAGAAAACTCTGCCCTTGTGCCTGTATAGATATGATACCATGTGATAAATATGAATGATTAACCATTGAATTCATGAGCATAAAAATATATAGTACATGGTATACCAAAGGTGGTTAATCAACCAACTACCCCAAATTGTTCTAACCACCCAAGAAAGCATATCACCTTAGGAAAGCACAACATAATGGATTATGATGCTATATGCTAACTATATGATGCTATATTCTAACAACATAGAGATGATGTAGATGTTTGGTGATGTATGGCAAGGGGTCAAGGTGGAGAGGCTATGGATGAGGGTTCTCTAAAGGCTAGGAATAAGGGGACCTAGGAGACCCCAAGTGACAATGGCACCTTCAATATGATAGTCGAAGGTGGAGGGTTAAGGGTGCAATGTAGTAGGCTCCTGAGATTAAGGGGGAGTGAGGAGACAAGGAGGATGTAGAGGAGGTTCCAAATGGAACTTCAGGCTAGAGCGAGGAGGATTGGATGCATATAGAGTACTAGTTGGTAGAGCATGATACAAGGATCATGAAGCTCCAAGAAGAGCTAGTAGAGAGAGTGTTGACATAATATCGACATAGCATACCATCAATATCAACATAAATATATTAGGGCATTTAAGGATAGGTTGATGGAACATCATATTCCACTTCCTTATTCTCCAAAATCATCTGTATTTGGGGGTACTAGGCATAGTGAGTCTAGGCATAAATCTAGGTCTAAAGATCCTCCTAGGTCGGAGGGGTCCTCTTGAAGGGTATTGCTAGTGCTTAGATGCACTTTTTTATATGAGCTTTGGTGCTTCATGGTATGTAGCCTTTTGGCACTCATTTTATATGTTATTGTGATATTTATACATATATATATATATATATATATACATGGCTTTTATATTTTGTGTTATATGTGTTTTTGTGTGTATGATTTTTGTGGAATGCTTTTGTGTAATGCATGTTTATATGGATGATTAATGCAAGATGGCATGTATGGATGATTAATGCAAGATGTCATGTATGGATGATTAATGCAAGATGACATGTATGGATGATTAATTCAAGGTGGCATGTATGGATGTGCTAATGATCATTTATAGTTTAGATCTTTTCTTGGCCATGTTATAGAATTTTTATTTAATCAGGGATACCAAACTTGGTGGCATGTGGTATGAATGGCTCATGAAATGACATGGATGTTGAAACGAAAGAAGATATGGATGTTGATATGGAAGAAGATATGGATTCTGATATGGAAAATTTCATGTTTTACAGAGACTCAAAGATACTAGTGATAGCAAAAAAACTCACAAAAACTACATGATATCTGTAGGACCAAATGTGTGTGCAGTGGATTCATTTACCAAATTAAGAGTATGGTAATGACCTGAGACAATCAAGAACCCATGTGTGTGCAAGTGAGCTCATTAACTCATCTTGAGTAAATTGGGTAAACCTATTATGAATGAAACCAAGTATCTAGCTTATCTGTATGAGTGGTCATAGGTCTCTTTTAAAAGATACATGTCATCACACATGAGTGTACTCCACTTCTAGTCAAGTTTCTATAGCTTCGATGGAGGATAAATCCATGTTCCATGACTTTTTTTGTTGATCTCTTAAGTTTTGGGGATGACTACCTAACCTTCTAACTGGTAATGTAGTATGATCCTTACAACCCAATTGATTAGTGGTGTGTTATGTAAAATATTTAGAGTTTTTCTTAGGGATTTTTTCTACTCTTTATTTTATTTTTGTAATTGTGGTAGGGGTGAAAACCTCTATTTTTATGGACTATGTTGCATTATGGGACTAGAAAGGATGACCCTTTTCATTTCAAGGTTTATACCAAGTATGGTGTTATCCCTCTTTGACACAAGATATTTTTTATATGTGAAATTGTGTTTGCTTCAAGAATGTTTTGGATTCAATTCCAAAAACTCAAGATTTCCTTATTGTATATGTGCAATGGTCCTAAAAAGAACTCAAAATGTATTTTGGAGGTTGATTAAAATACTGGGAGTGGTTGAGTGACCGGAAACAATTAGGAATTTTATGATAATATGGTTTGTGTGCACGACAATTTGACTTGGTGGACTTGTTTGGATGACTTTGTGAAGGTGCCCCTGATTAAGGCAACATGAATTTTGTTGGACCAATTAAGACCTTAAAATTAATAAACGATCCCTATATGAAATACAAAATATGGATGTGAATGCAATGTATGACATGCAATTTTGTGAAATATGGAATGCAATATGAAATGTGGGTGAATGCATTATTTTTTATAATGTATATGCAAGTGAAATGCAATGTTTTGAATGAAGTGTATGCAAATATTTTTTTATATTAGCCATGTATATATATATACATATATTGTAATCAAGTCATGCATAAAATATTCTCAAGTGTATAATATTAACTGGTTTGGGTTCTTCCTCTCCCTCTAGACTAGTAAGCCTATAAGTACCATTACCCATTCTTTGTGTAATGATGTATGGACCTAACTAATTGGCTACAAATTTATTGTGAAGATGCGGCAATACATTGGTATTTTGATGGTTCTATTTAAGGACAAGATCTCCTACTTGGAATTCATGTAGATGAACTTTGGTGTTGTAAGAATGTTTGAAGTGGTCTTGATAAACTTGTAAATTCTCTAAAGCATTGAATTGTCTCTCATCAAGAAGTTTTAGTTGGTTAAGGTGTTCTTGTCTAGCCATGTGGTCATCTATGAATTCATGCAAAGAGATTCACAAGGAAGGGATATCGATCTCAAGAGGTATGATTGCTTCGCCTCCATAGACCAATGAAAATGGTGTTGCCCTTGTAGGTGTGTGAATGCTTGTTCAATAAACCCATAATTCCAAGGGTATTTGTGTATGCCAATATCTATGATTTTATTTTACAAGATTCTTGAGAATAGCAATTAAGATATTGTTGAAAACCTTAGCTTGTCTATTTTCTTGTGGGTAATAAGGAGTTGAGAAACTATGTTGAATTTTATATTTCTTGCAAGGTGCTCGAACATCCTTTTTCTTGAAATACTTACCATTATCTAAAATTATTTTCAAATGGATACCAAAACAACAAATTATATGATGGAGTATAAAATCCACAATTCTAGGTCCTGTCATATTGGTTAGAGGAATTACTTCAACCCACTTTGTGAAGTATTCAGTGGTTGTGATGATGAATGTATGTTGTCCCAAGGAAGGAGGTGAAATTTTTCCAATTAGATCTAGAACCCATTGTGAAAAGGGCCAAATGCTTTGAATAGGTTGTAAGGCTTGTGATGGTACATGAGTTAAATTAGCATGTTCTTGATAATTTTTGCAATGTTTAACATATTTGCAACAATCATGTTCCATTATGGTCCAATAATAACCCATGCATAGAATATGCTTAGAAATGGCCATTCCACTAAAATGACCACCATAAGTACCATCATGAGCTTCAAATATGGCTCTTTGTGCCTCACTAGACTTGAGATATGAAGGAGGAATCCATCATAACCACATTTATACAACACATCCTCCAAGTGAACAAAATGAGCTACCTTTTGCTTGAAAGTGCATTTGGTAGTTTGAGATATGTTCGATGTGAGTGTTCCAAACTTGAGAAAGGCTACTATTTGGCTCAACCAAGGCTCATATGGATTTTATTAGATAAAGTAAACATTCTAATAAAGTAAACATTCTTTTCATCCTTAGAATCAATATAGAAAATTGTAGATTTAGATATCACTGAAATAATAAGGGGTTGTACCTCTCCAAAGGAGTATTTTGGAATAAATAATCCAAGAGAGGCCATCGCATATGCAAATCTATTAGTCAAACATGGCAAACTATTGATTTCATATCAATAAAACTTAGAGAGCAACTTCATTGCTACTTCATGATAAATATTAATGGTAGGTTCCATGCATTGGTATTCTCCATTGATTTGCTTAATGACAAGTTGAGAATCACCAAATATCCAAATACACTTAATGCTCATATCTATAGCTGATTGAAGACCTAGGATTAAGGCTTCATCCTCTGCAGTGTTTTTTGTGCATTGGAAGTCATGTTTGAATGATAAGAGGATAGGTACCCCCTGTGGTGTATGAAACAAAACTCCAACACCTTGATATTTCATGCACTTAGAACCATCAAAGAATAGTGTGATATTGATGTCTTCCTCTGGAATGACATATTTTTCTTATTTAGTGATAGAAAATACCAAATCATATAGGAGATCAATAATCAAAGGATGATCACTAGGTAGTGGATCTTCTATAAGTTTATTGTCTACTACCTGGTCTTTAATGGATTTTTGGATACTAAATTCCAAGTTGAACTCATTAAGGAGCATTATCCATTTAGTGGTGTGGGTGTTATTGTAAGTGTGGGACATCATATACCATAGAGGATTTTATCTAGCTATGATATAAGTTGTGTGGCTAAGCATGCAATATCAAAGTTTCTTGGTGGTAAAACCCACTGCTAAGCATAGTTTCTCTACATAAGTGTATTTGGTTTCATATATTACTAATGTTTGACTAATGTAGTAGACAACTTGCTCTCAATTTTGTTCATTATTTTGTGCAAGCATTGTCCCTAATGCAAATTCAGTTGCTGAGATATAAAGATAAAATGGAATCCCAAGATGAGGAGGAACTCATAATGGCAAAGAATATAAGTATTTCTTAATGTCATCGAAGGTTTTTTGACATTCATCTATCCAAGATAATGACACCCCCTTTTGTAGTAGGTGATTCAATGGCCTACATTTATCAAAAAGTTGCACAATGAAATTATGGATTGATTGGATATTTCCTTGTAAACTACACAATTTATTTATGTTAGTTGGGGGAGGCATCTCCATGATAGCCTTGATCTTTTTAGGGTCCACCTCAATGCCTCTTTTTGAGACAATGAATCCTAGAAGTTTTCTCGAGGTAACTCCAAATACACATTTCTTGGGATTCAACCTTACATTATGATCTAGAAGTTAGTAAAAAAATTTCTCCAATACACCAATATGTTCTTGTCATGTTTTGGATTTAGCCCAAAGATCATCCACATAGTCTTAAATAATATTATGCATGTAGTCATGGAAAATCTATGTCATGGCATGTTGATAAGTGATGTCTGCATTTTTGAGGCCCAAGGGTATCACCTTGTAACAAAATTTTTTCCAAGGTGTAGTGAATTTTGTTTTGTGTTGGTCATCAAGATTTATTTGAATTTGGTTGTATCCTAAAAAACCATCCATGAGTGAAAGAATTTCATGGCCAACATAGGTATCGACAAGAGTATAAATGTTTGGAATAGTGAAGTCATCCTTAGGACATGTTTTTTTAAGATATTGAAAGTCATTACAGATGTGTATCACCCCGTTAGGCCTGCGAATGGGTACCATGTTTGAGAGCCACTTAGGATAGTTGATAGGAAATATGAAGTTCACATATAAGAGTTTTTGAAGCTATGTTTTTACTACTAGGGCCATGGTAGGATGCATTATCCTAAGTTTTTATTTGACTGACATAGCATCAGGCCATAAGGTGAGATTATGGATAACCAAACTAGTGTTAAGATCAAGCATATCCTTGTAGGACCATGCAAATATACCTTTCTTCCTCTTTAGGAGAGCAATTAATTTCTCTTGTTCATCGGGCAATAAAATTTTGTCAAGCTTAACAATTTGGGGATTGTATTTTTTTTAACTAAGGTCCACATTGATGGTATCTTTAATAGACATGTGTGAACCTTTCTTAATTTTATGGTGTGTAGTGATCAAATGAATTTCATCTAAGATGTCATCAAACTATTTTGGCTTGTCCTCATCTATTTCTACCTATAAAATCTTAGGATCCAAAGGTGAAGGTGAAGGTGAAGGTGAAGGTAGAGGGGATGGAAGAATGTATTCGATGGAAGCCCTTAATAATTCCTCGAATAAGATAAATTCAAAAAAGCATGGAGATGAGGAAATATAGTCCATATCGATGAGACTTATATCAATTGGAATTGACTTAGTCGGATTGTATGGATTATGGAGTGGGGTAAATAGACCAATAGGATTCATGTTGACTTATGGACGAGGTGAATGAGTTTATATGGAATGGGTGGAATCTAAGAACCGATGCTAGGGGTTTGGTTAACCTGAATAGTAGCAAGCAACACAAAATGTATTTTACTAAATGATATATACATGCAATGCTGAAAAAGAAAACATATTTTTGTTGATTTTTGATTGATTTTTTTTGTAGTGGTGAAAACCACTATTTTTGTATTATGTACATATGTTACAATTTGGCTTATGAAATGTCTTAATGGAATGGAGGTGGAGGTTCACTTGTAGAGGTGGCTCGCTCTTGTGGAAGAAGCAAGTGAAATATGGGCTCATGGATTGGGAGTATGTTGAGATAAAACTCATGTTTTTTGGTATGGGGAATCCGACTCTTCTTTAGATTCATCTGAAATTACTGACATAAGATCAAATTCTTCATAGATTTCATTGTCAAAATTATCAGGATGAAGGGCTTCTTCTTCTGAATTAATATTAAGCCTTTGGAAGGCTTGTTCAAGAGAAGAGGTGGTGGAAAGTGGGTGGTAACCTATACCTAAATGGTCATGCACCTATTAATATGGATCATCTATAGGTTTATGCACTCCATGTTCATGCAATCGTAGGTCGTGACCTTGCCAGTTGACTATGTGGAAATATCAAGAATGAAATCCCGTCATTTTTGGAATATTGGCAAGTGTTGGTTCTTTGGGTTCCTCTATGGGTGTTGGACTTGATGAAGAATCAATCCCCCATATATAAAATTAATGCTATTTGGAGCTAAAACCATGTTATATAATGCTCCTATAGCCAAAGTTAGGTCATGTGGGTGATCAAAATTCTTAGCCTTAGGAATGGTGATGAATTGATTTGGGGATGCTACTGAATGGATGATGATGATGTGGATAGCAATGATGTTGATGATGTGGACTAACTATGACCACATGTGCATATAGTAATTGATGAATATGATGGGGAAATGATGGAATCTTGATTCCTCAGGAATGGGATACTTTTATGAAGATATTGATGAAGTGGTGGATGGATTGGATGATGGTGATAGAAAAATGTGAGTGGAAGGGAGAATGGAATCATAAGTATTTGAGATGAAATTGCAATACTTAAATAGCTCAATGTCTATAAGTATGCAATGTACTTATCCCTCATGAACATATTTTAAGAATTAATGTATTATTGAAGAGATACATCTCATTTCCCTCATCCAAGGTCTTCTAAGGTGTATATTGTACACCATGGATCCTTCCAAGATGTGAAATATGGTATGCAATGTTTTGAAACCTACTTCAATAGGTAAAACAACATTTCCAACTTTCAAACACAAAGCATCATTAAATTATTTGAGGGTGAATGAAGACTTGGTGATGTGAAAAGGAAGAAGGTTCAAATGATGAAGAGCGGATGTGGTGATGATGTTGATAGAGGAACCGGTATCAATTAGGACTCTTTTAAAAGGCTTCTTGTCAATTAGAGTCATGATATGCAATGGAGGATCTACTGATTCTAATGAGATTGGCTTAATATCAAAGTCATAGAATGTTATGGAAGGCTCCATGCATATTTGGATGCTCCCCACAAAGTTGCTAAAGGCATTAGGATCTTGCGATTGCAACTCAATGGATTTCAAAATATCCATTAATGCCTCACAATGTGGAGGAGATTGTTGTATTAGTTTATAGATTGATAATTTGATAGAAGCTATTTTTAGACTTGTAGTTAACTAGCTACTCAATGAGATGACTGGTCGAGGTGGATGATTGATGGGTGCTGAAAACACGAGATTCCAAAAACAAAAAGGAAAGACTAAACGAAATTGTATTAAAAGGAAGGAACACAAATGAATGAACACAAGATATAAGAACAATATGAAATGTAGCCCTTTTTTTATTGATATTCTTTTCAATTCATGTTACAATACGTCTCCTTCCTTTTTAGGGGATAGGAGCGTTAGATATTGTTCTCTACAACTTGTCTCTGAATTCCTTCTTCCGCGTGCCCACATATAAAATGGGCGAACCAAAACGTTGTCACCGCTTGCATTGACAAAGGTCGATTCCTCGCTGCTCCTTCAATAGACCTGAAATCTGTGTTCAAAGAAACAAACAAAGAATCAGTAGCACCTGTGTATGAAAAATAAAAGATAAATCTAACTATAGCTGAAATGAATCTAAATGCACTAAAAACTTGATAAATGCATAAACATGAAACTAGCTAAAATACTATAAATGAAGTAAAGTGGGGAGGTGCCCGAAGGCAAACCACCCGCGGATAAAACCTTGCTTCGACACCAATCCGCTTGAGATGGGTCCAAAACCTGATGTGATGTGTTGTCGTCAAATTGATAGAATATTGTGGTCAAAAGATTGGGGTTTGGGCGCAAATCGCAAGTAAGTGAATTAACAGCACTTCGTTGCTCATAATGCTCCTGCTCGGTATCTCCTTTGGGTGAGGAAACTCACCATTTTATAGACCCAAGGGGTCTCTTTGAATTAACATGCAAAAGTGTTTCTTTGCATGAATGCTTTTGTTTGTGAAGAGAAGACTTCTTCTTGATCAAGGGCTTCTTAACCGCCTCTCGTGCATGTCTTTGTGTGTTTTAGAAAAGCTCACTTGCACTCCCATGCAATGAAGGGATAACTAAGTGGCAAATCTGAGTTGTCTTAAAAAGCTTACTCTCATTCCCATGCAATGAAGGGAAAGTCAATTGGCAGATATGAGTTGTCAAAAGAACTCACTCGCACTCCTATGTCATGCAGGAAGAGCTAAGTGGCAGTTCTGAGTTGTTTATATGCCAAGATTTGACATTTTGTCGATCAAACCTGACAATCGTCCCACCCCGAAGCGAGCGCTTATAATCGTCCCTGGGTGAGACGAGTATCAGTCAACACTCGTTCCTGGGTAGGACGAGTAAAATTTGCACTCGTCCCTGGGTGGGACGAATGAGCAATAAAGTGTCTAAAAGGTGCCAAATTGGTTTCTGACTTGCAAAATTGTTGTGTGAGTGGTTAGAACCACTGTTTAACCTCTGAGGGCTGCCCTAGGGGCTGTGTGTGTTGGTGCGATCAGTGCTTGTAATCACATAATCGGATTGGTGCTGTTTTGGTGTCTACAGATGCCCCTTTTTGGGAAGCGTTGTGCAAGGCGCAGCGCTGAGCAAAAATATAACCAAAGCACTAATGATTAAGGTTTTCAGTAACCTAACCAACTCTTGATGCCCCAAGTATGGAAAGGGCACGCATTCTTGAATCCTTGCTTCTGACGAGCTAAGGAACTTAAATCAAGCATTAACCTGGTTCGGTGAGGTATTACTTGAACTTAGGCATTGATCAATCATGAATAGGCAAAGGGCGCAACCTTTTGTTGTGGGAACCTTGAGTTCATGATTCACAAATGCTAAGAATATGATCGGTTTGTGATGATTGCTTGTTTTCTGCCCCTGCCGAGGCGCGATTGTCTTTTGCAATGATCCTTTGAATGCGTGTCTTTTCCAAGACTAGGTATAATGTTGTTGATTGGCAACTAAGTGTGACTACCCCCTCAAGCGACGAATCGATGAGGGAATGACCGACATGAGAAAAGCGACGAGTCGCTTGACCCAAGATGACATGTGCAAGGGTGCCTTTAGATGGTTTACCGCTAAGCATGCTCGAGCAGTTCTCCGACTGTGTTGACCTATTTTTGGTTTTGTTAGCATTGGTCATTTTTATGTTGTGGTTGTTTTTAATTTAATTTAATTTTTTTTTTTTTTTTTTTATTCGTCCCGGGGTGGGACGATTGTCGTGATGTTACTCGTCCTGGGGTGGGACGAGCATGCCTCGGAGGATACTCATCCCGGGATGGGACGAGCGCGCTAAAAAGTGCTCATCCCGATAAAGGACGATTACCAGCAAACAAAAACTATAAATATGCGAAAATGACGGATTTGGTTCATTTGCACTGTTCATCGATTGCGATTTGGAGCTCTGGGAGGAGGAGGTAGATTTCTGACGCGAAGCGCTGCTGGATTATCTAGCCACCATGAGTACACAGACCGGGTCGTCGAGCGGAGGAGCCGAGGCGAGACCAGTAAGTGCACTATCTCCTCGATTGTGAATTTAAAAAAAAATGCAAATGTGTTTTTATTGTTTTACGTTTATGAAAACACGAAACCCTACTTAATTAAATTAAAGGTAAATGAATGAAACCAAAGGAAACATGGATGCAAACCTATGGAAACTTAGATGAAAAACCGGATGAGAAACCCAAAATGAGACTTAGACGACAAACCGGATGATAAACCCAAAATGAAACTTAGAGTAACAACCTAGGGTAACCATGGTTAAAATGTTTTTCTATGTGAATGGTAAAACTTAGGGCGAAACCGTAGGTAAACCACACTCATATTTTTATGTTATGTTTATGGAATTAAAAATGGAAAATGAATGAATTTTTTTTTTTTTTTGGTTGAAATGGTAAACGTAGGTAAAACCGTAAGTAAACCATGTCAAAATTTTTCATTGGTTTGGATGAAATTAAAGATGAATTTTTTTTTGGTTGAAATGGTAAACTTAGGTAAAACCGTAGGGAAACCATGTCAAATTTTTATTGTTTTGGATGAAATTAAAGATGATTTTTTTTGGTTGAAATGGTAAACCTAGGTAAAACCGTAGGGAAACCATGTCAAATTTTTATTGTTTTGGATGAAATTAAAGATGAATTTTTTTTTGGTTGAAATGGTAAACTTAGGTAAAACCGTAGGGAAACCATGTCAAATTTTTATTGTTTTGGATGAAATTAAAGATGAATTTTTTTTGGTTGAAATGGTAAACTTAGGTAAAACCGTAGGGAAACCATGTCAAATTTTTATTGTTTTGGATGAAATTAAAGATGAATTTTTTTTGGTTGAAATGGTAAACTTAGGTAAAACCGTAGGGAAACCATGTCAAATTTTTATTGTTTTGGATGAAATTAAAGATGAATTTTTTTTGGTTGAAATGGTAAACTTAGGTAAAACCGTAGGGAAACCATGTCAAATTTTTATTGTTTTGGATGAAATTAAAGATGATTTTTTTTTGGTTGAAATGGTAAACTTAGGTAAAACCGTAGGGAAACCATGTCAAATTTTTATTGTTTTGGATGAAATTAAAGATGAATTTTTTTGGTTGAAATGGTAAACTTAGGTAAAACCATAGGGAAACCATGTCAAATTTTTATTGTTTTGGATGAAATTAAAGATGAATTTTTTTTTGGTTGAAATGGTAAACTTAGGTAAAACCGTAGGGAAACCATGTCAAATTTTTATTGTTTTGGATGAAATTAAAGATGAATTTTTTTGTTTGAAATGGTAAACTTAGGTAAAACCGTAGGGAAACCATGTCAAATTTTTATTGTTTTGGATGAAATTAAAGATGCAAAATAAATGATTTTTTTTTTTTTTTTTGAAGTTTTGGATGTACATGTGAATGAAAAATAGTACGGTATAGTTATGCATTTTTGTACATGTGATGGTGATGTGATGCATGTTTTTGATGTTTGTTGTTTTTTTTTTTTGTGATGTGCAGGTGGTGAAGAGTCGACATCGAGTGCCGACCATTTTTTCTAATGCCCGCGAGGCGTTGAATCGATGATGATCGGGAGTGGCTTGATGCCTTAGGGCTCAAGCATGTGGCTCGGTTGGATGCGCTTGTGGCAGATCGGGCGTACATTACAACATTGATTGGCCTGTGGGATGCTCGGACGAACACCTTCCATCTTTCGATAGGGGAGATGACTGTCACCTTGGAGGACGTGTATCGGATCTTGCGGATTTCGATAGACGGGGTTCCCATTCGGACGACTCCACGGGGCCAGAGGACAGCGATACTGACACGGTACTTTGGACACGGAGGGGAGGGGGATGGGATGACCTCGTTGGAGAGGGCGGAGCTGGATTGTCAGATTGGGGGGATACTGGTACGATGGTGGTACGCGAGGAGAGTGTTGGGAGTGAGGCATGCAGTACTCATGAGCCTCATTTCCAACATGCTCCTACTAGATTCATCAGGAGCGAGGTTCCCATGGAAACTAGTGGAGGTAGTATGGCAGTTGGTGGATTTCTCGATGACAGAGCCAGTTATTATGAGGTGGGGCCAGATGCTACTAGCACAGTTATATGATGAGTTGTACGAGGTCCGCTATCGGAGGCGAAAGGGGTTGGGGTGCGCTTTTTATTGCGAGTGTCGGGCCTCGGCAAACACATAGCCATAGAGCGACCACGAGGGTTGCCCTGGACTACCCGAGCAGAGATGGTGGATAGGGACATTGGGTATGGTGCGCTATGGTATCGGTCTGAGGAGCGAGGGCACAGTCGACGGTTCACGGGAGACGTCGACCATTACAGAGATGCCTTTGCACGACTGACTCCCGGGGATGTGGTATGGAGGCCATATCGGGATTGTCCCGCATGGCCAGAGGCGGAGGATTGGCTTCGACGGGTTCGGAGGGGGAGATGGGTGATTGGGCGACATGGGACAGAGCAGGAGTACTTCCATTACCTTCGAGTGACGCGACAGTTTGGGGTACCTCAGGGGTTGCCTGGGGAGCCCGTAGCCTACCGGCGTCGGAGTGATGAGAGGACCCTAGCGGCGCCGATCCTCGAGCCACTAGGGGAGGAGTCAGATGTTGTGTTGGACATTCCGGATGTTGATGACGTCGGCGTGACAGCCGAATATCAGGAGTGGTGGACGCTACGACAGTGGCGAGGGGAGGGGCCCTTGGGAGGAGAGGAGGCAGCGGGAGGCGGAGAGGGTGCAGAGGCACCAGGAGAGGGTTGGGGAGCACCTGCAGATGTAGAGATGGTGGAGGTGGCAGAGGTGGGAGATGACTTTGGGGAGGAGGAGCAGCCGGAGATGCAGGAGGCGTCAGAGCCGGCTGGCTCGGGGGAGACAGAGGCAGGGTTGCGCGCTGAGGTAGCACGTTTGACGGGATTGTTGCAGAGGCGGGATGGAGAGCTGGCAGAGATGACGCAGGAGAGGGATCTCCTGCGGACACAGTTGGCAGGGCAGGGGATTACAGTGGATGCGTCTCACCAGCAGGAAGGAGATACAGATGCTGCACGGGAGAGAGATCTCCTACGGGTGCAGCTAGCACAGCGCGACGACGCCATCGCATATTACCGTAGGCGGGAGGCGGAGTCGAGGCTACGAGAAGAGGATTGGAGGCGACGGGAGGCAGATTGGGGGCGACGAGAGGCCGCATGGGGGCGGCATCGGTCGGAGATGGAGGGTGAGATTATCCGCCTGGGTGGGCGAATACCAGAGCCTCCGACCAGTGGCTCGTCGTACAGGACGAGAGACAGCGGGACGGAGCAGTCGGCATCATCCCATCATCGACGACGAGATGAGGGAGGCGCGAGTGGGCGGGATGCAGGGGCGAGCAGTCGCCCTGAGAGATCTCAGAGGACGGATACCGCAGGGGGTAGCTCTCGTCGCACCGATCCTGCGTGATCATGGTGGCCGACACCCTAGGCTGGGGATTTTGGGATTTTGGATGATGGGAGGGAGGTCTGAGGACCAGTTTTGTAGCCTACGGGCAATTTTGTTGTGATATATATACAGATGATTCTTTTTGGTGCTTATCTATTTTGCATGATTTATTTTTATGTACATGTTTTTACATTGATGTATGCATATGCGATTATGAATGTGATGATTCTAATTTGTATGATGTATGCATATAGAATGAATGAAATGAATTGTGGATGATTTGTCGATGCACCATATACTGTACAAAATTGGAGTGATTTGCTATAGTAATAAGATAACTTTGTGGAATGCTTGTGCATATGAAAACTTTGTTTTTGTATTTTGTCTATTTTTTTATGGTGAGGTATGGAATGAAATGTATCGGTTGTTGGAAAATGTAGTTAAGCTTTTCTGAGATGCAGATATTTTTAACTAACTAGCCAAGACTATACATTTATCTCGCAGGACTTTGGAACAAGGTCTAAATCTGACTTGAATTTAACCAAGTTATTTCACATCCCTGTGTGTGCAATTGAGTTCGTTTATGTGTTATTCATCAGGATACCGCCAGTGCCAGATGGGCTTTCAACCGAACCTGTACTGAGGATCACCTAATTAGCTCCACTAACTCCTTTATTGTATTTAGTCAGATTTGTCTACGATGTTATCTAGGATACCATAAGCTAGCTCATCCACATGCAAACATTGATCTCGCACACAAGTTAATGTGACGGATATATCGTCATGCGGGAGGTTTATTGCCAGTGATCGATAGGCTATCCACCAAACCGTGCATCGAAGCTTGCCTCATGACCTGTCGAAATGCTGAAAATTCCAGGGATTCAAGGTCGACTCCCTTCTTTTTTTCAAGGGTATGGGGATACTTGCTCATTATAGTGATAAGATCACTGTTTATTTTTGTTTTATTGATTTTTTTTTTTTTTGGAGCAAGGGATTGAAATATGGAGTGACGAGAATCACTATTGTTTGTGCCTTTTGATGTGTGCACTGTAGGATGTCAAATTTTAGTGTTTTGACGTTTTGCAAATGTTTGATGTTTTTGCAACTTTTGAGAACTTGGGATTCATGGGGAATTGGGTAGGGAGGAAGCTTGTCCTTTTGCCAACTCTCAGCATTTCTAGGGTCAATTGCACAGGGGGATAAGCAAGATAGCCGTTTCGCTTATGGTAGCCGGGATTACGATGCAGGTTTCATCTTTCGTCCACACAACTTAGGAATTATTTTATGTGTGTTAATTTGTGTTGGGATGCTACGTACCAAGGTGGGATCCAAGTAAAACTTTCCCATGTAAAATTTGCTTAACTGTGTACAGTTTTTGGCTAGAAATTTAAAGACATCTCGAATGACGAAAACCCTATATACATTAGGTGACACGGACGATGCTAAAATAAAAGGATGATATGTGAGATGTAAGTGTTTATGAAAATGGATCGGAGGTGGAAATGATGGAGTTGCCAAATAATGACAGTCTATGGTGCTTTTGACTTGTATGACCTAGCGAAGTATGCAATGTATGGATGCAATGCTTAATGGAACCTATATTTTTGTATTTTGATTTTTATGAGAATGTATGGAATTAAAATGCAATTGTTTTTGTAATTTTGATTGATTTTTATGGGGATGCATGGAGTTGAAATGCAATTAGTTTTGTGAGTTTGATTTGTATTGATGAGGATGCATGGAATTGAAATGCAGTTGTTTTTGTGATTTTTGATTTTTATGTTGACCAAGCAGCTTGTGGTAACGCTTGGAGCTTTTGGGTTGACCAAGCGATTATGGGAATCCTTGGAGCTTTTGGGTTGACCAAGCGATTGTGGGAATCCTTGGAGCTTTTGGGTTGACCAAGCGATTGTGGGAATCCTTGGAGTTCCATGAACCTTGGAGCTTTTGGGTTGACCAAGCGATTGTGGGAATCCTTGGAGCTTTTGGTTGGACTATGGCTCTCTAGCTATGAAATGGCCTCAAATGAATGATGTTCAAGGGTTCTGCTTCCTTGATTCCTTCAAGAGAGGCAAGCCGGTATGTTCTGGGTCCTATTCTACTGTCAATGATGTAAGGACCTAACCAGTTTACTGCAAACTTGTCCCGTAGATGGGACGGCAAATTAGAATTCTGCTGGTTCTCTTTTAAGACCAAGTCACCAACCTGAAATTCCCTGAAATGGACTTTCATGTTGTATGCTTTCTTAAGTCGCTCTTGATAGATACGCAAATGCTCGAGAGCATTGACGCGTCGTTCGTCAAGCAACGTCGCTTGATCTAACCGGGCTCGCCGTGCAGTGTCATCATCGATGAACTCTTGCATTGAAATGCGTAGGGAAGGAATCTCCAACTCAAAAGGCATGACTGCCTCGGAGCCATACACCAACGAAAATGGAGTTGCCCCAGTGGGCGTCCGAATGCTGGTGCGATAAGCCCATAGGGCAAGCGGGATCTGAATGTGCCACCTTTATGATTGTCTCGCAACTGTCTTTTTGAGAATGGCGACTAGCATTTTGTTGGACGCCTCTGCTTGCCCATTTGCCTACGGATAATAGGGTGTTGAAAAGCTATGCTGAATCTTGTACTTTGTGGTCAAAGCACGCACATATTTATTCTTGAATGGCGTCCCATTATCCGAGACAATTTTGGATGGAATACCAAAACGACATATGATGTTATGCAAAATAAACTCCGCAATGCGGGCTCCAGTCGTAGTGGTCAGCGAAATTGCTTCCACCCATTTGGTAAAGTACTCAGTGGCCGTTAAAATGAACGTGTGACGACCAGACGATGCAAGGGAGATCTTTCCAATTAGATCAAGGCCCCACTACGAAAAAGGCCAAACCGATTGAATCGGTTGTAAGGCCTGAGAAGGTACGTGTGTCAAATTAGCATGGTGCTGACACTTCATGCACTTCTTCACATATGTGCAACAATCTCGCTCTAAATATGGCCAATAATAACCCATGCGAAGAATGCGCTTTGCGATGGCCATACCGCTGAAGTGGCCACCACATGTACCATCATGAGCTTGGGTGATCGCCCAAGCGGACTCTTTCTGGTCCAAACAACGAAGGAGGATTCCTTCATAATTTTGACGATACAAAATGTCTCCTAAAAAGACATGCTTTGCCGCTCTCTGTTTGAATGATGTTTTCGTGGCTTGTGTCAATCCAAGTGGGAGAGTACCTAGCTTGAGGTAATCCCGAATGGGTGTATACCAGTCTTGCTGATCAGAAACCTCGATAGTATGAACGGCCAATCCCTTTTGAAGTTTATCCCGAACAAAAGCTGAACAGGAAAGAACTTGTAAAAACAACGTGGTGTTGCTAGCAAGAGGGGTCGGGGAGAACAAGGACCCCCAGTTGGCTTTAATCAAACAATCTCGAATTCGAGAGAACTTATCCGAAGATGGTTCAATCTGGATCATGTGGATTTTTGGCATCGAATCAGAGCTTGCACGCTCCATCGTAGATTGCGATAATGTTTTAACCTGAATGGTTGTCATTTCACTAGAAGGGTCTTGTGGAATAAGTGACCCCAAGGAGGCCATAGTATCCGCAAAATGATTTGATGATCGAGGGAGTGCCTCGATGTCATACCATTCAAATTGTGCCAAGAATTTATCCACAAGGGCTTTATAAGACTTCAAAACTGGACATTTACATTGGTATATCCCTTTTACTTGGTTGACAATTAACAAGTGAATCACCAAAGATGTTCAATCGTTTAATGTTCATGGTGATTGCTGTCTGAAGACCTATGAGCAAGGCTTCGTATTCTGCATTGTTATTGGTTAGCGGGAAGTCTAATTTAAAAGACAAGGGCATTGGAGCACCTTGTGGAGTGAAGAATACAATTCCCGCACCACCCCCTTGCTCACATTTAGAACCATCGAAGAATAGGGTTATGTCAGCCTATGACTCAGGCTCATCAGAATCTGGTGACTCTGAAACATGGAAGACCCCATCATCGAGTAGTTCAAAAGTCAGAGGCTGATCGTCTTCAAGAGGAGCCTCAGCTAGTTGATCGGCGATGACTTGACCTTTTATAGATTTTTGTCCAATGAACTCTATGTCAAACTCCATCAACAACATGATCCATTTCGCCGTGCGGCTACTATGATAAGTACGACTCATCATGTATCGCAATGGATTCTCCTTAGACACAACATACGTCTTATTACTAAGCATGTAGTGGCGTAGCTTTTTGGTAGCAAACACCACTGCCAAGCAGAGTTTTTCAACATATGCATAGTTAAGTTCATAACTGACCAGGGTGCGGCTAAGATAGTATGTAGCCTGTTCTCGATGAAGTTCATTTTTTTGGGACAGCATGGCGCCCAGTGCCACCTCAGTGGCTGAGATATATAAATAGAATGACACTCCTGGTCTGGGTGGTGCCAATACTGGCGGCGAAGCCAAGTACTGTTTAATGTCGTCAAAGGCTGACTGGCACTCGTCATCCCAATGAAATGTGACCCCTTTATGCAATAATTTATTCATGGGTCGGCATTTGTCAGATAACTGCGCTATGAAGCGCTTGATCGACGCAACCTTTCCCTGCAGACTCCTGAGCTGCTTGATGGTGGTTGGGGGACGCATTTCAAGGATTGCCTTGACTTTGTTTGGATCAACCTCAATTCCTCGTTTGGAGACTATGAAACCCAAGAGTTTTCCGGAGGTGACGCCAAAGACGCACTTCTTGGGGTTTAATCTGACTTTATGCTCAATGAGGCGATCAAGGACCTTGCTCAAGTCATCGATATGATCTCAGTGCGCAAAAGAGATTTGGTCAACAAATCATCCATGTAATCTTCCAAAGTTTTGTGCATGTAATCATGAAAGATGTATGTCATGGCACGTTGGTATGTAGCTCCGGCATTTTTAAGGCCAAAAGGCATGACCTTATAGCAAAATGTCCCCCAAGGCGTTGTGAATGCCGTTTTTAGTTGGTCCTCAGGATTAATACGAATCTGATTGTATCCTGAGAAACCATCCATAAGGGAAAGCATTTCGTGGCCCGTTGTAGCGTCTACCAACGCGTCGATGCTTGGCAAGGGAAAATCATCCTTAGGACTCGCTTTGTTAAGATCTCAAAAATTAGTGCATATGCGAATCCTCCCGTCGGGCTTCTTGATGGGAACCATGTTAGATAACCATGGCGGATAA
This sequence comes from Wollemia nobilis, assembly GCA_028583015.1. Taxonomy (NCBI): domain Eukaryota; kingdom Viridiplantae; phylum Streptophyta; class Pinopsida; order Araucariales; family Araucariaceae; genus Wollemia; species Wollemia nobilis. Next base: position 1,508,851 of record JAQPPZ010016942.1, on the reverse strand, counting down.
TCCACACAGATGACAAACTGGGCATCCAACAACTTTTGCAACTCATATTTTACCATTAAGGCCACTGTTGGATGCATCTTGCGTAGTTTTTTCTTTACTGGCTTGATTGTCGGATCAAGCGTTAAATTGTGCGTGACTAGCTGTGGGTCTAGTCCCGACATATCCTTGTATGACCATGCAAAAACTTCCTTCTTTTCCTTAAGAAGGGCAACATAATCGGCTCGCTCTTCAGGGGAAATACTTACCCCTAGCTTGAGAATCCATGGATTCATTGGATCTGTGTCGATGTCTACATCAGTCATTGCTTCAACTGACATATGGGATCCGTCTTCCAACTGGTGTGGAATTGGGATCAGATGGATATCGTTTGCTGAATTAAGATCGTCATTAGGAACCTCAAGTTCCTCTTCAGCATGGAAGACATCCTGAGTTTGTCCTGGAGTGAAATGAAACATCCCATCGCAAGGCCAATACTCTGATGGAGATGGTGGTGTGTCAATGCGATCCCAATCAATAGCTTCTATGTCTAGATGCAATAATCATGTTGGATTGGCTGGATCATGGATGGGGGCGGTCAAATCAATGGAGACCATGTTAATGAAATGATTGTAATCTCCATTACCGCAAATGTGACAACTCTGATATTCTGGATGTTCGTGGTGCTGTGGATCTGGCTCTGTAGGCACTGGCACAAAGGGATCAGCCCTATATGCGGTCCTGCAAACAGGGTCCACCCTAGACACTGATGAGTTGATAGGGTCTCCAGGCAGAAGATGTCCGTTGTATTCCTGGGGTGGCAGATGCAGTAATTGCTATAACTGCGCCAGGTTGAAGTGCCTCCTAGGTCGCGGATCTATGTGTAAGTGTTCCAACCTGTCATCTATGTCCAAAGGATCTTGTAATCTATGCTCACTAGGATCGTTCAATGGGAACATCCTCAGGAAGCTTTCCTGATCATCATTCATTTGATAGTCATGCGAATGATCATCCTTCGACTCATCTTCAGAAGACCCTTCTCGGTCTTGTCCATCTTCCCCTTGTGGGTGAGTCCATGAGGTTTCTCCTTGTTCAACCGTAGGGAAAGGGTTGTTGAGGTCAACAAGGTTATTTGTTTGCAATGGGAAATAATCCCCTAATGTATAAGTTGTATTTGGATTAGCATATGGATCTGATGCCAACCCATCCTTGTTGCCTATCCCTAGGCCTTGCATGTTTTCGACCAAGATGTCGAGGGGCAAAGGGTGATTAAACCCTACTCCTGACTTATCATAGGGCATTTGGTATCTTGTTTGACACAAAACATGCATTCCTTGTTCATACCGACCTAACCCGTATCCATGCCAATTGCATTGGCTAAGATATCTTAATGCGAAGTCTGGGTTAGCCAGATAGTTGACATCTTCCACAAAGGGATCTTCATCTTCCTCTTCTTGTCGGGAAGGTTCAACGCCATGATCCAGGCCCCCAAAAATGAAGTTTGTCCGATTAGGTGGGTAGCCTAAAGGAACCACGGAGCCTATGGGGAGTCGAGGTCTTCCCATGTCTTGCATAGATTGAAGTGTGGGCGTTGCAACAACATTGCGCACTATATACTCCCCCATGCCTGTGTTAGACATCTCAACAGTAATCGTTGGTGATTGAGAGGGGTCAAATGGGAGTTCTCCTTGAGTCCACTCCATGTGGGGTGAACTAGGTGTCTCAGCTTCCATTCTATTAGGCGTCTTTTCTGTAGAGATGTTGGAAATGAGAGGTGGTTCTATTTCTAGGGGCTTCTTTCCTTTGTCCGTTGGTGTGGCCACCGTAGGTGGCGTCGTTGTGGGAGGACAGGATGAAGAAGATGAACCCGCCTGGGAATGTAATTGAGTTGGCAATGAATATTCTTGCTTAGTCGAACCCCGTTTAGATGGATTTAACTGGAAATCCACGTGCGTTGAAGGAAGGGTTGGATCGCGGCATGATTTGCACCGAGTTGCAATACTTAAAAGGTTCCAAATCTGCGGGGACCACGTGCACTTGTCCTTCAAATGTATATTTCAAACATTGATGAGCAATTGAAGGGACACATTTCATATCTCGGATCCAAGGCCGCCCAAGTAAGATATTATAAGCCATCTCACCTTCTAAAATGTGGCACAACGTATGAATGGTCTTTTGTCCCACTTGTATGGGCAAGACAATTGTGCCAACTATCGAGCATATCGTATCATTAAATGCTCGAAGGGTATAAGTAGAAGGTGCAATGTGAGAGGTCGGTAGTTTCAAATGTTTCAGAGTGCAGCGGTTGTAATAAGGTTACTGGACGAACCAAGTGTCTATCAACACCCGTTTGTATGGAGTCCCGTTGACCCACGCAATAACGTGTAGGGGTGGATCTGTTACATCGCCAGTCACTATTTTTAGCTCATATTCTCTGAAGGTAATGACTGGTTCAGTACACTATTTGACATGCCCCACAAAATTGTTGAACGAATCCGCTTCATGGGGTTGCAATTCAATCGCCTTTAATATCTCCATAAGAGCTTCCCGATGGGGCGTTGATTGTTGAATAAGCTCATAAATGGAGAGCCTAGCCGATGTGGTCCTTAGACTTTGAGTAAGTCTAGATTGAATCGTGACCACTGGTCTAGGTGGGGGCAACTGTGTAGGATTTGGTTGGTGTTGTGACGTGGATGAGGCTTCCCTAGTGGCTATCGCGGGGACAACTCCTGGGTGTCTTTTGTTTCTTGTCACAATACTTATCATTCCAACATACCCTTCCATGGGGTAACTCCGTTGCACTTCATTGACATGTAGAGGTTTTGTTTGTGCATCATGTGTGGGTAAAGGATCTTTGAAAACACCCATATGTTGGTTGTTGGGTGCGATGGGATTATCCACTACCAATGTGTGATTGTCAATGAGATCTTGCACTAAACCTTTAAACGCCCAACAAAAATTAAGGTCATGCCCTTTCCTTCTATGGAATCTACAAAAAAGATCCTCTCTGTAGCCCTTAGGCTTTGGCACATTAGGATCAATTGTTGGAATATCTGGCAGATTAATCAAGTTTGCCGCTGACAAACGGTCAAACAAGGAATCTCTAGACTCAGTGTATGGTGTAAACTGTCGCTTTGGGCGACGCTGCTGATTTTGATCTTGCTTCTTGTTATCTTTCTCATAATTATTGTGAGGCACCACCTGATAGTTAGCTTTTGAAGGCTATGTTTCTTGGGCAGGCGTAGGGGCATTAATAGCAACTTGATTGACCGCAGCGGGTTTCTGTTGCGTATTCCCTATTTTGGTATTCTTGTTCCACTCTTTTTTCTTAGGCTTGGCAATTTTGCCATCCTGTATCTTGATTTCTTCGATACGTCTAGCTTGCGCCAGAGCTTCTTCCAAAGTGGTGTATTGCTGCAGCTGCAATAGCACAGAGATCGATCGCAAACAGCTCTTTGCAAACATTTGAGTTAAATCGGACATAGGAGGGAGGTAAGACAACTTTGAAAGCACTGTCCTCCATCGATTCCCATATGCGACCATAGACTCCTCCTCATACTATTTGAGGCTAGCTAGATCACTGAGTGACGTCTTTTTCTTTGTATTGAAAGCAAAACGTTCTAGGAACGTGTCAACTAGTTGATCTAAGTTGTAGATGCTGTGCTTCGGAAGATGGGTAAACCAATCCGAGGTAGATCCTACGAATGTGGTTATGAATGTTCTCAATAATAATGCATCATTGTCTTGTATACCAAAGCACTGACTCAAAAATTGAGTCACATGTTCTTGAGCATCTTCATCCCCTTTAAAGAGTGCCAACTGGGGCAGCTTGAAATGTTCGGGGTATGGAGGTGCTGGCACGGATGGATGTATCGGATGACTACGAAGTTGGCGTAAGGTAGGCTTTTGAGGCCCACCAGTATTAAGTTCCATATTCTCTAAGCGTTCTAATAACACTTTGTAGGCATCAGAGGATATAATTTCCTCCTTATTTTGTTCCCGCTGTGGGTTGCGGGGAACTTGAGGCCTTTGAATGACTAAATGGTTAGCATCCCTTCTGCCTAGATAAGGCGTTTCAGCCCGCTCTTCTTCTTGGTAATAATCCTCATAATATTCTTGAGGAGTGTTTGGCCTAGGCCTATAAACATGGATGGGTTCCCGCGGAGGATGCCCGTCATGGTCACGAGGAATGGCCTCCCACTCAGTTCTAGGAGGTCTAAGAGGCAATGTTTGCTGACGTCATGGAGACCTGTCTCGCGCTAAGGGATTATGCCTCACATACATCTCAGATTGCTGTGCGCGAGGGACTGGGGCTTTCTCAGTCACATAGTTGTAAAAATTTTCAGCAGTCTGACGCTCGAATGCGCTCTTGATCAAGGCGACACAAATGTTCTAATTCCTCGTTGTTCTTGTTGAAGCCGCATGATTTGTGCTTGGTGGGCGGCTAGTTGTGTAAATGCCAAGTTACTTTGTTCTGTTGTCTCTTGTTTGATAGGCCTAGATGCTTCTCCTACATATCTATTTTGATCATAATACTCTGAGACTCCTATATGTTGCTTCCCTCTGTCGAGGTTGGCCGCATTGACTTGAAACTCTGGTCTCAATAAGGGATCTGGATATAATGCAGGTGCAGACGTGCATCGTTTTGGCACTGGAAAATGACTTGGAGGAATGTAGTGATCCTCATCTCTCTCTCTATGATAGGCATAAAAATTGCGGGTAGAATTGTCTTGTCTTTTTGGGAGGACTTGTCGTTCTGGATATGGTCTACTGTTTCTGACATTAATTGGGGGTAAATTAGGAACCACAAAATCATGTGGTCCTTCCTTTTGAACCCTTTGTTGTTCCATAGCATTATACAGTGCTTCATCACTAGGCCATCCATAATGAGCTTCAAAAGGAGGCTTCGTGCTTTGACCAGGTGGTATATATAAGTTATTGTCTTGAAAAGATTCTTGTTGCTTAGGAGTTCCCCTTATAGAAGGGGTTCTAAAGTATTGTCTGTTGAAGGCCTGATTTGGAGAGCCACTCCTTGAGGCACCTCTAGAACCTTGTTCTATGACTCGTATGGGTTGGAGTACCCCTCAATGATGGGGCTCTAGAGCCATGTTCCGCATGATGTGAACTAACTGTTGTACCCTGCCAGTGAGGCGGAATGGCTAAGTCTTCAATGCTATATCGGAGACGAGTTGTCTCTCTTGGTGCATGTTCTGCAGCTTCTGCCCGTGATTGGGCTTGGCTACGAGTATTCACCATGATAATGCTAACCTAAAAAATGCAAAAGTTCTTTTTGTGATTTTCTTTTTATGATGTTTTTGGTCTAAACAGAAAATAGCATACACACTCACAAGCAATGATTATCTCTTTTAAAGATTAATAGTGTGCCCTAAATTTGGTTTAGTGTGTTTTTGTTGTTTGTTTTGTTTTTGAAGATTTTTGTGAAATGTTTAAATGCAAGTATGAAGGCTCTTATGACTCCCAATATGGTCGCCCCTTCAATATACCATTGCCGGACCGATATACCAACCTCTCTATATACCCGCCTTTACGTGAGGGAGACTATAGGTACGTGAGAGCAGATGATACGTGGAACATAGGCGGTACGAAAGAGGAATCGCTCTGTTTATGACACCTACAATAGAAGAATTATCCTCGAGTGCTGGGAATCACCCCAAGCTACACTCGGTCAGCTTTCATCAGGATTTACGTCTAGCAACAGTCGCGATCGAGGTAATGGATGCAATATATCAATCCAAAGTGATAATGGAATCCACCTTTGGTCTTGTTCAAGGGTTGGGGTTTTATGAAAAACGCCTTGGTTTAAAATGTCTCGTGATGTGTGGGGTTCATTTTAATGGTGCAAAATTGAAACAGGCAAACAAAAAGAAATCTTTCCCTAAGCCATACAAACTGAAAACCAGAAAACAGAAAAACAAAAATTTGACAGAGTCGTAAAAACCCCTACCTCTTCTCTGCCTAACAGGATGTCTCTGATTTGCTCTAAAAATTGCACAAAATTATAATCATCCCTGGGTGGAGCGAATAACAGACTGTAATCGTCTCAGGGTGGAACGAATAGTTTATTCATCCCGGGGTGATACGAGTACCAATTCTGTAATCGTCACGTGCAGAGACGAATAACAGTTCGAGGTTAAAAAAAATAGGTACCTGTAAAAACAAGCAATTTTAGATCAGTAAATTAACCTAAAAAAATAGAGGACAGTCATCCCACCGTGATCGCCATTGAAAACACGAGATTTCGAAAACAAAAAGGAAAGACTAAACGAAATTGTATTAAAAGGAAGGAACACAAATGAATGAACACAAGATATAAGAACAATATGAAATGTAGCCCTTTTTTTATTGATATTCTTTTCAATTCGTGTTACAATATGTCTCCTTCCTTTTTAGGGGATAGGAGTGTTAGATATTGTTCTCTACAACTTGTCTCTGAATTCCTTCTTCCGTGTGCCCACATATAAAATGGGCGAACCAAAACGTTGTCGTCGCTTGCATTGACAAAGTTCGATTCCTCGCTGCTCCTTCAATAGACCTGAAATCTGTGTTCAAAGAAACAAACAAAGAATCAGTAGCACCTGTGTATGAAAAATAAAAGATAAATCTAACTATACCTGAAATGAATCTAAATGCACTAAAAAATTGATAAATGCATAAACATGAAACTAGCTAAAATACTATAAATGAAGTAAAGCGGGGAGGTTCCCGAAGGCAAACCACCCGCGGATAAAACCTTGCTTCGACACCAATCCACTTGAGATGGGTCCAAAACCTGATGTGATGTGTTGTCAAATTGATAGAATATTGTGGTCAAAATATTGGGGTTTGGGCGCAAATCGCAAGTAAGTGAATTAACAGCACTTCGTTGCTCAGAATGCTCCTGCTCGGTATCTCCTTTGGGTGAGGAAACTCACCATTTTATAGACCCAAGGGGTCTCTTTGAATTAACATGCAAAAGTGTTTCTTTGCATGAATGCTTTTGTTTGTGAAGAGAATACTTCTTCTTGATCAAGGGCTTCTTAACTGCCTCTGTGCATGTCTTTGTGTGTTTTAGAAAAGCTCACTTGCACTCCCATGCAATGAAGGGATAACTAAGTGGCAAATCTGAGTTGTCTTAAAAAGCTTACTCTCATTCCCATGCAGTGAAGGGAAAATCAATTGGCAGATATGAGTTGTCAAAAGAAATCACTCACACTCCTATGTCATGCAGGAAGAGCTAAGTGGCAGTTCTGAGTTGTTTATATGCCAAGATTTGACTTTTTTCCGGTCAAACCTTACAATCGTCCCACCCTGAAGCGAGCGCTTATAATCGTCCCTGGGTGAGACGAGTATCAGTCATCACTCGTTCCTGGGTAGGACGAGTAAAATTTGCACTCGTCCCTGGGTGGGACGAATGAGCAATAAAGTGTCTAAAAGGTGCCAAATTGGTTTTTGACTTGCAAAATTGCTGTGTGAGTGGTTAGAACCACTGTTTAACCTCTGAGGGCTGCCCTAGGGGCTGTGTGTGTTGGTGCGATCAGTGCTTGTAATCACATAATCGGATTGGTGTTGTTTTGGTGTCTACAGGTGCATTTTGAGAATTTTGATTGACTAGGGATATGAATGGGTGATGAAGGATTGGGTGAAACTTGGATGGGTGGTTACACACTTGCTTGAGGTGGTTGCCTTTTTTGGTTCCTTTGACTTCTAGTGACCACATGAATGGCCCCTATAAAACCTTGGTATTGTTGTATGTGATTGACTTGATTAGAAGGAGTTTTGGTGTTATCTTCACCCCCTACATTTGATTGCACATCCTTGTGATGAGGAATTGGTGTTTGAAATATACCAAGGTTTTGGTTTTGTTGAGAAAGGGGATTATAAAGATTGATCACCCCCAAGTCAATGAGATTTTGAATTATGTCCTTAACTACATGGATATTATTAATGTCATGCCATTTTTTCCTATGATAAGGATAAAATAGATGCTCTCGATAGTGTTTACTATTTTTGGTAGGATCATAAGGTATAATTTTGGGTAAATAAAGTTTTTTTGTGTCATATAACCTTCAGAACATGGAAGCATATGACTCAGATAAGGGGGTGTATTGGTGATTTTATCAAACAGACTATCACTGAGGATGATTTTCCACAACTGGTATTATGTTTTGTATAGCTTGTGTTGTTGAGGGTACCATATGATAAGCAATTTTTTGTGGTGTTTATTGCATTGATTGTTGTTGAGACATTACTGAATGGCTCATGAACACTTGATTAACTTGATTGGGTTGATTTGCTAGGGTAGCCTATGTTTATCTTGGTTATCTAGAATTGTTGCTTTTGTATTGGCCCTTATTTTACCATTATTTATTTTTAGGCTTAAGAACACCTTCTTGGATTTTGATCTCCTCAATGACACTAGCCTAAGCTAAAGCTTCTTCAAATGATTGATAATTTCATAGTTGAAGCATCCAAGAGATAGGTTTTAAGCAACTCTTGGTGAATAGCTTAATTATCTCATCCATTGATAGGGTGAAGGGCAATTTAGTGAGGACATCCCTCCAACGGTTTCTAAAATCATAGATAGATTCATCATCATGTTGTATTAAAGCATACACATAAGATAAAGAGATTTTATTTTTGATATTTAAGATTAAATGGTCAAAGAATTGATAAATTAATTGCTCAAAAGTATAAATACTATGGATTGGTAATTGATTGTAATATTCTATGGCATCTCATCCTAATGTTTGAGGAAAATTTTGAAGCATGAGAGCATTGTCGTTTTGAATTCTAAAGCATGCATATACAAAAGTTATCACATGTTCTTTGGGATCCTTAGTTTCCTTAATTTTCTCAAACTTGGAAATCATGAAATCTATCAGATATGGTAGGGAAGGTACTGAAGGATGAATTGGTTGAGTGATCAATTGGTGTAATATTGGTTTCTGATTTGAAAAAGTAGGAGTAAATTATATTAATTGATCAATCTACTTCTACATGGCCCTAATTCAAGGGTCTTCCTCAAGAATGTGGAAGCCCTAAATTACCTGATGATTTCATGGTGGAGTGGAGAAATTTTGTGGAGTGACTAAGTGATGATGATATTGGTAATGATGGTTAGGTGAATTAGATGAAAATTGATGAATGGAATATTGTTGGTAAAAATATGGGGAATTATGGAATGAGGTTGATGTATGAAAGTTATGGCTAGGTTGGCCAATGGAAATAGGATGGGTGATAGTATGACTTGGTGGGGGCACAGGGATAGTAACCATAGTAGACTGTGGTGCCCATGATGGACATTGGTTTACAAGGATAATTTGAGTAGATTTATGTAAATGCTTAGGGTTTTCTTGTACTTGTTGTTGAGCATTTTGATGCTATATAAGAAATTTTTTTTGGTGTTCCCATGCCTCACTGATATCTCTATCAAAAGTTGAGAGTATGGAGATAGATGGTATGGAAGATGTGGCTTGGGTATAAGTTACACTAGGTACAATAACTTGTGAGGTTAGAACTTGTGAAGCAGAATTAACATGTGCTTCATACAAGGGTTGGTGTAAGAGGAGGTATATGAGGTACTAGGATCACATGAGGGTTGGGTAATGGACATATGGAAATAAGGTGCAACTGATGTCTCAAAAAGAGAGTTAGTATACACCTAGGTGAAGGTGGATGGGGGTTGGAAATAAAAAGGCTCTTGTTGTAAAGTAGAATCATGTTTAGGTGAATTGAGAATGGACACTAAGTCATAACTTGAAGACTTCATGAAAGATTCTACTCTTGTCATGTCTATATGGGTAATGTGATTATAGATCGTAGGGGAGGTTGAATCCTCTTAGGGCATAGCCATATGGAAGGTTGTGGAGGCTAAATAATGTAATGGACCTATAGATAAATCAACCCATGTCACATTCAGGGATTCTACCACATAAGTGGTGGGGAAGGTGGATGAAGGTTCCATTTGATTATTTTGATTTAATGCTTGTTTTTGATTTCGAGTTAGAACCATAAAGAAAATACTATGCAGCAAACTGAAACACCCAATTTAAATTTCACAATAAAAACAAACACCCAATGCTAAGTTTTTTTGACACATGTGTCTTAGCTTGTTCATTATTTATCTCATTTTAATGTGATTTTATTTCTTTAGGCTTCAATCTTGTGTGTTTCAAATGTACTAATCTGGATTAATAAAAAATAATGTAAAATCTATGGTAAAGCTGAGGCAACAAGATTATTATTGGTGATGAAATCCAACAAGTTTTCTCAGGGGTGACCTAGGGTTTTTTAAGGGTAGATATTGGTGGATAGATGAATTCCACCATCAACAAATCTCAAGCAATGGTTGGTGATGAAATACAACCACTACTATTTTAAGTGAAACATGCAATTGTGGTTAATTTTAAAATTTGTATTCTATTGTGTTCAAAAATTTTTAGAAGCAACTAATTTCATAAATCTAAGTTAGAATCCAAAAATAGGATGCTAATTTATCCAAAGGGTGTGAAGTACATCGCTTAAGACCTCTTGTTAAAATAGTCGAAGGGTTCATCCACCCCTCTGCCTATAATAACCCAATGGTAGGAATAATATTGGAACCCTAATGATGTTCCTACTTATATAGATAAAATAAGATACTTCTAACCCTAACAATGCAAACTCATTATGCAAATCTGATTTACTTGCAATCAAAATGCAATATTATTATTTTTTTACACAACAAAAACTCAAAAATTTCAAACAAATATTATGAATGGATACAAATGATTAATTTAAATCCTAAAATGCATGCTAATATGAATGTTATTTTATAGATTACTTAATAAAATTATTTTAATATCAAAAGCCTAAAAAAGACATAAAACAACTAGAAAATGTAAATAAAAAACTAGGTTTTGGTTAGCAGACTAACAAACGACCTATGTATTTGTTCTAGATCTGTGTAAAATACCCCTAGGTGTTTTTGAAATGCACATGGGAATTTTTGGATGACCTTCGAGTGCCATTGGAATTTTTGTGCAACTGTTGCAACTTCTCTAAACTTTCAAAAACCCTAGATCCATGAAATTTGTGAAATATACACTTCTAAAAACCCTGCAAGATGACAGAAAAAAACAAGTAAATTAGTAAGGCAAATCATAAAAAGAAACCCTTAGGGGGTCCCACCGTGATTACCATTTGTGAAGACAAAAATGCAACACCAAACAATGCTATATAAATGAAACACAAGGAAACTAGAATTGCACAATAGATATTATTATATTAATGGGGGGAGCCTAAAAACTCCATTGTTACAATGTGGATCCTTCAATCCTTTTTGATACAATTTTACAAGGTAGGGTTCTCCAAAACCCTAACAAACAAGGTTGTGGTGTCTCCAAGTGTGTCTTGATCCCAATAGAATTGAGTGGGCTTCTTGATATCTAATTCCAAGCTACTCCAGCTTAAAAAACTATCCAATTCTAATGTAGCACCTTCAGATATGCACACAATGACACAATAAAATAGTTAGTAATACCTATGAGGGCTCCACAATGTGAGGCCCTCTATAAGAAATGATAAAACCCTAACTAAATGTTGCAAATGGAGTGAATAGACATGAAAATACATAAAATGAAATCAATAACCAATAGCTTTACCTTACTTTGCTTGTTGTCTTCCGATCTATGAAATTTTGCTGCAGTTGGTAGGCACATTGATTCCCTAGCATCGCTCGAAGGCTAGGAGGTATTTAGAACACTTACATAAAATGTATGCGGGTGCTCAAGGATTGTAGGAAACACGTGTGGGCATTTGGGACTAGGAGGGAGGTACCCAAAGGTTCTTAGCGACAGAAGGGAGGTTCCTAGAGGCACTTGATAGTGGCATAAAGCACCCAAAGGAACTTTGTGGCTAGGGTAAGATGCTACAAAAGTAGATCTAGTGAGGGGAAATGGATGGCAACAACTATGGAAATTACGGTAAACGAGAATGGAGGCAAAGGTACTTGGATACACCAAAGAAAGATGAAACTCAAGGGATATCCAGGTATGAGTTGCTCAAGGACTCTAAAACTCAGGTTTCTTTTGGAAACTCAAGATGCGAATTGCTTAGGGAAAAAGTTAGGGGTTGATCCATCAAGATGGCTTTTATTTATAATCCAACCTAGGGCATACTTAGGGTTTCAATGACATTAATCATGTGGCTCAGGTAAAAGCACATCAAAGGGTGGATATTAAATTTACGGTGTGCCATGGCTTGATGTGGATGGATGGATAAGATTAAATGAAATCGGATGGCTGGAATTAATTCACTTATAAATATATATTAATTATATATATATAATATAAAATATTAATATTAAATATATATAAATATATATGAATAGTGGGTGGAAATGGTGGGAAATCATGGATGGAGGACAAGTGGCTAGGTTTTGGTGTCTACAATCATTGTCAAAAATCTATCATAATTACCTTTAATTTTATTGATTATGAAATTGCTTGTACAATCAAAATAAAAAATAGGTATGTTATGATAGTACATAGGAGAATGATGTTTCCCTTTTTGCCTCCCTCATTAAGCCTTTTGGTTGTCATGGAATTCTCACAACACAGGTTATATGCCACATGAATATCATTTTATGGTATTCATATGGCCATTGTATATTCTATGATTGTATCTTAGCTATCGAAATGTTAATAACAGTAACTTCTTCTTATTCACGTTATCATGCTAACAATATCATGGGGGTAAGGTATGCTTATTTCTTTGACACTTGCATTACATAATTTTTAGTTATAATTTATCTTCCCTTAATCCCTTGTTTTTAATTTTTTCTTGATTACATCTTATGTTCTCACTCATTTTTATTTCTAACAAGAGAAAAAGGGTAGGATATGCCCACTTATTAGAATTATGTCTTTATGCCTTAATTGTAGTTTATTTGTTATCTTGCTAGCATCTCTCATTTTTTCTTTACATAATTTTTCTCATGCCTCCTATGATTGGTTTGCATACTTGTACATATTTTGTATATACTTATATATATCTTGTATATAGTACACACACACACACAAATGTACCTTAACTGGTCAACTGCAAGTATGTATCTTAATTGGTTATTACTTCTTTAGGTACCTTAACTAGTCAACTGCAAGCATGTACCTTATCTAATCAACTATAGTGGTGTACCTTAACTAGTTATTGACCATATTAGGCCTTAACTAGTCACAAACCATTGTACATAGCTATATGTAGGCCTTGTGACCACTATATATATTGGGTCATATTTTGATCCCCTATCCATTGCTTAGGATCATGTCATCCTTGGTCTTCATTGACCTATGTTGATATTGGTGACATTATTTAAGCACATCTTACTTAAATATATAAATAATCATACATAAATAATTCAATATCATTCACACACATTTTAAACACAATAAATAGCAGTAAGATGTCATTTATTTTAAAAAATAGAGTACATCCAATATGATGTATTAGTGTGCCACAATTGAAAAATTGGTACACTCGACTATCCTCTAGATTCTCTCCTCTAGGAAACATACCACACTCAAAATTCATCCTTCCCTAATCCTACAAGCCTAAATTACTTTATCCTCCATATGATGTGCGCCTCATGGGAGAATATTCATGGAAAGAGATATGGTCCATGTTCGTGATTATATCCTACTTAGAGAATGGTGTGAAGGTGGAAAAGGTTTCCTCTGCTTTGCAAGAAAAACCTAGTGATAAAGCATCCAATAGTACATGATCCTCTATCTAGATTCCTGTAGGTCCTCTTCTCAGTAAAGCTTCTCTTGCACCAGCATGATCCCCTAATATTTCTAGTCACTTGTAATGATGTTCATTCAATCTATGCATGTCTACTACCTCTCTTAGTCTAGCCAAATCACCTATCCTCTTATTTAATATAACTCAACAATAATTGTATCCCTCTCTAATCTTAGCTTATCCTACTCCCTAGCCACCTAATCTCACTTGATGATATCATCCATATATTCTCTCAATTTTGCTAGCATATGAGCCTTATTATCATTAAGTAGATCCATATACCTCTCTAAATAAATAATCTTCACTTGCATTTTCTACCTATCTACCTCACTATAATTCTGATCCACCCTTCCATTAGGACCCGTCTCTATAGCCATGGAGACAACTCTTGCCACCCCTCTCCTAGTATAATCATGCTAACCACTATATTCATTTCTTTGATAGAGGTGGCGGTCACTATCCTCACCTCTACCTAAGTATACCTCAATAGTATTGCTCCACTCTATTATCTCTTTTTCATCCATTGTGTGGCCTCTAGGAATTCCTACAACATCCCCCACTTCATCACATAGCACCTCTTGATTAATATCACTAGTGAAATCCTCACTAGCATGATGCTCTTATGCCATTGATAGTATCCCAAGGCCACCTCAACATCATCCATACTACATTAATGTATAACTTGTCATAAATATCCTTCTTAGCAAAGCTATTAGGATCAGGTCACCCGCCTACTCCTACTGAGTCTCTAGCTACCCTCTAATATAAGATATTCCCTTTCTAAAAAATTCTAAACCATCCTAAACTACCTCAGTACCAATTCAAAATAGTGTAGCTCTCATTCATCCTAGTCTATAATCACCCAATAGATACATTAAAACTGTACCAGTACCATGACATCCTCTGCTCAACCAAGGTTTAGACACCATGACACCCAAATCATCTTATTATCTTGAAGCTTTGTCTATCACCCTTATCCACAATTATAAGTACATGATAAAGGTTTACTACATATAATTGAAGAGGTGGATGCATCGATATATCATTTATCTCACAAAACTTGGTAATGGACCTGAAAACCCCTATGTTCATCAAACATCAATGTGCTCCCAACACCAAACTTGTAGGGGAGTCACACAAGAAAAACCATACCCGCATTATACATGACATTGTATAATGTCCTATACAGTCTAGCCAAAACTAGTGGGCCCTACACAAACCATGTTTATCGATCCTCATATCCACCACTACCCCTGCTAGTTCCCATGACATGTACCTTTTGCTAGTATGGCACACTAGAAACCCTACCACCATCTTGTAGAGCATGTTTGTAAGATCAAAGACAACATACCTCTCTATAATCTCATCTACATGTAGACTACTACTTTGGATCTCATGATATGGGTCACTTGATATCCCCTATAGTAACTCTTGCTACCTTAAGTCCTTGTAGATATATTGAGCTCTAATCATCCAAAATGATGCTATCCTCCACCATCGATAGGATAAATGTCAATGACTCAAGATACCATTTCTTCATAAATGTTATTAGTAGTGCACTGTTACACTCTACCTAGGTATCTATACTATGTGAAAAAAAAACACTACCTCTAGAACCCCTTTATCTATAACTGACAACTGATGCAGGAGCATCCAGTGGTGTAAGAGTGATCTTGCATCACCCGAAAAAAAAATTGTAATTTTTTTTTTTTTTTGTAAAACTAGTAAAACTAGTTTAACTTGCAGGAGATTTTTGAAGGTCTTAGAGGTTGAATTTGAGGATTTTTGGCTAGATGCGAGCCTTGGCACGAAGAGCCAAGGTCGCCTCGCTTAGCTCGTTTCATGTCATTTTTGAAAACATGCTGTAATAGTCAATCGGGTCAACGAGTGCGAAGTTATGACCTCGACAAGTTGCCCCCAAAATTCAAATTTCAATTTGAATGGTTTTAGGTGGGAAAAAGGGAAAATAGGGTATTTGAGGGATTTTCAAAATTGTAAAGGGGCTTCTTCTCTTGTATCCTTATTTTTGGCATGAAAGTAAGGAAATGTTTGATTCTATGATTGGTTCAAAGGAAAAATACCTGTGTATCATTTGTTTGGTGTTGCTAGTGTAACGTGATCTACATCAACAACCCTCTCAAATATTTTTCTAATGAACGTAGCCTCCACTCCCTTGACTCCAAGACATCTAACTATAAAAACACCACATAATATTTTCATTAGTAATTAATGTCATCAAAATAAAAGAAAAAACAAAAACCTTCATTATTCATTTAAATCACTATCTAAATCACCACTATCACATTCATAACCCTCTATTTATTTTATTTTTCTATTTCACCTCTCTTTTATACATTTATCTTTCTCTTTTCTATTCTCCCTTTTCTCTTATTTTCATATACCATGATTTCATGCTCCATTTTTATAAAGCACAAAATTACAAATTCATTCCTTGCATTTGTGGGCCAAAAATATGTATGCTATTCCTTACATGATTTTGTGGACCCCCTTGTAATTTTGTGAAATCAATGCAATTTCATAGGAGACCCTGGGAAATCACATCAAGATTCATAGTGGTGTTTCTAGAAAAATTCAAAAAACATCATTGAAAAATCAAATCTACCCTATATCTACTTCCTAATCCTAGTCTACCATACAAGGTTAGAATCTTACATGAGCCCTCACCTCCAGTCAGCCTACTTTACCCTTATAAATCACTGCATAATGTATTGGAAGAACCATATCCTTTGTTGAGCTCCTTTTCACCTTTCTCGTGTGGTGAAAATGATTTTATTTTTCACCTTCCCCTCTTATTTACCCCTCCCTTATCTTTTTCCTGTTTTACATTTCTCTTCAATTTTCTTCCTCATAATTTTGAGTTTTTTTAATAATATCATCTTCCCTCTAAAAATCGAAGGGGCACTCCAACCCTAAGGGAAATCTAGCCCTTGGGGCACAAATGTCATCATTGTCTGATAAAGAATGTAAAATTTTTAAAGTGTTCGAAATCACACTATTTTTGCACTAATATTTTTCCTAAACTTTCTACCCCTTTTAGGACATTTCTTTTCATATTTAAAAGTATCTACAACTATGTTTTACTCATTTATTGTACTATAAATGTATCAAAGAGGGATGAAATGTAGACACCAAAAATTGATAGAACCAAATAAATCAATTCACCCTTAGAAGCCTAAGTAACCCTTCAAAATTTCCAAATGCAAATTTTGTACCCTTCAACAATTATTTTTGAGATCTCTCTCACTTTTAGCAATTTCACACTCCTTGATGGACCATGAAATTGTTTCAGGATCTTTCTCACACAGTTTTAAAAACTCTAGCCAGGGTTGTGCATAAGGGGTCAGCTCCAAAATCTATTTATAAAATCAAAGTGAATTATCTTGAAATCCCAACAAATTGTCTCAAAATACCAATGAATTATGTCGAAGGCTATATGATTAATTGCATTCATTTTTCACCAAAAAAATTTAAACCATGACGAATAAATTGAAAAATATTTCTAGAGGTGTAGGTCAAATGTAGAGGGTTTCAATTGGTCATTTTCAAATGGTTTTTTGAGTATTTTAATAATTTTTTTGAGTATATCTCATCGAGATATGTGGTTTTAAAAAAAATTGAAAACTGAGCTCTGGATCAAAAGTTATGGCTACTAGAAATTTCTCTACAAAAGTGCACCTCTGCAACTGATCGACATGTTGTAGAGGTGCACTTTTGCAGAGAAACTTCTAGGAGGCATAACTTTTGATCTAGATCTTTGTTTTCAATTTTTTTTTTAAAACCACCTATCTCGATGAGATCTAATTAAAAAACTTAGTAAAATACTCAAAAAACCATCTAAAACCAATCGACATATCTGCAACCAACTGACACCTCTGCAACCGATCGGTTGTAAACATGTCTATCAGTTTTAGATTGTTTTTTGAGGATATTACTTAGTTTTTTGAGTATATCTCATTGATATAGGTGGTTTTAAAAAAAATAATTGAAAATAGAGCTTCAAATCAAAAGTTATGACTCCTAGAAATTTCCTTGCAAAAATGCACTTCTACAACCGATCGATCTAAGTCGATCGGTTACAAAGGTATCTCAATTGACCTAAGCTGATCGGTTGCAAAGTGCAACCGATCAACATAAGACAATCAATTGCAGAGGTATTTCAATCAGCCTAATCTAATAGGTTACACCTTGCAACCAATCGACTTAGGTCAATTGACACTTCTCTACAATTGATCAGCTTATGTCGATCGGTTGTAGAGGTGCACTTTTGTAGAGAAACTTCTAGGAGGCATAACTTTTGATCCAGAGCTCCATTTTTAATTTTTTTTGTAAACCACCTAGCTTGATGAGATATACTCAAAAGACTTAGCAAAATCCTCAAAAAATCATCTGAAACTGATTGACCTATTTGTAACTAGTATCTAAAACTAACACCTCTGAATCGATCGGTTATAGACATGTTGATCGATTTTAGATGGTTTTTTGAGGATTTTACTTAGTTTTTTGAGTATATATCATCGAGATAGGTGGTTTAAAAAAATTAAAATAGAGCTTTGGATCAAAAGTTATGCCTCCTATAATTTTCCCTACAAAAGTGCACCTCTGCAACCGATCTGCATAAGACGATTAGTTATAGAGGTGTGTCAATTGACCTAAGACGATCGGTTGCAAAGGTGCACTTTTGCAGAGAAACTTCTAGGAGGCATAACTTTTGATCCAGAGCTCCATTTTCAATTTTTTTAAAACCACCTATCTCAATGATATCTACTCAAAAAACTATGTAAAATTCTCAAAAAACCATCTGAAACCGATCAACATGTCTGCAACCGATCGGTTGCAGATGTGTTAGTTAGTTATAGATATGTCAATCAGTTTTACGTGTTTTTTTGAGGATTTTACTTAGTTTTTTGAGTATATCTCGTCGAGATAAAGTTATTCCTCCTAGAAGTTTTCTTGCAAAAGTGCACCTATGCTACTTATCAACATAAGTCAATCGGTTGCAAAGGTATGTCAATCGGCCTAAGCCAATCAGTTGTAGAGGTGCACTTTTATAGAGAAACTTCTAGGAGGCATAAATTTTGATCCAAAGATTTATTTTAATTTTTTTTAAAAACCACCTAGCTCAATGAGATCTACTCAAAAAACTTAGTAAAATCCTCAAAAAAATATCTAAAATCTATCGACATGTCTGCAATAGATTGACACCTCTACAAATGATTGGTTGTAGATATGTTGATCGGTTTAAAATGGTTTTTTGAGGATTTTACTAAGTTTTTGGAGTATATCTCATCAATCTAGATGGTTTTAAAGAAAAATTTAAAAATAGAGCTCTAGATCAAAATTTATACCTCCTAGCAGTTTCCTTGCAAAAGTGCACCTCTGCAACCGATCAACAAAAGTCGATCAATTGCAGAGATATATTAATTGACCTAATATGATCAATTATAGAGGTGTGTCAATTGGCGTAAGCCGATCGATTGCAAAGTTCAACCAATCAACTTAGGCCAATTGACACACCTTTGCAACCGATCAATTTTTGTCGATCGGTTGTAGAGGTGCACTTTTGCAGAGAAAATTCTAGGAGGTATAACTTTTGATCCAAAGGTTCATTTTTTATTTTTTTTAAACCACCTAGCTTAATGATATCTGCTCATTGTAGAGGCATAATATGATCAATTGTAGAGGGGTATCAATTGACCTAAGTTAATCGATTGCAAAGTTGCAACCGATCGGCTTAGGTTGATTGATATGCCTCTACAACCGATCAGCTTAGGATGATTGACACACCTCTGTAACCAATCGACTTATGTTGAGAAGCACTTCTATGCAACCTTGTCAAGTTTATGGGATCGATCGATGTCTTTTGATTGATAATACCCTACAACCAATCAATAAATATGTCGACTAACAATAGGTTTTTTGTTGTTTTAGAGCTATTTTTGAGTTAGAGTATTTTAGATGTATGTTTATTGCTACCCCCTATAGTATATATACGGGTAGTATATGAGGTGAATTGGGTAGGAAAAAAAAATCATTTATAATTTGAAGGTGAATTGTCCGTGGAATGGGGTAAAAGTGATCGAAAAATAAAAAAAAAATAGGGTAATTATTATCAACGATGGATAAATTTACCCCAAAAAAACTTCCAACCCATAAATTTTGGGTGAATGGGCCCCAGTGATAGGATCTAAAATTAGCCAAGTTAAAATTTTGAAATTCCTAAATAGAGCCAATTTATGATATTTCACGCTTATGCATAACCCCGACTCCAGCTAGCATCTCCTAACATGACCCACAATGATTTTAAAATTGACTAAGACCAACTAAAAAAAATCATACCTTAGGATAAATACAAAATATTGGATTCTTGGTCCACTTAGGAATTTTTGGTCATTTATGACACCGTTCATTGGATCTCCTTGCCTAGTTGCCAAAATCTAGGTGCCTCTCTATTTTTCTTTGAGGATTTTAAATATAACCACCTCCTCCTCATTTCCATAAGTGATCTTCCCTCTCTCCCTCCATGCCCTAAAATGTTATAAATTGAGGCATTGGGCATTTATTTCCATAGAATTCTCTCATGATAACGAAACTTTGGAAAATTAGTGATTCAAAGGCTTCTAGAATCAAGTGCACTTGCTTTTAAAAATCTATTGGAGGTGTCTACTTGTCCAAGCCTTAGGGGAAATGATCCTCTCTTGGTTGTAATCATCTCTTTCTTTGTTCTCCTTCTTAAAATTTGTTCTTTAGCATAGCATTTAGATTGTAGTTCCTTATATTTTAGTTTTTATGTTTGTCTTCTTACTATAACATCTGTTTCAAGTCATTGTGCAATTATAGGCTAGGTGTAGGTTGGCCTCTCCTCACTCCTCAAATATTTGGAAGCCTAAATTTTGGCAAGCCTTTCCCTCAACATTTTCCATAGGGTAATTTTATGGTCTACCAGTATCATCCATGAATAATCAATATTAAGGGTAGGACTCACCTTGCTATCCACTTCTCTTAACTCTACTCCATTTTTTCTACCCATTTTGTGGTTAAAAACCTATTTCCACTCCATTTTTTGGTCTCTATCTCTAAGCCAAGTCTTGATAGAGTGATTTTACACTCCAAACTTATAGGGCATGAATTTTCTCTAAGCAAGAGTGGGACCAATATTGTTGAGTCCTTGGAGTTCCTAGCATACTCACAACTTCTTGAAATGCTACTCCACCCTTGTACAACCTTTCAAATATATCCCTATTTTGCATGTTGTCCTCTACTCTATTTTTAAATATAGAAAAGTGATTTTGTAGTTGGCCCTCATTGACCTTGAATTCACCCCAAAAAGCTTGGGGGTAAGCTTTATATCATTCCTATGAGTCATCCCTCATTTTTCTATTATCCTTCTACTATATACTTCTTTACAATCAACCCAAATCCTATTTTTATCCTCTATTATCTTATTCTATCAATAACCCTATATTTATAGAGTGAATTTGTGGCTAGTCCTTATCATCCATAAAATTACCTTAAGATAACTTTTGGAGAATTCCACACCTAGGATTGTCATCCTCGATTCTATAATTTTCCTAATCATCTCATCAAAAGCATTATGTATACTTAAAACAAAATATTTTAGTCTTTATTCTGCTTCTTTCTCTCCTCTTCGACAATCTTGTAGTTTACCCCTATAGGCCATAAAATTTCCCTAATTAGTGATCTCCTCCTTCAATGGTAATATCTTTGTTCTCTTTTTCTTTTACTCTCTTGATAATTTTTCATTCCATTTTTAATAAGTATAAATTCATGTTTGCAAAATAAGGTCTTCATTTTATATTTATATTTTTGTTAACTAAAAATACCTAAAGGGTTTGACTACTTAATCTACAATCCTTTCCTCCTCTATGGCTATAGTAGACCCTCAATCATTGACCATCCTCTTTCTGTTTTTCCAATTTTGCAAGTTCTATAGATTCACAAATATATTTTCTAGGGTATAAAACTAATTTTGTGGTCTAATGCTATAGGGCATGAATTCATGGAAACCACTAGATAAGATAATTTTCCTTGTTAATTTTGATAGCAATTTCATCATTCTTTTATTTTTTTTGTCTTATGTTCTCTGTCTATTGTAGATTGCATAGAAAATAAAAAAGGTATAAAATAAACTTTAATTCATTTCAAGTTTTAGATCATAAAATAAAGGGATAATTAAGAAAACTAGTTTTATTTTGATTTGTTTATCTCCTCCCATTCCTTAGGCATTCAAAACTTGAAAATCATATATTTTGCATTTAGGTTAACTTGTATTTTGGACTCTTATCCCTTTCTTAAAAGGAAAGAGTTTATTTTCTTATACCCAAGGACTATTTCTCATTCAAATAAAAAGTCATCATAGGTTAAATTTTGTATTATGCATTACTTATTTTATTCATATTTGAGATTCCAATTTATTTCATAATAATAGCACTTAGTATTTGAAAACCAAAACTTAAGTGTTTGCACAATATACACATAAAATTAAACAAATTATTTTGAGTGAATCCTTAAAAAACTCCTTGTGAACACCTAAAACTCAAATACATCATTTGAGGTGAGGGCAAACCCATAGGAATTTTAGCCCCCATGGATCTGCTAGGATTTTTGTGGGACCACCTCATATTCATAATAATAAGTTTGAAAAGTCCTTTAATAGTTATAGGTTATGAATCTTTAATAATCATAAAATTCATATAAAAAATCAATCCAATCATATGAAAATATGGAGAATGATTGAAACTAATAGATTTTGCATATAATTAATCACCTTTTACCATTCCCCTATCATGCCTAGGTTATCTTTTAGGAATTTAAAGCAAGAATTATAGTCTTAAACATTTCCAAATATAATTTTTTTGAGGTTGGGAACCTCTATAGATATTCTATTAATTTTACTAGTACTTACTTTTTCATAGAGATCATTCAATGTTATCCATACCTAGATGGGATCAATCTTGTCTCTTGTGTGGAAACATATATCTAGTTCAACTAACATGAAAAAAGAAAAATATTTTTCTTATTCATATTATCAAGTTAATGATCATTAAGACCTTCTATTTTATCATTAAAGTTAAGACTATAGATTCATAATTTTGAGAAATCCTACAATTTAAACTAATAGAGTGCTATAATATCACCTATTGAGGCAAGTAACATATACCAAAGAATCCACTTCATACCAAAGTCCACATGTAATTGTAACAAGTTTGTAAACTAATTTCACCTCTATGTAGAGCTCAAAAAATCACGTGATCTAAAATATTTGGGCCATAAATGCTTCTATATACAAAAATCAAGACCTCAAAAAGACTAGATAGATTAACACTTAAAATAAAATATATATATCAATGCCAAAATTTAGAAAACATTTTGTCAAATTAGGCCCTACCACTTTGCATATTTTTGTAGGTGATACTTATCTAAAATATATTGATTATTTCCTAGTTTTGATAAAAAAATTTGTTTAGCAATCAAACTTATGTGATTGGCTAGGATTATCTTCATGTGTATGTGTGTTGCATTTTAAAGGGTTCATAGCTAACAATTATCAAATTAGTGACATCACCCAGGTAAATGGGTGAATAAACCATTATGCCACACATGCTATTTGAAAGCAAGAAGGAGAGAAGATGATGAGAAATGACTTTGATTATCACATGAAAAAAAGGTTTCATGTTGAGGTTCAACCTCAGGACCTAAGATCCATAAGCTACTTTATCAACCACTACACCAATGCTAATGCTAGAGTTCAGAGGGAAAGTAGTCTTACTTGATTGCAAGTATGTCATCCATTATGTAGATGTCTTCCAAATAGCTTATGGTATTCAAAACACTAATCATGGAACCATAAACAAGCAACATGACCATTAGGACCTTAGTGGGACTAGGGAGTAAATTATTGCATGATAATTCTTTTAGTTCAAGACCAAATGCACAAAAAATATTGGGATTCAAACTAAATACCTCTAGATAACAAGTGCACCAACCATTATGATACAATGGTAGTTTTAGAAAAACCTATATGAACTCCTTCATATGCTGAAAGGCTGAGGAAGGTACATATGCTAGTATCAATGTTTCCTATGGCCATCACCTTTGCAAAAAAAAAGGATTTTCTTCGTAGACCTATTAATTATGAGTTTAACTCTATGAATTCAACCTTCAAAGCTAATGCACATGTCATTATGCTAATATCTTTAATGTATATGGGGTCAAGGCATATAACCAAAAGATAAAATAAATATGATTGAAGAAAAATAAATTATTTAGAGGATCAAATTTGATTGACATAAAATAGTAACAGCTACACTATCACTACAAACATCCATCACTTATTTATATGCACTATTTGAATGGTATAAAAGGTTGTAATATAGTAAAAAAATGCAATTTGGTACAAAAATATAGCATGATTTTGGTGAAAAATTTCCTGACAAAGCCAATTTAAGAATTTAATTTTTACAGTAAAGTAAATCCTCCAAAAAACTTTAAATCATATCTCCAATTTCTAAACAAAGAAACTATTTTTTGCAATAAAGTGACGTAGTTCTTGTCTCACACTAATACCATGATAGAATTCATAATACTTTATAAAATACTTTGAAATATACATCACCATTATCATATCCAGAAAATAGGTAAAAGTGATTGAAGATGGCATTTAATAAATAAAATAAGAAGAAAGAGAGAGCGATAAAAGATATAGAAAGGTTTAGTATTGGGTATAGATGCCCCAATAATATTTTATATATATCACACACTAATACAATGGATCAATCACTAGGAGGTATTTATTGTGATACCATATTCTCAATTAGATGTTAATGTCAAGTTGATATAACTTGAATTGAATGTTAAGTTAAATATAATAAATATAGTACACCGTTTAATCAAGTTTATCCAAAGAGGTGGATTAAATAATATTACTAAGGGCGAATACATGAAGGGATATTTGAAGCTTACATGAGATGCTCGTAGGTTATATAAGTGTTACTTATAAGTTTACATGAATAATGTACATAGAATTACATATACACTTGCACATAGGCTACATTAGTAGTGCTCATAAGTATGCTTTTATTAATTTTTGCCTTGGCCTACTAATATTATATTACACATACTTTAATATTTTGGATAAGGATAATCTAAAATGACCTTGATTGTCTTTCAGTCTACATGTACACCATCTCAATCAATGATATATCCATTGGCTAAACCTATTTAGTATTAAATGAATACTCTTCCATATTGATGTGTAGTCTTTTTTGGCACAATATATCCAAGAGTTGATATACATGATCTAGTTGTTCTCTTTATGTATTGATAAATATGAGTATGTCACCCATGTTCATGGCCATGAAGAAATATTGAATGTTCTTAATATGTCATTCATAATCCCCATAACTTTTGTAGATATATTATTTATATCAAATCTAATGATTACCCATTTGAAAAAAAAATATTTGACTTGAAATTTGTCTTCCAAACTTTATTGACTAAATCGATACCTAATAATAACTTGACTTAAGATTAATAATGGTCAATTATTTGGAACCCATAATTATTTATCGATTCAAGGTATTGAATATTTTATTCTTTATTATGATCTTAATAAACTATTTATAATCAATATACTATCATCATTTCTATATTTATTGTGCACTAATGCAATTTATCTCTATTGGGGTGAAGTTGATTAAATATGATACTTTGTGTTAGAGATTAAATTTGAAACCTGATCTCCTTGTTCTCTAGGATAAAAATAATTGTAGATCGAAACATCAAGAAAAAGTCACTCCCAAGGCCAATTCAATTGGATGCTTTAATACATATTAGTATATCAAAACTACTTGTTCTAAATTGAATTGTTGTCTTATTGGATATTTATAATTTTATAGATTTTGGGGGATTTGATGATAAAAATCATAATATTAGTGGTTCGATTAATTACTTTAGACATTATTTAAAATTCATCAGAGAAAATTTAATAGTTATCACTACCACTATTATCCTATAACAATTTTATTATAGTTTGATTACAATGGTCTACACTCATAGCTACCACAGTGCTTCCACTTATAAAGTTGAACGAGAAGGATATCACATGAATTTAGTGGAACCATCACAAAAAGTATATCATTTTAATTAGTCTTGATAAAAAAATTGATATTATTTTATGATACAAATGGATATAACTTGATAAAAATAACAAGTCCCATATTATATGGATGTGGATGAGTTTTATGATATTTACAAAAATTAAGTCCCTCTAGCTATCTATATTTAAAATGAATTATAGTGATTGTAATTGTTCCCACACATAAGAGTGAAAGAGATGTTTATTTTCTTTATGATATTCTAGTAGTGTTTATATTATTGAGATAATTTCCATCTACATCTAATTCCATGATATGCTTTCCCTCATACTCCATTGTTAATGCTAGTGCTTACATTTTAGTTAGTGATACCTTAATAACATGGCACTCATCTTGATTATAGAATCAACTTCTTGATCAATATTTTTTTTTTTGTTCGATAATATCTTATTTTGTATTGAATTCCATATCTAGACCAAGGGTAATTATCTTTTGTTTTGTGTCTTAGCATAAAATTTGAGAACTTTCTTCTTAGCTTATGAGCCCTAAATTTTGAAGTTGCTTTTTATCTTCATCTTATCTTAAATATTTTTTTCATATTTGTATGTGTAACCTATTTCATAATGTTAAAAATAATCCATTATTATTTATTGACATTAATGACTTTCTCCACTCCAAGTTCCTATTAATCATAGTTTAATATTATGATTTAGCTTTTGGTCCAAATTTTTAATTTTCAATACATAGTTATCAATTTTATATCAACATAGTTAGTTTTAGAATAATGCCAAAACTCTTAAAATCTATTTTTAAATTGGCCATTTTAAATCCTAATTATGTCTTTTCATTGGACATTACACTTACTTGCATAGAAGTACATTGTCTAGAACTGAATTTATTCTATATCATTTCATATCTCTTCTTAGATATATATTATATAGATAATATAGATGAACTAATTTTTAATATATAAAATTTTAATTTATTTGATTTTTTTATGAACATTCTAATATTTCTTTAGTTCTTTCAAACATATTATTTTTACAAATTAAAGTTTCATTAATAGGATTCCATCAATAATATGAATTAGTCTATAACTACAACAAGTTAAAGGTGGTCTAGGTATTATAAATATATTTATGTAAGTAATATGTGTTTTAGACATATGACTATGTATAATTCATTGAAAGTTTCCAAGTAGTTTTACTTAACACAGGATATGAGAAAATCATAACAATGGGGTTAAAATAAATCTACCCCTAATTATGTGATTCTTATTGGCCAATAACTTAATATGAAAGCCTTAAATTCCCTAAAAATAAATTATATAGCATGTAAAAATATGTGCTATTAACTAATGTGGAAATTAAACTCTTTGATAAAAGCTTAACTTTACTACCTAAAGCATATACTAAAAAAATATAGTAAAAAACATGACTATTTTTTGTGTTCCTTTGCTTATGGAATAGGAATTTTCATCACCATGGTATTGATAAGTTTGTTGACATAAGGTGATTTTAAATAAACTATTGGATATATTCAATTTCTAATTCAACACACACTCTTTAATGTTACTAGCATGGACAAATCAATATTTAGATTGTGTAGGAGCTTGATCGTAATTATTTAAACTTTAAAATTTCCACAAATTTTATCTACAACCCATGAAATATTGAGGTGGATTAATGGTTATTAAATATTGTATCTTCAATTGAAAATGTTATAGGTAGAGCTTATTTTATATGCTTTCCAATGCAAACAAGCTTAACCAAAAGTGGAATATATATGTATATAGATATACTTAGGAAAATTTGAGAGCTATTAAGCTACTTACCCATTTAGATTTTATG
The DNA here is from genome assembly GCA_028583015.1 of Wollemia nobilis. Classification (NCBI taxonomy): domain Eukaryota; kingdom Viridiplantae; phylum Streptophyta; class Pinopsida; order Araucariales; family Araucariaceae; genus Wollemia; species Wollemia nobilis. The sequence goes on along the minus strand of JAQPPZ010016942.1, from coordinate 1,481,112 downwards.
TTTATATTGTTAATATGACAAGTATTTCACTGCAAGCTCTTTTTTAAAACAAAGCTCCTTAAGTTCACTTTAATTGAAGAACAATTTATTTTTCTTACAAAAATCTATGTCTATGTCATGAACCATTTTTTTTTTTAAGTATTTAGTTGCATTACTTCTTAATATTTTGATCCAAACCTTCATCATTCCCCATTGTAATAAGATTCAAATTTGAATTAGAGTCCACCTTAGGACTTGAAATAGTTTCAAAACAATTAATCTAAGTCACCTCTAAAATTTGTTATACATATATTATAATAGAATCTATGATTTCATTGTCTATAGTTATTGATAATGGTTGTGGTCTTAAATAATCTTAGACCAACACATATTTTTTGCAATAATTTCAAATATCAAGCATAAAACAAATCCCTTAATGAGATAAATTTTTAGCTAGAGAAATCAATCAATGATAAAGAGAAAAAAGACACACACAAATCTAGGTCTAAGGGATTAAGTCTTTTATATCAATCTTAGTATAACATAATATGTGCTATTGTAATAGCTATTTACAAGTAACATATAAAATACTTATCATGCATTATTTTGATGACATAGCAGACATTAGAATAATAACTTAAACAACATAAATTGATCTTCATACTATTTAAAATTATATATATATTTCATTTTATTTTTTAAATATACAAATCATACAATAAAATTTATATAACATGTTATAAAATAAATATACTACTTATGTGTTTTCTCATGGAAACATACACTTGCTATGATTATAATTATATTCATTATAAATAAAATCCATTTTTTAAAAAATGAAAACCTTTAATATATTAAAAGTAATATTCTACTTACTGGTTTAAATCAATTCACATTTTGTTGGGCTCCCATCTAAGCAATTAAAAAGTGGAATTTATATTTGAGAATTCATACGGTTAATTGAAGTGGACTTGAAAATAAATTGAAACGTTCTCTATGTGGACAAGTTGGCAAGGTAGAAGACTTGCAACCCTTCTCTATGTGGACAAGTTGGCAAGGTAGAAGACTTGCAACCCTGGGAACCGTTGTAGTTGTATTGTGAGATAAGCATTCCTCTATGTTGACAAGTTGGCAAGGTAGAATACTTGCAACCCTGGGAACCGTTGTAGTTGGATTGTGAGATAAGCATTCCTGGTTTTCCGTTGTACTTAGATGTATGGACCCACATTGACAAACACACTTAGATTAAGTTAAATAAATTACTTAAATATTTTAGTAAAATAGTAGGTGGGGATTTATTTTTTATTAATGATTTTGACAATGTATCTGGTTGAATGCATGTCTATTTTTCTTTAAAGTTAGAAGTAGTTTATTTTTTTAGTAAATGATATCCAACAATTTACATGTTTAACTTTATTTGCTTTTTTTTTGGTTCTATGCTACGATCTCAACACAATTCAATGCAATTTTTGGCTGACGAATTTAAATAATAATAAGAATAAATTAATTCACTATATATAGACATAGCAAGTTGAAATGGCTAGCAGAGTTACATCATATCTGAGGGGGAAAAAAATGTCTAGAAGTCTTTATCTGCCCCTAAGAACAACAGGGCATTAAACACAAAGTGGAGAAATAGAAAACAAGGAATAGAAAAAATGCTACAACAATTTTCCCCTGCTTGGCTCTGCCTCAACTTCAAGGATATCTCTTCACATACCCATCTCTCTCATTGCGCCTGTTATTCCTGAACGCACAGCACCCAATCGAATACACCACAATCAGAGCCACCAGCACCACAACGTTCACAATCGCAATCTTCCGCCAGTCGTGCTTCAAGTTCGCCAGCACACCCGCCTTGCAGGAACTACAGTCATAGCACAGCTCCTTCTGCTGATTACTCCACGTTGCACAGTCGCTATCCGACGTGTTCGTTAACGCGGTCGAAGGAGTCCAATACGTGGCATTGACGTAGGTGAACCCGCACGAGGTCGGCGGCTTGCAGCAACCCGACTGCACAAATCAAACAGAACCATTAATACATAGCACAATTCAGTAGTCTTTGTCAAGACGAAGGCTCAGAACAGTATCTTAAAAAAAGAATAAAAAATAATATATATTAGGCTTAGAAGTGTATGATGAAATACCTGAATTGGGGACAAATTCTTTCGGTAAAATTGCTCGGCCAATTCATTGACGTTATCGTCGGCAAGGCTCTTGCAGACTTTGGCGTCTTGAATGCAGCTCTTGATCTTGCGCCAGTTGCTGGCCTTCTCCACGCGCTTCTGCAACCAGTGGGAGTAATCTCCAAGCCTATATTCCTTATATCCTCTGTCGGATACAACTTTTCCCGCACCCTTGTTTGTGACAACGAAGGCGAAGACGGTGAAGCAGAAGAGCAGAACTATTAAGACAAACATGACGAAAAGGTAAACCCAGAGCAGCCATGTGACCCTGCAACAGGCTCCGAGCAAGCCGGCGAGGGAGACGATCATGAGAAAAGCTCCGATAATTATGACGGGCCATTGCAGAAACTTTTCGCAGTCGGTGTCGGCTTTGGTGGCGAGCCAGATTCCTGCGCCCAAGATGGGGATGGAGAGCAGAAACGTGGCGAAGTTGAGGATTCCGACGATGCTGTTGCTGAAACGAACCATGGCGTTCAATGAGGGAATAGGAAAAACAATGGGATTCAATCAGTATGTTCTAAGAGGGATAATTCAATGAGGGAGGAGAAAAACTCTGGGATTCAATCAGTATTTTCTAAGAGGGATAACTCAACTGAAATTATGTGAAATGAGGTTGAGAAGATCATGCTTTTAACGGTGGTGGAAAACCGCGTCACCGTGTTTCGTTGCTGCGTGTCTTTCCTTTCTGCTTCCAGAGTTGCGTGATTTCTTTGGACTCTAAGGTATGGTTTTATTTGTTTAGCGAAACTCGTGAGTCGGTAGACGACGATATTGAACAAGTCCGCAGGTGTTTCCTGACTTTTTGCATCAAAGCTGACGAATGTGGAGGATAGAGCTGGACCTCGGAAATCGGTAGGAAGTTACATTTGCCATGTTAGAACTTCGTCCTTTCTCCGTTTTTGAAACGATTACGCCTTCGTGCCGTGTATATGCATTTATATATAATTTCTTGATGTGGAGACTTTGTTTATTGATTGCGTCTTCTTGCCTGAGCCACACAGACACGGAGAAGTCGGTGACGACGGGGTTCGCGTATACATTGTCAATATTACAGTTTTAAGGCCCACTCAAAGGCTCAAGCTTTAGGGGTCAATTATGAAATGATCTGAGAGGTTATTAAATAAGGGTAGAGTTTTAATCATATGTATTGTTTTCAGTAAATTTATTTCACTTTATTATTAATAAATATGAAAGGGATCACTTGTTATTTGGGATTCTTATCATTATTATTGTCATGTTTAGTCACTTTGCGGATTCAGATCAAACTATTATCTTGTTTAGTCTCTCAAAGGATTCAGATCAGACTACTATCTTTTACAAACAAGTTACCCTAAAGTCTAAACTTAGATGTTTTCTTGATAAGTATTTGACCAAACAAACACTTACCAATCCACTAACCTTCTACAATGATGTATCTAAGGAAGAGGTTAAAGAAATGACACCTTTATGGGGTTGGTGAAGGGAGAAGTTTGTTATACAGATATTTGAGTAAAGATAACATTTTTCTTGGTTTTAGGTTCAGACGTAACATCACCAAAATAGATATATACTTTTAAGTTGAAGTAGTTTGGACAGGTGGTATTGACCACGTGAGCCCAGCAGGGATGAGGTGTCAGTGGAGGGAGGTTAGAAATCTTATGTATGTTGTCAAGTAAGTGACGGCGTCGAGTACTAGACTTAGAAAGGCTTGACACACGTGGAAAGGGAAGGTGATGACTAGGAAGAGGAAAGTCTTTCTGAGGGGCGTTAATCTTTGCAGCCACTTTATGATCATTAATACTTAAAATTAATGTTAAGTATAATGAATGATATCATAATTTATATTTCTTTTATAAATTAAAATTAAATGTTAATAATATTATTAAAAAAAATTATTAAAAAAAAATTATTCAATAATCTAAACCCCACATATTCCTGTAACACGTCTTTAGGGCCGTTTTGTCATTATTAAAGTTTTTCTAATATAAAATAAAATTATTCAATAACCTAAACCCCACATATTCCTGTAACACGTCTTTTGGGCCGTTTTGTCATTGACTTTTTCATGGAAAATGTGGTTTGTTTTCGGGTGGAGCCTCTTCGATTTTTTTTTTTTAATTTTTAATATTGTAATAATTTTTTGTTTCACTTTTATGTTATAGCAATTAGGACTTATCATTAAAAAAATGGTAGCAACAACGATACCATACAAGAGGATAATCAGATGATAAACAACGATGGAGGCAGAGACAATAGTGGTGTGAGTTATGGTGATAGGGGAGGTCATGTGGCCAATTGGGTAGGGGCGGCCATAGGCAAGGGCATGGCCCGTGCAAATAGGGAAGGGATAATAGTGACAAGGGATGGACTAATGGTGGTGATAGGTTTTGTTGACATTATAAGTGAGTTTTTTTTGTGCAATGGGTATACAGTTTTATGCACGGTTTAAAATCCAACTTGTAAATAGCGGGGTAAAATTATTTGATGGTATGGATTGTGTTTTTATAGTCAGTAAAAATATGTAGAGTCATGCTTTTCAAAAGTAAAGGAAGATCAAATTGTTGGACATTTTGAGTTCTTAAGCTAAAATATTGTCATGGATGTCAAAAGGTTATTTGATGTCAAAAAGATCTATGATGGCATGCACTATGTTTTGTGAAAAGTGCAAGAAATGATTTTTGTGAAAACCAAGGCAGACAAAATAAAAGGTTTTATTTAAAACCATGGACAATAGATTTGAAATGGGTTTTTCTTAAAATCCAGGTTAGCTTTTCATTTCATCGTGTTAGGATTCACTATATAAACAAAAGGGATTCTTGATGCAAGAAACTTAATCATTAACAACAGAAACTATTAACCATCAGATAAGAAGAACATAAACATGCAAGACAAGATAAAACATAGCATATAATGTGGTTCACCCAACACTAGTCATTTGTATTAACACCAATACAATATCTGAATGGAGTAATCCTACAACACAACCAGCTGCAAATTCCTCTTCAAAACACCAACATCTCCACACAATTACTCTAACAGTAATTCAACATGCAAACACCCTTGCATCAAGCTCTACACCAAGCTTCTTGATCTCTCTACATGAGATGCATATGCAAACACCCTTGCATCAATAACAACATCCTCAGGATAATCTCTCTACCATAAATTAATGATAATAACAACATCCTCAGAATTACTTTGTATCATGGTGAATCAAACATCACCACCATGGAAAGATCTACATACTATGGATGACCCTTAGCATGCACACACAATATGGCTTTACCACTAGCTTTGAAAGCACACTCCCTAAGTGTGGAATTACCTTACAACTTAGGGACTTGGGGTCGTAATGATCCAAAGCTATAACCATATTATGTGTTTCATCCTGAAAAATCATACAATAAATCCTGAGCCATGTCCATCTTCCTAGACATGTCTTCCAGTTCCCACTACTTGAGAACTCTTTGGTCCTCCAACGTCAATGTCAAGACCAACCATATTAGAAAGTGTCAGAATTTCACTCATTAGATTCACATCTGACCTTTCTCCTCCATCTCTATCCTAAGACTAGCAATCCTTTTTCAGGTGCCCCTTCTTACCGCAATGGTGAGAAACCAGGGTCCTTCCGCTCTCACTATATAACACCTGGAAATTCTTTACCATCTTCGACGTCACACCTAACAGCTCCATCATAGTACTTCGTGAAAGAGCTCCACAGTTACTTTCTGCCAAATGAAAAAAACACCCTGAACTTCCTTTCTTCTGCCATAGCTCCCACTCAAGTTAATCTCCCACTCAAGTCAAGCTCCCACTCAATCCTGAATCCCAACCTCGCTCTGATACCAATTGCTAGAATTCACTATATAAACAAAATGGATTCTTGATGCAAGAAACTTAATCATTAACAACAAAAACTATTAACCATCAGATAAGAAGAACATAAACATGTAAGACAAGATAAAACACAACATATAATGTGGTTCACCCAAAACTAGTTCTTTGTATTAACACCAATATAATCTCTGAAGGCAGTAATCCTACAACACAACCAGCTACAAATTCCTCGTCAAAACACCAGCATCTCCACACAATTACTCTAACAATAATTCAACATGCGAACACGCTTGCATCAAGCTCTACACCAAGCTTCCTGATCTCTACATGAGATGCACATGCAAACACCCTTGCTTCATGCTCTATACCAAGATTCCTGATCTCTCTACATGAGATGCACAAACCTATGCCTTTCCCATAAAAAAATACAATCCTCTCTAACAGAGGTATTACAGAAATAGGGAAACCCAGTTACATGCATTGTAAAAAACAAGCATGCTATAATTAACCCAAAAAATCACACCCTGGAAAATCACACTAATTTCTATGCAACCATTAATTTTATAGATTCTATCTTGGAATTAGACACCAAGGATAAACCCATCAATTATGGCTTTTTTTGGATTGATTTTTCCAGTTTAGAAAGTTTCAATGCATAAAAGCAACTAGTTACCAAACAGAGAGAAAAACTATTTTTTCCATATTTAACCGAGATCAGACTCCACAACCTAACACATTGAAAAAGGTTCCCCGGTGATAGAGATATTTAATTTTAAATATTTAGTTTAAATTTTAGATTAATTTAAATTTTAATTTAAAATTTAAAATTAAAATTAAAAGTTTATCCATCGACGTCATGAGGAAGCGTCGACGTTTCCAAGCTAAGGGAAGGCATATATATATGCCATTAAATTTTTCAATTAAAATCATCCTTGCTCTTGTTGTTAATGCGATTGTTGGAAAGCGAATAGAGCTCGTGCGAAAAAAAGTTTTAGTGGTGGAAGCAACAAATAAATCGAACGATGTGTGAAACCCAAGTCACCTTGGGCAGTGTGGCTTGTTGGCAACTCGGGAAGTGCAAAGGCATTTGGTAGCACGAGGTCGTGCGTTCGATTTTGGCAAGGTTCGTTTGTTGTGCTTTGTGGTGGAAGTGATAAAGGGAAGTCGTGCCCCTTTTGCATTGCGAACGAGCGGGTAGCTCGTTTGGCTACCTTAGCCGTGGCTAAGGTGCTCGCAGTGAGGGCAGGTCGAGGGGTCGAAACCCATTAAGGAGGTATGCAAATTTTTGATTAAAATTTAATTAATGCTCTAAAGTTTGGAGTGATAAGGGTTAGGAAATATTTTATTTTTGTAAACCTTTGTTGTGTTTAAAAGGTTAAATAATTATTTTTTTGGTGAAAACCATAGATGATTATTTGAGCCTTATGATATTGATTTGAATTTTTGAGAGCATTATTTTAGGAGAAATAAGGGTTTTTGAATGAAGTAGAATTTGTGGAAATTGAATAATGGATTATTGATTATTATTTTTAGAGGGTTTTTCTCTAGAGGGACTTTGGTGGATGTGATTATTGAGTTGGAGTAAAAAGGTGTAAATTGAGTTATACTTTATCTTGTGATTATTATTTGAAGTCCACTAACCCTTATTAAGATTGGAAAGGAAAGTTTTGTTGAGTGTGGCAGATTTTGTGAACAACTTCTTGGCATCAAAAAGGTATGGGCACATTCTCCTATTGATTGTTTATGGTGGTTGATTTCTGAAATATCATTGGAGTGAAAAGGATTGATTGTGGTTTCCTTTTTGAAAGTGGTTGGTGAATGCTTCAAGGTTTTCTGGATTGTGTGTTGTGATTAAACCTTGTTTTATAAGCATTGTTGTTGAAGCCCATTGGTTGTGCAAAGAACTTGAACTTGAGTTAGAGAAGAACATGAGTATCATTGTTATGTGAGATTTGTGATTGAGCATTGTTGGAAACATTTTGAGTTGGTTGATACATGCTTGGACTAGGGTATGTGAGAAAGGATTGATCCTTGAGGTGATTGGTTGAGTTGAGTTGATTGAGCCTAGTCAAGTGATTGTGTGAAGTGGTTGTTCAAGTTCCTAGAAACAAACTATTCTATATTCTGATTTGAGTTGAGTTGGTTTGGTATGATCTCTACATTCTCTTTATGCTTCTATGAGATTGATTTGAGTTGAGATTGGGATTTGAGAATAGAACATATAGAGTCTCTAACAATTCTCTTTATGATTCTATGAGATTGATTTGAGTTGAGATTAGGATTTGAGTATAGAACATATTGAGTCTCTAACAATTCTCTTTATGCTTCTATGAGATTGAATTGAGATATTGATTGAACATTGAGCTTAGAACATATTGAGTCTCTAACAATTCTCTTTATGATTCTATGTGATTGGACAAGTTTTGTGTGAGCTTGTTAAGCAGATTTGAGATAAGTCTTTGAGAAGGCTTGTGGACTGATTTGAGTAAGCTTTTGTGAAAGCTTGCAATGCAGATTTGAGCAAGTCCTAGAGAGGACTTATTGAGCAGATTTGAACAAGTTATGTGTGAGCTTGTTGAGCAGATTTGGACAAGTTATGTGTGAGCTTGTTGAGCAGATTTGAGAAGGTTCTGTGGACTGTTGAGAGATTTGAGTAGGTTTTGTGTGGACCTGTTGAGAATATTTGAGCAGGTTCTATGTGGACCTATTGAGCAGATTTGAGAAGGTTCTGAGTGGACCTATTGAGCAAGTTTGTGCTAGACCGATTGAATTGTATAGTGAGGAGTGAGTGAAAAGAGAAAAAAGACTATTAGTGCAAGATATTGAGCGAGTTGTGCTAGACCGATCGTAAACTATGTTTAGTACAATATTGAGAAAGAGCTTTGGAGGTGATAGAGTACAGAGGACAGAGTCTCAGTGGATAGAGATCCAGCAGCTAGGACAATTGAAGACAGATCTGAGTGAGGAGTCTTCAAGTGGAGAGAGATCCACCAATCAGTGTAGCATAGAGATAGAGTCTTCTAGAAGATCACTAGCCAGAGCAGAAGGGGAAAGAGTTCTCCTGTGGAAGAGATCCATGAACTTGAGATTAGGGGATCAACATCTCCTTTGGATAGAAGTCCATAAACATTGTAATTTGGGAAGGATTCCCAAGAGATTATTTGAGAAATATTTAGAAGAAATATTTTCTCTGTGGAGGTAGCCCACATTGGGTGAACCACGTTAAAATTTGTGTCTCTATTGTGTATGATGTTTTGTGCATTGCTTTGATTACTGCTATTGATACTCATTATCTATACACTTCATAATATTGATTTGAAAAGAAAAGTAAAAAGTGGTCTTATATTGTTCACCCCCCCTATGAGTATAAGCTTGTGTTCTTCAATTGGTATTAGAGCGGGTTCCTTCAGAAGAGTTTGACAGCTTGAAGGAAAAGTGGTCTAAGAACACAATGGATCAAAAGGATCAAAAGAATGAGGTCTTCAATAATGCAGTACCAGTATTTGATGGAAGTGACTTCTTGTATTGGTGTGTGCTGATGAGATTTCACCTGATGGCACTTGGCAATGAAGTTTGGGATGCAGTGGAATTTGGATATGACTCAACAGTTAATCCTCCTATAGATAAGGAAGGTAGGTTTCTCATGCATGCAAATTCAAGAGCTATGAATGCAATTATAAGAGGACTACATAGATCAGAATCTATGAAGGTTATGGAATGTAAAACAACAAAAGATATGTGGGAACTATTGCATACCATATATGAAGGAGATAAAAGTGTTAGGAAAGCTAAGATCAGAAATCTCAAAGGAGAATTTGAGAATCTAAGAATGAGGGATGATGAAAGTATTCGTGACTATCTCAACAAGGTTGATGAACTTATACATGAGATGAAAGGTCTTGGAATGAAGGTTGATGAATCTGATGCTTGTGATAAGATCTTGAGAACTCTTCCAAAAAGGTATAGTGAAAAGGTTTCTGCCATAGAAACATCAATTGATAGTGATAGTCTAACAAGAAATATTTTGCTTGGTATGCTTACAACTTTTGAGATAAGAACAAAAGATCCTATTCCTCCAAAAGAAGTTGCATTCAAAGTGGACAGTAAGAAAAAGGGTAAGAAGACAGAATCAAGCAATGAATCTTCTAGTGATGAAGAAGCTAACTATGGTAGAAGAGATAGAGGTTCCAAAATACCGATAGATATGAGATCTATTAAGTGCTTTAATTGTGGCAAGTATGGACATTTTGCAATAGAGTGCAAAGAGCCAAAGAATAACAATGATGAAGAAAAACAAGATCACAGGTACAGGGAATCTGAAAAATACAGGTACCAAAAGAAAAGCAGGGATGGACAAAATAGACAAGGGAAGAAGTTCTTCCAAAGGCAAAAGAGAAGCTACTATGCAGATAATGCAAGTAAGTACTCAATTGATAGTGATGCTAGTTTTTCAGACAATGATAGAGATGAAGTCTTGTTTATGGTTGAAGAAAAAGATCCAGTTAAGAAAAAGACTCCAGTTATTCTCAAGTGTTTTAGATGTGGTAAATTTGGACATCTTGAAGATGATTGCACAAGGGATGGCTATAGTTTCAGTGATGATGGTTTTGAAGATGCACTTGATAGAACAGATGAAAATCTTCTAATGGCATTAGAAGAAGAAGAATTGAGTGATCCTAAAGAAGATAAGTCAAAAGAAAGAAATGATATGGACAAAGGTAAACAAATAGAGGATTATTCAGTAGAGAATGGTTATGATCTCAAGGGAGAACTTATCTATGCTCTTGACACAGTAAAGAAGGTAAGAAAGTGACACTCTAAGCTTGAAAGTCAGTTTCAAGAATGTGATGAAGAAATATTATTGCTCATAGAGGATTTAGAGAAGTCAAAAGCTAAGGCAAGCAAGTTCAAAGATAAGTTAGAAGCAAATATTTTGGAATGTGAAAAGTTAACACAGGAAGTGGCACTACTAAAAGAATATTTAGAGGATTCCAAGAATAAGCTATACAAGTATGTAACCAGTGCAAAGAATATGGATAAAATAGTCAAGATACAAAGAGGAGCATCAAACAAGACAGGTCTTGGTTCTAAACAGGTTCAAAATAAATGGGAAGAAAAGTCTACTTCAAGTCTTGAAGAAGAAGGTACTTCAGAAGAGGGATTCTCAGATGAAAGCGGAAGTGAAAGTGAAACTTCTAAGGATGAGTCAGATTGTAGTGAGTCCAGCAGGAAAAGAGACAATGGGCAAAGAAGATACAGATGGAACAACAATCAGAACAAGAGACCAATGAGGTCAAGACAAGGAAGCTTCAATGGAAGATGTTTTTCATGTCACAGGTTTGGGCACATGGCTTCACAATGCAGGACACATGAAAGACAGGTATATGGAAGAGGACAACTTTTCCAAGGATATTGTTATTCATGTAATGAGTTTTGGTCACAAGGCAATGAATTGCAGGGTTCATGATAGAAGAGGATATGGCTTCACTAGGAGAAATCCTAAGATAATTGCACATTCAAGGAATAATAACATTAAGTGTTATAAGTGCAATAATGATGGTCACATAGCAAGATGGTGTAGAGCAAATATTCCAGAAATAGGCATGAACAGGAACAAGAATATGAACAGAAACATGAACATGAATAGAAACAAGAAGATAAACAGGAACAAAGACTCAAAAAAGAATAGAGACTCAAAAAATAAAGAGAACATGGATGAGAACAAGAACAAGAACAGGAACAGGGATGATGACTTGGAAAGAAATAGTGAGAGGATTCAGCAAACTCAAAAAAGAAGAGGGAAAGATAAAGGCAGAGAACAATGCTTTTGGGGAGTAGAAATACTCCCACCCTAGAATTAACCACCTCATGTGGAGGTGGGGGAGGGGCTAAGCTAAGAGGCTCATTCTTAGCCCCGAGCCCCAAAGGTGACCCTTTGCCATTGATGTCAAAGGGGGAGATATTTGTGTATATTGGGGAGAGTTTTTGATATGGGGAGAGATTTGATATTTGAGAGAGCATTGAGCCAGGGGGAGCAAAGTCCCAAGGGGAGCAGAAAAGAAGGTCAGATTTCAATAAAAGGATTTGGGTTGCCATCAATGACAAAGGGGGATATTGTTGGACATTTTGAGTCCCTAAGCTAAAATGTTGTCATTGATGTCAAAAGGTTATTTGATGTCAAAAGGATCTATGATGGCATGCACTATGTTCTGTGAAAAGTGCAAGGAAGGGTTTTTGTGAAAACCAAGGTAGGCAAAATAAAAGGTTTTATTTAAAACCATGGACAATAGATTTGAAATGGGTTTTTCTTAAAACCCAAGTTGGATTTTCGTTTCATCGAAAAAGGTGCCCCAGTGATGGAGATATTTAATTTTAAATATTTGGTTTAAATTTTAATTTATTTAAAATTTTAAAATTAAAATTAAAATATTATCCGTCGACGTCATGAGGAAGCACCGACGTTTCCAAGCTAAGGGAAGGCATATATATATGCCATTAAATGTTTGAATATTAATCATCCTTGCTCTTGTTGTTAATGCGATTGTTGGAAAGCGAATAGAGCTCATGCGAAAAAAGGTTTTAGTGGTGGAAGCAACAAATAAATCGGACGACATGTGAAACCCAAGTCACCTTGGGCAGTGTGGCTTGTTGGCAACTTGGGCAACGCAAAGGCATTTGGTAGCACGAGGTCGTGCATTCAATTTTGGCAAGGTTCGTTCATTGTGCTTTGTGGTGGAAGCGCCAAGGGCACACGGTTTATTTGAGGCACGTGGGCTTGTAGCAAATAAATGGAAGTCATGCCCCTTTTGCATTGCGAATGAGCGGGTAGCTCGTTTGGCTACCTTAGTCATGGCTAAGGCGCTCATGGTGAGGGAAGGTCGAGGGGTCGAAACCCATTAAGGAGGTATGCAAATTTTTGATTAAAATTTAATTAATGCTCTAAAGTTTGGAGTGATAAGGGTTAGGAAATATTTTATTTTTGTAAACCTTTGTTGTGTTTAAAAGGTTAAATAATTATTTTTTTGGTGAAAACCATAGATGATTATTTGAGCCTTATGATATTGATTTGAATTTTTGAGAGCATTATTTTAGGAGAAATAAGGGTTTTTGAATGAAGTAGAATTTGTGGAAATTGAATAATGGATTATTGATTATTATTTTTAGAGGGTTTTCTCTAGAGGGACTTTGGTGGATGTGATTATTGAGTTGGAGTAAAAAGGTGTAAATTGAGTTATACTTTATCTTGTGATTATTATTTGAAGTCCACTAACCCTTATTAAGATTGGAAGGGAAAGTTTTGTTGAGTGTGGCAGATTTTGTGAACAACTTCTTGGCATCTAAAAGGTATGGGCACATTCTCCTATTGATTGTTTATGGTGGTTGATTTCTGAAATATCATTGGAGTGAAAAGGATTGATTGTGGTTTCCTTTTCGAAAGTGGTTGGTGAATGCTTCAAGGTTTTCTGGATTGTGTGTTGTGATTAAACCTTGTTTTATAAGCATTGTTGTTGAAGCCCATTGGTTGTGCAAAGAACTTGAACTTGAGTTAGAGAAGAACATGAGTATCATTGTTATGTGAGATTTGTGGTTGAGCATTGTTGGAAACATTTTGAGTTGGTTGATACATGCTTGGACTAGGGTATGTGAGAAAGGATTGATCCTTGAGGTGATTGGTTGAGTTGAGTTGATTGAGCCTAGTCAAGTGATTGTGTGAAGTGGTTGTTCAAGTTCCTAGAAACAAACTATTCTATATTCTATTTGGTTGATTTGAGAACATATGATTCTAGAATTCTCTTTGCTTCTATAGATTGATTTGAGTTGAGATTGGGATTTGAGAATAGAACATATAGAGTCTCTAACAATTCTCTTTATGATTCTATGAGATTGATTTGAGTTGAGATTGGGATTTGAGTATAGAACATATTGAGTCTCTAACAATTCTCTTTATGCTTCTATGAGATTGAATTGAGATATTGATTGAACATTGAGCTTAGAACATATTGAGTCTCTAACAATTCTCTTTATGATTCTATGTGATTGGACAAGTTTTGTGTGAGCTTGTTAAGCAGATTTGAGACAAGTCTTTGAGAAGGCTTGTGGACTGATTTGAGTAAGCTTTTGTGAAAGCTTGCAATGCAGATTTGAGCAAGTCCTAGAGAGGACTTATTGAGCAAATTTGAACAAGTTATGTGTGAGCTTGTTGAGCATATTTGGACAAGTTCTGTGTGAGCTTGTTGAGTATATTTGGAGATATTTGAGCAGGTTCTATGTGGACCTGTTGAGTAGATTTGAGCAGGTTCTATGTGGACCTGTTGAGCATATTTGAGAAGGTTTTGAGTGGACCTATTGAGCAAGTTTGTGCTAGACCGACTGAACTATGTTTAGTGTAGATTTGAGTGGACTTGGTATGGTGTTTAGTAAGTTTGAGTAATTTGTGCTAGACCGAATGTACTATGTTTAGTGCAAGATATTGAGCAGAGTTGTGCTAGACCGACTAAATTATGTTTAGTACAGTATTGAGACAGAGCTTTGGAGGTGATAGAGTATAGAGGATAGAGTCTCAGTGGATAGAGATCCAGCAACCAGGACAATTGAAGACAGATCTGAGTGAGGAGTCTTCAAGTGGAGAGAGATCCACCAGTCAGTGCAGCATAGAGATAGAGTCTTCTAGAAGATCACTAGCCAGAGCAGAAGGGGAAAGAGTTCTCCTATGGAAGAGATCCACGAACTTGAGATTAGGGGATCAACATCTCCTTTGGATAGAGGTCCATAAACATTGTAATTTGGGAAGGATTCCCAAGAGATTATTTGAGAAATATTTAGAAGAAATATTTTCTCTATGGAGGTAGCCCACATTGGGTGAACCACGTTAAAATTTGTGTCTCTATTGTGTATGGTGTTCTGTGCATTGCTTTGATTACTGCTATTGATATTGCTATCTATACACTGCATAATACTGATTTGAAAATATAAATAAAAAAGTGGTCTTATACTGTTCACCCCCCCTCTCAGTATAATATTGTGTTCTTCACTAATATTTTTGTGTAAAGGGTATGGATTAGATGAATAATTTTCATAATTAAGCTTTTAATTGCAACATCCACTTATGGATGGTACAAGTAACTATGGAAGTCATTTGTTACTAGCATTCATTTGCAACCAATATTTCCAATAATGGAAGTAGCACTAGTACATAAATTAGATAAAAAAATTCATACACTTATTTAAAGTATTCATATTTCAAAATAAATGGATTTACTGGATTCAATTCATAGAATAAATGAACAAATTTTTTATATTGGATTGTGCTTATACCACTTCCTTTAACAAATAAGTAGAACTATATTGATAGCTTCCAAGGGTATTATTCCTTGAGTTTAAGTTATTTCATATTGAATGTCTACTATCTAATCTATTGCTATAAAAAACTATGTAATCATAATTTAAAGTTAGTATACAAAATATGATGTGTTTAGTAGATCTACAAAGTATGGTTGAAGAATATCCATATTAAAGACAAGGTAGAGTCCAAAATAGAGAAGAAGACTTAGATTGAAAGGATTATATTCCACTTGCTTGTTGATGTGTGTGATTTGTAAAGAAAAGATTAGACTTTTCAATTTTGACCTTGAAGTATTTCCTTCCAAAGGTGTGGTAGTAAGTTCTATTGCCTACTTTGTACCAATGCATACCTTATGGTTATCACATATTTATTTGTACTTGGTTCTAGTCTATTGTAGTATATAAAATAACCTAGCATTAAATGTGTTAAATATTTTCAATATTCTTATTTACTTGATCAACTTTCAAGAGTAGGGAGAAGGTTCATTAACACCAATGGTTATAATTTGAGGTATAGTTAAAATAGATTTTAACAAATAGATCTATGAAGAGAACTACCGTAACTATATTATACATATAGTAGTCTATTATCCCCTATGTATAGTTGGGTGTAGTTAGAAAATATAGAAAGATACATAATCATTCAATTCACCATATTATTTTGTTTGCTAGTGTATAGGTAAAAATATGAAAGATCCAACAAACTTTATATACAATATCCATGATGATTCAAAGTCTAGAGCTTGAAATATACTTCAAAATTTGATTTCTTTGATAAGGCAAAGTGAACCTAGACATATTCAAAGAATAACTATTAGTGCTTTCCCCTAAGGGATTCTTTTTGTAGGGTACTATAGTAGCCAATTTTGATAATAAATAAACCATCAAATATACCTTATTGTTATCATGTTCACTTGTGAGAATATATAAGTTAAATTTTATGGAAATTAACTATCATGGCTTGTTAAGTATTTGTATAAGTATGTATAATCATTATTTTTTATTAACAAGCTTGGTGATCACACATGTTGTGCATGGCATCATATATTTCAAGATATTATTATGAATATTTTGGTAATAGTACTTATGCAATACTACTAGGGTCTTCATTCTATCGAAATATCTTATATAACTATAAGGGTTTTTAAGATCATATTTGGTATATTGCTACTAGAACACAAAGGTGTCTTTGACTACATAGTCTATATCCATATTGTAAATGGTATTTAGGAATCACTTTTCCTATAAGTATAATGTGATATATGCTTGCAAAATAAAGATCATTATCATAATTGAGATTAAGGGGGTGTTTCATCTACTAATGAATCAAGAATAAAAGTTAACATTGTAATAGATAATTGAATTAAGAAATTTTGGAATCAATTGACATTTCATTTTCAATGCTTGGTATTAAGATAAAACTATTGTAGATATGTGTAATATTTATGATGCTAACAATTATGTAGCTTGATCTATGCCTATAAGAATTTTTAATGGTGTTAGAGAATGTTACATTATTTGGTACATGACAATATACCACCTCGATACATTATTGTAAATATTATATTAGGATTGTGTCCTATAATAGTGAGTGAGTTAATATTTTATGAAATATAATTATTTGCAAGAAATGCACAAGTATCATGCAAATATGTGTGTAAGTATTATGAGTATAAATGTGCACAAGTATACTTACAATAGAAAAATGAAGAGTTATTAAGAATAGTGAAGATCAAGAGTGCTTCATACAAGGAGTCACATACAATTATATATGTTCCTAAGCATTGTAATACCTGAAGGTAGATAAAACATGCATAACTTTATGCTTGCATTAGTAGACCTTTATTCAACAACATTTTTAGTATCTTCATGTGTAATATTATGAACATGTTTATGTGAATATTCTTAAGATTTATTCTATTTGATATTATATTCTAAGATATTATTTGGTTCATTATATTGCAAATTTATTACATTAGATCCTATGATTTTTTTCCTATGGTAATTTATATTAAGTATTAGAGTATCAAAACTAACATGGTATTAGAACCACAAAAATATTTCTTGCATAAGATTTGAAAGTTGTATTAGGCTAGTCTTTGCACAAGGTTGAAGAATAACCTATGAATACAAGGAATCAAAAATATAATTTGTAGAAGCTAGAGTCTTTCCACAAGGTTGAAGAATAACTTGTGAAGACTAGGACTCAACAAGGATATTACCATTAGGTAAGAAAAACTAATGAAGATAAGTCATTCCACTAGGTTGAAGGAAAACCAGTGAAGATTATGATTATTTCCACCGAGTTAAATGATAACAAGTGAAGAATATTTTTCATAATTTTAGAAGAGCCTACTTAGGAGAAAAGTTGATCACTACCATTGTACTTCATATATTGGAAGAAGTTTCATATTGGATTCTTAGGTAATGATAGAGAAAGTAATCTAAGATATTGTTGTAGTGAAAAATTGACCTTAGAAGTTGATAAGATTCCTACAACAGATATAAAAGACTTTTATATCTAATTATTTCAAGACCATGAGCTTTCCTCATGCAGGGATTGATTTGAGTTGTAGTTAAATATTTTTTTTCAAGTGTCAAAGATAGACCTTTATTTCAAGTCATTAAGAAATAGACCTTGATAAAATATATTGAGTTAACCTATTCCTAGAATCTATTTGAAATAAAAGGTAGTCTATAGTATAGATTTAGGTCTTGAAGATAAACCTTGACATTGACTGAAAGAAGACCCTAGGAAAGAGGTCCCATAGAATAAATAAGAAGATAAAGGAGACTCATTATAAGAGGTCCCATAGAAAATAGAGGAGATTCAAGGAATGAGGTTCCATTGAAGGTAGATTAAGGAGATCCAACAAAAGATATCCATGATATATTTTTTCTTAGCAAGAAAAGAAACCATTGATAAATATTGCTCTACAAATATAAAAATAAAGGATTAAAACTTGAAGGTTGCAACAAGACTTCTAGAAGACAAAAATATATAAATACTTGAAGAAATATTTTTAGAAAGGCAAGTATTTTACCAAAAATTTGAAATTTATAGCAGACTTCAAGATAACAAGAAGTATTGTGGATAGTTTGAGTTAAAGGAAAACTTTGAAAATTTGGACAAAGTAGGACAATATTCAAGAGAAAACAAGGTAAATGTTAGAAAGATGTAATCTTGTTTTCAATATAGAATTTCATAAGCTAACTACTGTAGGAGAGCCACAACCACATAAAAAAAAGAGTTAAGTTGAAAGTGCCTATGACAATATTGTAAGTATCTTTATTAAGGATTAAATCTTAAAAGTCTTGAGCATTGAAGTAGTGCACTTGAAACTGCATAGAGAAAAAGAAATAACATATATTAGTCAAGCACAATGATTCTCAAAATTGAATTGAGCATAGGGGGGAGAGATTAAAAGGAAAGGGATATTTAATCAATTTTTTAAAAAAATTTAGTGAACCATGTAAAATATTTTTGAAAGGTTTAGCAATAAGTTATAAGATATCTACATATGAAAGAAAGTTTAGTCAAAGTTTCTATATAGAAAAAGATATTGGAAAAGCAAAAAAAATCATCTCTATTCAGGCCTACAAAGTTCTATCTATTTATCCAATGAATAGATAAGCGTATTCTATGATTCATTGGTATAAAATACACAACCATTATAAAAGGAAGGTCAAAGCCTCAAAGTTAAATATAAGAGCAAATGACTGATAAATTTCTCTAAAAAAGGGAGTATACAATGAATATAGGAAGGAAAAAGATAGTGTAGGGCCACCATAGAAGCCCATATCTAGCACTTAGGATAAGCTCTCAAATAGGTATCAAAGAAGCACTTAGACACATAGGGGAAGCGCTTAGAGAAGAATTTGAATAGCTCAGATACACAACACTTAGGGAAGCACATAGATAACCAAATATACAATACTTAGAGAGATGCTCAGATAGCCAAAGAGGCAGTGCTAAGAAATTATTGACTTAGAATAGATAAATATCTCATGTACATTAGAGTAAACATTGATAGTATCCTACATAGCAATACTGAGCATGGAATAAATTGGTTAAACCAAATGACATAGAGACTAACATGGATAGGGAAGGTGACATTGAGCAAAGTGAATTTATCTTGGATATGTCAAGTGATATCAAGTCGATCTTGGATAGACCAAGCGACGTCAAATCTAGCCAAGAGAACCTAAGTCTATCTAAGAGTGCCAAAACCATTGAAGAGATCTTAAAGACATCCAAGAGCATCAAAACCAGATAAGATCATTGAAGTCAATATAATAGTGTAGAGGCTAAGTTATACTAGGCTAAGCCAAATAGAGAAGAAGTTGAGCTAAGTCAAGCAACGCTAAATAGTGGAGAAGTTGAGTAAGGCCATCAAGCAACCATAAGAGCCAAGTAGGAATGCAAGGGTGAAGCACCAAATGTAGGTCTATAGAATACCACGGGACATAAAAAATCAAATGTCAATAATTGAAATGAAGAGCTACACAAGACTAAAGATTCAAAATCTAACTAGGCATCAAGGATATACCAAGTAACATAAGAGTAAAGTCTAGTTACTTAGGGAAAATTTGAGTCATGTACTAGAATATTAAGAGCCATGCTTAAGTGTAAATAAATTCTATTTAGAATTCCAAAAAATTCCAAGAGATGAACATTCGAAGTACCAAATGTGTAAAGTATAACAATTGAAATATTGCACTAAGAAGGAAGCACCTATGAGACATTGAAGTGAGTGATCAAATTGCATGTAATTCAAACAAAATGACACCTTTCCACATTTCCAAGGAACATTGTTGTAATGGTATATTTTTATATATTTTTAAGCACAATTTAGGAATATGAAATGATTGGAAGAAATGGAATATAGAGAACCATGCAATCTACACAGTTGACATGTTGAAGCAAGGAAGGAAAGTATATATATTGAAATACCTATTCTAAAAGGTTTCAAATATTTGGTTCATGCAAGGTTCTTATTATATTCTCACACACTTAGGCCAAGGAAGCATAGTAAGGCATTATAGAATCTACCGATGCCAATATCGCCAAAATCACCATAACAACCACACCTTTCATGGAGGTAATATTAGGGTTTATTAGATAAATTAAATTAGTTATTTAATTTATCTAAGGTTAAAGGAGAGATAAGAAGTTTATTTTTTATTTTTAAGACATAATTTTTTTTGGAGTGATAAGTGTGTTATTAGCTTAATAAAGGTTTTAATAGTTTTTAAAACTTTTGGAGTGATAAGTAGTGATAAGATTCCTTAGTTATAAAGTTTTTTTGCAATTTTTACATTTGAATGATTTGTTACCTTATTATTATTTTTAAATATAAGCACATATAATGTTTTCAAAATATTTAACTTTGGAGAAATAAGGAAGTCTACATCAAATTTACAAATATTAAATTTACAAAGTTCTTATTTTCTAGTTTCTAGTTAATTGGGGAGACAAGGATTTCAACATCATAGTTATTTGAAAATTTTAGAAACTTAGAAAAGTTTTATCATTTAAACTTGGGGATTCATAAGGATTTCTACTTCAAAATAATTGTTTAATTCAACATATCTAGAGTTTTTAATACAAAATGAAAGAGCAAATATCCTAAAAATTGGGATAAAAAGTTTGATTGAAAAATCTAAAGGAAAATTAGATTTAGTTTTAAGTTTAATTTATAATGAGGCAATATATGAGAACTTTGAAACATTGGAATACTATCTATATATATGAAATTTTGGAACAATTGTCAATGTAAAGGATGGTATGTTGATCCCTTTAAATATTGATAATATACTATATATGGAATTGCTTACACTCAAGTTTTACAAATAAGAAAAAACAAAAGGAGTTGATTAAATCCATTAAGAATAGAGTAAGAGTATATGAATATTGTTTTAGAGAAGAAATTTCATTCTTCTTGCAACATTGATATTTCAAGTTCATCTAATTCAGAATCGTATTATGATGCTTTAAGTGAATGTTCAAAAGTTTCTATATAGAAATACACATATGATGTGAAGGACAAAGGTAAAGAGAATATTATTTTGCAATAATATAATGACAATGTGAAAATTCAATAAAGTACAAAGACTAAGGAACATAAAGCTAAAATAAAATATGAAGACAAGCAAGAAGAAGAAGAACTAGGCCAAGATCAAATCTATTACAAAGTCACATGAAGGATGAAGATTGTATTGAATACAAAGTCTTCAAGAACAAAATAATGTAATATAGAGGGGGTTTTAGAGAACATCACAATATTTGGTACATGATAATGTACCACCTTTGTACATTATTGTAAATATTATATTATGGTTTTGTCCTAGATTAGTGAGTGAGTTAAAATTTTGTGAAATGTAATAATGTGCAGGAAATGCACAATAGTCATGTAAATATGTGTGCAAGTGTTTTGAGTGTAGATGTGCACAAGTGTCTAATATGTAAGTGTGCATATGTGTCCTTAGAATATGAAAATGAATAGTTATTAAGAATATTGGAGGTCAAGAGTGCAACATATGAAGAGTCACGATATATATATATATATATATATATATATATATATATATATATATATATATATATATATATATATGACTAAGAATTGTAATACATGAAGGTGGGTTGAACATGCATTGCTTTATTCTTGCATTAGTAGACCTTTGTTCAGTAGCATTTTCAATATTTTCATGTGCAATATTATGAGCATGTTTATGTGAGTATTCTTATGAGTTATTCTATTTGATATTATATTTTGAGATATTATTTGGTTCATTATACTATAGCTTCATTATATTAGATCCAATGATTATTTTCCTGTGGTGATTCATATTAAGTATTAGAGTATCACAAGATGACAAATAGCTTCTAATTCGTATGAATAATGGTTTTCGCACCTAATGTATAGTGATTCCATTTGTGGCAATCATGAATAATGTGATAGAGTTATGTATCATTTATGGAGTATCTCCAAACAACAAATTATTACTTCTTCTTATAAGCTATTAGATGCTCATGTGAAGTGAGGACTACTTAAGTGCATGCTTTAAGAATTCATTCTATATTGAAGGATTTTTATAGATGATCTAAATATATTATTTAGTTAAAATTTAGGTTTTCCAAGGTTTGACTATTTTTCACATGTGACAATAATTACCATTCATCCAATCCAAAACTTCTATAAGTAATTGGATTTAAATGTAAGTAGAAAAAATGTATATTTTATAAGGAATACAACTCTCACAAATATAGTACTTATACACTTTCTTGCAATAAATATCTCATTTCTTATTGCAAATTCATTTTGTTCTTGTTTTAATTATTTCTTCTTTTACTTTTAGATGTTAGATTCCCATCCACATATAATATTCAAGTAAGAAGGAAAGAATAAAATCAAGTTTCACATTGGAGTATCCTAAAGCATGTTTACCCTATAAAGGAACTCAAGCAATGCTTGAGTCAAAATCTCAACCTGATATCAAAACCTAAGACTTCAAAAATATGATTTAAGATGTTCTAGAAGTACTGATAATCACTTTTTTGGGTCAAGAATTTTGTCTAATTTTCAACTAGATCTAACCTTGATCCTCATCGTCCTTGTCATTTAGATATCCATCTTAGATATGCTAGAACAATAGGCCCTAGATATCCCAAAGTTTACTACGAACATGTGGAAAGAATAGAGCATTACTTTACAAGGTCAAAATTATAATCAATTGATCGTTGGATTTAGTATTGTTCTATATCATCCTATAAATTTTAATGTTCATCCTAGATTCATTAGAAGAAAAAATCTTGGATTTGGTTGGTTTCTCGCTTACAGGACTCAACCTTGTCTTATGCCAACTCTTTGCATAGAAAGCTTCAATACATTAATGTCATCACCTAACCACCACTACAATTCTCAAGTCTAATCATTTGACCATATTTTTGTCCATTCTTAGGTACTTATGATGTGGCAAAATATTTGCAAAGCACTTTAATAAATATTCACTCTATCACACTCTTTTCTATATATCAAATCATTGGCACAAAAGTGATGCAAACTAGAAAACAACAAATTTTCCTATTTTAGGTGGTCAAGATATGGTGGTTTTATTTATTCTTTTTATAACAAAAAATTTCATATTTTTGTGTTTTCCCTTCTAACGTACTCAATAGTATTCAAACCAATGGATCAATAGTATTAGGGTAGTTGTTACACAAGGGGAAGTGGTTACCAAGAACCAAGTTCAATAGAAATTTTCTCATCTGGTTGAATAGTTGGATGTAATGGAGCCCATTATCTCTTAGGAGGAAGGAATTATCTAGATAATCAATATTATCAAATTCATATTTTGAGGGTTTGATTATTTTCACATGTGAAAGCATTTTTCACATATGATCATAGCAACCCTTCATCCACTTGAAAAATTATATAAGTAGATGGGTTCAAAGGTAATTAGACAGAGCGCAGATATTATAAGAAAAACATATCCATTATAAAGATATCACGTGTACATGCTCTCATTATCACAATAAAGGGGCCATTTCTTATTGCAAATTAGTTTTGTTCTTGTTTCAATTCTATTTTTTTTTTCTACAACATAAAACTTTCACAATTTTTGTTGTCCCCTTTGAATTACTTAGAAGAAATCATACTAGTAGATATGGTAGTGCATGAAACAAATTTAAACAAAGTTAAGAAATTGATTTTTTGAATGTATTTTACTATGGTTCTATCTATGGATATTTTGATTTATTTTATCTTTTACAACTTGGTGTAGTCACTAAAATGTATAATAAAAATTGGCAAGGCACAAGAATCAATGAATATTTACAAGTGTATTTATTATAGTCCCATATCAAATGGATTTAAATATATATAATACATTTATATTTTGAATGTATTTTATTGTGGCTATATCCATGATGGTTTTTATTTCTTTCTTTGTTTATGACTTGGTTTAGTCTCCAAAACATTAGTGAATACCAACGTAAACTTGCAATTAAAATTGACAAAACAAAAAAAAACTATAAAGGTATTTATTGTAGTTCCATATCAAATGGATTTAAATAAATTTTATAAAATTATCTTTTAAATGCATTTTGCTATGGTTATATCCATGAGAATTTTGATTTTTTTTCTTTTATGACTTGGTTTAGTCACAAAAATGTTGATGAATACCAACATAAATCTACAATTAAAATCATTAAGGCATAAGAATCAATGAGTAGATATGAGGGTATTTATAATAGTCCTATATTGAATGAACTAAATTTTATTTAGTCCCACATGATTACTATTTTTATCAATGGTAAATTCTATATGTTCAACCTTTCAACATACTGACATGAATTATCTTCATGAAATATATCTAAGACCTTCTAAATATTAGCTAGGTGTTCTTGTGATTATCACATATCTACAAATGAACATGAAAAAATATTTGAATGGTCGCATGATATCATTCATCATTTTTATGAGTATTATAGGCATATCGTTTAGGTCACATAATATAAGCAATAATTCAAACAATCCACTCCTTTAAATTGAAAGTTATTATTTAGAAATCAACTAACTCAATCAATACCTAAGATAGATCAATTTTATGTTGCATTTATTTAATTATTTGGCTCTTTCAATGAGCTAATATACTATATCATTGATTCAAGGGATCAAGTATTTGCTCTTCATCATAATTTAATATAATGTTTTATATCAAATATATGGTTTCCATTTGGCATCCTTATTTCATGTTAATGTAATTAGGATTGGATTTAATAAAAAATAAACCTATTTTTTATTTGAACTTGATCTTCTCATTCTTCAAGAGAGATCAATGATATACTAGCAAGATGGATAAAATAACTCTAGCACTACTTCAATAGGTATTTGGACTATCAATGAATAAAATTCATAGGAGAATATGAATATATCCTTATTTTATAGTACCACTTGATACAATAGAATTGTTATCCAATATGAATGTTAGCTTTTGAGGATATATGCAGTGGGAGATATCTAACATAGGTCCTAATAAGATACAATAAATATGAGAGAAAGTGATTCTACAATATGACTAAAATATAATATAAATAGAAATGATGAAAATACAATGTGGTATGGTGGTAATGGTCACTTCATTAATATTAGCTAGAGAACTACATTGTACTCCATACAAAATTTCTACTCCTATCTACTATACACTTTATAGGAACTTGATATAAGCTTGATATGAGCTTGTTCTAATCTATCATTATGAGGACCTTTATATAGTAAGATATATTCCTTGGCCAACACTATACCTAGTTGTACAAGTGGAAACCTTGCACATTACAATGTGCATATTCACACTTGTGCATTTATTACATTGCTTGAAGTAACTAGCCAACTTCCTCCTAAAGTAATCTTCTATTATAACTATGTACCAAAGGTGGTACATTTACATGAACCAAATGATGTAATATAATCTAACTCTAACACCCCCCTATATTATAGTATTTGGATATTAAAGATTTTAATATTCAATATGATCTGCTTCTTGTCTATGCTCTTTGTCTTGATTTGATTTTTTGTATCCTCATTTATCTGGTTCATCTTCCTCTTCTTCTTTAGCTTTGCCTTTGAATATGGTCTCTATGTTCCTATAGGTGGTAGTATTTATCCTTTATTCTTGTAAATATGGTTCTCCTTCTTTGTCCTTAATTTGTATTGAAGCTTTTGAACAACCTCTCAAGACATCAAGATAATATCTTGAATTAGTAGAACATGTAATACCAATACTGCATGAGCATAGAAATATATTTTTAGATATTATTTGCTCAGTTCTTTTTTCTTTATATGAGATTCTCTTAATCCTTTTAGTTTTGTATTCTAATTCTTGTAGCATTTTTATGTAAGTAATGCCATATACAATATCCTTACAAAATATAAAGAAAGTATAATGTAGATAATGTTCCATGGTATCAAAGTCATCATCTAAGGCTTCATTATGAAACATTTTTGAAGATACAAATATGCTTCACCTTTTATGACTAGAATCATGATTTCAATTTTTATGGCACTTACTTCTTCCTTTATAAAGGGGTTTTTCATGTATTTTTTTGTTGTATTACTTGAGGTAGACATTTTTATAGCTCCTTGGAATAGAGTATAGAGTGCTTTGATAGAGCTTGTATCTTATGAGATAGAATCTTATTAAGTGGCTTATCTTATGACTCCCTAGTTTGTATGAGCTTGATTTAAAAAAAACTTTATAAAGCTTTAGGTTTTGTAGGCTTCCTTATATCTCCCTACTTAAGAGATGTGAATTTGAAGATACCTCGATGAAATTCTAGATTTTGTAGAAACCTTATGACTCCCAAATGAATGGATTACTTTATAATATTTGATTAATTCTATTATTGTTAAGTTTTGTAGAACACCTTATATTTTCCTAGTAATTTTGGATATGCTATATTATCAATAGAGTGCTTTTGAAAATAGTAGTTCAATTTTGAGTTGATTTTGTACAGTTTTGTAATTGGCAAAATTAGCTTCTATTATTACTCCTATTGAACTTAAGCACATTCTAATTTGATAAGGTTCTATAGGTTGGATTTATTTTGTCCCTTTAATGTGTTTTTGAGGTAATTATACCAATTTATTTCCAAATATTGATTTTCCTTAATGAACCTTCTTTTATAGTCTTTGATATTTTGATATTTAATGTTTCTAAATTCTAATTACCTAATTTGGTGTAGTATTCCTTATAACTCCATAATATGGAATATTAGAAAATAATAATATCTATTGATATATATATATATATATATATATATATATATATATATATATATATATATATATATATATATGTGTGTGTGTGTGTGTGTGTGTGCGTGTGTGTGTGTGTGTGTTTTGAATTTACATGGTGGAATCGGTATCCACAACAAATTCGAGAAAACAATAATATTTGCAATAATAGATGTTTAATTTATCCAAATAGAAATCCTTATTTCTCCTATGTTTTATATTGCAAATATTAAGCTATTTTAATATATATATTCCTTTTAATTTTGTTTTCAAATATGTTTGATTTCCCTTAATGTTTCAACATTATATTATATCCTTATAACTCCCTTTAATGAAATCAAATTATAGTAAGGTGAACTCTTACCTTTATAAATATTCAAACCTCTACATATTTAGTGATGGATTCAGATGTGTATGACAACAACATTCAACATTTCTCTTAGGAACTGTGAGCAATGCAAGACTTTGATTCTACCTTGACTTAAATTCTTGAATGGTGGTACCTAAAGTCTGGCCTATTTGTTGAGCAAGGTGCAGCAACAGTATTGTCATTGTTGTCAACACAGTCAAATAGATCTGTTGATGCAATGGACAGGAAGTTCAAAAGCTATTCAGATGCAGAAGACAGGAGTTCAAAGGTTACTCAGAGTATGTACAATGATTTTCCAAGAAGACCGAAGTGGCCCATATGCAAAAGATCAAAGAAAAAGACAAGTAAGAAAAGTGTCACGATATCGCGACATATACAATAGGCAAGAAAAACTGTCACGATTTCGTGACATGTTGGAAGAGAGAGAAAAAGTAGGAAAAACTATCACGATTTCGTGACATGTTGGAAGAGAAAAAGGCAAGAGGAAAAACTATCATGATTTCGTGACATGTTGGAAGAGAGAGAAAAACAAGGAAAAACTGTCACGATTTCGCGACATGTTGGAAGAGAAAAAGGCAAGTGGAAAAACTATCACGATTTCATGACATGTTGGAAGAGAGAAAAAGTAGGAAAAATTTTCATGATTTCGTGACATGTTGGAAGAGAAAAAGGCAAGTGGAAAAACTGTCATGATTTCACAACATGTTGGAAGAGAAAGAAAAAGTAGGAAAAACTGTCACGATTTCGCGACATGTTGGAAGAGAAAAAGGCAAGTGGAAAAACTGTCACGATTTCGTGACATGTTGGAAGAGAAAGAGAAAGTAGGAAAAAGTGTCACGATTTCATGACAAGTTCGAAGAAAGAGAACAAGTAAGAAAAGTGTCACGATTTTGCGACATGTCGCATTTTCGTGACTAAAATAGGAGAGAGAAAGTAAGTTGGAAAAGTGTCACGATTTCATGACATGTCGCATTTTCATGACAAAAGAAAGAGAGGAAGCGTATGGAAGCAGAACTGTCATGATTTCATGACAAAAGTAAAAAGCAAGACTTCAAAAGAAGTGTCACGATTTCATGACAAAAGCAAAGAAGTAAAGTACGAAAGTAAAAGTGTCATGATTTCATGACAAAAGTAGAAAAGAAGACTTTGAAGGTAAAAGTGTCATGATTTCATGACAAAAGCAAAGAAGTAAAGTACGAAAGCAGAAGTGTCACGATTTCATGACAAAAGCAGAGAAGAAGACTTCGAAGGTAGAAGTGTCACGATTTCGTGACAAAAGCAAAGTCGAAGTCTATGGAAGTAGAAGTGTCACGATATCATGACAAAAGAATAGAGAAAGTGTACAAAGGTGAAAGTGTCATGATATCATGACATGTTGTATTTTCATGGCAAAAGCTAAGAGAAAGAGCAAGGAGAAAAAGTGTCATGATATCGTGACATGTTTTTTTGTGGTCCGATGCTAAGAGAAAGAGCAAGGAGAAAAAGTGTCACGATATCGCGACATGTAGTTTTTCATGGTCCGATGCAAAGAGAAAGAGAGAGAAAGAAAAAGTGTCGTGATATCATGACATGTTGTATTTTTATGGGCCAAAGCAAGGAGAAAGAGAGAGAAAGTGAAAGTGTCATGATATCGCGACATGTATTTTTGTGATTGAGTTGAAGTCGACGAAGACCGATGACAATCGACTAAAATTAGGGTTTACAGTTGTCATGAAAGTCGACTAAGATTAGGGTTTACAGCTGACTAAGATTAGGGTTTTCATCATAAAAATTTTGTTATAAAAGGAGGGTTGTTTGGAGATTTGAGATGTGTGTTGAATGTGTGCGAAATACGGTCGTTGTGCATAGAGAGCAAGTCATGTCGAATGATGCTAAGTGCAAAATTTGCAAAGAGAGAAAAGTGTGCAAGTGATGGTGCAAAGTGATTGTGTAGAGAGAGCAGAGTGCATAGAGAATGCAAAGGTGAAGAAGACTAGTTAGGGTCTTGCAAAAGCAAAGGTATCTTACTATTAAACTTATAGATTCAAATTGAAGTCCAGGTTGGTGCTTGGCATTAGGGGTTGGTGCTCCTTCCAGTTGGTGCTGGTAAATTAGGGGTTGGTGCTCCTTCCAGTTGGTGTTGGTAAATTAGGGGTTGGTGCTCCTTTCTATTGGTGTAGATAAATTAGGGGTTGGTGCTCCTTCCAGTGTGTGCTGGTAAATTGATTGTAAAGTTGGTGCTTTGCAAAGGCTAGATTTGGATGGTAGTCCAAGCAGTCAATTTTTGAGGAGTAGCCACATTGGTGAACCTCGTTAAATCTTGTGTTGTGTGATGCTCTTTTGTTATACTTGTTGTATCTAGTAATAAGTTTTAATTGCTACTGTATTAAGAGCTATAAATTTAAGTTTAAAGAGCTACACTGATTCACCCCCCCTCTCAGTGTCATTGTGAGACTAACAATTGGTATCGAGCTAAGTTCCTGTACAAGCTTAACCGGCTAGGGTGATCTTGGAAGTAACACAATGGCAGGTGGTGAAGGCTTCTCATCAAACAAAGCACCATTGTTTGATGGATCTAATTATGCGTTCTAGAGAATCAGGATGCAGACATATCTCTGTGCTTTGGGATACGACATCTAGGATTCAGTAGTTAGTGGATACACAATACCCATCACTCCTCCAAAAGAGGTTGACGAAAAGAAACTATTTGAAAATAACTCAAAAGCAAAGAATGCTCTCATGTGCGGATTAGCAGACAATGAACTAGTAAAGATCATGAGCTGTAAAATGACAAAAGAGATATGGGACAAATTGAGGAGTATTCATGAAGGAGATGATAAGATCAAGGAGGCCAAGTTATAGACACATCGAGCTCGAGTTCGAAGCATTAAAGATGAATGACGATGAAAACATTGAGGCATATATGCTTGAGAGTTAATGGAATCATTAATGCGATCAGAGGACTCGACGAGGATATCGAAGACTCTACCATCGTGAAAAAGGTATTAAGATCTCTTCCTCAAAGGTTTGATTCTAAAGTCTCAGTGATAGAAGAAGCTAAAAATCTAAATTATTTTAGTATAGATGAGATGTATGGTTCTTTGACTGCATATGAGATGAGGATAGGAAGATCTAAACCCATAGATAGAGAAGCGGCTTTTAAAGCCCTTAAAAATAAAAACACAAAACAAGATTCCGAGGAAGAAGAGACATCAGATGAAATGGAAGCAAACTTTGTTAGAAAACTAAAAAGGGGAAAAGGAAAATACAGAGGAAAGCTACCGCTTAAATGTTTCAACTATGGAGGCGTTGGGCATTTTGCGACTAAATGTCCACTTAATGAGAAGAACAAAAATGATGAAGGATCGCACCAAGAAAGAAGTGACTGGAAGAAGAAAATGAATTTCAGAAAAGGCAACTTCAAGAAGAAAAGTTTCATCTCCAGGAATGCCAGTTCATTAGAAGATAGCTCCGGTGAGGATTCTGAAGAGGAAATAGGTGAAGCTCTTTTCATGGCATTTGAAGAAGTAAAATCAGAAAAGGAAGAAGGAGTGAACTCTGAAGTATGTGGTGAAAACCCTGAGGCTGAAGTAGATCTAGAAGGTGAGTTGATCTCTACACTTGAAGAGTGGAAGATAGAAAGGAAAAAGAATAAGAAAATTTCAAGAAAGCTTGAGGATGCAAATGAAATCATAACCAGTTTGAAAGTACAGATAGAAGAATCCAAGAAAATCTTCGAAGATCTCAAAGTACAAATAACCATGAAAATAGATTATTGCAGCAAGCTAGAAGAAGAGATTGTTGGTTTAAGAATGCAGCTAGAAGAGATGAATAAGAAAATTAGTTGTTATCACAAACGTGAAGAAAGTTCTATGAAGTTGGATAAGATCATAAATGACCAAAGGCCTACAGGCATCAAATTTGGTCTAGGTTTCATCGAAGGAGAATCATCAAATGGATCAAAGGCCAAAAATGTAGAATCCATAAAGAATGAAGATAAGAAATAAGTTGATCAAGGAAAAATGTCTCATGCAAAAGAAAGCAATAATGCCAGGCACGAAAGGAGAATTGACAATGATGGATTCACCAATGTCACACATCAAAGAAGAAGAAGACCTATGGCTCCTACGACAACATGGCAAAGACCATCACCCAGGTTCAATTATCCCTTTTCTGGTTTCTATTTTAAATGCAATGGCTATGGACATAAAATCTCAATCTGCAAATATAATGTAAGACCAAGGAATTTCACCAGTAGAAATGCTTTTTCTCCTCTGATGAATTATACAGTAGAATGTTATAACTGTCATAATTTTGGGCACATTGCAAGAAACTGTAGAAGTACATTTGCATCAAATCAGTTTCAAGGAAGAAAATTTCAACCAAATAGGATGAGACAAAATAGAAAACTTCTCAAAAAACATGCACAAGCTATTGATAAGGGAAAGGCAAAACAAGAACCCAAAACTACTATCAAAATGGAGTGGAAAGGAAAAGAGCGACTTAAGGAAGAAAAGGAATCCTTAATCGTACAAACAACATTTAAAGCATAGAATAAATATGTACCATGGATACTTGATAGTGGATGCTCCAGTCATATGACAGGTGACAAACAAAAATTTGAGAAGTTACAAAAATATGAAGGTGGTTCAGTAAAGTTTGGAAATAATGATGGAGCTAAGATAGTTGGCAAAGGTTCGGTTAAAATTAGTGACGGAAAAATTAAGTCAGAAGAAGTCTTGTTTGTGGATGGTTTGAAACATAACTTGTTGAGCGTAAGTCAGATTTGTGATAAAGGTCATGAAGTAGTTTTTATGAAGCAAGGTTGTGAAGTCAAAAAAACAGTGGAAAATTGATAGCAACTGGATCAAGGACATCTAGCAACCTGTACACGCTCTCAGAGACTTCAAAAGGAGCTTGTTTTATTGGACAGGAAGAAGAAAATTGGTTGTGGCACAAGAGACTCGGTCATATCAGTTTTGATAATCTAGTAAAAATCACCTCAAAAAGGGCAGTGAGAGATATTCCCACCATCAAGCAAACCTGCAAACAACATTTGTGCTTCATGCCAAAAGGGGAAGCAAACTAGAGTCACATTCAAAACAAAAGAGTACTACACAAGCAAACCTTTGGAACTAATACACACTGATTTATGTGGACCCATGAGAACACAAAGCATAAATGGTGACAAATATTTTATGTTGTGCATTGATGACTATTCTAGAATGACATGGATATTTTTCTTGAAGCATAAATCGAAAGCTTTTGATATGTTCAAGATTTTCAAAAACCATGTTGAGAATGAAACAGGAAAGAGGATCAAATGTTTAAGATCAGATAGAGGAGGAGAATTCATTTGAGAGGAGTTTACAGAGTACTGTGAAAAATACGGTATTAGGAGACAGTTTTCAGTAGCTAGGACACCTCAGCAGAATGGAGTGGTAGAAAGAAAGAACAGGACAAGTGCAGGAAATGGCACGGACTATGTTGGCTGAAAGCAGAGTAGCAGATAGATTTTGGAAAGAAGGTCCATACTACGGTGTATATCCAAAATAGGTACATGCTGAGAACACATGAAAGCAAAACTCCTTATGAGTTGTGGTTCGGTAAAAGGGCAACAACAAAATACCTCAAAGTTTTTGGCAGCAAGTGCTACATCAAAAGAACTGAAGATAATCTTGGTAAGTTTGAAGATAGAGCGGATGAAGGTATTTTTGTTGGTTATTCATCAAAAAGCAAAGCTTACAAATGCTACAACAAGAGGCTAAAGAAAATTGTGGACAGTGCCGATGTTAAATTTGATGAAGGTAGAGAACGAGTAATTAGCTATGAAACGAACTACCCAATTTATGAAGAGGTTATTGAAGGAGATGAGGAAAACGAAATGGAAAAGATACAGAAAATTGACTCAGATGATTTAAGTTGTGATTCAGAAGTGGAAGAAAATAAGAAATTCAAAACAGGTAGCTGGCAGAAAAATCATCCTAGAGAGCAAATAATTGGAGACCCCAAAGTTGGTGTTCAGACAAGAAGAAGAGTAGTAAGTAACTACTCTCTATTATCCAACATTGAGCCCAAAAATGTTGATGACGCAAGCAAAGATGAAAGTTGGATGAAGGCAATAAATGAAGAATTAGATCAGATCAAGAAAAACGAAACTTGGGAGTTAGTACCTAGACCTGCAAATAAAAATATAATCGAGACTAAATGGATTTTTTGAAACAAATTGAATGAAGACGGACAGGTAGTCAAAAATAAAGCAAGATTGGTATGTAAGGGTTATGCACAAGTTGAAGGCATTGACTTTGAGGAAACTTTTGCACCAGTAGCTAGACTAGAGGCAATTAGAATGTTTCCGGCTTTAGCAGTCTACAAGAATTTCAAAGTTTATCAAATGGATGTGAAATCAGCATTTTTGAATGGGAAACTTGAAGAAGAGGTTTATATTGAGCAACCAGATGGTTTCCAACTTGGTGATGATCCCAACTTTGTTTGCAAGTTGAAGAAAGCATTATATGGCTTAAAACAGGCACCCCAAGCATGGTATGCAAGGCTAGACAACTATCTCACCCAACAAAGGTTTAAGAAAGGTATGGTGGATAGTAATTTGTATGTCAAAATAGAAAATGGGCATCTTATTGTTCTTGTTGTATATGTAGATGATATCATATTTGGCAGTAGCAAAGATGAGTCATGTAAAGATTTAGCAAATAAGATGCAGAAAGAATTTGAAATGTCAATGATTGGTGAACTTTCGTATTTCCTCGGGTTGCAAGTTAATCAAAATAAGAAGGGCATATTTATTTCTCAAGTTAAATATGTGAAAGAGATGTTAAAAAAGTTCACAATGGAGGATTGTAAGCTAGTTAGCACTCCCATGATGACAGGTTGCAAGTTGAGCAAGGATGACAAATCTCCACCTGTTGATCAAACCATGTACAGATCTATGATTGGAAGCTTACTATACCTGATAGCTACCAGACTAGATATTTTGCAGGCAGTATGCATGGTAGCATGATTTTAGGCTAATCCCAAGGAGACTCATGTGACAACAGTGAAAAGGATTCTTCGGTACCTCAAGGGTACTATGGAGTATGGGTTATGGTATCCGAAAGGTAAAGACTTCACCCTTATTTTGTATTCAGATGCAGATTGGGCAGGATGTGTAGATGATAGAAAGAGTACCAGTGGAGGTGCATTCTATCTTGGAGACAGATTGGTCGCATGGCACAGTAAGAAACAAGAGTCAGTTTCTTTATCGACAGTAGAGGCATAATATATTGCAGTGACAACATGTTGTACGCAGGTATTATGGATGAAACAAACCCTGAAAGATCTTGGTATTAGCTTCATTGAGCCAATATCAGTTAAGTGTGATAACACCAGTGCCATTAACATCTCCAAGAATCCAGTTATGCATTCACGCACAAAACACATTGCTATCAGGTATCACTTTTTGAAGGAGAAAGTTGCAGAAGGTGAGGTTAAGTTGGATTTTGTTCCAACTACAGAGCAAGTAGCAGATATCTTCACAAAACCATTGCCCAAGGAAGTTTTTGAGTACCTTCGCAATAAATTGGGAGTGGTCACACTTCCCAAGAATTGACTAGCTACAGGGATCACATTCTCAAGGGGAGCATTTAAGTATTTGATTATCTTTTTGCTCATGTTCATGATTTTTGCTAAGTGTAATAAATTTTGCCTGAGAATGT
Source organism: Wollemia nobilis (assembly GCA_028583015.1). Classification (NCBI taxonomy): domain Eukaryota; kingdom Viridiplantae; phylum Streptophyta; class Pinopsida; order Araucariales; family Araucariaceae; genus Wollemia; species Wollemia nobilis. The sequence continues at coordinate 1,445,930 of JAQPPZ010016942.1, read as the reverse complement.
TGTGCATGGACTCAAGGGGAGTCTGCAGTAGCCCTTTGGTATTATTGTCAAAGGGGGAGAAGAGTTACAGGAAATTGCACATGTGTTGCCAACAATTCCAAAGGGGGAGATTGTTGAGCAAGGTGCAGCAATAATATTGTCATTGTTGTCAACACAGTCAGATAGATCTATTGATGCAGTGGACAGGAAGTTCAAAAGCTATTCAGATGCAGAAGACAGGAGTTCAAAGGTTACTCAGAGTATGTACAGTGATTTTCCAAGAAGACCGAAGTGGCCCATATGCAAAATATCAAAGAAAAAGACAAGTAAGAAAAGTGTCACGATATCACGACATATACAATAGACAAGAAAAATTGTCATGATTTCGTGACATGTTGGAAGAGAGAAAAAATAGGAAAAACTGTCATGATTTCATGACATGTTGGAAGAGAAAAAGGCAAGTGGAAAAATTGTCACGATTTCGTGACATGTTGGAAGAGAGAGAAAAAGCAAGAAAAACTATCATGATTTCGTGACATGTTGGAAGAGAAAAAGGCAAGTGGAAAAACTGTCACGATTTCGCGACATGTTGGAAGAGAGAGAAAAAGGAAGGAAAACTGTCACGATTTCGTGACATGTTGGAAGAGAAATAGGCAAGTGGAAAAACTGTCATGATTTCGTGACATGTTGGAAGAGAAGAGAAGTGGAAAATGTCACGATTTCGTGACATGTTGGAAGAGAGAAAGTCAAGTGGAAAAAGTGTCATGATTTCGTGACATGTTGGAAGAGAGAGTAAAAGAAGGAAGAAGTGTCACGATTTCATGACATGTTCAAAGAAAGAGAAAAAGTAAGAAAAGTGTCACGATTTTGCGACATGTCGCAGTTTCATGACTAAAATAGGAGAGAGAAAGTAAGTTGAAAAGTGTCACGATTTCGTGACATGTCGCATTTTTGCGACAAAAGAAAGAGAGGAAGCGTAAGAAAGTAGAAATGTCATGATTTTGTGACAAAAGTAGAAAGCAAGACTTCAAAAGTAGAAGTGTCATGATTTCATGACAAAAGCAAAGAAGTAAAGTATGAAAGCAAAAGTGTCACGATTTCATGACAAAAGCAAAAAAGAAGACTTCGAAGGTAGAAGTGTCACGATTTCATGACAAAAGCAAAGAAGTAAAGTACGGAAGAAAAGTGTCATGATTTCATGACAAAAGTAGAGAAGAAGACTTCGAAGGTAGAAGTGTCATGATTTCATGACAAAAGCAAAGTTGAAGTCTATGGAAGCAGAAGTGTCATGATATCGTAACAAAAGAATAGAGAAAGTGTATGAAGGTGAAAGTGTCATGATATCATGACATGTATTTTCATGAGCTAAATCTAAGAGTAAGAGCAAGGAGAAAAAGTGTCATGATATCGTGACATGTATTTTTGCGGTCCAATGCAAAGAGAAAGAGCAAGGAGAAAAAGTGTCACGATATCGCGACATGTAGCATTTTCAGGGTCCGATGCAAAGAGAAAGAGAGAGAAAGAAAAAGTGTCGTGATATCGCGACATGTATTTTTAGGGGCCAAAGCAAGGAGAAAGAGAGAGAAAGTGAAAGTGTCACGATATCATGACATGTATTTTTGTGGTTGAGTTGAAGTCGATGAAGACCGATGATAGCCGACTAAAATTAGGGTTTATAGTTGTTATGAAATACGACTAAGATTAGGGTTTACAATCGACTAAGATTAGGGTTTTCATCATAAAAATTTTGTTATAAAAGGAGGGTTGTTTGGAGATTTGAGGTGTGTGTTGAATGTGTGTGAAATATGGTCATTGTGCGTAGAGAGCAAGTCATGTCGAATGATGCTAAGTGCAAAATTTGTAAAGAGAGCAGAGTGCACAAAAGGGAGAAGACGATCGTGAAGTTCGATTGTAACGAAGCAGAGTGTGCAAAGTGATGGTGCAGAGAGAGCAGAGTGCGTAGAGAATGCAAAGGTGAAGAAGACTAGTCAGGGTCTTGCAAAAGCAAAGGTATCTTACTATTAAACTTATAGATTCAAATTGAAGTCCAGGTTGGTGCTTGGCATTAGGGGTTGGTGCTCCTTCCAGTTGGTGTTGGTAATTAGGGGTTGGTGCTCCTTCCAGTTGGTGCTGGTAAATCAGGGGTTGGTGCTCCTTTCTATTGGTGTAGATAAATCAGGGGTTGGTGCTCCTTCTAGTGTGTGCTGGTAAATTGATTGTAAAGTTGGTGCTTTGCAAAGGCTAGATTTGGATGGTAGTCCAAGCAGTCAATTTTTGAGGAGTAGCCACATTGGTGAACCTCGTTAAATCTTGTGTTGTGTGATGCTCTTTTGTTATACTTGTTGTATCTAGTAATAAGTTTTAATTACTATAGTATTAAGAGCTATAAATTTAAGTTTAAAGAGCTACACTGATTCACCCCCCCTCTCAGTGTCATTGTAAGACTAACAATTGGTATCAGAGCTAAGTTCCTATACAAGCTTAACCGGCTAGGGTGATCTTGGAAGTAACACAATGGCAGGTGGTGAAGGCTTCTCATCAAACAAAGCACCATTGTTTGATGGATCTAATTACGCGTTCTAGAGAATCAGGATGCAGACATATCTCTATGCTTTGGGATACGACATCTGGGATTCGAGTAGTTAGTGGATACACAATACCCATCACTCCTCCAAAATAGGTCGATGAAAAGAAACTATTTGAAAATAACTCAAAAGCAAAGAATGCTCTCATGTGCGGATTAGCAGACAGTGAACTAGTAAAGATCATGAGCTGTAAAATGACAAAAGAGATATGGGACAAACTAAGGAGTATTCATGAAGGAGACGATAAGATCAAGGAGGCCAAGTTACAGACACATCGAGCTCAGTTCAAAGCATTGAAGATGAATGACGATGAAAACATTGAGGCATATATGCTGAGAGTTAATGGAATCATTAATGCGATCAGAGGACTCGACGAGGATATCGAAGACTCTTCCGTCGTGAAAAAGGTACTAAGATCTCTTCCTCAAAGGTTTGATTCTAAAGTCTCAGCGATAGAAGAAGCTAAAAATCTAAATTATTTTAGTATAGATGAGATGTATGGTTCTTTGACTGCATATGAGATGAGGATAGGAAGATCTAAACCCACAGACAGAGAAGCGGCTTTTAAAGCCCTTAAAAATAAAAACGCAAAACAAGAGTCCGAGGAAGAAGAGACATCAGATGAAATGGAAGCAAACTTTGTTAGAAAACTAAAAAGGGGAAAAGGAAAATACAGAGGAAAGCTACCATTTAAATGTTTCAACTATGGAGGCGTTGGGCATTTTGCGACTAAATGTCCACTTAAAGAGAAGAACAAAAATGATGAAGGATCGCACCAAGAAAGAAGTGACTGGAAGAAGAAAACGAATTTCAGAAAAGGCAACTTCAAGAAGAAAAGTTTCATCTCCAGGAATGCCAGTTCATCCGAAGACAGCTCCGGTGAGGATTCTGAAGAGGAAACAGGTGAAGCTCTTTTCATGGCATTTGAAGAAGTAAAATCAGAAAAGGAAGAAGGAGTGAACTCTGAAGTATGTGGTGAAAACCCTGAGGCTGAAGTAGATCTAGAAGGTGAGTTGATCTCTGCACTTGAAGAGTGGAAGATAGAAAAGAAAAAGAATAAGAAAATTTCAAGAAAGCTTGAGGATGCAAATGAAATCATAACCAGTTTGAAAGTACAGATAGAAGAATCCAAGAAAATCTCCGAAGATCTCGAAGTGCAAATAACCATGAAAATAGATTATTGCAGCAAGCTAGAAGAAGAGATTGTTGGTTTAAGAATGCAGCTAGAAGAGATGAATAAGAAAATTAGTTGTTATCACAAACGTGAAGAAAGTTCTATGAAGCTGGATAAGATCATAAATGACCAAAGGCCTGGAGGCATCAAATTTGGTCTGGGTTTCATCGAAGGAGAATCATCAAATGGATCAAAGGCCAAAAATGTAGAATCCATAAAGAATGAAGATAAGAAACAGGTTGATCAAGGAAAAACGTCTCATGCAAAAGAAAGCAATAATGCCAGGCACGAAAGGAGAATTGACAATGATGGATTCACCAATGTCACACATCAAAGAAGAAGAAGACCTATGGCTCCTACGACAACATGGCAAAGACCATCACCCAGGTTCAATTATCCCTTTTCTGGTTTCTATTTTAAATGCAATGGCTATGGACATAAAATCTCAGACTACAAATATAATGTAAGACCAAGGAATTTCACTAGTAGAAATGCTTTTTCTCCTCTGATGAATTATACAGTAGAATGTTATAACTATCATAATTTTGGGCACATTGCAAGAAACTGTAGAAGTACATTTGCATCAAATCAGTTTCAGGGAAGAAAATTTCAACCAAATAGGATGAGACAAAATAGAAAACTTCCCAAAAAACATGCACAAGCTATTGATAAGGGAAAGGCAAAACAAGAGCCCAAAACTACTATCAAAATGGAGTGGAAAGAAAAAGAGCGACTTAAGGAAGAAAAGGAATCCTTAATCGTACAAACAACATTTAAAGCACAGAATAAATATGTACCATGGATACTTGATAGTGGATGCTCCAGTCATATGACAGGTGACAAACAAAAATTTGAGAAGTTACAGAAATATGAAGGTGGTTCAATAAAGTTTGGAAATAATGATGGAGCTAAGATAGTTGGCAAAGGTTCGAGTTAAAATTAGTGACGAAAAAATTAAGTCAGAAGAAGTCTTGTTTGTGGATGGTTTGAAACATAACTTGTTGAGCGTAAGTCAGATTTGTGATAAAGGTCATGAAGTAGTTTTTATGAAGCAGGGTTGTGAAGTCAAAAAAACAAACAGTGGAAAATTGATAGCAACTAGATCAAGGACATCTGGCAACCTGTACACGCTCTCAGAGACTTCAAAAGGAGCTTGTTTTATTGGACAGGAAGAAGAAAATTGGTTGTGGCACAAGAGACTCGGTCATATCAGTTTTGATAATCTAGTAAAAATCACCTCAAAAAGGGTAGTGAGAGATATTCCCACCATCAACAAACCTGCAAACAACATTTGTGCTTCATGCCAAAAGGGGAAGCAAACTAGAGTCACATTCAAAACAAAAGAGTACTACACAAGCAAACCTTTGGAACTAATACACACCGATTTATGTGGACCCATGAGAACACAAAGCATAAATGGTGACAAATATTTTATGTTGTGCATTGATGACTATTCCAGAATGACATGGATATTTTTCTTGAAGCATAAATCAGAAGCTTTTGATATGTTCAAGATTTTCAAAAACCAGGTTGAGAATGAAACAGGAAAGAGGATCAAATGTTTAAGATCAGATAGAGGAGGAGAATTCATTTCAGAGGAGTTTACAGAGTACTATGAAAAATACGGTATTAGGAGACAGTTTTTAGCAGCCAGGACACCTCAGCAGAATGGAGTGGTAGAAAGAAAGAACAGGATAGTGCAGGAAATGGCATGGACTATGTTGGCTGAAAGCAGAGTAGTAGACAGATTTTGGAAAGAAGCAGTCCATACTGCGGTGTATATCCAAAATAGGTACATGCTGAGAACACATGAAAGCAAAACTCCTTATGAGTTGTGGTTCGGTAAAAGGGCAACAACAAAATACCTCAAAGTTTTTGGCAGCAAGTGCTACATCAAAAGAACTGAAGATAATCTTGGTAAGTTTGAAGATAGAGCGGATGAAGGTATTTTTGTTGGTTATTCATCAAAAAGCAAAGCTTACAAATGCTACAACAAGAGGCTAAAGAAAATTGTGGACAATCTCGATGTTAAATTTGATGAAGGTAGAGAACGAGTAATTAGCTATGAAACGAACTACCCAATTTATGAAGAGGTTATTGAAGGAGATGAGGAAAACGAAATGGAAAAGATACAAAAAATTGACTCAGATGATTTAAGTTGTGATTCAGAAGTGGAAGAAAATAAGAAATTCAAAACAGGCAGTTGGCAGAAAAATCATCCTAGAGAGCAAATAATTGGAGACCCCAAAGTTGGTGTTCAGACAAGAAGAAGAGTAGTAAGTAACTACTCTCTATTATCCAACATTGAGCCCAAAAATGTTGATGACGCAAGCAAATATGAAAGTTGGATGAAGGCAATAAATGAAGAATTAGATCAGATCGAGAAAAACAAAACTTGGGAGTTAGTACCTAGACCTGCAAATAAAAATATAATCGGGACTAAATGGATTTTTCAAAACAAATTGAATGAAGACGGACAGGTAGTCAAAAATAAAGCAAGATTGGTATGCAAGGGTTATGCACAAGTTGAAGGCATTGACTTTGAGGAAACTTTTGCACCAATAGCTAGACTAGAGGCAATTAGAATGTTTCGGCTTTAGCAGTCTACAAGAATTTCAAAGTTTATCAAATGGATGTGAAATCAGCGTTTTTGAATGGGAAACTTGAAGAAGAGGTTTATATTGAGCAACCAGATGGTTTCCAACTTGGTGATGATCCCAACTTTGTTTGCAAGTTGAAGAAAGCATTATATGGCTTAAAACAGGCACCCCGAGCATGGTATGCAAGGCTAGACAACTATCTCATCCAACAAAGGTTTAAGAAAGGTATGGTGGATAGTAATTTGTATGTCAAAACAAAAAATGGGCATCTTATTGTTCTTGTTGTATATGTAGATGATATCATATTTGGCAGCAGCAAAGATGAGTCATGTAAAGATTTAGCAAATAAGATGCAGAAAGAATTTGAAATGTCAATGATTGGTGAACTTTCATATTTCCTCGGGTTGCAAGTTAATCAAAATAAGAAGGGCATATTTATTTCTCAAGTTAAATATGTGAAAGAGATGTTAAAAAAGTTCACAATGGAGGATTGTAAGCTAGTTAGCACTCCCATGACGACAGGTTGCAAGTTGAGCAAGGATGACAAATCTCCACTTGTTGATCAAACCATGTACAGATCTATGATTGGAAGCTTACTATATCTGACAGCTACCAGACCAGATATTTTGCAAGCAGTATGCATGGTAGCACGATTTTAGGCTAATCCCAAGGAGACTCATGTGACAGCAATGAAAAGGATTCTTCGGTACCTCAAGGGTACTATGGAATTGTAGACACCAAAACAGCACCAATCTGATTATGTAACTGCAAACACTGATCACATTGACACACACAGCCCCAAGGGTAGCCCATAGAGGTTAAGCAGTGGTCCTAACCACTCTCACAGTAGTTTTGGAAGGTCAAAAATCATTTTGGCACCTTCAGGCACTTTGCTCCACATCTGCTCCACCCAGGGATGAATTCAAACTGGGATTCACCCCACCTAGGGATGAATTCAGAATTTGCTCTTGGGTGGAGCGAATTATAGGTTTGACTGGCAAAAAAGTCAAATATTGGCAAATGGTAGCTCAGATCCACCACTTAATGCTTCCTTCATTGCATGGGAGTGTGGGTGAGCGTTTTCGAGCATTGGAGGCTGTTACAAGGGCAGTCATGAAGTCCCTATTCAGGGAGGGACCTCCTTCCCCCTGGGAAGGCATGATTGCCAAGTGGCACCTCTACATGCCAATTCAAGAGACCTCCAAGTCTATAAATTTGTGAATTTCTTCACCCCAAAGGGAGAGAGGAGGGAGCATTTTAAGCAATGAAGTGCTACCATTTTATTTCCCCATACATCCTTAGTTGATTTGTGCCTTTCACATCCGTGATCTCTTTTAGAGAGGAGGTCATTGGGTGATCATTGGAAGGTCGAATCTTGAGCCCAAAACCTAAAATTTTGCCATAGAATACCACCCAATTTACCAACAACACATTACAAGAGATTTTGGACCCATCCCAAGTGGATTGGTGTCGAAATCAGGTTCCAACGGTGGGCGGCCTGCCTAGGCACCCCCGTACTGCTGCAAGCCTAATCGTCCCTTTTAGGAATGATTAGGAATTCATGGTAGATTGTTCTCTATATCATTTTTTTATCTTGAATTTCATCTTATGTTTCTTAGATAGTTCACAATTTCGATTTCGTAAAGTTTTGAGCAAATCTTAACATGTTTTATCATTTTTTGTCTTTACTAACTTGCAAGTAGCATCATAAAATTACCATTAATGGAGGCAAAATTGGGAAAATATGACCATATGGGTCTTCCCAAAATACCCCAAATTAGCTAACCCCAAGTTTGCAGGTCTTTTGGAGCTTTCTAAGTAGGACATTTGGGACAGTACCTTTTCAGCATTTAGTTGTAGGTAAATTCGTCCCGCCCCGGAGCGAATTCAAATTGGTGAGGAATTTCCTGATTGTTCTTTTTGCAATGCCTTCCTGGTGATGTTTCTATGCCCCTGTCAAATTTTTAGATCATTTGGATACATTTTAGTCATAGTTTAATTCATTTTCTCATTCGCTTATCGTAGGCTTGGGGATTGCATGCTTTGTTTTATCCGCAGGTGCTACTAACTGTTTCTTGTTCCTTTGAACGTAGGGTATAGACATTGGAGGAGTAGCAAGGAATCTACACTCATATACACAAGTGACAATGACATTTTGGTCCACCCATCTTATATGTGGGCACATGAAAGAGGGATGGCTATCCATGGATGTAACCAAGAGACGAGTCTAACGCTCCTCGCCCCTGAAAAGGGAGGAGGCGAATTGTAACCAAATTTTGAAATAAATAAATAAAATAAAATGGATGTTTGTTTCATTTGGGTTTCAATTTGTTTATGCTTTCTCCATTTTACATATTTTTAATTCATAGCATTAATTTTAGTTTCATTCTTGCATCGTACTTGGATTTTTTCCCTTTTTGTTTCCATATCCTCATGCTTTCAGTGGCAATCATGGTGGGACATTGTCCTCTATTTTTTATATCAAAGATCTAATCCAAGATTGGTTGTTTTTGCTTGCAGGTTACCAAGTTTTCATGCGTTGACTGCTGTTCGTTCTATCAGCAGGCGGATACAAAGCTGTAATTCATCTTACCCAGGGATGAATGGGAATTCGCCCCACCCTGTGACAAATACAGTCCTGTAATTCATCCCCACTAAGACGAATCCCTATCTATGTAGGTTTTTGGCAAAAACTTAGAATTGACAGATTTGGGCAGAGAAGAGGTAAGGATTCTAAACTTTTCCTGTCATTTTATGTCTTCAAATTTTCTATTTTTAGGGTACTTGCTTGCTTAGGAAAAGTAGTTTTCCTTTATTGCTTGCTTGTTTCTATTTTGAAAAATAAAAGGAACCCCACACACCACGTGGCAAATCAAACACCAAGGAGTTGGTAGTAAAACCCCAGCCCTTGATCAAGACCAATGATGGATTTTATCACCACCTTGGCTTGAATTTTTGCATCCATTACCCCAATCGCTACTGTTGCTAGATGTAAATCCTAACGAAATCTAACCGAGTGTAGCTAGGTGATTCCCAATGCATTAGGATAAGTCTTTTATGGTAGGTGTCATAAATAGGGTGATCCCCCTTTCGTACCCCCTATGTTCCACGTACCATCTGCTCTCACGTACCTATAGTTTCCCTCACGTAAGGGCGGGTATATAGAGAGGTTGGTATATCAGCCTAGAAATGGTATATCGAAGGGGCAACCATTTTTGGGAGCCATAAGATCCATCATTTGCATTTAAACGTTATTTACAAAAATCTTAAAAAAACAAAAAAAAACAAAAACAAAAACCAAAAACACACTAAACCAGGTCTAGGACACACTCTCAATATTTAAACGAGATTGCTCATTTCTATTTAGTGTAGCATAAAAATTATAAAAAGAGATAAAAACCTACGTAGCTTGTAAAAAAGCACCACCATGGTGTACACACGTATCCAAGCCCAATCAAGGGTGAAATCTATGAAAAGTGTACAAGGGGGCACAAGTCGCCTCCGCTATAGCCCTAAGGACTTGGTCATATCGCCTTTGCGGCCTGACCCACAAGAGAGTCCGCATCATTCCATGTCAATATGGAACTATAGGGACACCCATTTGAGGGACATGCCTGTTCATCATAGCCCCTTTCAGGAGGAGTCCTTACACGTGGCTCTCAACATAGACAGGAAGGCTTCCTTAGAAGCTCGATATGAGTGGCCACCATGCGATGAACCGCTAGAGTGGCATAGTGTCTAGGTGGAGACGCCACATGATTATGGCATCCCTCCTTTACTTCCCATCACTGTTAGAACCAATAGACAAAACCTTGAGTGCAAGGATTTTCAAGTAGGGCGAGCCGACTCTGTCCGCCCCTTTCACACATATGAAAGGGAGCACAAGGAAGACCATTACATTCCTTGAGACCAACATACAATTTGAGAGCCATGCACCTCCGCACCCACTATGTACCATGATCACCCACTGAGGCTAGAGCCTTAGGTAAATTTTGACAACCTTGACAGAGGGAAGCAACCTATTGAGATCTCGGATCATCTAGACCGGGTTAAGTGCATAGGAGAGGCATCCAGGCCTCCTAGGCTCAGGATGGCAAAACAAATTGACCTAGCAGTCGCCAGACATGCCACCCGCCAAGCACAGATCACATGGCTTGAGCAATAAAAGCAACAGCTAGAGCATCTATATTGCCTTAGCAAAGAGCGCATTCGATGCCATGTTGGCAATTTTGGGTACCTTGAGTACATTGCTTTTGCCTAAGTTTAGTTGTTGTCATTGATGTTAAGGAGCTATTGGTAGATGTTGTTTTTGATGTCAAGGAATTCTTGGAGAAATTTGTTTTTATGTCTAAAAGATGTGTTTTGATGAAGGTTCAGCTAGTCAGTAAGTCTCCAAGAAATTTAGAGTAACCCAGTTGCCAAAAATCTAGAAAAAGATAAAGTAGAATAAGTTTGCAGGCTGCTGGAAAAACTGTCATGATTTCACGACATGTTTGAGGAGAGAGAAAGTCATGATTTCACGACATGCAGGAAGGCAGAGGCAAAGCAGGCAAAAGTGTCGTAATTTTGTGACATGTTTGAGGAGAGAGAAAGTTTGGCCAAAACTGTCGCGATTTCACGGCAAAGCAGGAAGACAGAGGCAAAGCAGGAAAAAGTGTCGTGATTTTGCGACATGTTTGAGGAGAGAGAAAGTTTGGCCAAAACTGTCACAATTTCATGACATGCAGGAAGACAAAGGCAAAGCAGGCAAAAGTGTCATGATTTCATGACATGTTTGAGGAGAGAGAATGTTTGGCCAAAACTGTCACGATTTCGTGACATGCAGGAAGGCAGAAGCACAACGGGCAAAAAGTATCGCAATTTCATGACAAGTTTTGAAGGAGTCGTACGGATGTAGAAAGTGTCACGATTTCGCGACATGTTCCAGTTTTGCGAGCAGTTGGCAAGAAAGATCCTAAGGCAGCAAAAGCGTCATGATTTCGTGACATGTTTCATTTTTGCTAGTGCTAACAAAGAAAATGATGAAGAAGCGAGATGTGTCACGATTTCATGATAGAGTTGCTGATGACGTTAGCAAAAGGCAAAGGTGTCACGATTTCGCAATAGTTGTAGAGAAGAAGGCAGTGAAGTCCAGAATGTCACGATTTCATGACAAGATTTACGATGACGTTAGCAAAGGTTGTAGTGTAGTGATTTTGCGACAACAAATCTAAGAAGGTGTTCGGCAGACCAAGGCGTAGTGATATCATGACAAGATTTACGATGACATCAGCAAAGGCTGTAGTGTAGAGATTTCACGATAGCAAATCAAAGAAGACGCTCGACAGGAGTAGCTTCACAATTTTGCAACAGCATGTAATGCAAGGTGTACGGCAGACCAAGGCATAGTGATATCATGACATGTTTGAGTTTTGCGTGAAAAGTTATAGAATAGCAGAGGCGGTTGAAGCCGATGAAGTTAACCTTTGTCGACGTGTTTGAAGATCTAACAGCTGACGTGTTTGAAGATTGAACATCCGACTAAGAACAAGATTTCATATTGAGATTGTGAGTATAAAAAGAGGGCTGTTTGAGCAGTTTTGGGCATCGATCGGGGTGTGCGTTCGAAGGGTGGCGTTCGTAGAATTAGCATGACCAGTAAGGTTCGATCATTGAAGAAGCAGAGAGCCAATTTTGACTATAGCATTAGAGTGCATTTCGTTGACTCTTCTAAAGTATCGAAGGCTGTACTACTAAGGGCAAAGAGTGTGTTGTTGTTTGCTGCTGTGATTGCAGAGAGATTGAGAACAGTAATGCGGTAAATGCGCAAACGAGTTGAAGGTGTTGTTGTTTCAACATTCAAAGAACAGCACGCAGTATTGAAGGGTGTGACAGCCGAAGTGCAGTGTACTGCTGTGCATTGTTGTAAATGTGCAGAACTGTGTAAGAGTGGTTTCGACCAAACACAGTTGTAACAAAATAGTAACAACTTGGAGATTGCTTTTGAGAAAAGCTTTTGAAGAGTTAGTGAACCATTATTTCTTAACCAATTTGAGGACCAGATTGAGGACAAAATCTAAGGAAGTAAGAGGACATTTTTTCTAGACCGAAGGACTGCTTTTAGTGCAAATTCGAGGACCAGTTTTGCTATGACAGAGTTGAAGACAGAGATCTCAGGCCAGAGCAAGGAAGACAGGTGTCTTCTATGGGAAGAGTTCCACTTGCTAAGGGCATAAGAGATAGAGGTCTTCTAGAGGAATCATTAGCAAAACAAAATTAGGGGAAGGTGTCTCCTTTGAGCTGAGGCTCATAAACATTGTAATCGAGAAGGATTCCCAAAGGTTTTTGATACAACTTTTAGAGAAAATTTTTATTCGTGGAGTAGACCACCTTGGGTGAACCACGTTAAAATGGGTCTTTTATGTGTGATGCTTTCTGTCTTGTTTAATGTTATGTTGATGCCACTGCTATCTGAAAATAAAATTATTAAATGGTTTTATCTTATACTGTTCACCCCCCTCTTAGTATAAGTTCATGTTCTTCAATTGGTATCAGAGCAGGTCTCTCCAAAAAAAGCCTAACAGCTTGGAGAAGGATCTGACAGAGGAATATGTAAAATCAAAAAAGTTTGAATTCGATCTCAAGAGTGAATTCTTCTTGGCCTTGAGAAAGCTTGAGAAACTCAGGGAAGAGAATTATGTTCTTAAGCATCATTGTCAAGAAAAAGATATAGCAAGATCAGAATTGGCTCAACATATTATAGAATTCAAAATTCTTGCTGAATAAGGGAAGAAGATTGAACAAGTTCTAACTGAAGATCTAAAAGAAAAGGTAGCTGATTATGAGAAACTAGAAGGAGAAATTATGTCTCTTAGAATAAAGTTAGAACAGTCAAATCTCAGACAGAATTTTACGTGTGAAAAGAAGGATGGCATCACCATGTATGAAACAAGGTCTTCAAGCAAGAACAATCTTCATTCTGAAGAGAAATGTATTCCAGTTGATTGCAAGAAGAACAAACTTCCAAGGAATCAAAACATGATACATAATACCTTCCATGGATATTGTTTTTCCTGTAAAAAATTTGGTCACCTAGCTATGCATTGCAATAAATCTCTGAAGAGTTATAGTAAGGAAAATGTTAACTCATTTGCACCTCTTATGAATAAAAATATCATGTGTTACAAGTGCAAGAATTTTGGGCATATAGCAAGGATGTGCAGCTTGGATAAATGTAGCTTTAAGGTCTCAGATAGGAGGAATGTGATAGAATCTAAGTCAATGATAGTTCAAACTGCTTTTCATGATCAAGACAAAGTAGAAAAATGGTATCTTGACAGTGGCTATTCAAAACATATGATTGGCGAAAAAGGAAAATTTTTGTCTTTAAAAGAAGCAACCAGAGGAACAGTTAGTTTTGGAGATAATAGGTCCGCAAAGATCTGTGGTAAAGGAACTCTTAGTTTGGATGGGAAATCCAAAACAGAAGATGTGCTTTAAGTAGAAGGGCTAAGACATAATTTGCTTAGTGTGATTCAACTTTGTGATCAAGGGCACATAGTATCTTTCTTTTCTGATAGATGTGAGATAAGTAAAGAATTAAATGGAAAGCTTATTTCTAAAGCTACAAGGACTCCAAACAATATTTACATGCTGAGTGAGATAAAAAGAGAAAAATGCCTTCTAACTCAAGAATATGAGAGTTGGTTGTGGCATAAAAGATTAGGACATTTGAGTTTTGATAATCTTGTCAGTATTAGTAACAAGGAAGCAGTTAGAGACTTTCCCAAAATAAAAAGGCCTCAAAACATCATTTTCGGTCCTTTTCAACATGGTAAACAGACCAAAACCAGTTTCAAATCGAAAGGGTATTCCTCGTCCAAACCCTTGGATCTTATTCATACTGATTTGTGTGGTCATACCAGAACTCAGAGCATTCAAGGAGATAGCTATTTCATGTTGTTTATAGATGATTACTCGAGAATGACTTGGGTTACCTTTCTCAAAGAAAAATCTAAAGCTTTTGAAAAATTTAAAATTTTTAAAGAAATGATTGAAAATGAGACTGACAAGAGAATCAAATGCTTAAGATCAGATAGAGGAGGAGAGTTCACTTCAAATGAATTCATGGAATACTGTGAACAACATGGAATCAAAAGAGAATATTCAGCAACAAGAACTCCTCAACAAAATGGAGTAGTTGAAAGAAAAAATAGAACCGTTGAAAATATGGTGAGAGCAATGTTAGATGAGTCAAAACTTTCAGATGGTTTTTGGAGAGAAGCAGTAAATACAACAGTCCACATCATTACCAGGGCTCAACTTAGAGTCAATCATCATAAAACTCCCTATGAGCTGTGGAAAGGAAGACCAGCTATAGTTAAACACTTCAAAGTGTTTGGGAGTAAGTGCTTCATCAGAAGGGAAGATCAAAATCCAGGTAAGTTTGATCCTAGGTGTGATGAGGGAATTTTTCTTGGATATTCCAAAAAAAGTAAGGCCTATAGATGCTTCAACAAAAGAACTCATATAGTTGTAGAGAGCATAAATGTGACAGTAGATGAAAAGACTGGAATAAGAGAACCGATCAAGGAACTCGATGATGGAATCTGTCAAGAAGAATTCGGAGAAGTGTCGGATGAAGAAGAAGAAAAACAATAGTCGCTTCCCAAAACCCCTTCACGAGTATGTTCGAAACATCATCCCAAAGACTTGATCATCGGTGATCCAAATAGCAGGAAAACAAGAAGAAGAGTCATTTCTTCACATGAATCTGCAAATGTTTCATTGTTATCTCAGATTGAGCCAAAGAATTTTAGTGAAGCATGTACAAATGATTTTTGGATACAAGCAATGGATGAAGAGCTAAATCAAATAGAGAAAAGTGAAACCTGGGATTTGGTTCCAAGACCTAAGAATAATAATGTCATTGGCACAAAATGGGTCTTCAAAAATAAACTTAATGAGGATGGAAATATTGTCAGGAACAAAGTGAGGTTAGTCTGTAAAGGGTATGCACAAGTCGAAGGTGTTGATTTCGAAGAGACGTTTGCGCCTGTTGCTCATCTTGAAGCGATCAGAATGTTTTTGGCCCTGTATAGTTTCAATTCTTTCAAAGTGTTTCAAATGGATATAAATTCTACTTTTCTAAATGGAGTGTTGGATGAAGAAGTCTATGTAGAACAACCAGAAGGTGTGTCTCTTTCAGAACAGCCAGACTATGTGAGTAAACTGAAAAAGGCATTGTACGGGTTAAAGCAAGCACCCAGGGCTTGGTACTCAAGACTTGACGAGTATCTTCATGAACAAGGGTTCAGGAAAGGCATGGCAGATTGCAACTTGTACATTAAAAATAAAGGTGATGATATGATTATCATAGTTGTTTATGTCGATGATATTATTTTCGAGGGAAATAATACTCGGATGTGCAAAGTTTTTGCTAACACCATGCAAAAGGAATTCGAGATGTCCATGATTGGAGAGCTATCATTCTTTTTAGGACTACAGATTGCGCAATCAAAAAATGGTATATTTTTTTCTTAAGAAAAATATATCAAAGAGATGTTAAAAAAATTTGGGATGATGGACAACAAACCTATATGTACTCCAATGATTACAGGGTGCAATCTGAGCAAGGATGATGAATCTCTAGCAATAGATCAAAAATTGTACAGATCTATGATTGGTAGTTTACTATATAGTACAGCTACCAGACCGGATATCATGTAGGTTGTTGGATTAGTAGCAAGATTTCAGGCAGCTCCAAAGGAATCTCATGTTATGGCAGTCAAGAGGATTTTTAGATATTTGAAGGGCACTGTGGATTTTGGGCTTTGGTATCCCAAAGGTGGTGATTTCATCCTCACAGCCTATACAGACGCAGATTGGGCAGGCAGTGTTGATGATAGAAAGAGCACTAGTGGTGGATCATTCTTTTTGGGAAAGAGTCTGGTTTCTTGGCTAAGTAAGAAACAACCTTCAGTTTACTTATCTACAGCAGAAGCTGAATACATAGCAGCAGTGGCTGGGTGCACTTAGGTTTTATGGATGAAAATAACCTTGGAGGATTTCAAAATCAAGCATGAACAACCTATCCCTATTCTTTGTGATAATTCAAGTGCCATAAGTATTTCTAAAAATCCAGTGATGCATTCAAGGACAAAGCACATTTCCATAAAATATCATTTTCTAATGGAAAATGTGCAAGAGAAGCAGGTTAAGCTAGAATATGTACCCACTAAAGAGCAAATTGCAGATATCTTCACCAAACCCCTTCCAAAAGATATGTTTGAATATTTAAGGGAGAAATTTGGAGTTATACTCTCACCTCGAGATTAATCATCCCATCAGGATATGGGGGAGGGACTAAACTAAGAGGATCATTCTTAGTCCCAAGCCCCAAAGGTGACCCTTTGCCATTGATGACAAAGGGGGAGAGATTTAAGTAAGGGGGAGAGCTTCAAGTCAGGGGGAGCAACACTTGAAGAGTTTGATTTTAGTTTTTGGCTCTTGAAATATATGTTTTAGTTAAGGGTTGCCATCAATGACAAAGGGGGAGATTGTTGACAATTTTGGGTACCTTGAGTACATTGCTTTTGCCTAAGTTTAGTTGTTGTCATTGATGTCAAGGAGCTATTGGTAGATGTTGTTTTTTATGTCAAGGAATTCTTGGAGCAATTTGTTTTTATGTCTAAAGGATGTTTTTTGATGAAGGTTCAGCTAGTCAGTAAGTCTCCAAGAAATTCAGAGTAACCCAGTTGCCAAAAATCTAGAAAAAAGATAAAGTAGAATAAGTTTGCAGGCTACTGGAAAAACTGTCGTGATTTCGCGACACGTTTGAGGAGAGAGAAAGTCATGATTTCGTGACATGCAGGAACGCAGAGGTAAAGTAGGTAAAAGTGTCACGATTTCGTGACATATTTGAGGAGATAGAAATTTTGGACAAAACTGTCGTGATTTCATGACATGCAGGAAGACAGAGGCAAAGCAGGCAAAAGTGTCACGATTTCACGACATGTTTGAGGAGTGAGAAATTTTGGCCAAAACTGTCGTGATTTCGTGACATGCAAGAAGATAGAGGCAAAGCAGGAAAAAGTGTCACGATTTCACATGTTTGAGGAGAGAGAAAGTTTGGCCAAAACTGTCATGATTTTACGACATGCAGGAAGGCAGAAGCACAACGGGAAAAAAGTGTCACGATTTTGCAACAAGTTTTGAAGGAGTCGTACGGATGCAGAAAGTGTCACAATTTCGCGACATGTTCCAGTTTTGCGAGCAGTTGGCAAGAAAGATCCTAAGGCAGCAAAAGTGTCACGATTTCATGACATGTTTCATTTTTGCTAGTGCTAACCAAGAAAAGGATGAAGAAGCAAGAGGTGTCACAATTTTGCGACAGAGTTGTTGATGATGTCAGCAAAAGGCAAAGGTGTCACGATTTCATGACAGTTGCAAAGAAGAAGGTAGTGAAGTCCAGAACGTCGTGATTTCACGACAAGATTTACGATGACGTCAGCAAAGGCTGTAGTGTAGCGATTTCACGATAGCAAATCAAAGAAGGTGCTCGACAGGATTAGTGTCATGATTTCGCGACAGCATGTAATGCAAGGTGTACGGAAGACCAAGGCATAGCGATATCGTGACATGTTCGAGTTTCATGCGAAAAGCTACAGAACAACAGAGGCGGTTGAAGCCGATAAAGTTAACCTTTGCCGATGTGTTTGAAGATCTAACAACCGACATGTTTGAAGATTGAACAGTCGACTAAGAACAAGATTTCATCTTGAGATTGTGAGTATTAAAGGAGGGTTGTTTGAGCAGTTTTGGGCATCGATCGGGGTGTGCGTTCGAAGGGTGGCATTTGTAGAATTAGCATGACCAGTAAGGTTCGATCATCGAAGAAGCAGAGAGCGAAGTTTGACTATAGCATTAGAGTGCATTTTGTTGACTCTTCTAAAGTATCGAAGGCTGTACTACTAAGGGCAAAGAGTGTGCTGCTGTGATTGCTGAGAGATTGAGAACAGTAATGCGGTAAATGCGCAAATGAGTTGAGGGTGTTGTTGTTTCAACATTCAAAGAAAAACGCACAGTATTGAAGGGTGTGATAGCCGAAGTGCAGTGTACTGCTGTGCATTGCTGTAAATGTGTAGAACTATGTAAGAGTGGTTTCGACCAAACACAGTTGTAACAAAACAGTAACAACTTGGAGATTGCTTTTGAGCAAAGCTTTTGAAGAGTTAGTGAACCATTATTTCTTAACCAATTTGAGGACCAGATTGAGGACAAAATCTGAGGAAGTAAGAGGACATTTGTGCTAGACCGAAGGACTACTTTTAGTGCAAATTTCTAGGACCAGTTTTGCTGTGACAGAGTTGAAGACAGAGATCTCAGGCCAGAGCAGGGAAGACTGGTGTCTTCTGTGGGAAGAGTTCCACTTGCTAAGGGCATAAGAGATAGAGGTATTCTAGAGGAATCATTAGCAAAATAGAATTAGGGGAAGGTGTCTCCTTTGAGCCGAGGCTCATAAACATTGTAATCGGGAAGGATTCCCAGAGGTTTTTGATACAACTTTTAGAGAAAAGTTTTATCCGTGGAGTAGCCCACCTTGGGTGAACCACGTTAAAATGGGTCTTTTATGTGTGATGCTTTCTGTATTGTTTAATGTTATGTTGATGCCATTGCTATCTGAAAATAAAATTATTAAATGGTTTTATTTTATATTGTTCACCCCCCCCTCTCAATATAAGTTCATGTTCTTCATGCCAAACATATGAGCTGCTCCATAACCCAATGCCTGAGAGGGTTCCAACCCCTTGCACCCAAAGAGCAGGACCGTATGAGAGGCATAATCCCTTAGTGTGAGATAGGTCTCTGTGACCTTACCAAGTGCTACCTTTGAGACCTCCTAGACCTGAGTGGGAGGCCACTCCCCAAAACAATGATGGGTACCCTCCGTAGGGACCCACCCAGGGTCATAGGTCTCATCCAGAGACTCCTCAGGAATCTTAGAAGGAATATGAACAAGAAGAATAACGGGTCGAAATGCCCTACCAAGGCGGAGGGGTTGCCATCCAGCCACACCTCTATAGGCCTCAAGTCTCCCACAACCCACAACGAGAGCAAACTAAAGAAGAAGAGATTAAATCTTCAGATGCATATAAAGTGCTGCTAGAGCATTTGGAGTCTATGGAGACCAAAACTTCTGGTCCATGCCAGAACCCCCTTACCCTGAACACTTTAAGCTGCCTCAGTTGGCAACCTTTAGAGGTGAGGAGGATTCTCAAGAGAATGTGACGAGATTCCTGAGCCAATGATTTGGTATTTAGGACAATGATGCTTTGTTATTAAGAACATTTATAACCACATTCGTAGGCCCTGCTTCGGATTGGTTTACTCAGTTACCAAAGCACAACATTAACAACTTAGATTAGTTAGTGGATGCGTTCCTCGAATACTTTGCCTTCAAAACCAAGAAGAATGTGTCACTGAGTGACTTAGCTAGCCTCAGGCATTATGAAGAGGAAACCATGGCAGCCTATGGGAATTGATGGAGGACCTTGATTTCAAAGCTACCCTACTCCCCCTATGTCCGACCTCACTCAAATGTTCTCAAAGAGCTATTTGAGATTGATCTCTATGCTATTGCAGCTACAACAATATGCCACCTTGGAAGAAGCTTTGGCGCAAGCCAGGATCATTGAAGAGATCAAGATACAAGATGGTGAGATAGCCAAACCTAAGAAGAAAGAATGGAACAAGAACATAAAAATAGGGACTACGCAACAAAAACCCACCACGGTCAACCAAGTTACTATCAATGTCCCTAAACCTGCACAAGCAACACAACCTCAAAAGGCTAACTATCAGGCAGTGCCTCCTAAAAACTATGACAGAGAAAACCAGAGGCAATAAAAGAGTCAGCAATGTCACCCTAGGCGACAATTCACACCCTACACAGAGTCCAGGGACTCCCTGTTTGATTGCCTGTTAGCGGAAAATTTGATCAACCTGCCAAAGGTTCAAACCATAGACCCCAATGCTCCCAAGCCTAAGGGGTACAGGGAGGAATTGTATTGTAGGTTCCATAGACGATAGGGACATGACCTAAATGCCTACTGGAAGTTTAAGGGTTTGGTGCAAGACCTAATTGATAACAAGACCCTAGCGGTAGATAATCTTATGGCACCAAACAATCAAAAAATGGGGGTCTTTAAAGACCCCTTTCTTGCTCATGTTCTGTAGGCAAAGACCCTACAAGTTAATGAGGTCAAACATAACTGCCCCATGCAGGGGTATGTAGGGATGATCAATATAGTGACTCAAAACAGGAGGTACCCGAGCACTAATGCTCTTGTGGCAGTTGCAGGAGAGGTGCCAACAACGTCGCAACCACAAAAACACCTTGCACAACCTCCTCTACCTAAGCCAGTGGCCACACTTTAGACCAAACTAACTCAGAGTTTGAGTACCACCTCGGCTAGGCTCTCCATATACGAGCTCATACAATAATCGATGCCCCATCGAGAGGCTCTAATGGAGATATTGAAAGCCATCAAGTTGTAGCCCCATGAAAAAAATTCTTTCAACAACTTCGTGGGACATGTCAAACAATGCACTAAGCCAGTCATCACATTTCAAGAAGACGAATTGAGATCAGTGACTGATGACATGGCAGATCCACCCCTGCACGTTATCGTGTGGGTCAATGGGATCCCATACAAGAAGGTGTTGATAGACACTGGCTCGTCCAGTAATATCATCACAACTGTGGCCCTAAAACATCTAAAGTTGCTCACATCTCACATTACAACTTCCACCTACACTCTGTGCGTATTCAATGATGCAATCTGCTCGACAGTTGGCACAATAGTCCTACCAATCCAAGTGGGACAAAATACCATACTCACATTGTGCCACATATTAGAGGGTAATATGGCCTACAACATCCTTCTGGGTCGGCCATGGATCAGGGACATGAAGTGTGTCCCTTCGATAGCTCACCAATGCTTAAAGTATACATTTGAAGGGGAGGTGCATGTAGTCCCGACGGACTTATAACCCTTCAAGTATTGTAATGCAGTGCAGCTGATGCTGCAATCGACCCTGCCATCAAATCATTTGGATTTTTAGTTAAATCCATCTAAAAAGGGTCTGATTTCATAGGCATCCCTGTTAGCAAGTTCCTCAAAATCCCATCCGGGTTCATCTTCATTGTCTGGACCTCCACCAATGACACCATATTTGGGGGCCAAACAAAAGGACAAAGGGAAGAAACCCCTGGAAGAGGCAAAACCTTTGGAATAGACACTGCCATCAGTATCAACTATCTCTACTGAAGAGATGCCTAACCGAATGGAAGTTGAGGACCCCAGTTCACCTGACATGGAGTGGACTTTGGGAGAGCTTCCATTCCCTCCCCCTCAAAATTCCAATGATCACCATTGAAATGGCCAATACAGGCCTGGGGGAGTATCTAGTGCGAAATATTGTAGCAACGCCCACACTAGAGTCCATGCAGGACATGGGGAGACCTCGCCTTCCCATTGGCACTATTGTTCCCCTGGGCTACCCGTCGAACCAGACAAATTTTATGTATGGGGGCCTCGATCATGGCGTTGCACCATGCACGCAAGAGGACAAATATGAAGAGCTTTTTTTTGAAAATTTCAATTATTTGTCTAACCCAGACTTTGCTCTGAGATACCTTAACCAATGCAATTGGCACGAATACGAGTTAGGTAGGTATGAGCAAGGGATACATGTTCTTTGCCAACCAAGATACCAAATGCCATATGACAAGTCAAGAGTAGGGTTTAACCACCCCCTGCCCTTGGACATTTTGGTGGAGAACATGCAAGGCCTAGAGATAGGCAACAAGGGGGGATTGGCATCAGATCCTTATGCCAACCCTAACACAACCTATACATTGGGGGATTATCTCCCATGGTCGAAAACCACCCTTGTTAACCTCAATAACCCTTTCCCTTCTCTAGAGAGAGGAGAAATCTCGAGAGCCCATTTTCAAGGAGGGTATAGATAGTGTCAAGAGGGATCTTTGAAGGATGAGTCAGAGTATGAACCAACATCATATGACCCCTTCGAATTAGATAGTGATCATTCACAAGTAGTCCCCATGAATGACTATCAAGAGAGCCTCTTGATGATGTTCCCTCTAGAGGCTCCAATCAAGCCAGTGCCACGTCAAGAGAATCAGGCCCCACCATAGAGAGCGGAACAACCACAATGGGGCCAGATCAATTTGCTCAAGCAGGATGAGCCTGTCATACCTCAAACAGTTATCAGAGCCAATGAGGGCTTTTGGATCTCCGATAGTGATTATGAATATGAAACAAAAATGACATATCTTAATCACATGCGGCAGATGCAACATCGATACCCCTTGGAGATTAACAACATATTTGAATAGTTGAACATAGTGCCAGGGCATGAGTGGTACATAGACCCAGTGGGGTGGGACCAAGTGTTGGATTCGCCACTTCAAGTATACGAAGAGCACCTTCCACCCCGAGACCCTAGAGTGATATCAGTGTCGAGGGTAGACCCTGTCCTCCTATCAGCACATAGGGCCGATCCATTCGTGCCAATACCTCCAGATCCAAATCTGAAGCACAAGAATCATCTAGAATGTTCACATCACCACACCCACGATAATGGAGACCAAAATCATTTCATCAACATGATCTCCATTGACTTAACCGCCCCCATCCGCAACCCAACCAATCCGACATAGTCATTGTATCTAGACATAAATGCCATAGACTTGGATCACGTCAATTCATCGCCATCCCCATTAGAGTATTGGCATTTCAGTGAAATGCTTCATTTTACCCCTTGGTCAACTTAGGATATATTCCATGCTAAAGAGGAACCCGAGGTTCCTAATGATGATCTTAACTCAGCAAATGATATCCATTTGATCCCAACTCCACACCATTTGGAGGACGGATCCCACATGTCGGTCGAGGAGATGACTGACGTAGACATCGGCTTAGATCCAATGAATCCATAGATTATCAAGCTGGGGGTAAGTCTAAACCCTGAAGAGCAAGCTGGCTACATTGCCCTTCTCAAAGTGAAGAAGGAGTTTTTTGCATGGTCATACAAAGATATTTCGAGGCTAGATCTATAGCTAGTCATGCATAACCTAACGCTTGATCTGACAGTCAAGCCAGTTAAGCAAAAACTATGCAAGATGCACCCAATAGTAGCCTTGATGGTCAAAGATGAATTGCAAAAGCTGTTGGATGCACAATTTGTCATCTGCATGGATTACCCACCATGGCTGTCCAACATGGTGCCTGTCAAAAAGCCCGATGGGAGGATTCACATATGCACTAATTTTTGAGATCTAAACAAAGTGAGTCCTAAGGATGATTTCACCTTGTCGAGCATCGACACCTTGGTAGATGCTACAACAGTTCATGAAATGCTTTCCCTCATGGATGGTTTCTCAAGATACAATTAGATTTGTATCAATCCCGAGGACCAGCTAAAAATGGTGTTTACAACGCCTTGGGGGATATTTTGTTACAAGGTCATGCCTTTTGGCCTTAAAAATGCTGGCGCCACCTACCAACATGCCATGATGTACATCTTCCATGATTACATGCATAAAACTCTAGAATATTACATCGATGATTTGTTGGCCAAATCTCTTTTGCGCCTAGATCATTTCGATGACTTAAGCAAGATCCTCGATCACCTCATGGAACATAAAGCCAGACTGAATCCCAAGAAGTGCATCTTTGGTGTCACATCTGGAAAACTCTTGGGTTTCATAGTCTCAAAGCGAGGCATCGAGGTCAACCCAAAAAAATTTGAGGTAATCCTTGAAATGCTTCCCCCAACTACCATCAAGCAGCTCAGAAGCCTATAGGGAAAGGTCACATCGATCAAGTGCTTCATAGCATAGCTATCTGACAAGTTCCAACCCATGAACAAATTATTGCATAAGGGGGTAGCATTTCACTAGGATGACGAGTGCCAATCAGCCTTTGACGACATTAAACAATACCTGGCTTCACTGCCAGTATTGGCACCACCCAGACCAGGAGTGTCATTCTACTTATACATCTCAGCATGCGAGGTGGCACTGGGTGCCATGCTAGCTTAGAAAAATGAACTTCAAAAAGAATAGACTATGTACTATCTTAGCTGCACCCTGGTCAGTTATGAACTTAACTATGCATATGTTGAGAAACTCTGCTTGGCAGTGGTGTTTGCTACCAAAAATTTGTGCCATTACATGTTGAGCAATAAGATGTATGTTGTGTCTAAGGATAATCCATTGTGATATATGATGAGTCATAATTATCATAGTAGTCACACAACAAAATGGATCATGTTGTTGATGGAATTTGACATAGATTTTATTGGATATAAATCCATAAAAGGTCAGGTCATAGCCGATCAACTAGCAAAATCTCCTCTCAAAGATGATCAGCCTCTGGTCATAGAACTACCCGATGATGGGGTCTTCCATGTCTTAGAATCACTAGATTCTGATGAGCCTGAGTCACAAGCTGACATAACCCTATTTTTTAGTGGTTCTAAATGTGAGCAAGGTGGTGGTGCAGGAATAGTATTCTTCACACCGCAGGGCGCTCCAATGCCTCTGTCATTCAAATTAAAGGTCAAAATCATCACAAAAATAAAGAGCTCTTTTTTTTGCATATCATCTTCATATTCACACAAATCAATCCATCAAAAACACAAAAACATATAGCTACATTACGCATCACACCCATACATTACATCTTTGTGGTCATAAAGGTCAAGGCACCATAGACTGTGATTACTTGGAAAAACCCTCATTTTCCACATTTCTCTGCTCTATAAATAGTCCATCAAAAATAAACGCTAATCACATATGTTCACCATACTATAGTCAGTGGTCTTCTAATGTATCAAGAGTTTTTGTCATTTAGTCATCATTAGCTTTCTAGCCAAGTACTGTACCAAGTCAGACAAATTTTATGAAGGTAGAGTTTTACTTGGCTTACACCTTGTTACGTAGCATCCCAGCACAAATTAAAACACATAAAACATTCCCAAGTTGTGTGAACGAAATATGAAACCTGCAAAGCAATCCAGGTCACCATAAGTGAAATGGTTATCTTGCTCATCCCCCTGTGCGAATGACCCCAAGAATGCTGAGAGTTGGCAAAAGGACAAGCATCCTCCCTACCCAATTCCCCAAGAATCCCAAGTTCTCAAAAGTTGCAAAACATCAACAATTTGCAAACGTCAAAAATCCAAATTTTGACATCACAACCAAAGTGCATACATCAAGAAAAGCACATAAAATAGTGATTCTCATCACTCCATATCCAAATCCCTTGCTCAAAAGAAAAAACAAAAATAAATAGTGATTCTTATCACTACAAAAGAGCAAGTATCCCAATACAATTGAAGAAAAGAAGGGAGTTGAACTTGAATCCTTGGAACTCTCAATATTTTGATAGGTCATGAGGCAAACCTCAGTATCATTTTGGTTGATAGCCTATCAGTCACTGGTGGTAAACCTCCCGCATGACGATATATATGTCACATTAACTTGCATGCAGATCAATTTTTGCATGTGGATGAGCTAGCTTATGGTATCCTAGATAGCATCGCAGATTAATCTGACTAAATACAACAAAGGAGTTAGTGGGGCTAATTAGGTGATCCTCAGTACAGGTTTGGTTGACAGCCTATCTGGCACTGGCGATATCCTAAAAAAAACCACATAAATGAACTCAATGGCACACACAGGGATGTGAAATAACTTGGTCCAAAACAAGTCCAATTCATACCTTGTTCAAAAGTCTTTTGAGATAAAGTACAGTCATGGCTAGTTAGTTAAAACATCTGAGTCTCAGAAAACCTTAACTACATTCGAAACCAACTTGCTATATTTCATTCTCACCTTGTCAAAAAAAAAAAATCACAGATTCAACTCATTCATTCCATCTGCATATCATATAAATTAAAAAAAAAACATTTGCATTCCATCAAAACATAATACATCCATCAATATAAATTAACATGCATACATCCATATTCATCAATCATCATACATAACATCAAATCATGACACGTGCATAAATAAAATAAAGTCATCTGTATATATCATCAAAAATGCTCGTAGGCTACAATGAACTGGTCTTGTGACCCCACAACAAAATCCAAAAGCTCAAAAACCCCCAAGCCTAGGGCGTCGACCACCATGATCACGTAGGATCGGTGCGATGGGAACTACCCCCCGTGGTGTGGGTCCTATGGGACCCCTCAGGGCATCTACTGCTAGTCCCCGCATCATGCCTACTCGAACCCCCCTCATCTAGTTTCCTGCACCAAGAGGATGTTGATTGCTCAGTCTCACTCCCTCTCGAGCGGCATGACGATCCGCATTTGTTAAACATAAGGACCCACCCATCGAGGCGGCTAATCTCTACATCCAGCTCCAACCACTACCGCACCAAGTCCATCTCCCATTGGTGATATGTAGCCAAGTTCTCATTGCATTTTGCCAAAGCCTTATCCCTCTCTACCAGTTGTGTTCGTAGGAGATCCCTCTCCTGTGCAGCATCAGTGTCCCCATCCTACAGGTGGTGCGTAGCCCATGCATTTTCTCGCTCTACCAGTTGCATGCACAGGATATCCCTCTCTTGCAATGCATCCCCCAACTCCTCATCACACCTCCACAATAGCCCCTCCAATCATGCATTCTCAGTGCATAACCTAGACTCCATGTCCTCCAAAACTACCTGAGGCATTGGCATCTCTGGAATAGCAGCCTACTCTAGCTCCCACTGCTCCGTGATGTCATACATCTTCGGCTACTCCGGAACCCCAAAATCCACATCCAAATCATCTACCTCCACCATGTCCGCATCCTCTTGTGGAGCTCCCTAATCATCTCCTAGTGCCTCGACACCCTCCCCGCCTACTATCGCTGCTGCCTCCACGCCTCCCAGTGGCCCCTCTCCCTACCATCGTCGTAGTATCCACCACTGGTCATACTCTGTGGTAGTCCCGATGTCATCCACGTCTGGGACATCAATCACCACATCTGAATCCTTGCCTAGTGGCACGATGACCGGACGGTCCAAAGTCCTCTCGTCCCCTCGACATCGATAGACCACGGGCTCACCAGGAAACCCCTGGCACACCCCAAACTGTCATGTCACCTAGTCGTAAGGGAATATCTCATTCTTGGTCCCATGCTGCCCAATCAGCCATTACTCCCTATGTATCTACCAGAGCCACTCTATAACCTCAGGCCAGGTTGGACACTCTTGATAGGGGTGCCAAAACACCTCCCTCGGAGCAAGCCGAGTGAAGGCATTAGCATAGTTCCCTACGACACCTGCCCACTATCGACTCTATCCCTGCTCCTCAGACCGCCACCATAGAGCCGCGTAACCTATGTCCTTATCCATCATCTCTGCCTGAGTCATCCATGGCAACCCAACAGGCCTCTCCACCACTATGTGTTGCCAAGCCCAGCTCTACAATAGATAGCTACAACTAATCCCCTTCCGCCTCCGGTAGTGGACCTCGTACAACTCACCATAGAGCTATGCTAGTAGTGTCTATCCCCACCTCATGATCAGCGATGCCTCCATCGAGCACTCCACCAGCCGATAGACCACATACAGTAGGTTCCATGGGAACCTCGCACCTGACGAGTTAGGTAGCAGCATGTTAGAGATGAGGCCCATCAGTACTGCATGCCTCACTCCTAACACACCCCTCTCAAGCCACCATCACACTAGTATACCACCAATCTGGAAGTCACCCTCTACCTTCTCCATTGGGCTCTCCACACCTAGCTCCTCCCCATGCCCAAAGTAGCATGTCAACACTACTATTCGTTGATCCCGTGACGTTGTCCTGATCGACAGTCCATCTATCGAAATCTGAAGAATCTGATAGACATCCTCTAAGGTCACTATCATCTCCCCTGTTGGGATATGGAAGGTGTTGGTCCGAGGACCCCACAGGTTGATCAGGGCCATCAGATAGGCCCGATCCCCGACCACTAGCTCCAGCTGAGCCACCTGCTTGAGCCCAAGGGCATCAAGCCACTCCCAGTCAGCCACAGTTAGTGCCTCACGTGCTTCAGCAAAAGCAGTAGGCACACGATATCGGCTCTTCACAACCTGCAAAATAAAACCACACAAAAACATTAAAACTCATGAAAAACTGCATAAACAGCAACATGAATATACAACACTACATCAAACAATGCACAGCTCAAAAAAAAAAACAACACAAACAACAACAAAATTAATTTGTCAGCCTAAAGTTTTTAACTTTAAATTGATAAATTAAACAAAAAAATCAAAATTTGAACTTAATTTGTCAACCTAGGGTTTTGTACTCTCAAATTGGTAAATTAAGCGAAAAAAACACAAATTCAAAACAATTAATTTGTCAACCTAGGGTTTTGTACTCTCAAATTGGTAAATTAAACAAAAAAATCAAAATTCAAAACAATTAATTTGTCAGCCTAAAGTTTTTAACTTTAAATTGATAAATTAAACAAAAAAAATCAAAATTCAAAAACTTAATTTGTCAACCTAGGGTTTTGTACTCTCAAATTGGTAAATTAAGCGAAAAACAACAAAAATAGTAAAATTAATTTGTCAACCTAGGGTTTTTAAACTCTTAACTGATAAATTAACCCCAAAAAACAATAAAACTCGACTAGGGTTAGCCTACGTTTTCAGCTGAGTTTCGATTTTGTTTTGTTAGCCTAGGGTTTCTTTGGTTTACAAAAAAATGGACACAAACACACATGGTTCCACTAGGATTCCAACCTAAGTTTTAATGAAGCCATACAAAAACAAATAAACGCATCCATTTCACTAAGGTTTTTATTTTTACATTTGAAACAAAATACACAAAAAGAGAAGTAAAAACAAATAAATTTGCGGCTTTAAAATTGTAATACAAACAAAATTCAAGCAATAACCGGGAGGATCACTTACTGGTATCGCTTCGGCTCCGTCGCTCGATCTAGTTCGTGCACTCATGATGTCGGGAGAAATTTTGCAGCACTTCGCTTCACAGAATTAACCTCCTCCTCCCTAGAGCTCCAAATCCCCAGAAAAAAAATAAGTGCAAATGAGCCCAAAACCTAGTTTTGGCCTTTAAATAGGCTTTTTGAGCCTGTAATCGTTCCTCCCTGGGATGAGCACTCTAGTTAGCACTCGTTCCACCCTAGAATGAATACTACATAGGAATTCATCCCACCCTAGAATGAATTCAGCACACAAATTTCAAAAACAACAAAAAAATGCACAAAAATGCACCAAAAGCAACAATAAAACTGTCCAATGCGAGTGCTTTTGCACTTGACATTCTAGGCATGCAAAACCGATGTCGGGGTCACAAATCCTCACTATCCTACTCCCTAAGAAGGCTACCATAGTCCGACCACTCCACGAGAAGACGGATCTTCAAGAATTTTCATCCCCACGCGACGTCGCAAAAAGGGTCAAAACCCACCCAAAAATAGCAATAGAGTTGCCGAACAAAGGCGCCATCGCACCTGACATTCTTGGCATCCAAAATAGACATTGGGGTTACAAATTTTCACTATCCTAATCCCTAAGAAGGCCACCATGGCTGGACCACCCCACGGGAAGATGGATTTTTGCCAATTTTAGCCCCGAAAAGCGTCACCAAAAGGGTTCACACCCACCAAAAACAGGTCAGAATGTCAGAAAACTGCACACACATTCAAAGATAAATCTCTAAAGGCACCCTCACACAAGTCATCTTGGGTCAAGCGACTCGTCGCTTTTCTCATGAAGGTCATTCCCTCATCGATTCATCGCTTGAGGGGGTAGTCACACATAGTCACCAATCAACAAATACACACCCAATCATAGAAACAACATGCATTCAAAGAATCATTGGCAAAGACAAATCATGCCCCTGCTTGGGGCAGCAAACAAGCAATAATCACAAACTGATCAAACACTTGGCATTCATGAATCATGAACTCAAGGTTCCCATAGACAAAAGGTTGCACCCTTTGCCTATTCATGACTGATCAATGTCCAAGCTCAAGTAACACCTCACCAAAAAAGGTTAACACTTGAACTGAGTTCCTTCGCTCATTAGAAGCAAGGATTCAAGAATGCATGCCCTTTCCATACTTGGGGCATCAAAATTTGGTTAGGTCACTAAGGAACCCTAATCATTAGTGCTTTGGTTATCTATTTTTGCTCAGCGCTGTGCCTTCCACAGCGCATCCCAAAAAGGGGCATCTATAGACACTAAAACAACACCAATCTGATTATGTGACTGCAAACACTGATCGCATTGACACACACAACCCCAAGGGCAGCCCCCAGAGGTTAAAAAGTGGTCCTAACCACTCTCACAGTAGTTTTGGAAGGTCAAAAATCATTTTGGCACCTTTAGGAACTTTGCTCAACATCCGCTCCACCCAGGGACGAATTCAAACTGGGATTCGCCCCACCCAAGGACGAATTCATAATTCACTCCTGGGTGGGGCGAATTACAGGTTTGATGGGCAAAAAGTCAAATATTGGCAAATGGTAGCTCAGATCTGCCACTTAATGCTTCCTTCATTGCATGGGAGTGTGGGTGAGCATTTTTGAGTGTTGGAGGCTGTTACAAGGGCAGTCATGAAGTCCCTATTCAGGGAGGGACCTCCTTCCCCCTGGGAAGGCATGATTGCCAAGTGGCGCCTCTGCATGCCCAATTCAAGAGACCTCTAGGTCTATAAATTGGTGAATTTCTTCACCCCAAAGAGAGAGAGGAGGGAGCATTTTAAGCAACGAAGTGCTGCCATTTTATTTCCCCATACATCCTTAGTTGATTTGTGCCTTTCACATTCATGATCTCTTTTAGAGAGGAGGTCATTGGGTGATCATTGGAAGGTCGAATATTGAGCCCAAAACCCAAAATTTGGCCATAGAATACCACCCAATTTTTCGAAAACACATTACAAGATATTTTGGACCCATCCCAAGTGGATTGGTGCCGAAATCAGGTTCCAACGGTGGGCGGCCTGCCCGGGCGCCCCCGCACTGCTGCAAGCCTAATCGTCCCTTTTAGGAACGATTAGGAATTCATGGCAGATTGTTCTCTCTATCATTTTTTTATCTTGCATTTCATCTTATGCTGCTTAGATAGTTCGCAATTTTGATTTCGTAATGTTTTGAGCAAATCTTACCATGTTTTATCATTTTTTTGTCTTTACTAACTTGCAAGTAGCATCATCAAATTCTCGTTAATGGAGGCCAAATTGGGAAAATATGACCATATGGGTCTTCCAAAAATACCCCCAATTAGCTAACCCCAAGTTTGCAGGTCTTTTGGAGCTTTCTAAGCAGGACATTTGGGACAGTACCTTTTCAGTGTTTAGTTGTAGGTAAATTCGTCCCGCCCCGGAGCGAATTCAAATCGGTGAGGAATTTCCTAACTGTTCTTTTTGCAATGCCTTCCTGGTGATGTTTCTATGCCCCTATAAAATTTTTAGATCATTTGGATACATTTTAGTCATAGTTTAATTCATTTTCTCATTCGCTTATCGTAGGCTTGGGGATTGCATGCTTTGTTTTATCCGTAGGTGCTACTAACTATTTCTTGTTCCTTTGAACGTAGGGTCTGGACATTGGAGGAGCAGCAAGGAATCTACACTCGTATACACAAGCAGTGACGATGTTTTGGTCCACCCATCTTATATGTGGGCATGCGGAAGAGGGATGGCTATCCATGGATGTAACCAAGAGACGAGTCTAATGCTCCTCGCCCCTGAAAAGGGAGGAGGCGAATTGTAACCAAATTTTGAAATACATCAATAAAATAAAAGGGTTGTTTGTTTCATTTGGGTTTCAATTTGTTTATGCTTTCTCCATTTTATGCATTTTTAATTCGTAGCGTTAAGTTTAGTTTCGTTCTTGCATCGTACTTGGAGTTTTTCCCTTTTTGTTTTCGTATCCTCGTGCTTTCAGGAATATGGGTTATGGTATTCAAAAGGTAAAGACTTCACCCTTATTTCATATTCATATGTAGATTGGGCAGGATGTGTAGATGACAGAAAGAGTACCAGTGGAGGTGCATTCTATCTTGGAGACAGATTGGTCGTGTGGCACAGTAAGAAACAAGAGTCAGTTTCTTTATCGACAATAGAGGCATAATATATTGCAGCGACATCATGTTGTACGCAGGTATTGTGGATGAAAAAAACCCTGAAATATCTTGGTATTAGCTTCATTGAGCCAATATTAGTTAAGTGTGATAACACCAGTGCCATTAACATCTCCAAGAATCTGGTTATGCATTCACGCACAAAACACATTGCTATCAGGTATCACTTTTTGAAGGAGAAAGTTGGAGAAGGTGAGGTTAAGTTGGATTTTGTTCCAACTACAGAGCAAGTAGCAAATATCTTCACGAAACCATTGCCCAAGGATGTTTTTGAGTACCTTCGCAATAAATTGGGAGTGGTCACACTTCCCAAGAATTGACTAGCTACAGGGATCACATTGTCAGGGGGAGCATTTAAGTATTTGATTATCTTTTTGCTCATGTTCATGATTTTTACTAAGTGTAATAAATTGTGCCTGAGAATGTTGTTGCATGGACTCAGGGGGAGTCTGCAGTAGCCCTTTGGTATTATTGTCAAAGGGGGAGAAGAGTTACAGGAAATTACATGTGTTGCCAACAATTCCAAAGGGGGAGATTGTTGAGTAAGGTGCAACAACAATATTGTCATTGTTGTCAAAATAGTCAGATAGATCTATTGATGTAGTGGACAAGAAGCTCAAAATCTATTTAGATGTAGAATACAAGAGTTCAAAAGTTACTCAGAGTATGTACAGTGATTTTCCAAGAAGATCGAAGTGGCCCATATGCAAAAGATCAAATAAAAAGATAAGTAAGAAAAGTGTTGTGATATCGCGACATATACAGCAGACAGGAAAAATTATCGTGATTTCGTGACATGTTGGAAGAGAGAAAAATTAGGAAAAACTGTCATGATTTCGCGACATGTTGGAAGAGAAAAATGCAAGAGGAAAAACTGTCGCGATTTCGTGACATGTTGGAAGAGAGAGAAAAAGTAGGAAAAACTATCGCAATTTCACGACATGTTGGAAGAGAAAAAGGCAAGTGGAAAAACTATTGCGATTTCGCGACATGTTGGAAGAGAGAGAAAAAGCAGGAAAAATTGTCACAATTTCGCAACATGTTGGAAGAGAAAAAGGCAAGAGGAAAAACTGTCATGATTTTGTGACATGTTGGAAGAGAGAGAAAAAGCAAAAAAACTGTCACGATTTCATGACATGTTGGAAGAGAGAGAAAAAGTAGGAAAAATTGTCACAATTTCATGACATGTTGGAAGAGAAAAAGGCAAGTGGAAAAACTGTCGCAATTTCGTGACATGTTGGAAGAGAGAGAAAAAGCAAGAAAAATTGTCACAATTTCGCGACATGTTGGAAGAGAAAAAAGCAAGAGGAAAATTTGTTGCGATTTCGCGACATGTTGGAAGAGAGAGAAAAAGCAAAAAAAACTATCGTGATTTCGCGACATGTTGGAAGAGAAAAAGGCAAGTGGAAAAACTGTCGCGATTTCGTGACATGTTGGAAGAGAAAGAGAAAGCAAGAAAAAGTGTCGCGATTTCACGACAAGTTCGAAGAAAGAGAACAAGTAAGAAAAGTGTCACGATTACGCGACATGTCACATTTTCGTGACTAAAATAGGAGAGAGAAAGTATGTTGGAAAAATGTCACGATTTCACGACATGTCGCATTTTTGTGACAAAAGAAAGAGAGGAAGCGTATGGAAGCAGAACTGTCATGATTTCACGACAAAAGCAAAAAGTAAGACTTCGAAAGTAGAAGTGTCACGATTTTGCAACAAAAACAAAGAAGTAAAGTACGAAAGTAGAAGTGTCATGATTTTGCGACAAAAGCAGAAAAGAAGACTTCAAAGGCAGAAGTGTCATGATTTTGTGACAAAAGCAAAGAAGTAAAGTACGAAAGCAAAAGTTTCATGATTTCATGATAAAAGCAGAGAAGAAGACTTCAAAGATAGAAGTGTCATGATTTCACGATAAAAGCAAAGTCGAAGTCTATGGAAGCAGAAGTGTCGCAATATTGTGACAAAAGAATAGAGAAAGCGTATGGAGGCGAAAGTGTCATGATATCGTGACATGTTGTATTTTCATGGGCCAAAGCTAAGAGAAAGAGCAAGGAGAAAAAGTGTCATGATATCACGACATGTTGTATTTTCGCGGTCCGATGCAAAGAGAAAGAACAAGGAGAAAAAGTGTTTCGATATCGCGACATGTAGCTTTTTCATGGTCTGATGCAAAGAGAAAGAGAGAGAAAGAAAAAGTGTCACGATATCGTGACATGTATTTTTGGAGGCCAAAGCAAGGAGAAAGAGAGAGAAAGTGAAAGTGTCGTGATATCGCGACATGTTGTATTTTCATGGTTGAGTTGAAGTCGACGAAGACCGATGACAATCGACTAAAATTAGGGTTTACAGTTGTCATGAAAGTCGACTAAGATTAGGGATTATAGGCAACTAAGATTAGGGTTTTCATCACAAAAAATTTGTTATAAAATGAGGGTTGTTCGAATATTTGAGGTGTGTGATGAATGTGTATGAAATATGGTCATTGTGCATAGAGAGCAAGTCGTGTTGAATGATGCTAAGTGCAAAATTTGCAGAGAGCAGAGTGCACAAAAGGAAGAAGACGATCGTGAAGTTTGACTATAACGAAGTAGAGTGTGAGAAGTGATGGTGCAGAGAGAGCAGAGTGCGTAGAGAACGTAAAGGTGAAGAATACTAGTCAGGGTCCTACAAAAGCAAAGGTATCTTATTGTTAAACCTATAGATTCAAATTGAAGTCCAGGTTGGTGCTTGGCATTAGGGGTTGGTGCTCCTTCCATTTGGTGCTGGTAAATCAGGGGTTGGTGCTCCTTCCATTTGGTGCTGGTAAATCAGGGGTTGGTGCTCCTTCCAGTTAATGCTAGTAAATCAGGGGTTGGTGCTCCTTTCTATTGGTGCAGATAAATTAGGGGTTGGTGCTCCTTCAAGCATGTGCTGGTAAATTGATTGTAAAGTTGGTTCTTTGCAAAGGCTGGATTTGGATGGTAGTCTAAGCAGTCAATTTTTGAGGAGTAGCCACATTGGTGAACCTCGTTAAATATTGTGTTGTGTGATGCTATTTTGTTATACTTGTTGTATCTAGTAATAAGTGTTAATTGCTACAGTATTAAGAACTATAAAGTTAAGTTTAAAGAGCTACACTGATTCACCCCCCCTCTCAGTGTCATTATGAGACTAACACTACTTGACCTACTTTGAATACCTTCACCATGAGCTTTTAATGCTCTCTTAGGAACTTGTTGCTACTCTGAATGCTTTCAAATAATGTATCTTCCTTGTATTTAGACACCTTAAATAGGAGGATGATATTATTAAAAAGGAAAAGTGTCACAAAGGTTTCTTTCAATGCTCGACAATGCTATTAGATACTTGGAATTCACTATAGAATGGAGATGTTACAATCTTTATGTAAATTCTTGTATACCATGGTTACAAGTGTTACCCCTTATCTAATACTCCCAATGCTAATATGTGTAACACTTATTCGAATGTTATTTCAAAGGTGTTAGGGTTTCTTCCAAGTTGACAAGTGACACTTTCTTTCCTTTGCATGTCCCTGTCTTATTAACGTATTCTTGTAAGCTTATACAATGTATGTTTCCACATTTTTTTATTGTGTTTGATGACACTGAGTTGGTTCTATCTAAGCAATGCTATGGTGTAGCTTGAGTGGTTTGAGTGATATTTCAGTGGATCTCAATTGGCTTTGAGCTAGAGCAATGAGAAACACTTTGGTGGAGACTTCATGATACCCCAATGATGATATAGAATACTCCTTTGATATGCGTCTAGATCTGGTATTGTTTGATTTAATTTTATCCTACTTCTAAACTACTAGGTTTCTTCCTTTGTGAATGATATAGCTCCTTCCTTGTGCTTTACTTTGTGCATTTGCAAGTTACCTATTGTTGTTTTCCAAACCATGGGTGTTGTGAGCCTTTCGATGGCTCTTTTAGCCTTACTTGGATGCTGCTTTTCTATAGTCACTTTGAGATGCTTCTTTCTTGTGAAGAATGTGTCTTTATGACACTAATTTTTTTTCCTTTTTCTATGTAGGACAAAATATCATGGTGCAAGATAATGTAAATAAAATTTGTAAATACAATACCTATTTGCACATCCTTTTGCAATATCTTTCTATTGGTTTTAATGGTGGCTTTCTTGTAGGCAAGGGCTGATTTGATGTTGTGTTATTTGTTGGAAAAATCTCTCCTTTTGCTTGATTAATCTAGTAATAACCACATAGATAGAAACTCTTATAGAAGTAATTTTTACACTAATTTTTACCTGTATAAAAACCTTTAGTGCACCTCAAATCTGAGACTCACCAAGTCTTGATTTGTAGCTTCTTTTACTAATTTTGATGGTGGCTTTCTTCTCCACTCCTTGGAGAAATATGATCTGATTTTTGTGGCTTCTTTGGGCCATGAAATGCTACAAATTTTATGCATAAAATAGTATCTCTAAATACTTTGATAATTTTTGGTGTTGTGACCTTGATATTTAACAATCAAAGAACACAAACTAATCCTTTTGAGAGTAGCTAGTTAAAGATAAACTAGTATAGTGTAAATGGGTAATATCTCCAACTTAATGCACTTTTAAAGGTAGCAATAATATCACCTTGTTGCTTCTATAAATAATCTCTCAAATAAATTTCAAATGCACTTAATAATTTTAAACGTTATTTGAAATGCGTTAGGGTTTCTTCTAAGGTGACAAGTGGTACATTATTTACTTTTCACGTCCCAATATTATTATCGTATTCTTGCAAGCTTCTCTAATGCATATTTATATATTTTTCTTTGTTGTGTTTTGATGGTGCTAAGTTGGTTCTAGCTAAGCAATGCTATGGTGGAGCTCGAGTGGCTTTGATCTAGAGAAATGAACAACACTTTGGTGGAGACTTCATGATGCTCCAATGACGATATAAAATGATCCTTGGACATATATCTAGATCTCGTATTGGTTGCTTTGATTTTCTCCTACTTTCAAACTACTAGGTTTCTTCCTTTGTGAATGATATATCTCCTTTAGTATACTTTACTTTGTGTGTTTGTAGGTTACCTGTTGTGGATGTCCAAATCATGGATGATGTGATCCTTTTGATAGCTCTTTTAGCCTTAGATTATTATTTTCTATGGTTACTTTGAGATGCTTCTTCATTGTGAATAATGTATCTTTGTGACACTTAAGCTTTGTCATTTTTCCTACATAGGATAGAATATCATGATGCAATATAATGTAAATAAAATTTATAAATACAATACCTTTTTGCACCTCCTTTTACAATATCTTTATGTTGTTTTTAATGGCAAATTTCCTGTAGGTAAGGTTTGATTTGACATCGTCTCCTTTGCTGGACAAATCTCTCCTTGTGCTTTATTAATATGGTAATAACCACATAAATAGAAACTCTTGTAGAAGTAATATTTACACTAAGTTTCACCTGTATAAAAGCCTTCAGTGCACCTCAAATTTAAGACTTGCCAAGTCTTTATTTGTAGCTTCTTTTACTAATTTTTATTGTGGCTTTCTTCTCCACTCATTTGAGGAATATGATATGATTTTGATGGTTTATTTGGGCCATGAAATGTTGTATATTTTATGCACAAAATAGTGTCTCTAGACACTTTGATAATATACTAGTTTTATTCCCTTGATATTTAATAATCAAAGAACACAAACTAATATCTTTAAGAGTAGTTGGTTAAATATCAACTAGTATAGTGCAAATGGATAATATCCAACTTAATGCACTTTTAAAGGTAACAATAATCTCACCTTATTGCTCCTATAAATAAGTTCTCAGAGTAATTTCAAATGCACTCAATAATATCTACATCTTTAAAGAGTAATCTATAATGAACCCTTAATGAATATTCTACAATTTTCACTACAATCAATATTTTAGTATATATTATTATTTATTTCATTAATTCATAGAAGGTAATGCTAACTTTTTGTTTACTCAATTCTGATCTAGCATCAAATTCCATTCTCTTTATATCTAAAGTTTTGGAGCTTTCTTCATGAAAGGGTGGTTCATTTGTTCCTATGTTTTTAGGAACCTTTTTATTCAGATCTTTCTCAATGGTCTATTCTCTAATATTTTTGTTTGAATTCTTATAATTTGTTTAGGAACAATTCTATTCCTTAAATTTAGGACGTTTTCTTCTATATTCTCCACCTCTTGAGTTTTTAGAACTAGTTTACCCTCTTTCATTATGTCATACCTAGTCTCTTGTCATATTTGTAGGATCTTCGTGTTTTCTACAACTATGATTTTTGTATTGTGATTTGAAGCATAAAAATCCATATCTTCTTCGAATAATATTTCTCTAGATTCATACTCAAGGATCAAAAAAATATTGATTTTGATATCACAATAATAGATGCCACAATAATCTGGATTATGGGGAGCATCACAAGCCAAATAGTAATAAGGAAAATTCTCAGTCAAATTTATGGTAGGAATAGGATTTGGAACCAAATCCAAGTCCTTCTCCATTTCTCTTTTTTTATAGTTATTTTCATTATTCCTATTAGGATTATTGTTGTTCCAATTTCTGTTAAAGTTTCTCCCGAAATATGGTATTTTGTCACCTTATTGTCTATAAAATTGAGGGTGAGAAGTTTCACTATTACTCTATTTATTTATTTCCATCCTGACCAAACTATTGTTCATTTTGTTGAATATTTATGTTACTTAATTGGTCAACTTTTCCATGGGATCTTGTTCAGTTCTTTTATTTAGGTTAAATCCTACTTTCTTAGGCTTCCTATAAGGATAATTATATTCAAGAGAGTATGGTTTCATTTTACCACTATCTAACATATTTATTTCAATGATTATGTATTTATCCATGCATTCATCTATTGTGTTAACATGTTATTGTCTCAATTTTTAGTTGAATTCTCCAAGGAAGGCATTTTTTATAAAAATAGATGGACTAGATATCACTTAGCCTTAGAGAAGCGGGAATATTATTTTTAGATTTTGAAAAAATTCTATTGAAATCACTTGCTGATTCATTCTATTTCTTCTTCATTGTTGCTAGATTTGTTAACAATGATTGTATTTTTTCTTTCACTAAATTTCTTTAAAAAGATAGTCTCCATTTTGGAAAAATTAGTGTTGTGGCTGGTCCACAACATTCCCCAAAATTGGGACCCACATTTTTTGCATGTGTTCCAAGAAGACCGAAGTGGCCCATAGGCTAAAAATCAAGGAAAAAAAGCAAAACACCACAAGGAGAAAAAGTGTCACGATATCGCGACATGTTGCAGTTTCATGGCCAAAGGAGAAAAAGTGTCACGATATCGCAACATGTTGCACTATCGTGACCAAAAAATAAAAAGTGTCGCGATATCGCGACATGTTGCACCATCACGGCCAAAAAGAAAAAGTGTCGCGATATCGCGACATGTTGCATCATCATGACCAAAAGAGAAAAAGTGTCATGATATCGTGACATGTTGCATCATCGCGGCCAAAAAGAAAAAGTGTCATGATATCGTGACATGTTGCATCATCGCGATCAAAAGGAAAAAGTGTCACGATATCGCGACATGTTGCATCATCATGGCTAAAAGAGAAAAGTGTCACGATATCATGACATGTTGCATCATCACGGCTAAAAGAGAAAAGTGTCGCGATATCGTGACATGTTGCATCGTCGTGGTCAAAAGGAAAAAGTGTCGCAATATCGCGACATGTTGCATCATCGCGGCTAAAAGAGAAAAAGTGTCATGATATCATGACATGTTACACCATCGTGGCTAAAAGAGAAAAGTGTCGTGATATCGCGACATATTGCATAATTGCGGCCAAAGGAGGAAAAGTGTTGTGATATCACGACATGTTGCATCATCACAGCCAATAGAAAGAAAGTGTCATGATATCGCGACATGTTGCACTGTAACAACCAAAAGGGAAAAAGTATCGTGATATCGCGACATGTTGCATTTTCATGGCCAAATGAGAAGAGAAAGAAATAGAAAGAAAAGTGTCGCGATATCGTGACATGTTACATTTTCGTGGCTCAAAGCAACAAAAGAGAGCAAGGAGGCAAAAGTGTCACGATATCGTGACATGTTCCATTTTCACCAAGGTAACGGACCTGCATAGTGACATGGACATAAGGACAAAATCCAGTGAATAAGACAAGCATTACATAAGGAATATTTAATGATTTGAAATCATTTAAGATAGTTGTTACACACAAAGGGAAATAGACGCAAGCCCATGTGGAGAAAACACAGCGAAGGGCCATAAAATGGAAACCAAAGCACACGCATACAAGGGAAGGTGAAATGAAAAGTCAGGGAAGGTGAAATGAAGCCATCAAAAAATGAAATGAACCATCAGGGAAGGAGAAAAAATTATTTCAAAAGTTTAAATACACCATTCAAAGAGGCTAGAAAAGGTGGAAAACTGCTGCAAGTAGCATTGCAGGTTTGAAGGCAAGATAGCCATTCTGGACCTAGTTGGGCTGTTTTTCTTTTGTAGATTGGTTTTTCTTCTTCATGGACATGGGTTGGAAATTGTTGTGAGCATAGTTGCAGACTTGAAGGTGATGAGGCCATTCTGGACCTGTTTGAGTTGTTTTTCTTCCATGGACTAGTTTGGGAAAACAAAAAATTCTGCTATTGTAAAATGACATATTTTTAATGCAGAAGTTTTCAGAAACTTACATCTTGTGGGCAAGAAAGAAGGATATTTTCTTTGCATGCTATGGATTTAATGTTTATTCTTTCATTTTTTCAAATTTCAAATTTATAGATAATGTTAGTGCCATTTTTTGTGGGTTACATTAGTCGAATATTTGAAATCTAAATTTTATTTCGTACCTTAGGAACCAAAACTTAGTCTATGGGGATTGTGCTTGTTTTGCAAGTCCAATAGGTTAGGTTGCATGCACGGAGACCTCACATCTTTGGTTTTGTCGAAATAGGATAGCATCATACTGAATGCATTTTATTTTCAGTTTTCTGCATTTCATTTTCATTTTTTGCATTTTATTTTTTCTAGAAATTTTAACTTTTTGTAACTTTCAGGCATTAAAATAAACATTTAAAAAAATTCAAAATCCAAAAAAAAAACAATGAACAATCACTAAAGTTTCATGGTGAAATAAATCAACATTACCCCTTGTTTATAGTTACTTGCAATCACTAAGGTGTTCCAAGCATTTAAATTGAATATCTTTATTTGAGATTACTAATACACATATGCAAATGCTAATACATCGAAGACCTTGGAGAAGTTGTTTTTTTAACTTCTTTGCAAGAGGGGATTTGGAACCCAAATCCTAAAGGAGAGTGTACTTTCACAATCGTGTGAAAATACCACTCAACAGATTGGCGCTACAAGGAGGGCCTAAATTGTTTTATTTCAGTATGATTTAAATACTATAGGGATTTAAATTTTGAATATTTCATGCCCTATTGGTTATTATCTTTAGCCCTCTTTTAACAATACAGCCTTGTAGTGTTAAAAGGAGGACGTGAATTTCTATGTATTGTTCTAACATTTTTTGATTGTTCATATAGGAATAATATGTCTTGATTTGATTTAAAAAAAAATAAAAATTCTTGACTAATGAGGTTGTCTCCATGCAATTACTTTCATTCG
The DNA here is from genome assembly GCA_028583015.1 of Wollemia nobilis. NCBI lineage: Eukaryota > Viridiplantae > Streptophyta > Pinopsida > Araucariales > Araucariaceae > Wollemia > Wollemia nobilis. Next base: position 1,403,810 of record JAQPPZ010016942.1, on the reverse strand, counting down.
ATTTTAATGGATACACCTCTTGGTTTATGCTAACATGATCATTCATAAGTTACATGTTTGATATTTTATAGTCATTTTATGCTTATTTGTAAGGAATTATTTTGTCTAAAATGTATTTGTTGTCGGTATTATGCTCTTCACCTACGCATAATGCGATCTTGTGAATCAAAAAGCCTACAAAACTAGGAGTATGCTCTTCACTTGCACATATGCAATTTGATGAATCAGAAACTAATTTACATTTTTAGAATATTTCTTTGTCAAGGTTCCTTCTTTCATGACTAACAAATTGATTTTGAGGTTATTCTTTGAATTTCATTAATTGTAGGATTTTTTGTGTGTCACAGGTTTCCTTTGAGGTACTGAGAGTTTTGTTAGGTTCTTGTAGGGTTATCATCATCAATTTTGAATCAAATGGCCCAACCTCCACCAAATCCTTGGTACATAGCCCATAACATTCCTTTGAATATTGTAGGGGATATTCACGAGATCCCTAGGAATATACAAATATTTTTGCCCAAATACAAACTGGATGGCCCAAGGACCGCAAAAGAACATATTCAGGCCTATAGGGATGTTTTGATAATATTGCACATTCAACATGAAGATGTGGCTTGTAGAATCTTCCCCATGAGCCTAGACCAAGTGGCTTATGAATGGTATATTTGCTTACCTACTGGTTCCATTACGTCATGGACGCAAATGGAGAATGCGTTTGTCAACCAATTCAGGTCACCATTAGATCCCACAATCATTTATAATCAATTCATTACATGCAAAAGAGGCCAGGGTGAGCCAATCCAAACTTTTAATCAGAGATTTCAGAAGTGCTATAATAGAGCAATTCAGCATTTTGCCATTGATCTCGCAGTAGCTTTGCAAATATATTTTGGGGCATTGGATCCTATGACGACAATGTTTGCAAGGCAAAATACTTAAGTTACCACGCTTACTCTAGCCTACAATGAAGCTATGACAATTGAGCAACAAATGACACCATAGAGTTATGGATTTTCCCATACGCCTATGGTAGGACAATATGGTCCATATGGACAAGCTCCTATGATGAATCGTATCATGGCACCACAAATATCAGGCATAAATGCTTTACCTTATCAACAACCATATTCATCAACACCCGCTTACGCACCCAGTCCAATCTCGATTCAAAGTGTGAATCCCTACGCAAATCAAGTGGCTCAAAATCCAACTCAAATGTTAAGTCAAGATCTCACCAATTATGCAAATCCTATTGGAACTAGCAATAACATAGCTCAACCAAAAGAGATTTATTCAGAGGTTGAAGAACTCAAAAATATGGTTCACAAATTGAGTAATGATTTGGTTCAAAAACAAAAGTATGAATCCCATGCCCCTCACCCAAATCAAAATTTCAACAATAGAGGGAGATAGTGGAATACGAAGCCAAACAATGGGGGTGTGCCTCCCCCTATTGCTAATCAGATAGATACTTCTGCAATACCAAGTCACTCTAGTTCCATTCTTAATATTTTTGATTTTGCATGGGAAAAGGGGTGTAGATTGCATAATACAAAGGAGCATAATGAAAGGAATTGTCCTGAAATTGCTATGTATACCCATTGTCTCCAAGCTCAAGTGGATGATCTGGAACTTATGCCAAATGAGGGTCTACCCCAACATCAACAAAGAGAGGACAACATTTTAGTGGTGGAAACTCTACATCGTCAAGAGAGTGATGACCAAGAGAATCCACACCTTCCAAATTGTGATAAAATTGAATCATGGGTTAAAAATTTGGATTATGATAGCTTTACCAATTTGAATTCAAGAAATAACCCACTTTTGGAAATAACTGGACCATCTATGGAAGGTGAAGATGAATTGTATGAGAAACGGGTTGATGAATCAGAAGATGAAGAAGAATTTCTTGAGCATCATGACTTGAACTTGGAAGATGATTACTATGATTCATGGAAGAAATGGGAAGAATATTATCAATCTGAATCTTCTAACAAACTTGTTGCATCAATTAATATGTAGGATAACTCAATTGCTTCCTCACATGAGGATACTATAAATCCTGTATAATTTGAGAAAGTTTTGGAAGAGGAATTTGAATCTCATCAAATTTTGGAACATGATAAGGATTCTACAACCATGAATCAAGAAAGAGAGTCACTTGATTTAGATTCCTTTGAAGGAAAAGAAATTGAAAATATTGATCCACTTACTTGTGCTATAATGATTATGACATTTCAAAATGAGAAAATTACAAAACCTAAATCATTTGGGTTTGATATCATTGATGATCCAATTGAAAATATCACGTTACCCAAAACAACCCAAGTGATTGATCATGGAAATGTGTTAGTTAACCCACCCCTAGATAGACAAGACTTATGGTTTGAAAGGGATGGACATATTTTCAATTGGGTACCTAACTTTGGTGCCTTTGATAAATAGGTCATGGAGAAAGAACAAGTGCTACACGATGATGAATGTCATGAGAGAAAATAGGAATTTTCAAATCCTCTTCAGGTAAGGTCAAATGAAAACATGCCAAAGGTAAAATCTCATCTTTTTGGTTTCACCATGCAAAATTCAAATGAAGGTTTGCCTAATGAATGGTTTGATTCAAATATTATTAATGTTATGGCTTTATTGAATGAAAATGAAAGCTTATTTCTACACCATGAATCAAAGTGCAGAATGAACATCTTAAAGAATAGACATAAAGGAATTGAATATCAATCATTGTCTAATCAATTTGAAAACTTGAAACTCCACCATAGGATTATTAATGAAACTAAATCAAATTGGTATGGTGAGAGGGGCAAGTGGAAGTTTGTTTCTTTGTTTGGTTTGATCTTATTTTTGTTGGATTCCTACAAAACTTGGTATGCGTATCACGTCATATGTCTTTTAAAGAATTCTAATCAGGTTTGGGATCCAGGAAAATGATAATCCAAACTTTTTGTACATTTGTATATACTTTTGGTTTTCGTGTTTTGGTTTTGGATTGGATCTCATTTTGGTTTTAAGTTTTGTGTGTTGGTCCTTTGGACACTTTTGGTTTGTTAACTTAGGTCCTTATGAATGCTTACTAAGACTTGTATTGTAGAAAGCTCCACGAATTTCACAAACACATTAAAGAATATCATTTGGAACTTGTGACGCATGAAGTTGTCAATTTTATAAATTATGGCAAAGTAGGTGGTATACTCCATCCGCATTTCAAAAGCAGCAATGCATTCGTATCTCATATACATTCCTCATTGCATATACATTTCATCTCAGTTGCATCTTTATTTCATGTACAATCATTGAAAAGGTGTCAAATCCTCCTAGGGTTATTACATAACATATATTAAAAGGATCCTTAGGTTGGGAACTGACGCCCAAACTATCTTGAACCAAGCACATTATACGCATATTAAAGAGAATATTGAGAAAAATTGTCAAAACCGTACTTGGAAGAAAAGGTGAGGTGAAAGGAGTATTTCATGTTTGTCCTATTATGCAACATAATCCTTAAAACAATGGCTTTTACCACTCCCATAGTGCTTAAAGCCTAAAATCAAAGTAGTAAGGATAGGGTTAAATCCTCATCGAACTTAGATTGAGGATCCAACTCCCCAAAGCTTTGATTTGACCTTCATGGAGTAGTAAGGATAGGGTATAATTCTCATCTCGCTTAGGTTGAGAATCCGATTCCCCAAGGTTTCTATTTTACCCACTTAAGAAATTGAAATTCCAAAGCAAATATTTTTCATTTCATCATTAATATTGGATTAGAAGGATTGTACTACGTGTCCCTTGCAAGGATGGGTAGTCATCCCCAAGGTCCAAGAAATCAAAAGTAAAGCCAAAATATGGATTATGGGGTTAATATCCATCGGTGCTATAGATTCCTGGCTGGCAGTGGAGTATGATCATGTGTGGAAACACGTCTTGTCTAAAAGCAAGACCAATGACTGCTCAAACGGACAGGCTAGCCTAACAGTTTCATCCATAACATGTTAAATTATTTTGTTCAAGATGAGGTAATGAACTCTATATCAGAGTAGTAAGGATAGGGTTAAATTTCCATCTCGCTTAGGTTGGGAATCCTATTCCCCAAAGCTCTAATTTCACTTACACTTGCACATGGGTTCAAGATGGAGGGGGCACATAACCAACTTTGGGATCTAGTAAATTAATTTAGTATACATATATTTGGTCCTAAGAGGGTTTGACAGTTTTAATATGTTTGTTCATGATATTGGAAGGTCTGAGACTTTGCAAAGTAGGTTGTTATATATCTAACATAGTTTTCATATTTCAAATACTACACAAATCATTCATAGCCTTGCATACGAATCATAAGTGAAACTGACAATGGAAAGTTGAATGAGTTTCAAACAATAGGGAATGAAGCACATTGCACACACCGAGCTGATGCTTAACAATTCTAATTCTTCATGTATTTCTCATCTAGTTTCATTCTTGGGATATTTGCTAACGCTTGTATTTGAGTCTGTGTGCTTTCAGGTTGAGTTCTCACCAAAATGCTCGAGAGCATTTTCCAGCAGAGTCACCATTTATTGTGGCTGCTCCACAACGTTCCCCAAAATTGGGGACCCACATTTTTTGCATGTGTTCCAAGAAGACCGAAGTGGCCCATAGTCTAAAAATCAAGGAAAAAGAGCAAAACACCACAAGGAGAAAAAGTGTCGCGATATCGCGACATGTTGCAGTTTCATGGCCAAAGGAGAAAAAGTGTCGTGATATCACGACATGTTGCACTGTCGCGGCCAAAAAAGAAAAAGTGTCGCAATATCATGGCATGTTGCACCATTGTGGCCAAAAAAAAAAAGTGTCATGATATCGCGACATTTTGCATCATCACGGCCAGAAGAGAAAAAGTGTCGCGATATCGTGACATGTTGCATCATCACGGCCAAAAAGAAAAAGTGTCGCAATATCGCGACATGTTGCACCATCGCGGTCAAAAGGAAAAAGTGTTGCGATATTGTGATATGTTGCATCATCACGGCTAAAATAGAAAAGTGTCATGATATCACGACATGTTGCATCATCCCGGCTAAAAGAGAAAAGTGTCATGATATCGCGACATGTTGCATTGTCACAGTCAAAAGGAAAAAGTGTCGTGATATCACGACATGTTGCATCATCACAGCTAAAAGAGAAAAAGTGTCATGATATCACGACATGTTGCACCATCACAAATAAAAGATAAAAGTGTCACGATATCGTGACATGTTGCATCATTGTGGCCAAAGGAGGAAAAGTGTCACGATATCGTGACATGTTGCATCATCGCGGCCAAGAGAGAGAAAGTGTCACAATATCGCGACATGTTGCACTGTCACGGCCAAAAGGGAAAAAGTGTCACGATATCACGACATGTTGCATTTTTGTGGCTAAATGAGAAGAGAAAGAAATAGAAAGAAAAGTGTTGCGATATTGCGACATGTTACATTTTTGTGGCTCAAAGCAACAAAAGAGAGCAAGGAGGCAAAAGTGTCACAAAATCACGACATGTTCCATTTTTGCCAAGGTAACGGACTTGCATAATGACGTGGACATAAGGACAAAATCTAGTGAATAAGACAAGCATTACATAAGGAATATTTAATGATTTGAAATAATTTAAGATAGTCGTTACACACGGAGGGAAACAGACGCAAGCCCATGTGGAGAAAACGTAGCGAAGGGCCACAAAATGGAAACCAAAGCACACGCATACAAGGGAAGGTGAAATGAACAGTCAGGGAAGGTGAAACGAAGCCATCAAAAAATGAAACAAACCATCAGGGAAGGAGAAACAATTATTTCAGAAGTTTAAATATGCCATTCAAAGAGGCCATAAAAGGTGGAAAACTGCTGCAAGTAGCGTTGCAGGTTTGAAGGCAAGATAGCCATTTTGGACCTAGTTGGGCTGTTTTTCTTTCGTAGATTGGTTTTTCTTCTTCATGGACATGTTTTGGAAATTGTTGCGAGTAGAGTTGTATACTTGAAGGTGATGGGGTCATTCTGGACCTGTTTGAATGGTTTTTCTTCCATGGACTAGTTTGGGAAAACCAGAAATTCTGTTATTGTAAAATGACATATTTTTAATGCAAAAGTTTTCAAAAATTTGCATCTTATGGGCAAGAAAGAAGGAGATTTTCTTTGCATGCTATGGATTTAATATTTATTCTTTCATTTTTTCAGATTTCAAATTTATAGATAATGTTAATGCCATTTTTTGTGGGTTACATTAGTCGAATATTTGAAATCTGAATTTTATTTCATACCTTAGAAACCAACACTTAGTCTATGGGGATTGTGCTTGTTTTACAAGTCCAATAGGTTAGGTTGCATGCACGGAGACCTCACATATTCGATTTTCTTGAAATAGGATAACATCATACTGAATGCATTTTATTTTCAGTTTTTTGCATTTCATTTTCATTTTTTGCATTTTATTTTTTTCCAAAAGTTTTAACTTTTTGTAACCTTCAGGCATTAAAATAAACATTTAAAAAAATTCAAAATCCAAAAAAAAAACAATGAACAATCACTAAAGTTTCATGGTGAAATAAATCAACATTGTCCCTTGTTTACAGTTACTTGCAATCACTAAGGTGTTCCAAGCATTTAAATTGAATATCTTTATTTGAGATTACTAATACACATATGCAAATGCTAATAAAGTGAAGACGTTGAAGAAGTTGTTTGTTTAACTTCTTTGCAAGAGGGGATTTGGAACCCAAATCCTAAAGGAGAGTGTAATTTCACAACTGGGTGAAAATACCACTCAACAATTAGCAATGTAATTATTAGGAAGAGTATTAAACCATTCTCTATAATATTTTTCTAGATTTTAAAAATAAATATCAACACCACATCTTCATGTTCTACCTCTAGAATTTCTAAGGCATACAAGAAAATTTTGATGTGATCTTCTCCAGTAACTACATTGTTTCCTTAAAACTTAGGAACATACTTGTGTGATTTACTAGGGAGATCATGTAAAGGAGTTGGTAATTAAAAATGTCTATATCTATTGGTCCTCCATAACTTAATTTATGGTGTTCTAGCCATATTAACTATAGGACGTACTCAAATTATAGTAGGAGGTGTGTTAGTAATTCCATTGGGAACAATGGAAGGGTTTTAAAAAACTTCCTAATGTAATAATATCAGTGTTAAAACCTTTTGGAGATGAATAAGAAGAGTTAGTTCTAAAAAATACCTCTGGATATGAGAGTTCAAGGTACAAATCTAGAGCGATTATTATCATATATGCTAGTACGTTCTTCTTCTTATTTTATTTTTTATGATATTTTTGGATTTGTCCAATTAGAGTCACCAACACAATATGTGTAGAAGGAAAAAATATCTAGTTGATATTGCTCAACTTAAAATACTCTCATTCAATCAAGGTATAAAATTTTAGAAAATCAAGTAACTCAAGAGAATCAAGAAAACAATGTAACTAAACGTTCTTGAAAAAAGGAAATTAGAAACTAGGAGCATAGAAGTGAAACAAAAATCAATATTCTGATTCCTCCTTTAAGCTAACTATTGCTAATAAATATTTATTGTTAGGTTCCAAACTGTAATGAAAAGTATGCATTTGATCCCTAGAAATGACATCAAAAAACTTTTGGTGACTTTTCTTGCATCTATAGGATGAGCTATCATGCTATAGGAAAACCTATTGCCAACAATCTATTACAGAATCTGGTTGACTTGCATATTTAACTTGGGAATAGAGTTATTTAATTTTTTCTAAATAGATCAAGTATGGTAAGGATACCCTTGAGGTGAGCTTAAATTCTTTAAGTTCATGCTCTTCTAAATTTATGGTGATGATTTAATAATTATAAAATTTGACCAAGTTAAAATGATAACAATTATATTATACCTTATGTATGACCGGTGCTTTAATACTTTGGGCTATTGTAGAAAGACTTAATAACATTTCAATAAAAATAGAAAGAAGGGGATACAAAATAATCGATGCAATTACATTCATTTGAATATCAAAAATAAATATAACAATTGACCAATGAAAATAAGTGTTCATTATATGTTCAAATAATGTAACCCATAACAAAGACACACATGGAGCTAAACAAAGATATATAATAGGAAAGAAGCCCAAAATTGTATTAATATTTGAATGATATTACATGAAAAATTGGCATGGAATCACTATTTAACTCTTAGAAATATTAATACAATAAATATCCCCATTTGAATATTGTAACAAGGACCTATTACTCTTCCATTCAAATATTGCAACAATTAAGTCTCTAAACCTTTGGCTCAATAATTTAGAAATATTCATAGTTTCTTGGGCACTTTCCTATAAAAATATACATAGCAATGGGAGGAATGAGGAGATGAAAAAGGAGAAAGAAAACAAAGGAAATAAAAAAACAAAGAATGGGCACTCGAATATACCTCTTAGAAAAAATATGCTATGTTAAAGTTCAATCCTTATTCTAGTTGTAGATGTCCTTATTATAGTCATAAAAAATCTATAATTGCTTGAACTACCTTCATCTAAACCATCCACATGGCATCATATCCTACCTTGTCAGCATTCAGGTGATGTAAACTCTCTATATTTAACTACCTTAATATATATACATACATACATACATATTTATATAGCAAAAATTTTCCAAAAGCTGGTCTAGTTATCACTAACTTTCTCCTTTCCTTTTTCTGCCATCATGGGCCCCATACCACTTGCTGACTCAGATGCATTTTGAATCTTTTTAACTACCTCCCACTCATAGAAAATTTCACTAATAGAATCTACTATGAAGAACCTGATTTCTTAATTAATTTCACTAATCATGTGAATCCAATCCAATGCCCTGATTCCTTTGCCTTTGTCTTGCCTTATGAATGGTTGTCTACTCTAGAAGAATCTGACAATGTCGAGGGATTACATAGTCAATGAGATGAGTTGGTCAGAGAGCTTATATTTGTCAACCTATTCATAAGAAAATTCTATGATATCTCAAATGATTATATGATATAAACCTTCTATGCTGAACAACTTTTGGAAATCAATGTTGAGGCGCTTCAGTTGAACAACTGTATTTTTTTCTGCTTTTTCTAGCTCTTTAATCAAGTTGCTCCATATGGTTCTTTCCACCTTGATACTTACAACTTTTTTATACTCTCGTAGGTAGATATGAAGCTTCCCATCAATGATGGTCACTTTCATGTACCTAATTTGTTCATATTTGACCTTACACATTTCATAGATCAAGGATATAGTTGCTATCTTCTCATCTACCTTTACTAAGAGGGATTTGATCTCTTTATTTATCTCCATTATTTTTCCAAAATTCTTGCAGTAAGTCTCTATCATTTCTGCTTCCTTCTCAATTATTTTGACCATATTCTCCTTGAATCTAGTGGTAAGCTTTGGAACTTGTAAAAAGTCTCTATCAAAAGTAATTTGGAGTATGTACTTTTTCCAAGTTCTTATTGTGCCATATCTATTCTACATCAATTCCATTATTCTAGGCCCATAGAATATTATCCTCATATTCATATTTCCTATGCTCCATTGGTTTATATTCCAAAGTGATATTTTTGTAACAACCATTGGGATCATAAGGTCTCCAAGTAATTTTTGTAAAGTAGAAGGAATCCATCATTGACAAAGAATTTAACATTGTTGGATACCCTCTATACACATATTGCCCTATTTTTCTTAGAGTTGTGAGCCAAGGAACCCTGGTCTTCTTCTATATCCATATTAATTTGGCTTCTTTCACTAATTGTCTTACTATATCTAAGGAAACTAGTGATTTGGGACAATAAGTGGGTAAGGCTTTTGACGGTAATTTGCATCCATATGTTCTAATGAAACTAAAATGTTCGTCAAGAAAATAATCTCCAGCTTCCATTTCTTGAATGTACTAAATTATAATTGGACTCATTCTAGGGTGTTCTTTCTTAGTGAGCACATGGTATATTGATGCTAGAAATATTCCATAGAATTATTAAGAGGAGGACGTACCATCATAGATGCACGACAACCTATCTTGGATGATTTTTCTTGGTATTCCTCTGAGCTACTAGATAGCTTTATATTTGAATTTTCCAATGATTAGGTGCATAAGGAATAAGTAGTGTGAGAAACGGGGCATGAAATATATATCTTTCTTTAAGGCCTCCTATAACTCCTTGAATTCTTGGTCTATTGTCTCACATATTATGTCTTTCCACCTGTACATGGGTATTTTCTAGGTCTTGTTACACTATACTATTAAATACATCACTTTGACACTGATCCAATTTATGTCTTCAACTTCCATAACTACGTGAATCATATCGGCATAGACTCTTACCCACTTGTGAAACTGACTCTTGTGAATTGGGAAATCTGTTGATGCTAGTTTGTCATAGTTAAATAGTTTCTTATAGAAGGTGATGTTGATCATGTGTTGAGCCTACTTTAAAATTACCTTTGCATCATAGCACTGCTTGTTTGTTTCCATCCCAAAAAATTGCTTGATATTTTTTGGTGTGATTTGGTAAATAAGCTTGTCTTTTCCATTAACAATAGCTCTAGCTCTTGGGTCATAAGAAATTGCTAGCCATGACAACAATTTGGGTGAGAAATACACTCTTGGTTAGAATATTATATCCAGATTAGTTCTGCATTTTTTGCATCAAGGGGTCTCTTATCCTTATCTTCATATGATTGGTTGAAGATATTCATTAATAGATAGTGGGGGTGTTGTGGGGATTACCTGCTTACCTTATCAAAGCTTTGTCACATCATAGGAATCCCTAAGATCACAATGCTTATTATGGACTCTGGTGGATCCACCTATTTGACTTAAGAATAGATTACCTTGAGGGCTCTAGACAGACTAGGTAGGGTAAGGAAACCCCAAAAAATGGTTTCATATATTTTCTATTACAATGCAATCACCCGTTCATCACCATATAGAATGATATTATGTTCTTTTAATTATTTGTGACCAAACCTAGCATTAATAGAGCATATCAATACCATAGCGATGCCATATCCATTAGGTAGTCATAGAATATTTGTATTAAATGAGTTATAAAATAAAGAGGAAGGAGAACTTATTCTTTTTTATTCATTCAAATAATGTAATGCATAGAAACGATTAAACTAGCGAAAGAAGGCATCATCCACATATTCTGATTATAGTAATACATAAACAAGAAAACATAGACCTTGAACACAGTAGATGCAAGGATAGAGTTGGAGTTTTCATTAATATAAAATATATTTGCATATGGATAGACCAACAAGGTGCTTGGCTCTTATATGATAATAATTACAATTAACCCCATTTTGAATAATGTAACGAGGGGTTGTTACTCTCCATATTGATTACAGTGATGTAAGAGTCTCCAACTCTTGTGCTTTCTATAAGAAATGATCTCAGTGGAAAACTCTCCCTAGGCAATCCCTAGTCAATGACAGAAGAAAAGGTGATAAGAAATATAGAAAGACATACATAGAGAAAATACAAATAACACTTAGACAAGGCTATACCTAGACTTGGGTTTTCTCTCTCAGAGGTTTGATAAAAAAATTGTAGCTACGGTAGTCTCTCTTATAAAGTGCTCGTGTGGAGTTGTAATCATATCCTTCAACAAGATGCAATAAAAAATGAACACGTAGTCCATGCCTCTATATATAAACAAGTGGTTTCTATGACTTTGTATAATATCACCAATTACCGTGGGTTGAAAACTATGTACCATCTCCTCCACTATCTTGGGCTAGAAGCTATGCTACAACTGGCTCATGTGCTCCTGGTGAACCGGGTCCTACCCATCCTATTCTAAGGCCTTGTAGACTTTGATTTAATATGATTCCATACCTCATCATGGAATATTAGAGTAAATAATAACATGTTGAGGTCCTACATGACATTTTTAGCCCTTTCTCTAGCCCATTACATGGTATTTTTATGAAGACAAATAGGCGGTCCACCATCTATACCAAAGTTGCAAATTGTTTTGACAATTTTTCATTAGGACCAAAGTCAAAATATTTTATTTTCTAGAGTGCAAATTCTTTGATGTTGGGAGCTTGAATAAACTCATCGATTTTGAAACTATAATCTCCTAGCTCATCCTTGACCTCTTGTTCGGAATTAACCATATTTTGGTTCCATAGGAGCCAATTTTATCTGTTCTACATGAAGAAAAACTTTGGTGTATTCTTTAGAAAAGAAGCATATGGAACCATTTGCTAATGCAGCTATCATCCTAATAATTTCTATGTAGTTATCCCTAAACCTCTTGTAAATTGGGAATATGGTGTTCACCCTTCGATATTCTTGCTATAGTTGATATTGTAAGAGGTCGACGTGTCTGGTTGTAAAAATATCATAAAATATGGACTCAAGGTATTCCATTTTTCCATCATATTTTATTTCATTTCTTATTTAAATTATTCCATAGACCTAAACTAATCATTAGCCTATGCAGCACTGGCTTGGGAAGGAGCTAGCATTTTTAGTCGATCAACCTTGATTTGGAGTTGCCCTAACTTCATAGCCTTAGAATTTAGATCTTCTATCTCTATCTGCACTACTTCTACCACCTACACTTGGGTGGCCACTTAGGATTTCATAATTTTAATGGGTGCAACCTCTACCCATATAACACCTTTAATGATATCAATTGTGGCCTCGTTTAGACTTGGTGGCAATGGGATATAAAATTTTGTGGTGGACACTTCAACCACCTCTTGCCTTGCTATCCTTTGGGGTCTACTTACTCCTTTTCTTGGGGATATTTGCTCTTCCCTATCTTGTATCTGGTCCTCTTCATCAATAGTGAATTGGAGTGTGTTCCTTACCCTTGCCAGTGTAAGACTCTTGGTGCCCTCAATAGAAGATTCAATTCTATATTTCTTCATAGAATATGACTATGTGGGACTCTCCTCTTGTACCTTGTATTCTCTAAATATATTGGACAATCCTCCAACTTTGGTTATTTTACTTAAGACCTTGGGGAGATGGGATGTTCTTCTTGATTAATTACTAAGGTGGAAGAGAATAAAGAAGTTTGGCCCATTGCAATGTCAGTTCTCCTAGATGGACACATCAGTGTTAAATCTGATGATGTTGTACTTTGAGATGAGGAGGAGACCAAATCCTTCCCTTTTGAGGTGGTAGTCGAGAAACTAGAAGAAGAAGGGAGCTTGGTTTGCTCTTGTTGTGCCTCACCCACTATTTTCATCATGACCTCAAAAATATCAATATCTTGTTGGAAAATATAGAAAGTGGAATCCTTGAATTCTTCAAGGAGAGTAGTTGTGACCAGTGGCACCATATTATCCAACAATAATCCCCAATGCAGTCTCAATTGGGAGCCATAATATCCTATTGTTTCTAGCTTGTTGTAAGGTCTATTATCCATTTTCCATACTAAATCCAATGATAAATCCCCCTTTATGATATTTTGCATCTCATCCTCAAAGTCATCCTTGATATGGAAGACCTATAAGAGGGCAAGTTTGCTAGCAACAACATGTTTGTGGTGACCATCGGTGTCATAGGGCATCCATGTAACTTCTGATAAGCAATACATATCCATATTTCATATGGATCGTAGCATTAAAAAATGGCCCAAATATATATAATGGCCCATTTATCAAGGAATAGAATACCAAGGAACACTCCCTTTTTTTTGAGGTATCTGATTTTCACCTCCTCGACAATATGCCAGGTGATCTCCAAGATGGCAATTGAAGTTGGTAAGTACCTTGGCAACGCCTTTGGGGGTAATTTAGACCCATATAACTTGATGTAGGAGAAATATTCTGCATAGAAGAAATATTTTGCCTTTGATTTATGCAAAAATTCTCTCATCCCAACCCCAAATCTGTCAAGTTCTATGCTGTAAATCTAGGAGTGCACTAATAGGAGGACCTTCTAAAAAAACCTTGTAATTTGAGCACCCCTCTTGGATGCACAATATTTGGTCTTGGATGGTTGGGGTAGTCACTCCTTCAAAATAAACTACCAGAGAATTGTCCTATCATGCAATAAACAAATGAATAAAAAATGAATAATATGAAAATGGGGGGAGTTCTTCCTTATCTTCCAATATGGCCTCCTAAAATTTTTGTAACTCCTCATCCATATTATCATTTATCACATCCTCCCATCGATAGAGAGGTGTCTTATTTGTCTGGTTGCATTGGATTATGAGAAACATAACCTCCTTCATGATGAGCTCCTTGATACCCAGTACCAGGTTAATCATATCTGCATAATATTATACCTAGGGCCGATGTAAGAATTTTTTGATAGGAAAACCTAAAGGCTTTCATTTTCCTCTCTTTAGGAGCATCTCCAAGAATGTGGTATTGAATATGAAATTGGTTTAGAGGGTCAATGTTTTGAAGTCTAGGACCCTCGATGTTGTGGCAAGCCCAAATACTTGTTTGATTGTATCTACTATTAATCAAGCTACAACCTTATTTTTATGGTCTCAAATGGTCATGTTATTTAGGTCATAGACCACCACTAGCCACGCTAGGATTTTTGAGGAGTGGTAGACCTTTGGTAAGATTAATCAACCCAAATTGGTACCCCATTTGTTGTATACTAGGACAGGTTCAGTGCTATCCCACTATGCTCTTATAAATAAACTACTTAGTAGCATTGGGTGGCACTGATTCTCCTCCTTTGTGGGTTCAAAGCTATAGATAGTGACATATTACACCTCTTGTTGCTACACTACCATTATATCTCTACTCAAATTTGGTGGATTCATGAGTGCTTTTGAATATTGGACTCTCCTTTCCCTTCTCATAACAAGCCATGCCCCGATAATATTACCAATGCATGTCTTGACATCAGGCACCCCTATTGTAGTCACAATTGTAGAAGCCATGGAAGCAGGCTCTAGTGAGCAGGAATGGGTCTTTAAATTTTTGTGCTTGACCTCATCGAGGAAGCACTCTACATGCATTAATGGTGTGAGGTAGGTCCTAAAACTTATATTAAAGGACATGCAATTAATTTAGGTATGTGAGGTACATGCTTATCATTGGCTAGTGCTTTATGACTAGTCATACCATGGGTTTGGGCACACCACATCACATTCCTTATTGTCTATGGATCGGATGTGCTTGCAACTTGGGGAGATTTTGGACATGTGGTAGCTTATGATTAGCCTAGGTAGGGCACACTTAAGCAAGGTATGTAGGTTTTCAAGAGGAGTGTACCGTATTAATACTTTGCATGCATTGATGGGATTGGGTACACAGGTTTGCACACTTGAGAAAAATTTGTGTGCTCCATTGGGGAGGTGGAGTGCACGGACCTTGAAGCAAGCATACAAACTCATGCACTCACTAAAACTTTGTATTATCCAAGATATTTGAGCACATGGGACTCAATGAGGCACATGAGCTTATGCACCCTTAAGACCTCCATGTGCTCCATCCTCGAATGGAGTGCACGAACCCAAAGGTGGGTGCATAAACTTGTGTGCGTGACTAGACCCTCATGCTCTCTTCTAGAATGCAATACATGGATGCTACTTGGGATACATGGGTTTGTACACCCCTCAGGACTTTGCATGCTCCACTAAAGAGTGGAGCATACAGGCTATGGGTTGGGCGCAAGACTTCATGCACCTCAAGGTATTACACATGCTCCATTGGCATGGAGCATACATGCGGACTCAAGGTGCGTGGTGCACACCCTTAAAGAAATTTATGTGCTCCAAGGGAGTGGAGATAATAGGCTCTATATGGATGTACATATGCATGCACCCTTTGAGCATTTTGTGTGCTCCACTCCATAGTGGAACACACAAATTTTGGGTAGGCGTACGGGCTTGTACACCTGCAAGGGTCTTCATGCACTCTGTTGGAGTGGAGCACATGGAATATTTTGGGGTGCATGATATTGCACACCCTTTAATAATATTTCATGCTCTACACTCTCATGGAGTGTGTAGACTTAGAGCAGGGCATGTAGACTTGTGCATCCTCTTAGGGACTCTTGTGTATCCCATTTCCCAATGGGGCGTATGATATTATATTGGGTGCACGACTTCATGCACCCAAAGAGATTATTGTATGCTTTGCTAGCAGATTACATAGGCTTATCTTAGAGCACACGACCTCATGCACCCTTGGGTTTTTTGTGTGCCCACTCTCTAGTGGGGTACATGGAGGTGGACTTAGGCACACCACCTTATGCATCCTTAGGAAAAAGGGAAAAAGGGACAAAAAATGGGGACTACCATTTTTGGGGTTAACATTGGCTCTAATTAGGACAAGGTATGGATGAAATTCATGGACCTGATAACTCTAAACTCTTCAGGTGGAATGACACTAACTTATGCACACATACTTGCACTTTTTTTTTACTAATCTTCATGATCTCCATCAAAGGGACCGAAGGATTTCAGGTGTTATCCATTTATTGGTATGGGTATTTCTTCCCCATCCATATACTTAAGCTTGTAGGTGTGATGTTCAATTACCTTAGCAACCAAATAGGGCCCCAGCCACTTGGGTTCAAATGTATCCTTCTCATCGGGCTTGTCATTTTTTGGATCCCAATACAAAACTACTTCACCCATAGAAAAATATTGTCCCTTAGATTTTTTATTGAATAGTTGCATGGTCTTGCTGGATTGGGTGATCATCCTAGGACCTAAATCCCTCATGTCTTCTTCTAAGTGCACCATATGGTCCATTATTCTTTGCAGCCCGTCTGAAATTTCATGATCCTAAAGTAATAGGGAGAGGATTGTTTTTTCTAGCTGAGGTGGCAGAAGTGCCTTTTCTTCATAAATAAGCTTATAGGGTGATTTGCCAATGGCACTTTTTATTGAAAACCTATCTGCCTACAAGGCATACTTTAGCTCACTATACCAACCCCTTTTATTCTTCCCCAATTATATCTTAATTCAAGTAATTATATTCTTATTGGAAGATTCGGCCAGTCCATTTCCTTGAGGATAATAGTTTACTGAGTGGGATATCTCTATAATGTATATTGCATAGAAGTCAACCATATCATAAGAAGTAAAATATTTGGTATTATCTATCACAAACTTCTTAGGTACCCCAAATATGGTTAGTATGCTTTCTTCCAAAAAACTAATGTCAGCTGATGTTGTTGACCTTATAAGGGGAGCTGCTTCAATCCATTTAGTTAGGTAATCTATGGTAGTGATAATCCACTTGTGACCCCCTAAAGATTTTGGGTTGATTTTTCCTATTATATCTATTCCCCATTGAGAGAAATGAGTTTCAATAATCATTGGATTTAGTTGCATTATAGGCAAATTTTTCTTTCCAAAAAAAACTTGATAGTAATAACACTTCCTGATAAGCTCATACACATCCTTGAACAAGGACGATCAATAATATCATTCCTTCATGATCTAGTTGGATGTTGCCTTTGGAGCAAAATGACTACCATAAAACCTTGTGTGAAACCCTTTAATGATATTAGGGGATTCCTTTTCTGTCACACACAATAGTAACACTCCACTTGGGTATCTCCAATAAAGCTGATCTTCCTAGAGGTGGTATTTCTAAACTTGTTGCTTAATACTCCTCATCCTACTAGAAAATTTATTAGGTAATAAGGATAGGTTATTGAAATAAAATAGGACATATCTATACTATTCAAACTCTTCATGCTCAGGATGTTCACTTTGTTGTGTCCCTTGCACAAAAAGGACATCATTGACTTCTTCTTCTCCTTTGCAGGCCATACATTTTGCCAACCCTTGACCTTTAATAATTCTAATTGCTTTAAACTCCACATCATACTACAAAATTTTTACTATCCATATTGTTGAACTGCTTGTGGGCTTACGTTGGGTGAGGACATATTTGATAGCAATGTAGGGGATGCAGACAATCACATTGCTGGATCCAAATATACTCTTAAAATATTTTAAGGTTTGAATGAGGGCAAAGGCCTGCTTCTCTATTAGCTTGTACTTCAGTTGGGCCCCCTTTATTCCTAAACTCATGAAAGCTATAGGTCTTTTGTTCCCTTCTTCCTATTTTTGGGATAGTATAGCAACTATGGTATGTTCTAAATCAAAGGACTATAGGTCGAAATTCTTTGAATGGTTTGGGCAGGTCATCACAGGTGTAGTAGTAATGGCTTCTTTGATTTTTTGGAAAGCCTTGATATTGTATTCATCCCATTTTATATTTGCATCCTTTTTCATCATGTCATTTACTGGCTTAGCAATCTCAGCAAAATTTAGGACAAATATTTTGACAAAATTTATTTCACCAAAGAAGGACCTGACTCCTTTAAGGCTTTTGGGAGGTGGTATCTATGCAATAGTATTTGTTCTCTTTGGATCAATGCTTATATATTATTTAGAAACCACATGCCCTAACAACATGGGTGGATCCAAATAGGCATTTCTTTGGATTCAATGAAATCCCATACTCTTTACATATTTCAAACACTTAAGAAACTTGGGAGAAGTGATATGTGGAGTTTGTAGAAAAACTGTGATATCATCTAGATATACCACTACAATTTTAAACATCAACCCTTTGAAGGTAAAGTCCATAGCCCTTTGAAAAGCATCTCCAACATTCATCAACCTGAATGGCATTCTTTGATATTCAAATATCCCCTAGGGTGTAGTAAATGTAGTTTTGAATCGTTCCTCTGGGTTGACCAAAATCTAGTTATATCCTGAAAAGCCATCTAATAGTGAAATCCTAGAGGATCCCACCACTTCTTGTAGTAACTGTTCTATATTGGGGAGGAGATAATTATCTTTGAGGAAGTTCTTATCTCCCCATTCTTTTTCCTAATAGGCACTAAGTTGGCTATATGGAAAGAGAACCTCACTTTCTTAATTATTTTTGCACTGAGCAACTTTTGGACCTCTCTTTGCATGATAGGATGCATAGTAGGATTAAACTTCCTTTGTTTCTTCCTAAAAGGTTTGGCATCCTCCTTAAACAGAATAACATGGGTCATGACCTTAGTATTAAATGTTCTTAAATCATCATAGCTCCAAGAAAAATTGTCCTTGTTTTCTCTCAAATATTGGATATATCGTTTATTTTATTTTGTTGGTAATGCCTTGTCAATCCTAACCATTTTTGGATCTCTTGCTATCCCAATATTAACCTCTTCACCTTCTGATTCATGAGGTGCAATTCTATGAGCTTTTTGAAAATCATCATATAGGTATTGTAAAGCTCTTAGCCCCTAAGGAATTTTATTAGTTTTGAGTTGTATTGCTTCTATTGGGGTTCCTATAACATGTAACAAATTTTCCTCATCTTCTTCATCACAAATCACCTCAACAATTTGGTTTTGTATTGTCATAAAATCCTTGATATCAATATCATATTGAAAGACTTGTACATAAACCATATTATCTAGGATAGAAGTATGATATATAGATATGGTGGGGAATATGTCCATGAATTTTGTATTAATTTTAGGACTGTCTACCCCATAAGCATTCACAACTAGCATATTGGAAACATGGTTTTTCTCCCTGGGTATAAGGGATATATTAAATATCAAGAACCTAATGATCTCATATAAGATTGCTTGCTTGTACTACTTCAGCCTATAGTGTTTGGTTTGGTATTTCCCCTTGATCTCCTATATAATTAATTTAGCATCCCCATAGACAGTGAGGTATTTTATACTGATATCTCTAGATTTTCTTAGTCCCATCAATAGTGCCTCATATTCAGCCATGTTATTTGTGCAAGGGAACTCCAACCTATAAGGCACTCCCAAGTAGCTACCTTTTATGTCTGTCAAATTTATTCTAACTTTGGTCCCAATTTGTGATTTAGCCCCATAAAAGATCATTGTCCACATTTTAGTGGTGAGGAACCTATCTGACTCAGCATTTATAGCTACTTTTATCTTCGGATCCAACCTTTCTATATTAGGTACTTCTTTAAGGCAAGGGGTGTGCCATATAGAATAAACACCTAACTCCTCTTTAGTAGAGCTAGCCAAGTTGACATTGGTATTATTTGGCCTCATTAGTGTTGTGGCTGCTCTAAAAATAGCCCCAAAACTTGGGGACCCACCTTTTAAATATGATTTTTGAGAGTTTCAATAGCCTGAAAGTGATTACTTGGATATGTTTCGTCCTTAACGGATGCATTTCCATTTCTGAGGTTCTTTGTTGAATAGTGTCTTTTGTTTTATTTTACCTTCTTTTGGGAGTGTTCATAAGATTGTTTTTATTTGCATTTCCTTCATGGGTTTATTATATAGTTTTGAGTTGATTTGATGGTTGTGAGCGTAAAATTAAATTTTAAAAGTTTTATTTTTAATTCAAATTTCAAGGATTAAAACTTTTAAAACTAATGATTCACATTTTTGGAATTAAGGTAAAACAAATAAAATTTATAAAAAAAATAAAAGAATTTAATTAATATACATATGTATATATATTAATTAAATAAAATGTAACAAAATAAAAATAAAATAAAATAAAATTTTATATATATTTCTATATATAAAGGTTTTAAATAAAAATATTAAAACAATATATTTTTTTAATAAAACATAAAACCATTAAAATATATTAGAATATTTATTTATTTGTATATATTTATATATTAGAATATATATATAAATAAAATAAAACCATACAAATCAATAAAAAAATTAAAAATTATAAAAAATTAAAATGAAAATTAAAATTAACTGTATTAAACTTAGTTTATAAAGTTAAATATTTAAAGATGTTTCTCTTTTTATTTGTGTTGTTCCTGATTCTAATCTTGGTGTTTTATTTTATATACAGGTATGGGTCAGGGTTCATGTTTGGATGGGATATGACCATCATTAGTCGCTCTTGCACCGAAAAGATGATGGGTGGCATTACAAAGATGCCAAGGTAGCGTGACATGAGCCTAAACGAATATGTCCACATAACACGAGTGCAAATGGAATTCAACAGCAATTTTCATAGATAGCATGACGAGACCATTGGTTACATGGATCACGATAACTATCTGACTATGGATTTTGTGGTAGTAATAGGATGATATTATCACCGAGTGATGGGAACATCATTGATAAAGAACAAATTGTGGTTTATGGGCAATATGACATCGATGTGAAGGGTTTGATGATCATGATTGGAGTAGATGGAAGGCCACAGTATCAATCTGATGGTGAATATTTCATAGTTAAATTCAACATCGAACGATGAAGCCCAAGGAGCAGCAAGTTGCGTAGACGAATGCATGACCATAGACGGATATAATTTTAAGAACAAGGTGAGGATGCAAGTATTTCGATGACACCGAATACAATGATCGATGCAGAAGTAGAAGCAATGGTTTCAGCATGGTAGTCATGATCCTATTGTAAGGCGAAAGTTTTCACAAGGAATAATGCACTGCATCAACACAACAAAGAAACAGTGTACAACAGGAGAATCACCAAATGATGGGATTTCCTAACACCAATGACAAATATTGGAGTAATGGATATCACACAGAGTCAAGGGGTCATTTGAGCAAGATAATAAAAGTAGTTTCAGATCACAACATCATCATATTACGGAGCGTCTGACACAGTAGAGAAGAATTGGTGTAGTGGGCGTGAATCGTGTGACCACATTGACTTTTACGAGGCACAATGAGCGATGTGGGACCAAAAATAGCCACACCACAAAGAGCAACAATGATATTCTAAATGTGGATGACTCGATGACAGGTAGATGGTGATGATGCATACAGTTTAGTCGACATCTAGTGAATGTTAGCAGGTACAAGGGGCGATTCAGTAGCTAAAAATGGTAGTATTACCAGTGATCGAAGATGGCACTCATGGGGTAGGGAGATCCTACCACATCAAAAAAAAAGTGGAAGATACTAGACACATAAAAAAGTGGACTCCATCTTACTTTTGCTATGGATGTCGACCAGATAAAGAGCCAAGCATCGACCATGCGGGTGTAGGTTTCAAGAGAAATTTTGTAGTGGAAATGCAGGTAAACATGGCAGTTTCATTGGGAGTAACAGTATGGCACACAGTGGCTAAGTTCATGGCACATGTTAGAAGTAGTTAAAGAGACACACCTGGACAGGTTCAGTAGATGAGAAAATGGGGATGCATGGTGGATATTGGAATGTTACAAATTGGAGTTGCGACATCATTGCATTCATGAAGTTGAGCATGCATAAATAAAATAAAATGAATGGCAGACCACGACATCGAAGATTTTGATGCAATAGGAAAAAAAAAAAAAAAATTCGTGGCATGAGGATTACTAGATTCGAGTGGCAGTGTTCATTTGAATCCGGCAGAGGCTTCCACATAGCAATTTGAAAATACAGACAAACCCCGAAAATTGCATAAGTGGGTGTAAATGGAATCTATGACTTGAACACAAAAATTGACGACAAACACAAATGGGGACAAGTGTAGAGTCTTAGGGTTTCATATTTTTAATGGATGCCATAAAAGGACGTATATGTATTATAGAAAAGGGCTTAGGGATTAAGCCCGTCATGTTATTTATTTATTTATTTGTGCTTAAAAATAAAATAAAGCCAAGATGCTTATAATCCTTTAGGGGAATAAAATGTGTTATGAAGAATGACATTACAGAAACATTTTTTTTGGTGGGATGAAATAATTTTTTCACGTAAGAAGACCAGTCGAAGCAAAAGAAAAAGAAACAGAGGGTTTTTAAAACTTACTTGAGAAATGAAAGGACAAATCAAAGACTTTAAAATTGGTTTTTTTCAAAGAACCAGAATGTTGTTGAAACTTCAATGTAAAAATTGGAAATGTTATTTTAATGCAAATGTGGTTTCAGAAATTTAGGCCTTGTTAGCAAGAAAGAAGGAGAAATTTTTGCATGCTGGGATTTACTTGTTTATTTTTTCTCTTTTCAGATTTTGGATTTATAAATTAAGTTTAATATATTTTTTTATGGTTACTTTGTGAGAACGTTCGAAGTCTGAAATTTATTTTGTGTCCTTAAGAGCTAGCACTTAGTTTATTTTGATTGTGCAAATGCACGTTTGAATAGACTAGGTTTCATGTAAGAGTTTCTCATATATTTGGTTTCACAGGACGGGGTGCCATAAGACTAATAAAGCTTTGCATATTTTCATATTTAGAATTCAAGATTATTTTCAGATTTTAGTTTCTATTTTTTAACCCTTCATTTTGCATTTTTTTTTTTTTAACTTTAGACATAAAAATAAAAATCGAAAAAATAAAATGATAAAAATAATTACATAGAGTTCTATAATGAACATCAATATTTCATATGCAACAGATTCGGACTCATTTCAAGGTCATTTCGATTTTATAATTATTTTTGAAAACTATTGTTTTTAAGGGTTTTTATAATTTTGGAAATTTTATTTTTTTAAGTTTTGGAGGTAAATCAGATTTTTAAATTCTGCATTTTCATTCATGAGCATAAGATGACATTTCTTTCATGAAAATTTCAATTTCATGAAAGGGGGAGAATTTTCATGGCATTTCATGAGCCATCATTTTCAGAGCAATAAATGCACCTATCTTTACAAAAATTTTGATTTTATTAAAGAGAGGTGATTTTATATGTTACATTAAAAGGCTATTATTTTAACACATTAAATTATATTTCTTTATGAAAATTATTTTATTAAATAAAGATAATTAAATGATATTTTTAAGCCATTATTGGGAGGCCATAATAATTATTGTCTCTTTGTAAAAATTAATTTCACGAAAGAGGAATAATTTATTATTTATATCAAAGGCTATCTTTATCTACATGATAAGAAACTACATTTAAGGAGCCTATTCATAATTTCAGATTCACATTCATAGATAGATTTTCATCTTTACTTTCATGTTTAAAGTAGGATTTAATGCAAGGTGAAGCTTGATTAATATTCACTTAATAAGGGAAGATAAAATATACCTTAAAATCCGCAAGATAAAAGTAATTAAGGCACTACATCATGGTCATATGAGGGCCAATTCACATTTACTTTTATTTAAGTTTCATGAACAACCATTAATTTAGCATGGTAAAATGAACCAACACATGCCCCTTGTTAATAGTTACTTGCAATCACTAAGGTATTCCTAGCATTTCATTGATATTTTATTGAGATTACTAATACACATGTGCAAATGCTAATATAGTGGAGACCTTGGAGAAGTTGTTTTGTTTAACTTCTTTGCAAGATAGGTTTTTGGGATCAAAATCCTAAGGAAGAGTGTAATTTTACAATTGGATAAAATTACCACTCAACATTTTGGTGCTAGAAGGAGGGCCATGAATTGGTATTCATTGATCAAATGCTTTTGGATTGTTCAAACAGGAAATAATGTGATTTGGTGTGACTTTGAAAGTTTTGAATTTCTAAATATTTCAATTTTATTTTACTAGCATCTTTGGCCTCTTTTAACACTCAATACTTTGGGAGCTAAAAGGGCTTGAATTAATTTATGTTATTTCTATTTAGATGCTAAGTTGTTCATGTTACTTGAAATATTTATTCAAATACATTGGTATTTACTAATGATATTTTCTTGATCACTTAATTGATTCTAACATTCTCTATTTGATGATGTGTTTATACTAACCTTTTTGCAAATGTGAGAATGTTATTTAATATCATGATTTAATTTATGCATAAATTTTGGTTGAGGCTAACATGATGATTTTTATGTTAAAAATTTGATATTTTTTAGTCATTACATGCTTCTTTGCAAGATATTTTTATTTGACTAACAAAATTGGTACTAAAGTTATATCTTCTTGACTATTGCAAGATTTACTTCAATGATGGCAAGTAGTCCTTTAAACATACCTGGGCCTTCACATGAGGTGAATATGGGCCATGTGCCTTTTCTACCTCATTTTAGGCATGAGGGAGCTAGGTCAGCTGAAGCACACATTAATGCATTCAAATTCTATATGGCTTTGTGGCAAATAATGCATGAAGATGTTGGATGTGAACTATTTTCATACACATTGGATAAAATTGCTCATGACTGGTTTATCAATCTTCCTGTAGCTTCCATCACTTCATGGGCTCAATTAGAAGCAATGTTTCTTAACCATGTGGGAAATCGAGTTGACCCAATTGTTGTAAGAAATCAGTTTGACTCTATTTGCAAAGAACCTAATGAATCCATGAGTCAATTCAATGAGAGGTTTCATGAGTTGCACGCTCAAGTGTTGGAACATTACAACATAACAGAAGAAGAAGCTATTCAAGTATACATGGGATCCATACACCCCAAACTTGCTACATCTTTAAGGAAAAATTTGGATGACCCATCTCTAGATACAATCTATGAGATCCTATAAAAGGTAGAACAACAATGTGATTCTAAAATAGAAGAAGAGGCATAACATTTTGGTGCTAGTGATGCCAACCTACACCAACCATCTAATATAACACCCTCCACTCCAATGATACCTAAGGTGAATGATCAAGGGGATTAATTTGAATGTCTAAATATTACAACCACCTTAAATATTACCCAAGAGGAGGTGCAAGTTGCCAAGCCAACATCCACTAATGAAGAGTGTGTAGAGATGGATTCATTCCTAGAAATGCATGAGTATTCAGATAAGGGAGGTGTCATAAATCTAATTAGTGTTGAGATATGTGATAGGATATATCCTACCATAGAATTGAATGAAGTGGTTGATAGTGAAATTGAAATAAAATTAGCAAATAAATTTAAAGACAATAGAATTTCACCACTGGTTCTCAGAAGATACTTTGGATGATATTGTTGAAACTAAGGGTCAAGAAGACCCACACCTTTCAAATTGTGATATAATTGAATCATGGGTTACAAATTTGGATTGTGATAGCCTTACAAATTTGAGTACAAAGAGTAAACCACTTTTGGAAATTATTGAACCATCTAAGGAAGGTGAAGGTGAATTTGATGAAAAAGACATTGATGAATTAAAATAAGTTGAAGAAGTAGTTGAGCACCACAAATTGATTTTGGAAAGTGATTCCTATAATTCTTGGAATAAATTGGATGAATATGCTCACTCTAAACCTTCTAACGAACCCTTTGTGTCAATTGATATACAGGATAACATAATCGCTTTCTCACAGGAAGATATTATACATCCTATACAATGTGAGGTTGTTTTGAAAGAGATATTGGAATCTCATCAAATTTTGGAAGATGATAATGATCCTACTACCAAGGATAAAGAAGAAAAATAATTTATGGATGAATCAAAAGATCACGTCATAGATACCATAGAGTTTCATCCCACAAATTTGGATGATAATTTTTACAATGGTTGGGGAAGATATGAATATGTGTTATTTTCTCACACCCCTATTGATGAAGCTTCTATTCTACTTGATATGCAAGAGGTTGAAACTTCTACTTCATATGAAGATATTACATTCACAATATTTGAAGGTTACAAAATTTGATCATGTTGAATATAAATTCATTGAAAATTTTGTTGAAATTGAAATGGAAGAAATGGTAAAAGTTTTTTATGACTCATCTATTTTGGATGACAAAGAGGTAAAATATGCTCTTTCATTTTGGGATATTGAAAATTCGGATACAAATTCGCATGATTGTTTTAAGGATTCAAATGAAGAGATACCATGGATATTGAACAAGGATTTGGAACCAAATGATGAAGAAGTGGATCTATTTCAAGCAACTCAAGGGATTGATCATGAATATGGGTTACTTGATACACACTTGGATAAAAAAGATCTAAAGTTTGAAAAGGATGGACATAATTTTAATTGGGTGCCTAATTTTGGTATGTTTGGTGAATAGTTAATCAATGAAGAAGATAAAGACCATGAGATAAAAGAAGAAATTAAAAATCCTCACCAAGTGTGGGTAAATGAAAATATGCAAAAGGTAAAATTTAACCTTTTGTATCCAAATATCCAAGCTTCAGGTGGAGGTTTGTATAATTACTTGTTGTATTCAAATACTATAATGGATGAAATGACATTTGTGGTGGATAAATAATTTGAGTTAATTTCTTCTCACACCACTAATGACATTGATTTGTTGAATAAAAAATAAGTTGATATGATTGAAGTGTTGAATCAAGTTCATAATCAGTTAATTATTGAATCTATGATACAAACTCATGATGATCCTCATTTAATAGATATCCTAGATGCTTGCAAATGGTTACATAAATTTGATTGGCCTACAAATTTGGAAAATGATTTGGCTTTAAATTTTTTAGAAATAGGCTCTTGTGTGCAAGATCTCATATCCGAAAAGGAAAGCCTAATTCTAAATCATAAATTGAATTATGAAATTGACACATTATTGAATGGACAATAAAAAATTGAATATCAATTACTGTCTAATCAATTTAATGATTTGAATCTCACCTATGGGATCATTAGTGGAACTAAATCAAATTGGTGGGGTGAAAGAGGTAAGTTCAATATTGTTGTGTTGTTTGGCCTAATCTTGTTTTCATTGGACTCCTGTAAAACTTGACATGTGTATCTTGTTATATGTCTTCTGAAATGTTCTAATCATGTTTGGAATCCAGGGAAGTGATAGTCTAAAATTTGTACCATATTGTACCATATTGTACATTTGTACATAGTTTTGGGTTTTTGTATTTTTGTAGTTATGTTGTTTGTGTGCATTGTGTTTGATTTTGGGTTTATGTTTTGGATTTTTCCCTTGGCTTAGAGAAAATGTTTTGTGGTCACTAAATTTTGGTCTCTGGCCCTTTTTGAAGCTCCTTTATTTAGTAGGTTGGAGTATCTGATCTGAAAACAGAGGAACCCGAGAAAAGAGGGATGAATTATTTTGTGATCATGTTCAGATTTTAGGACTAAAATGGTGGACAGTTGAATAATAAAATATCTCACTAAAGCTTCACATGTAACTCACATATATTAAAGTGTGTTTCTGGAAATTTTAAAGGATGAAGTTATCTTGATTTGCAACCCTAGGCAAAAATATAACATGCTTTACTTGTAGGCTTCCTAACCCTAGTTATGGGATTTGTAAGAATTCTATAAATCAAGCCATGTAAATATTGATCAAATCTATCATCTAGTCTAGAAAAAATCCATCAGGACTATAGACGTCTGGTTGGTAGTGGGGCCCTAGCTAGACAAAGCTTGATTTATAAAAAAGAGAGGAAGGAGAGGAAAAAAAAAGAAAGAAAATGAGCACAAAAAATCTTGATGAAATCAGTCACAAGATCTAGATAAACCCTACTAGGGCTATGGATTCTTGATCAAAAATAGGGCTCTATCTAGACTAGCTTGAGTAAAAAAAAAAAAAGGAAGGGCTTTGCAAAGCGTTAAGTGAATACACGGGTGAGTTAGATAAACCCTACTGGGGCTATAGACACCTGGATAGTAGTATGACTCTATCTGTAAAATTTTTATGTCATCAGCAAATTTCTATAGCCTAATGTAAATTAGATGATGGAATTTTGATGGTTTTTAGAGATGCAAAATGAATCACTTTACACACACTGAATGAAGGAAAAGGGATTAGTTGTTTTCATTCTAAATTTGTTTACCCCCACATTCTAGGGACATTGCTAAATAAGTTGTGTTTCACTAATCCTATGTGTTCTCGTTTCAGGTTGGGTTATTCACCTAGAATACTCAAAAGCATTTCCCAACAGAGTCATCATTTGTTGTGGTTGCTCCACAACTAGCTCTAAAACTTGGGGACCCACCTTTTAAATATTTTTTTAAATTTTTGATAGCCTTGGAGCGATTACTTGGATAGGTTTTGTCCTTGACGAGCGCATCTCCATTTTTGAGGTTCTTTGTTGTATAGTGTCTTTTGTTTTCTTTTGCCTTCTTTTGGGAGTGTTCGTAAGATTGTTTGTATTTGCATTTCCTTCATAGTTTTGTTTTAAGGTTTTGGGTTGATTTGATGGTTCTGAGTGTAAAGTTAATTTTTAAAGGTTTTATTTTTAATTCAAATTTCAAGGATTAAAACTTTTAAAACTAATGATTCACATTTTTAGAATTAAGGTAAAATAAATAAAATTTATAAAAGAAAACAAAAGAATTTAATTAATATATATATGTATATATATTAATTAAATCAAATAAAACAAAATAAAAATTAAATAAAATCAACTTATATATATATTTATATATATAAAGGTTTTAAATAAAAATATTAAAACAATAATTTTTTTTTTAATTAAACATAAAAAAAAAATATAATATATAAATAAGATCAAAAAAATAAAAATCAATAAAAAAATTACAAAGAATTAAAATGAAAATTAAAATTAACTTTATTAAACTTAGTTTATAAAGTTAAATATTTAAAATATTTCTCTTTTCATTTATGTTGCGCCTGATTCTAATCTTGGTGTTTTGTTTTATATGCAGGTATGGGTCAGGGTGCATGTTTGGAGGGGATCTGATCATCGTTAGTCGCTCTCTCCATCAAAAAGATGACGAGTGGCTTTACAAAGATGCCAAGGTAGGGTGGCATGAGCCTCAACGAATATGTGCACATAGCACAAGTGCCAATGGAATTCAGTAATGTGTTTCATGAATAACATGGTGAGGCCATTGGTTTCATTGATCACGGTGGCTATCTGGTGATGGATTTTGTGGTAGTAATAGGATGAGATTATCACCGAGTGATGGGAACATCGTTGACAAAAAATAGAGCACGGCTTATGGACGACACAATGCCGACATGAAGGGTTTGACAATCATGATTGTAGAGGATGGAAGGCCATGGTATCACTATGATGGGACGATGTCATAGTTATATTCAACATCGAATGACGAAGCCCGAGGAATAGCAAGTTGAATAGATGAACACATGACCATAAGCGAACATAATTTTAAGAATAGTGTGAGGATGTAGTTATTTTAGCAACACCAACTTTGAATATCGATGTAGTAGTAGAAGTGATGGTATCGAAATGGCAATCATGATCCTGTTGTGAGGTGATAATTTTCACAAGGAATAATGTGTGACATCAACACAACAAATGAATAGTGTATAGCAGGAGAATCGCCAAATTATAGGATTTCTTGACACCAATGACAAAGGACTAACAGAGATCTCATAGAGTCAAGGGATCATTTAAGTGAGATAACAAAAGTAGTTTCAAATAGAGATGTCACCATATTGTGGAGCGTCTGAAATAGCAAAGAAGCATTGGTGCATTGGGCATGAATCGCACGGTTACGTTGACTTTAATGAGGCACGACAAGAGATGTGGGACCGAAAATGACCACACCACACAGAGTGACAATGGTATTCTAAATATGGACCACTCAATGATAGGTAGATGATGATGATGCATACAGTTTAGTCAACATCAAGTGAATGTTAGCAGGTACAAGGGGTAATTCAACAGTTGAAAATGGTAGTATTACCGGTGACCAAAGATGGCACCCATGAGGCAAGGAGAACCTGCCACGTTAACACAAAAGTGGAAGATACCAAACACATAGAAAAGTAGATCCCATTTTATTTTTGCTATGAATGTTGACTAGAGAAAGAACCAAGCTTCAACCATGTGGGTGTAGGTTTCAAGAGAAATTTCATAATGGAAATGCACATAAAGACAATAGTTTCATCGAGAGTGATAGTATGGCACACAACAGTCGAGTTTGTGGTACATGTTAGAAGGAGTGAAAGGGGCACACCTAGAAAGGTTCGGCAGATGATAAAATGGGGATGCATGGTGGATTTTGGAATATTACAAATTGGAGTGCGACGTCATCACATCCATGAAGTTGAGCATGCATAAATAAAAGGAAAAATGTGGTAGACCATGATGATGAAGATTTTGATGCAGCAAAAAAATAGATAGTAGAATCATGGCATGAGGATTACGAGCCCTCAGGTGACTAGACTCGAGCAATGGTAATCATTTGAATTTGATAGAGGCTACCACATAGCAATTAAAAAATATGAACAAACCCCAGACATTGCAGAAGTGGGTGTAAATGAAATATTCAACTTGAACATGAAAATTGATGACGAACGCTAGTGAGGAAAAGTGTAGAGTCTTAGGGTTTCATATTTTTAATGGATGCCATAAAAGGTACGGGGATTATAGAAAAGGGCTTTGGGTATTAAGCTCATGATGTTTTTATTTATTTATTTATTTAGGCCTAATTAATAAAACAAAGCCAAGATGTTTATGAATCCTTAGGGGAAAAATGCGTTATGAAGAATGACATTACAAAACATTTCATTTGGTGGAATGAAAGAACCATTTCATGCAATAATACCAGGTGAATCAAAAGAAAAAGAAATAGAGGGTTTTTGAAACTTGCTTGAGAAACGAAAGAACAAATATAAGACTTTAAAATAAAATGTAAATGTAAAATACAACGTTGGTTTTTTTGCAAAGATCTAGAATGTTGCTAGAACTTCAATGTAAAAACTAGAAATGTTATTTTAATGCAAATGTGGTTTCAAAAATTTAGGCCTTGTTAGCAAGAAAGAAGGAGAAATTTCTGCATGTTGGGATTTACTTGTTTATTTTTCCCCTTTTAAGATTTTGGATTTATAAATGAAGTTTAATGCATTTTTTGGTTACTTCATGAGAATGTTCGAAGTCTAAAATTTATTTTCTATGTCCTTAGGAGCTAGCACTTAGTTTATTTCAATTGTGCAAATGCAGGTTTGAATAGACTAGGTTGCATGTAAGATTTTCTCACATCTTCGGTTTTTCAGGATGGCGTGTCATCATACTAATAAAGCTTTACATGTTTTAATCATTAGCATTCAATATTATTTTCAGATTTTAGTTTCTATTTTCTAACCCTTCATTTTCCATTTTTTTTAAAACTTCGAACATAAAAAAAATAAAAAATAAAAAAATAAAAATGATAAAAATAATTACATGAAGCCCTAGAATGAACATCAATATTCCATACACAACAAATTCGGACTCATTCCGAGGTCATTTCGATTTTATAATTATTTTTGAAAACTGTTATTTTTAAGGGTTTTTATAATTTCAAAAAATTTATTTCTTTTTAATTTTTGGAGGCGAATCAGATTTTTAAATTCAACATTTTTATTCATGAGCATAAGATGACCTTTTTTTCATGAAAATTTCAATTTCATGAAAGGGGGGAGAATTTTCATGGCATTTCATGAGCCATCATTTTTGGAGCAATAAATGCACCTATCTTTATGAAAATTTTGATTTCATTAAAGAGAGGTGATTTTATATGTTACATTAAAAGGCTATTGTTTTAACACATTAAATTATTTTTCTTTATGAAAATTATTTCATTAAAGGAAGATAATTAAATGACATTTTTAAGTCATTATTGTGAGGCCATAAATTATTGTCTCTTTGAGAAAATTAATTCACCAAAGACGAATAATTTATTATTCATATCAAAGGCTATCTTTTTTTTTTGGTAAGTAACTAGAATTTTATATACAAATTGGGTTTTTTAAGAGGATCCCAAAACCTTATAACAAAAATGGTCGTAGCACCAATATTTAAAGCAATTCCTTAGTACATGAAAATAAAAATAAACTGAAAGGGAAAGGGCCAGAAACAACCCTTGATCCAACAAAAAGACGAGATTCTAGTACCAACTAGTGAGACTCACTTCGCCAAAATATAATCCTCCCATTGCTGGTAGTCTGGGGTTCTCCCAAGGGTGGATACTATTAGAATTAAAGTGCACTATTCCTTCACCTTGACACTTGTCAGTTTCTCTTGACAAGTGTCATGCATTTCATATAGGCTTATGCCTATATATTGTAACCCTTTTTCATTTGTAAAATATCTCATCTTGTTCATTCCATTATAGTCTAAACAATGTTAGAATTAAAGTGCACTATGCCTTCACCTTGACACTTGTCAGTTTCTCTTGATAAGTGTCATGCATTTCATATAGGCTTATGCCTATATATTGTAACCTTTTTTCATTTGTAAAATATCTCATCTTGTTCATTCCATTATAGTCCCAACAAATACAATAGTCTAGGATCCACCCGAGGGTGGATACAATAGTCTGGGATCCTCCCGGGGGTGGATACAATGCACCTGCCTAGACCTATGCGGGGAGAGCGAGAAGGCCAAGAATAGCCTGCAACCAAAAATCCTGCTCGAAAACTAGAAGCAGGGAATTTTTAGAAAACTAGAGAGAATCCTTGCCAAAGGATGTCTTGGGATGCAACCTAGGGTGTAGTGAGGTAGCAAGCACCCACGCAAGCAAAGAAGCAAGTAACATCGAGATACGGGCCAGGGGTCAGTAGTGAGACAGCCTGGGAGATGGCATCAGGGTCCTCAAAGAAAAAAATTGGAAGCCTTCACTTGATCTTGTACAATGGAACAAAAATATTGGGGATATCTATAGGCCAAGATATCCCTATGCATAGAAAGGAGAAATACGAGGAAGCCAGAAGGATCTAGGGATAATAGTAATAGGCACAAAGACATGATCATGAAAGCCAAAACTAAAGGAGGAAGGATGGACAATAGTTGCAAACACATTGATCTCCACCCCTAGACTAGATAATATAGAAGGAAGCCCCCACAACTCTAGAAAAAATGCCTAGGAATCACCATTCTTGCTCACAAATAGATCCAAGGAAATAGGACTAGAAGCCCTTGAACAAGAACTAAAATGAACAACCTGAGGATCCCAGGAAAGAAGTGGCAACGTGCACAAAGATGGGATCCTCAAAATCCTAACCTGGGGGAACCATGGTCTGCATACACTGATCATGGGTCCCTCTAAATATCTAGATATGCAACAGAAACCCTAGGAACCCCAGAATAAGTGACCAAGATCTCCCCATCCTTGCTCATGGAAAGATGTAGTGAACTAGGACTAGGACTGGGAACAACCTAGGTAGAGTAAGAGGCCCACCTTAAAGGCCAACCAAAGCCCTGTGTGTCCACCAAATCATAGATCCTATAAGAAGAAGCCTTCAAACAAGAAATCAAAGAAGGCCCTACCCAATGGGATGGGACCAGTAGCAACCACAGGAATCCTAATGAGGATTCACTGGAAGAAGAGGAAATTGGCCCCCAAAACCAACCCTGAAGCAGAGAGGACCTCACATGATGCACTAGTAAACAATCAAAAACCCAAACTACCACCACCATCGATTGAGGAAGCCCTAGGAATCCGATCCAAGCAAAAAACCTATAAAAACCCCAGTGGAAATCCTAAGGGAGATCGAGGAAGGGATCCCATAAACATGCAAGAAATTCTAAGAGACCCTTGGGATGCACCAGACCATGGTATCAGGCAGGGAGACCCTAAAACTACTGGGAAAGGAGCAGAAAGTGTAGAAGGATCTCCCCCCAAGGAGATCATCTACTACAAATCAATGCTAGAGCGGGTTGACCCGGGATGATCCAGGGAATAGACAAGAACTAGGCGAGGGGGAGAAGGGAGAGGGAGCAGGACCCTCCCCCTCCCCCCTAAACCAAAAAGCCTCAAAGTCTATCTTTATCTTCATGATAAGAAGCTACATTTAAGGAGGCAATTCATCATTTCAGATTCACATCCATAGATAGATTTTGATCTTTACTTTCATGTCTAAAGTAGTATTTAATGCAAGGTGAAGCTTTATTAAAATCCACTTAATAAGAGAATATAAAATCTACCTTAAAATCCTCAAGATAAAAGGAATTAAGACACTACATCATGTTCATATGAGGGCCAATTCACATTTACTTTTATTTTTGTTTCATGAACAACAACTATTGTAGCATGGTGAAATTAACCAAAACATGTCCCTTTTTAATAGTTACTTGAAATAACTAAGGTATTCCTAGCATTTCATTGATATTTTATTGATATTACTAATACACATGTGCAAATGCTAATATAGTGGAGACCTTGGAGAAGTTTTTTTGTTTAACTTCTTTGCAAGAGAGGGTTTTGGGATCAAAATCCTAAGGGAGAATGTAATTTCACAATTGGGTGAAATTACCACTCAACAATTAACTCAACTAAATATTTGTTGAATGGTTCCCTCCTCAGGGTGGCCTATCCTTTGGATTAAAAGGATATGGTGGCGTATGACCAGTCCAACTGGATTTATCCACCCAATTGCTCTGCCAAGTGTCCAGATAGTAGCAAGGAAAATAATGGGTCTACATCTACCATAGCCACATCTATTACAATTTACTTCTTTGGATATTGATCTAAAAAGACCAAAATGCCTATAATTATCCCTACACAAGGTAATTGCTTATTTTCCATGATAGAAATAGGGGGGGAATATTTGGTACACATCAGTTCCAACTGATTAGCCACCTACTTTGGCATAACATTGTGATATGCCCTGCTATCAAGCATGCAATTATGTATCACATAAAGGTCACCATACCCAGATGTATATCAAAGGTATATATAAAAGGGCCTAAATGAAGCAAGACTTTTGCTATATGGATTAGAAGTTAAATATGCAAAGACATGACCTTCATATTGGTTGGTCAACCCAAAGGCCCTGCAAATATGCTCTCTATATTTAGGGATAGTCATCAGTTCTCCAAAATTTATTTTTATCTTCTGCTTGGCAAGTTCCAAACATATGTCAAATTCTAGTTTTTTGTTTTTTGGCCCACTATTGATAGGTTCAAACCTTTTGGGAGGGGGTGGTCAATGGCCATCATTAGGTTTCTTTGCATGGGCGCGCTTCTTTTCATTAGTTGCATTTTTCTTATCTGGCCTATCATGGATGGTTTTGTTGCATAGCCCAGTGGCATGGACCCTCTCTAGTGTCTCAACTTCCTTAGTTTTTGGGCTTAATTTTCCCTACCTTATCTTCTCAAAGCGGTTATTTGGGGTAGGGTTATGCATAGTGGCTATTTTCATAAAATTGGCTAAAATTAGGATTTTCAAATTTTGGAATTAGCTAATATTTGGGATCCTTGACCAGGGTCCATTAGCCAAACGTTTTTGGGTTTAAAATTTTGTTTGGGTCGATTCACCCTAATTTTATAATAATTTTACCATCTTAAGTTTAAATTTTCAACATTACCCCTAATAATAGTGAACCTTTTACATGTGTTTCGAAACTATTCACCTATATTTTGAAACCGATTCACCAAATTTTTATAAATATATTTTGGGGTCGATCCCTTACGTATAACCCTGATTTGGGGGCCTTATTTAGATATTAACATCATCAAGGGAAAATGTTGTAGGTATATTATCAGGACTAGTAGATTGGGTGAAGTCATCTTGAATTGGAGTATCAATATTTTCTTCCCAATTATAATAAGTGTTAATTCTAATCTCATCTTCTAACTCTTCCTAATATTTACACATGAATGGAGACCATTGTATACATCAAAATTAGCTATATTATGTGGGGCACCATATGCTCAATAGAAGAAGATAAAGTTAGAGGCTACATTGATAGAAGTCATTGGATTCAGGACAACATCCTGATCTTTTTGAACCTCCTTCCTATTTCATTTATTGTTCGAATTTCTACTCCCCTCATTGTTCCAGTTTCTAATAAATTTCCCTCTAAAAGGTGGTTTGATTTCATTTTGATTTTGTTATGGTTCTCCATTATCAGCTTTATCCCTCTTTATTTTTGACATTCGGTTGTTCATGGATTGGAACATCTCGGTTAACTGGGTTGATAACTTCTCAATAGGATCTGGCTCTACTTTTTTTAAAATTCTAAACCCCACTTTATTAGTTATCTTTTTAGTATAGCTAGGGCTAGGGTCTGTTGATGTCACCTTCATCTTCCCACTATCTATCATAGTTCCTCTTTACATGCAAGCATCGATAGTGATTTTAGGTTGTTGTCTAAGTTCATAGTTAAAGTCACTAGGGAAGGAATTTCTATAGAAGCATATGGACTGGTGATCATTGGGCCTTAAATACACATGGATTTAGTTTCTCAGCTTGGTGAAATGCATATTGAAATCATTCATAGTTTTATTTTCCTTCTTTTTCATTGTGGCTAGTCCGGTCAATAGAGATTGTTCATTCTTTTTCTCCCCATATTTTTTTAGAAAGGCAACTTCTAAATCTTGTAAAGTATCAATAGAGTCTATTTTTAAACTATTAAACCACTCTCTAAAATAATTTTATAGGGTTTGAAGGAATAATCAGAGGATAAAATCCTCATGTTCCACCTCCAGGCTATCCATAGCATACAAAAAGTCTTTAACATGGTTTTACTTGGTCATAGGGTTGTTCCCTAGGAACTTAGGAAGGTACATGTGAGTCTTTTGGGATAAAGGGTTAAAAAATGGAGGTAAAATAAAAGGCATATATCTATTAAGGAACCAATTATTCAAATTTGGATTGACTATTAGTGTGATTGGGCCCCCCAGGATGGTAGGTGCATTGGGTGGGATAGTACATGGTGTTTGAGAACTTTGAGGAATGGAAGCATTAATATTACTACCCTAATTACTAGAAGGAACAGAAACTAAAATCCTCTTTTTACTTTTATGATCTCTGAAAAGTACTTTTGGGTCTATTAGTTTGGGGTAGATCTCCTCTTCACTACATCTCATGGATGGAAGACCATATCCCCATTGATATTTTCAATTTCTTTAGAATCACTAGCACAAGGTGTAAAAATTGAGGGGTGCTCTCTAGCTAATATTGATCAACCCAAAAATTCTAAATCTCACTGGATATGTCATAGGGGAGCTAAATAACAAATAGATTTAAAAGATCCTCCCTAGAAATGACACCAAAAATTATTCTTGGGATTTCTTGCTTATATTCTCCAAGATTTTTCATGTCACAATAATCCCTAAGATCACAAAAAGTATTGTGGAATCTTGTGGATCCATCTCTTTGACCAAAGAATAGATTACCTAGAGGGCTCTAGACAGACTAGGTAAGTTAAGGAAACCCCATACAGTGGGTTCATATATATTGTATTATAGTGCAATCACTCATTCATCACTAGATAAAATAATATTATGTTGTTTTAATTATTTATGACCAAACCTAGAATTAATATAGCATATCAAGACCAGATCGATGCCATGTGCATTGGATAGTCATAGTAGATTTATAATAAATGACAGAAAAGAAAGAGGAAGGAGAACTGATTTATTTTTATTCATTCAAATAATGTAATGCATAGAAATGATTAAACTTGTGAAAAAATATGTCATCCACATATTCTGATTACATTAATACATAAACAAGTGAACACAGACCATGAACACAATAGATGTTAGGGATAGAGCTGGCGTTTTCATTAATATAAAATCTTTTACATATGGAGAGATCAACAAGGTGCTTGGATCTTATATGATAATAATTACAATTAACTCCAGTTTGAATAACATAACAAGGGGTTGTTCCTCTCCATCCTAATTGTAGTGATGTAAGAGTATCCAACACTGGCATGTTCCACAAGAAATGATCTCAGTGGACAATGCTCCTTGGGTAATCCTTGGTTAATGACAGAAGAAAATATGATAAGAAGGCCATGAAGACATACACAGGGAGAATGCAATTAACAATTAGACAAGGCTATACCTAGACTCGGGTTTTCTATCTCATAGGTTTGATGAAAAATTGTATTTGCAATAGTCTCTCTTATAAAGTGCTCAGGCAGGGCTGTAACTGTCTCCTTCAATAATATGCAATAAAAAATGGGCACATATCACACACCTCTTTGTCTAAGTAGGTGGTTGTTGTGACTGTGTATCATATTCCCCATTGTTGTGGCTTGGAAGGTATGTACCATCTCCCCCACTACCCTGGGTTGACGATTGTGCTATAAATGGTTCATGTGCTCCTAGTGAACCGGGTCCCACCCCTCCTATTTCGAGGCCTTGTAGACTTTTGTCAATATGGTTTCATGCCTCATAATGAAATGTTAGAGTAAATAATAATAATTTGATATCTTGCATGACCTTGCTCACCCTTTTACTGGCCCATTCCATGGCAATTTCAGTGTAGAAACATAGGTGGTCCACCAACTGTACCAAAGTTACAAATTGTTTTGATAATTTTTCATTGTGACCAAAGTCAAAATTTTGTATTTTTTGGAGCATGAAATATTTGATGTTAGGAGATTAAATAAACTCATCAAGTTTGAAACAACAATCTCCTAGCTCATCCTCAACCTCTTGTTTGGCCTTGACCATCTCGTGGTTCCACAGGAGCCAATTTTATCTATTCTATAGAAAAATGAAAACTTTGACGTACTCTTCAATAAATAAGCAAATGGAACCATTTACCAATGTAGTTGTCATCCCAGTAATTACTACGTAGTTATCCTTAAACCTCTTATAAATTGAGAATATGGTATTCATCCTCTAATTTTCTTGCTACAGTTAATATCACAAGAGTCTGATAGTGTGTCTGGTGGTATAAATGTCATAAAATATGGACTACAAGGTCTTAAATTTTCTCCATCATATTTTATTTCATTTCATGTTTAAATTCTTACATAGACCCAAAATGACCACTAGCCTATGCAACATTATCGATCGACCTCAATTTGGAGCTATTGTACCTTGAGTTGGAGTTACCCCACCTTCGTAGCCTTGGCCTTTAGATATTATATCTCTCTCTTCATTGTTGTTGCCACATGCACTTGGACAACCACTTGGAATTTCATCATTTCGAGAGGTGCAGCCCCACATAACACCTTTAGTCACGTCAATGGTGGCCCCCTTTAGACTTAGTGGCAATAAGATATCAAATGT
Organism: Wollemia nobilis; assembly: GCA_028583015.1. Taxonomy (NCBI): domain Eukaryota; kingdom Viridiplantae; phylum Streptophyta; class Pinopsida; order Araucariales; family Araucariaceae; genus Wollemia; species Wollemia nobilis. Next base: position 1,364,153 of record JAQPPZ010016942.1, on the reverse strand, counting down.
GGTGGTTGAAACTTCACCCACCTCTTGCCTTGCTATCCTTTGGGGCCTACTTACTCCTTTTCTTGGGTACCTCTGCTCTTCCATATCTTGCATCTGGTTCTTTTAATTGGTAGTGAATTGCAGTGTGTCCCTTACCCTTGCCAGTGTAATAATATCAATGCTCCCAGTAGAAGACTTAGTTCTAGATTTTTCTTGGCATGTGACTACGTGGGACTCTATTGTACCTAGTATTATCTGAGTATATTGGACAATCCCCAACTTATTTTATTTTCTTTAAGGCCTTAGGAGGATGGGATGTTCTTATTTATTAATTACTAAAGTGGCAAAGAACAATGAAGGCTAGTCCACCACCATGTCAATTATCTCATATGGACACATCAGTGTTAAGTATGATGATGTTGTACTTTGATATGAGGAGGATACCATCTCCTTTCCTTTTGAGGTGGAAGTCAGGGAACAAGAAGAAGAGGGGAACTTTGCCTACTCTTGTTTTGCCTCATCCACTATTTTCATCATGACCTCAAGAAGGTCAGTATCTTGTTGGACAATATAGAAAGTGGGGTCCTCAAATTTTTCTAGGGGAGCAGTTGGGACCAGTGGCACCACCTTATCCACCAATAATCCTCGATGTAGTCTCAAATAGGATCCATAATCTCCTATTGCTTCTAGTTTTTTGTAAGGCCTATTATCCATTTTCCATACTAAATCCAACAAAACATCTTCCTTTATGGCCTTCTACATCTCATATTCAAAGTCATCCTTGTTATGAGAGACCTACAAGAGGGCAATTTTTATAGCAACAACATGTCAATGGTGATCATCAGGGTCATAGGGCCTCCATGTAAATTTTGGGAAGAAATACATATACATATTCCATATGGAATGCAACATTGCAAAATGTCCAAAATATGTATAATGGCCCATCAAGAAAGGAATGGGCAACCATTGCACATTCCCCTATTTCTTGAGGTATCTAATTTTCACCTCCTTGAAAATATGTCGGGGGATCTCCAGGATGGCAATTGAAGTTGGGCAATGCCTTGGAAACACCTTTGGGGGCAATATAGACCCATATAACCTGATGTAGGAGAACTCTTGTGTGTAGAATAAATATCCTACCTTAGATTTATGCAAAAATTCTCTCACCCCAACCCCAAATATATTGGGTTCTTCACTACAAAGTCGAGAGTGCACCATTGGGAGGACCTTCTCACAAAAAACCTTGTAACTAGAGATCCCCTCTTGGATGCAAAACAATTGGTCTTGGATGGTGGGGTCAGTCGCTCCTACCAAATGAAATACCAGAGACTTGTTAAATTTTTCAATAAACAAATTAATAAAAAATGAATAATATGAAAATAGGGGGAGTTCTCCTTATATACCAATATGGCCTCCTAAAATTTTTGTAACTCCTCATCCATATTATCACTTATCACATCCTCCCACCGATAGAGAGGTTTCCTATCTGTCCGGTTGCATTGGATGATGAGAAACATCACCTCCTTCATGATGAGCTCTAGGTGTTAATCTTACAATGACACTGAGAGGGGGGGTGAATCAGTGTAGCTTTATAAACTTAAATTTATAGCTCTTAATACCGCATCAATTAAAAATTATTACTAGATACAATAAGTATAACAAAAGAGCATCACACAACACAATATTTAATGAGGTTCACCAATGTGGCTACTCCTTAAAAGTTGATTGCTTGGACTACCATCCAAATCCAGCCTTTGCAAAGCACCAACTTTACAATCAATTTACCAGCACCCACTGTAAGGAGCACCAACCCCTTATATCTGCACCAACAGAAAGGATCACCAACCACTTATTTATCTTTGCTTTTGCAAGACCCTGACTGGTCTTCTTCACCTTTGTGTTCTCTGCATACTCTGCTCTCTCTACATAATCACTTTGCACACTCTGCTTCGTTACAGTCAAACTTCATGATCATCTTCTCCCTTTTGTGCACTCTACTCTCTTTGTGAATTTCACACTTAGCACGATTTGACACGAATTGCTATCTATGCACAATGACCGTATTTCACCCACATTCAACCATATTTTCAATTCTCTAAACAACCCTCCTTTTATAACAATATTTTTTATGATGAAAACCCTAATATTAGTCGACTGTAAATCTTAATCTTAGTCAGATTTCATAACAACTGTAAACCCTAATTTTAGTTGGCTGTCATCGGTCTTCGTTAGCTTCAACTCAAGAAGATGTTCGGTTCATCCATCGCTTGATGATTTCATTATGGACATACCCTATAATTGCCATACTAACTTTTGATCACTCTTCATATTTTAGCAGTATGAAATCACTCTGTAATTGCCCCTATAAATGCCATAGTGATGTCGGTCCACTGTCATACTTCTCATTTTAGTCGGGTTCTCCTTCTTGACTTGCACATTTATGACCTATCATGAAATCATGACATTTATGCCTTTATAGCTTCTTTTGTTGTTGTCGTGAAAATACATGTCGCGATATCGTGACACTTTCGCCTCCGTACGCTTTCTCTATTATTTTGTCATGATATCATGGAATTTTTGCCTCCGTAAACTTTGTCTTTTATTTTGTCGTGATATCGCAATATTTTTGCCTCCGTATACTTTGTCTTTGCTTTTGTCGCAATATCGCGACACTTCTGCTTCCATAGACTTTGACTTTGCTTTTGTCGCAATATCGCAACACTTCTGCCTTCGTAGTCTTCAACTTAGCTTTTGTTGCAAAATCGTGACACTTCTGCTTCTGTACTTAGCTACTTTGCTTTTGTCATGAAATCGTGAAACTTCTACCTTCGAAGTATTCTTCTCTACTTTTGTCACAAAATTGTGACACTTCTGCTTTTGTACTTTACTTCTTTGCTTTTGTTGTGAAATCGTGACACTTCTGCTTTCGAAGTCTTGCTTTCTGCTTTTGTCATGAAATCATGACAGTTCTACTTTTGTACGCTTTCTCTCTTTCTTTTGTCATGAAAATACATGTCATGATATCGTGACAATTTTTTTTTTTTAAGCGAAAAACCCCTTGTGAGGCTGCCTTGGTCTAAGAGACCACGAACAAGGGGTTCTACACCATTAAATTCACCCGGGGGTTGCACCCAGCCCTGCCCGCACCAACATTATCAATTGGATTTTGGGTACGATGGAGATTCGAACCTGGGACCTCCCTTGTAGGATTGCCCTCTTCGCTCCAACTCACCTACAACACCTGGGTTGGTGACACTTTTCAAACTTAATTTATCTCTCCTATTTTAGTCGCGAAAATGCTACATGTCACAAAATCATGACACTTTTCTTAATTGTTCTCTTTCTTTGAACTTGTCATAAAATCGTAACACTTTTTTCTGCTTTCTCTTTCTCTTCCAACATGTGAAATCGTGACAATTTTTCCACTTGCCTTTTTCTCTTCCAACATGTCGTGAAATCGTGACAGTTTTTCCCGCTTTTTCTCTCTCTTTCAACATGTCACGAAATGACGATAGTTCTTATTTATTTTTCTCTCTCTTCCAACATGTCATGAAATCGCGATAGTTTTTTCTACTTTTTCTCTCTCTTCCAACATGTCACGAAATCGTGACAGTTTTTCTTGCCTGTTGTATATGTCGCGATATCACGACACTTTTCTTGTCTTTTTTCTTTGATCTTTTGCATATGGGCCACTTCGGTCTTCTTGGAAAATCATTGTACATACTCTGAATAACCTTTGAACTCCTATCTTCTGCATCTGAATAGCTTTTGAACTTCTCGTCCACTACATCAATAGATCTATCTGACCGTGTTGACAACAATGACAATACTATTGCTGCACCTTGTTCAACAATCTCCCCCTTTGGAATTTTTGGCAACACATGCAATTTCCTGTAACTCTTCTCTCCCTTTGACAATAATACCAAAGGGCTACTGCAAACTCCCCTTGAGTCCATGCACAACATTCTCAGGCAAAATTTATTACACTTAGCAAAAATCATGAACATGAGCAAAAAAATAATCAAATACTTAAATTCTCCCCCTGAGAATGTGATCCCTATAGCTAGTCAATATTTGGGAAGTGTGACCACTCCCAATTTATTGCGAAGGTACTCAAAAAATTCCTTGGGCAATGGTTTTGTGAAGATATCTGCTACTTGCTCTATAGTTGGAACAAAATCCAACTTAACCTCAACTTCCGCAACTTTATCCTTCAAAAAGTGATACCTGATAGCAATGTGTTTTGTGCGTGAATGCATAACCAGATTCTTGGAGATGTTAATGGCACTAGTGTTATCACACTTAACTGATATTGGCTCACTGAAGCTAATACCAAGATATTTCAGGGTTTGTTTCATCCACAATACCTGCATACAACATGTTGTCACTGCAATATATTCTACCTCTACTATCGATAAAGAAACTAAATCTTGTTTCTTACTGTGCCACATGACCAATCTTTCTCCAAGATAGAATGCACCTCCATTGGTACTCTTTCTGTCATCGACACCTCTTACCCAATCTGCATCTAAATACAAAATAAGGGTGAAGTCTTTACCTTTTGGATACCACAACCCATACTCCATAGTACCCTTGAGGTATCGAAGAATCCTCTTCACTGCTATCACATGAGTCTCCTTGGGATTAGCCTGAAATCATGCTACCATGCATACTACCTACAAAATATCTGGTCTGGTAGCTATCAGGTACAGTAAGCTCCCAATCATAGATCTATACATGGTTTGATCAATAGATGGATATTTGTCATCCTTGCTCAATTTGCAACCTATCATCATGGGAGTGCTAACTGGCTTACAATCATCCATTGTGAACTTTTTTAACATATCTTTCACATATTTAACTTGATAAATAAATATGCCCTTCTTATTTTGATTAACTTGCAACCCGAAGAAATACGAAAGTTCACCAATCATTGACATTTTAAATTCTTTCTGCATCTTATTTGCTAAATATTTACACGACTCATATTTTTTGCTGCCAAATATGATATCATCTACATATACAACAAGAAAAATAAGATGCCCATTTTCTATTTTGACATATAAATTACTATCCACCATACCTTTCTTAAACCCTTATTGAGTGAGATAGTTGTCTAGCCTTGCATACCATGCTCGGGGTGTCTGTTTTAAGCCATATAATGCTTTCTTCAACTTGCAAACCAATTTGGGATCATCACCAAGTTGGAAACCATCTGGTTGCTCAATATAAACCTCTTCTTCAAGTTTCTCATTCAAAAATGCTAATTTCACATCCATTTGATAAACTTTGAAATTCTTGTAGACTGCTAAAGCCAAAAATATTCTAATTGCCTCTAGTCTGGCTAGTGGTGCAAAAGTTTCCTCAAAGTCAATGCCTTTAACTTGTGCATAACCCATACATACCAATCTTGCTTTATTTCTGACTACCTATCCGTATTCATTCAATTTGTTTTGAAAAATCCATTTAGTCCCGATTATATTTTTATTTTTAGGTCTAGGTACTAACTCCCAAGTTTTGTTTTTCTCGATCTGATCTAATTCTTCATTTATTGCCTTCATCCAACTTTCATATTTGCTTGCATCAGCAAAATTTTTGGGCTCAATGCTGGATAATAGAGAGTAGTTACTTACTACTCTTCTTCTTGTCTGAACACCAACTTTGGGGTCTCCAATTATTTACTCTCTAGGATGATTTTTCTGCCAGCTGCCTGTTTTGAATTTCTTATTTTCTTACATTTTTGAATCACAACTTAAATCATCTGATTCAATTTTTTGTATATTTTTTGTATATTTTCTGTTTCGTTTTCCTCATCTCCTTCAATAACCTCTTCATAAATTGGGTAGTTATTTTCATAGCTAATTACTCATTCTCTACCTTCATCAAATTTAACATTGGCACTGTCCACAATTTTCTTTAGCCTCTTGTTGTAGCATTTGTAAGCTTTGTTTTTTGATGAATAACCAACAAAAATACCTTCATCCGCTCTATCTTCAAACTTACCAAGATTATCTTCGATTCTTTTGATGTAGCACTTGCTTGCCAAAAACTTTGAGGTATTTTGATGTTGCCTTTTTATCGAACCACAACTCATAAGGAGTTTTGCTTTCATGTGTTATCAGCATGTACCTATTTTGGATATACACCACAATATGGACTGCTTCTTTCCAAAATCTATCTGCTACTCTACTTTCAACAAACATAGTCCGTGCCATTTCTTGCACTGTCTTGTTCTTTCTTTCTACCACTCCATTCTACTGAGGTGTCCTGGCTGCTGAAAACTGTCTCCTAATATCGTATTTTTCACAGTACTCTGTAAACTCCTTTGAAATGAATTCTCCTCCTCTATCTGATCTTAAAAATTTGATCCTCTTTCTTGTTTCATTCTCAACTTGGTTTTTGAAAGTCTTGAACATTTCAAAAGCTTCTGATTTATGCTTCAAGAAAAATATCCATGTCATTATGGAATAGTCATCAATGCACAACATAAAATATTTGTCACCATTTATGCTTTGTGTTCTCATGGGTCCACATAAATCAGTGTGTATTAGTTCCAAAGGTTTGCTTGTGTAGTACTCTTTTGTTTTCAATGTGACTCTAGTTTTCTTCCCCTTTTGGCATGAAGTACAAATGTTGTTTACAGGTTTGCTGATGGTGGGAATATCTCTCACTGCCCTTTTTGAGTTGATTTTTACTAGATTATCAAAACTGATATGACCGAGTCTCTTGTGCCACAACCAATTTTCTTCTTCCTATCCAATAAAACAAGCTCCTTCTGAAGTATCCGAGAGCGTGTACAGGTTTCCGGATGTCCTTGATCCGGTTGCTATCAATTTTCCATTGTTTGTTTTTTTGACTTCACAACCCTGCTTCTTAAAAACTACTTCATGACCTTTATCACAAATCTGACTTACGCTCAACAAGTTATGTTTCAAACCATCCACAAACAAGACTTCTTCTGACTTAATTTTTTTGTCACTAATTTTAACTGAACCTTTGCCAACTATCTTATCTCCATCATTATTTCCAAACTTTCTTGAACCGACCTTCATATTTCTGTAACTTCTCAAATTTTTGTTTGTCACCTGTCATATGACTCGAGCATCCACTATCAAGTATCCATGGTACATATTTATTCTATGCTTTAAATTTTGTTTGTACGATTAAGGATTCCTTTTCTTCCTTAAGTCGCTCTTTTTCTTTCCACTCCATTTTGATAGTAGTTTTGGGATCTTGTTTTGCCTTTCCCTTATCAATAGCTTGTGCATGTTTTTCGGGAAGTTTTCTATTTTGTCTCATCCTATTTGGTTGAAATTTTCTTCCCTAAAACTGATTTGATGCAAATGTACTTCTACAGTTTCTTGCAATGTGCCAAAAATTATGATAGTTATAACATTCTCCTGTATAATTCATCAGAGGAGAAAAAACATTTCTATTGGTGAAATTCCTTAGTCTTACATTATATTTGCAGTCTGAGATTTTATGTCCATAGCCATTGCATTAAAATAGAAACCAGAAAAGGGATAATTGAACTTGGGTGATGGTATTTGCCATGTTGTCGTAGGAGCCATAGGTCTTATTCTTCTTTGATGTGCGACATTGGTGAATCCATCATTGTCAATTCTCCTTTCGTGCCTAGAATTATTGCTTTCTTTTGCATGAGAAATTTTTCCTTGATCAACCTGTTTCTTCTTTTCATTCTTTATGGATTCTACATTTCTGGGCTTTGATCCATTTGATGATTCTCCTTCGACGAAACCCAGACCAAATTTGATGCCTACAGGCCTTTGGTCATTTATAATATTATCCGACTTCATAGAACTTTCTTCGCGTTTGTGATAGCAACTAATTTTGTGATTCATCTCTTTTATCTGCATTCGTAAACCAACATTCTCTTCTTCTAGTTTGTAGCAATAATCTATTTTCATGGTAATTTGTACTTCGAGATCTTTAGATATTTTCTTGTATTCTTCTGTCTGTACTTTTAGACTGGTTATGATTTCGTTTGCATCCTCAAGATTTTTTGAAATTTTCTTATTATTTTTCCTCTCTATTTTCCACTCTTCAAGTGCAGATATCAACTCACCTTCTAGATCTACTTTAGCCTTAGGGTTTTCACCACATACTTCAGAGTTCACTCCTTCTTCCTTTTCTAATTTTACTTCTTCAAATGCCATGAAAAGAGCTTCACATGTTTCCTCTTCAGAATCCTCATCGGAGATGTCTGTTGAACTGGCATTCCTGGAGATGAAACTTTTCTTCTTGAAGTTGCCTTTTCTGAAATTCATTTTCTTATTCCAGTCACTTCTTTCTTTGTGCAATCCTTCATCATTTTTTTTCTTCTCATTAAATGGACATTGAGTCACAAAATACCTAATGCCTCCATAGTTGAAACATTTAAACGGTAGCTTTCCTATGTATTTTCCTTTTCCCATTTTTAGTTTTCTAACAAATTTTGCTTCCATTTCATCTAATGTCTCTTCTTCCTAGGACTCTTGTTTTGCATTTTTATTTTTAAGGGCTTTAAAAGCCGCTTCTCTGTCTGTGGATTTAGATCTTCCTATCATCATCTCATATGCAGTCAAATAACCATACATCTCATCTATACTAAAATAATTTAGATTTTTAGCTTCTTCTATCGCTGAGACTTTAGAATCAAACCTTTGATAAAAAGATCTTAATACCTTTTTCACGACGGTAGAGTCTTCGATATCCTCACCGAGTCCTCTGATCGCATTAATGATTCCATTAACTGTCAGCATATATGCCTCAATGTTTTCATCGTCATTCATCTTTAATGCTTCGAACTGAGCTCGATGTGTTTGTAACTTGGCCTCCTTGATATTATCGTCTCCTTCATGAATACTAGTTCACTGTCTGCTAATCCACACATGATAGCATTCTTTGCTTTTGAGTTATTTTAAAACAGTTTCTTTTCGTCAGCCTCTCTAGGAGGAGTGATGGGTATTGTGTATCCACTAACTACTGAATTCTAGATGTCGTATCCTAAATCATAGAGATATGTCTGCATACTAATTCTCTAGAATGCGTAATTAGATCCATCAAACAATGGTGCTTTGTTTGATGAGAAGCCTTCACCACCTGCCATTGTATTACTTCCAAGATCACCCTAGCCGGTTAAGCTTGTACAGGAACTTAGATTTGATACCAATTGTTAGTCTTACAATGACACTGAGAGGGGGGGGTGAATCAGTGTAGTTATATAAAATTAAATTTACAGCTCTTAATACCACAACAATTAAAACTTATTACTAGATACAATAATTATAACAAAAGAGCATCACACAAAAAAATATTTAATGAGATTCACCAATGTGGCTACTCTTCAAAAATTAACTTCTTGGACTACCATCCAAATCCAGCCTTTGCAAAGCACCAACTTTACAATCAATTTACCAACACCCACTGTAAGAAGCACCAACCCCTTATTTATTTGCACCAAAAAAAAGGATCACCGACCCCTTATTTATCTTTGCTTTTGCAAGACCCTGACTAGTCTTTTTCACCTTTGCATTCTCTGTGAACTCTGCTCTCTCTGTGCAATCACTTCGCACACTCTACTTTGTTATAGTCGAACTTCATGATTGTCTTCTCCCTTTTGTGCACTCTGCTCTCTTTGTGAATTTTGCACTTAGCACGATTCAAAATGACTTGCTCTCTATGCACAACGACCGTATTTCACACACATTCAACCATCTTTTCAATTCTCCAAACAACCCTCCTTTTATAACAATATTTTTTATGATGAAAACCCTAATCTTAGTCGGCTTTCATAACAATTGTAAACCCTAATTTTAGTCGACTGTCATCGGTATTCATCAGCTTCAACTCAAGAAGATGTTCGATTTATCCATTGCTTGATGATTTCATTCTAGACAGACCCTATAACAGCCATACTGACTTTTGATCACTCTTCGTATTTTAGCAGTATGAAATCACTCTATAACTGCCCTTGTAAATGCTGTAGTGATGTCGATCCACTATCATACTTCTCATTTTAGTCGGGTTCTCCTTCTTGACTTGCGCATTTACGACCTGTCATGAAATCATGACATTTTTGCCTCTATAGCTTCTTTTGTTGCTGTTGCCATGAAAATGCAACATGTCGCGATATCACGACACTTTCACCTCCGTACACTTTCTCTATTATTTTTTCACGATATCACGACATTTTTGCCTCTGTAGACTTTGTATTTTCTTTTTTCATGATATCGTGACATTTCCACCTCTGTATACTTTGTCTTTGCTTTTGTCATGATATCGCGACACTTCTACTTTCATAGACTTTGACTTTGCTTTTGTCTCGATATCACGACACTTTTGCCTCCATAGTCTTCAACTTAGATTTTGTCACGAAATCATGACACTTATGCTTCTATACTTAGCTTCTTTGCTTTTGTCATGAAATCGTGACACTTCTGCCTTCGAAGTCTTCTTCTCTACTTTTGTCGTGAAATCGTGACACTTCTGCTTCTGTAATTTACTTCTTTGCTTTTGTTGTGAAATCGTGACACTTCTGCTTCTGAAGTATTGCTTTCTGCTTTTGTCATGAAATCGTGATAGTTCTACTTTCGTACGCTTCCTCTCTTTCTTTTGTCGCGAAAATGCAACATGTCGTGATATCGTGACACTTTTCAAACTTACTTTCTCTCTCCTATTTTAGTCACAAAAATGCGACATGTCGCGAAATCGTGACACTTTTCTTACTTGTTCTCTTTCTTCGAACTTGTCACAAAATCATGACACTTTTTCCTGCTTTCTCTTTCTCTTCCAACATGTCGTGAAATCGTGAAAGTTTTTCCACTTGCCTTTTTCTCTTCCAACATGTCGCAAAATTGTGACAGTTTTTCTTGCTTTTTCTCTCTCTTCCAACATGTCACGAAATCGTGACTGTTTTTCTTGCTTTTTCTCTCTCTTCTAGCATGTCGTGAAATCACGATAATTTTTCTTGATTTTTCTATCTCTTCCAACATGTCATGAAATCATGACATTTTTTCTTGCCTACTGTATATGTCGCGATATTGTGACACTTTTCTTACTTGTCTTTTTTCTTTGATCTTTTGCATATGGGCCACTTCGATCTTCTTGGAAAATCACTGTACATACTTTGAATAACCTTTGAACTCTTGTCTTCTACATTTGAATAGCTTTTGAACTTCTTGTCCACTGCATCAATAGATATATCTGACTGTGTTGACAACAATGACAATACTATTGTTGCACCTTGCTCAACACTAGGTCCTTGACACCCAACACCAGGTTAATCATATCAGTGTAATATTTCACCCAGGGCCAAAATAAGAATTTTTTGATAGGAAAACCTAAAGGCTTTCATTTTTCTCTCTTCAAGAACATCTCCAAGAATATGGTATTGAGAAAGAAATTATCTTGGATGATTAATATTTTGAAGTGTAGGACCCTTGATGTTGTGGCAAGCCCGAATATGTTTCTGATTCTATTTGTTATTAATCGGGCTATGACCTTATCTTTATGGTCTTTAATGATCCTATTATTTGGGCCATAGGCCATCGCTAGCCATGCTAGGATGTCTGAGGAGTGGTAGACCTTTGGGTAGGTTAATTGATCAAAATTGATTCCCTATTTATTGTAGACTAGGGCTGGTTTAGTGATATCTCATTGAGCCCTCATAAACAAGTTCCTTGGCAGTTTGGGTGGCACTGATTGTCCTCCTCTATGGGGTCAAAGATATAGATAGTGACATATTCCACCTCTCACTATTGCTCTACCGTTATGTCTCTACTCAAATCTAGCAGATTCATAAGTGCTTTTGGATCATGGGCTCTCCCTGCCCTTCTCGTAATAGGATATGCCTCGATAATATTACCAATGCATGCCTTGAAATTAGGCACCCCTATTGCAGTCATGCTTGTAGAATCCATGGAAGTGATCTCTAGTAAGTAGGAATAGGTATTCAAATTTATGTGCTCAACCTCATTGAGGAAACACTCTGCATGTGTTAATAGTATGGGGGAGGTCCACCACCTTTTATTAAAGGGCATGCAATTAATTCAGATAGGTGAGGTACATGCTTCTCATTGGGTGGTGCTTTATGATTGGTCATACCGTTGGGCTGGGCATACCACATCACATTCCTTATTAGCTATGGATCATATGCACTTAAATCTTGGGGAGATTTTTGATGTGTGGTAGCTTCTGATTAGCCTAGGTGAAGACCACTCGAGTGAGGTTTATGGGTTTTTGGGAGGAGTGGGTTGCATTAATTCTTAATGCACTTTGAAGAGATTGGGTGCATAGGTTCATGCATAAAGAAAACTTTGTGCACTCCATTAGGGATGTGGAGTGCATGGAACCCAAAGAAAATGCATGAACTCATGCACTTGCTAAAACTTTGCATGCTACAAGGAAGTGGAGTGCATAGGACTCAATGGGGTGCATGATATTGTGCACTCTTAATACCTTTGTACGCTCCATCCTATAATGGAATACACAAACCTAGAGGCGGGTGCACAAACTCATGCACACGACTAGACTCTTGTGTGCTCCACTAGAATGGGATGCACAAATGCTACTTGGGGTGCATAGGCTTGTGTGTCCTCAGGACTTTATGTGCTCCACTAAAAAGTGGAATGCATGGGCTAGGTGTTGGGTGCATGACTTCATGTGCCTCAAGATATTATGCATGCTTCATTGGCATGGAGCGTGTGGGTGGACTCAGGGCACACAAAAGTGCATGCCCTTAAGGGACTTCATGCACTCCAAGGTAGTGAAGTGCACGGGATCTAGATGGGTGTGCAAAGGCATGCACTCTTACGACACTTTGTGCACTCTAATCCCTAGTGGAGTGCATGGATTTTGGGCAAGCACATGAGCTCATTCACCCGCAAGGACCTTTACGCACTTCGTTGGGGTGGAGCGCATGGACTCTTTTGGGGTGCATGAGCTTGTGTGACCTTTAGTAAGCTTATGTGCTCCACACTCCTATCGAAAACATGGGCTTAGCCCTTGGGGACTCTCGTGTGCATCATTTCACAATAGGACATGTGGGCTTAGGTCAAACACACAACTTCATGTACCCAAATAAATTCTTGTGTGCTTTATGAGTGGAGTGCATGAGCTTGGATTAGGGTGCATGACCTCATGTGCCCTTAGGTTTTTTTTTTTTACCACTCTCCAGTAGGGTGCACAGGAGTGTAATCGGGTGCACCACATTGTTCACCCTTAGGAAGAAGGGAAAAAGGGACAAAAAAAGGGGACTACCATTTTTGGGGTTAACAGGGAGCATCGCCATTCTTCTATGTTGGACTAAAAGGAGAATTCAGTGATTTCTTCCTCACCCCATACTTATTTTATCTAATATTATTGGAATTTATTTTCTTGACTATTTATTTATCATCTAATGATTCGATCCTTGTCTTGAGGGTTGTCCTATTAGAGGAGGTCGTCACTTTGATCTCTAACTCTAGTCTCTTCAAATCGTTGACAATTCAAAAAAATTATTAGCACCATGAGTTTCTCACTACTATATTCATATATTTAAATTGGTTCATGTACAAGGTAATTATTAACGTCGTACCAACCATCATTGTGTTGTTACTATTTTTGGCTCACCACCTCAATATTCCATAATGATCGGTCGATTTTGAATTGCCACTATTTATTGATTTGCATAACTTTCCACCAAATTTTATAGGTGTTATATTTTGTTGAGCTTGATCATTGCACATTACCTTAAGAATTATGTCTGGGAGATCTGAGATTGAAGTCTATAGTTGGCCTCTGTACCTATAATTCTTGAAGTGGTTTGGCCATGTCAGCAGGATCATCACTGGTTTAAGGAGGGTGGAATGTTAGGATCCTCAATCCTCACATTATTAGTTAGTATTATTAATTATATTATAAACTCATAAAGTGAACCATCACATATCTTCATAATGTGAACCATCACGTCTCTTCATAATGTGAACCATCACGTCTCTTCACCAATGTAGCTTTAGGATAGATATATATATATATTACGTTGGCCATTCACACAAACCATCAATGAAAATATAAAATATATAATCAAAACATTGAAGGGAATTCCAATACAAAAGCGATTCTTTTAGTTTTAGGTTCATTTATTTATTTATCAATTTATTTTTTCTAGGAACTTTAGGTTCCTACCATGGTTTGGCCATGTCAGCAGGATCATCATTGGTTTGAGTGTTGTATCATATTGGTCGTTGAATGTTTTAATTTAGTTGAAGATATGTAGTCTATTGATTGGATGCTCGATCGATCATAAATTTTATTCTATCATATCTTGGCCAATGGATCACTTTGATTTTGTATGAATAGAGATTCAACTATTGGATTCCATCATTTGGCTGATATGGCTTTGAGTACTTGTACGCTACATTTTAAAACTTCAAGATAGATTTTATCGAGAATGTTAGCTAATAATAATGATATTTTAATTAAGATATTGCATATGTGAAATTAAATGGTGCCATACCTTAATCAGTGTTATTTTACCTTTGATTGGTTGAGGTGACATCAACTATTGATTTCATTTGGCCGATGATACTTGGATGACATGGATGCAATCGGTCATGGGTATTTAATGATTTTAATTTTTTGGTTGAAAGATTTTAATGGTAGCACTTTTCTTTGAATTGTTAGCCAACCTTTATCACTGTTCGATGGATACAAACTTTGTTTCTACTAAGCAGCTAACCTTTATTTCTCACAAACTAAAATAATATTCTATTGACCATTTGAATTGTCGGCTATACTTTTATTTGATTCAACCAACGATGCTCTTTTGATGAATGACTTGTTTTAATTTTTAATTGATAAATATTTTTGGTCAATCACTTATCGTTGTCAGAAATTAGTCAATCAGTTGGTCGACCATCGTTTAATTTGTGTAGGCAAAAAAAATATTTTGTTATTTTACTTCCTTTTCATCTGCCAAAAGGGATGCTTTATAAGGGTGAACTTACTTTGGTCAAGAATTTGTCAACAATAATTCTCTTCGCATCGATCAAAAATACTTTTTTACCTTCGGTTGTTGTTTTTTCTTCGTTGTCCAAAAAGGGATTCTTTAATGGACCAAATTTTGCTTGGCCAAAAAATATTTGATGGTGATCTCTTTTTTATTAATTGATTAAATTTTGAGCACTTTGATTGCTTTGGATATTCATCCCAAGTGCTCGACCAAAAAATTCTATTAGTCATTAAAAAAAAAAAAAAATCTTGTAAAAACATCGACTCTTCTCCTGATGTCATTGGTAGAAAAATTTCAACAATATCTATATTCGACTGATCATTCATTTTTTCAAGCAAAGGGTTTTTTAGTTTTGACAAATTCTACTCATAAACCAAAATTTTCTACCTATTAACTTATGGGTGAAATATTTTCAAGGAAAACCAAGGGAACCCCTTAAATTTTAATGAAATAAAAACATTAGTTGCTTAGGGGTTGGAGATGTTTATGAAGACATAAATCATTTACTCAGACCTAAACTCTTCATAAAAGGTGTTTCTTCTTAACAACTTCAAAAAATTAAATTATCGGTATATTCATGTTGTATAAATTTTGGCTACAACAATTCTCCATGGAGTAGTGAATGTTGTATTAGCCTGATCTTTAGGGCTAATTGTAATCTGATTGTAGCTTAAGAAACCATCCTTAAGTGAAAGTATTCCACACTTAGTAGTGAAATATATGATCTGATATATGTTGGGCAAGGAAAATCATACTTGGGACATGCTAAATTAATGTCCCAAAAGTCGATACATATTTTGATTGTTCCTTCCTTCTTAGCTATAGGAAAAATATTGGTTATCCAATCAAAATAGTCTATAGTTTTTATAAAATTGACAAGGAGTTTTTGGAGATATTTCTTGAATGAGATGGTGATATTAGGATGCATATTCCTAAGTTTTTTCTTAGTAGGATTAACTACCAAATTATGCATTACAAGGGAGGGATCAAGCTTTGGCATGTCAGCATATAACCAAGCAAAAATATCTTGATACTATCTTATTAAATTGATCAATTTCTCCTAATCATACATGGACAAGGCTTTACATAGCTTAATTATTCTAGGGGATTTCTCAAAACCTATGTTCACATATATGGTATCCTTGATAAGGATGTATAAGTTATCCTCAAGAGTAGGCAGGGCAGGAATCAATAACAATTGCTCAAGGTCCTCAGGGGACATAGAACCAAAGTCCACTTGAGAACTAGAAGACTCAACCTGTGTAGCACAAGGGATAGACCTATTAAAGCTTATATCTCTCTAAGGTGCATCCTCATATTTGACACACTTCTCAAGGATTATGACTGATGAATAGGATGGAGGTGGGCCCTCATCCTCAACATTCCACTTTAAACTTTGATGAGATTTATCTAAGAGGGAATTTTAACAAGAAGAGTTGTTTTGATTCTGAGATGATATATTGATTGATAATTCCTTATCAATATTTTTTATTTTCTTAGTTTTTTTAAATAAGAAATTTTATGAATGAAACTAAGCTAAGATCATTTGGAGAGAAAAATTAAAATGGATGAGGATCACCCGAGATAGAAATATGTTGATTTTAAAATTTAAATTTTACACATTGATGAAAAGGATAAGGGATAACCTCCATCACATGAATCCAAGGACATCCAAGAAGGAGATTAAAATATGCAAGACAAAATACCACATAAAACAATATATCTAAGATTTTAGGTCCAACTTTGAGGGGATCTTAGGACTCATTGTTGAAAGTTTTAATGATACCATCAAATATAGTTATATATTTCTATTTTAATGTCAGATTTGAAATAAATGATATGTGCATAAATTAGTGGAATAACCATTATAAATCATAACTCTTTTAATAAAATTATCCCCAATAAATATAGTTATGTAAAAGAGAAGAATATTTTTGCAAGTCTAAGAAAGAAATATCAACATCCGAGAATGTGAGATGATGTATCCCAAGATATATTATAATATTGGACATATCACTATGGAATATATGTGGAGGGACATATTGTTTTCTTAGAACATATATTAAGGCTTCTCCAGGAGCAAGATAATTTTGTAATAGTTCCAAAAGAGATATTTGTTGAGAAACTAATTTCCTGTTGAGATCACTAAATCTGTTGATCTTGTACTGGATTTTTTGAAGTAGCACTTATCATACCAACCATGTTATTATCATAATAGTGTGTTACACTTATATAAGATACTTTATTAGCTGCCTATATTATTACATTCTGATTAACATATGGCTTTTATTGTAAATTTTCCAAATCAAGATGTTTTGCATCAATTAAATCTTGAACCAAATGTTTCAAGTTCTTACAAGAATTTATCCAATGACCTTCCACTCTATGATATGCACAATTATAACCTACCTTATACCACTGAGCTATAGTATATGGTTGTATTATAGGAGGTAACTCAATTGCATTAGCTTCTAAAAGTTATTTTAAAACTACTTCCATAGACATATTAAGTTTTGTAAAATTCCATTATGGAGGTTTCTGAAGTACTATATTTTATAGTTTGTTAGTAACTTTATTAACATTCCTACTATTCATTACACTATCACCTCCTATGTATTTTTTCTTATGTTGATACTTAGTAGGTTTTCTTCTCAAACTTTGATTTGGCCTCTTTTGATAAGGTCTTGTTCCACTTTTCTTGCTAAATCAATTGCTTGATAAAAATATGTAATAGTATAAGTCTTTAGTGCATAAGATAATTGTTCTTGTAAATTATCAATAAATATCTCAAGCATATACTTTGGTGGTAAAGCATATCTCAAACATTCAAATAAACTTCTCCAATGAGCCAATAACTCTAACAATATTTTCTCTTTTCTTTGTTTTAAATTATAGACATATTTCATTGTTATTTCCTTTTCATATAAGCACCAAATTGTTGAACAAATAATTCTTTTGTTTCTTCAAATTTCTACCACTCCAATTACAAGCCACCAAGACTCGTAGGTAATGTTTTTAGTAACAACATGTCAACATAAATGAGATCATGGTACGTTGTTCTGAAACTTCTTAGATTTGGATATTTTGTACCCTTATAAATAGGTAAAATTGGCATAGGAAAATTCTTATGATAAGGCCTAGCAGCAACAATAGAATTCAATGGCTGATTACACATTTGCTTGTAACTGTAAGTAAAACTTGATGGCTCAATCACCTCAACTTTTGAAACTAACTATTTTACCATATTTGCCAAATTTTGCACTTCTAGATCGATGTTATGCATAGTCCCCATATTATCTAGAGGAGGAGTGTTGGACATATTGATACTATTGAGGTATGTGGTATCTTATTGAAGAGGGTGACTAACAGTTAGTGGAATAGAGGCAATAGTGTTGAGATAAGTATATTAAGGAGGAAATTAAAAAATTTTAATGGCACTACTAGTTGGAGGGACTTGTATATTCCTTCCAATGTTGGTGGTTATAGTAGTGGCATAAGTTGTATGGTGAACAATATTACCATAATTCAAATATTCACTCAAGGAGTTATCATGAGATGGTCTAACTTTCTCAAGTAGGGCTTCTTCCTCTAAAGCTGCATCCAATGCAAGCTTAAGATATTTATAAAAGGTCCACAAATGCTCAAAGGATTTAAAAATAAGGTTCCCATAAAAAAATTTAATAGGACCAAGACTATTAGCAATATCTTCTTCCTCAAAGTTAGGATATTCTCTATCAACTTGATCATTATCTTGAAAAATCTCATCAAACCCTAAAATCCTTCTTCCATTCCCAAGGTTGGAAACCATTGGAAAAAGAAAGAAAGACTAAAGGTAAAAGGAGAGAACTAAAACCCACAAAAACAAGCACCTAAAATTATGTTCTTAGTATTTTTTTATCTAAAAAATAGAATTAATAATCTTGATTAAAGTTTTAAAATAAAAGGAGGTTTTCACGTTGGGTTCACTGAAGATGTAGAGAGGTAAAATTTCCCTACCGTGTACAATTCCTAAAAGTTGGATCCAAAAGAGAGAAGCCTTTGTAATGAGCCATGGCGGTATGTTATTTTCTACACTCGGTGCTAGGGGAGGAAGGGTTCATCAGGAATGATTTAAGGACTCACTCCAAGTCCTCTGGTTTTCAAGAATTTTTTATGTATGAGATTCAAGACAAAAACCTAGATTTGGCCTTTCTAGATCTATGCTATAAAAGGTAAAAGGACAATGTAGAAATACATAATACAAGAATGCAAAAGCTAACCCTAGAATGATTCTTTAATTTGAATTATTTCCTAACCTAGGTTTCTAAACATACAACCTTTAAGCAAGGGCTCAAGAAGATATGCACACATAGAATTAACCCTAGGTGCACACTATATGTTGTTTATATTTAAATACCTAAAACTTAAATAAATATATTTCTATAAAATCAGATCTAGGGTTTATAACAAAAATAGAAGGCACTCAAAAAACAACCTAAATACTAATTTGAACACTTTGATTATTAGGTGATTTATCCTTGCTTTTATCCCTTTGTCCAAAACTATCAACAATCCTTGTTCCTATAAGACAACTTAACAAATATTTGAAAAATAGGATAAGAATTAGGGGGCCTACTTAAGCCACTATACAATAGTTCTTGGATGCACAACAGTCAAGCCCCCTAGGTTATTTTACCTGAAATTTGATAAATAAAAGTGAAAAAACCTTTGGAATAAAATGAACATAATACAATACAACAAGACAAAATGATGGAATCTCAAAATAGAATGTAACATCAAGCTCTAAATGCATCCTAGAATGCAATGATGAAATTTGGGAGATCATATTGCCCCTATATTTCACTTAGGTGAATTTTTATCCTATACCAGATGAGTGCAACAATGCATAGACAAAATTTTACCTTGTAGCAGACTGGGTATGATTTTATAAAAACTATGTGAAAACTAAATACAAGTTTAACGAGAAAATTACGTCACTTAAAAAATATAGACATGCATGTAGAAAAACAAATTCACCTTGTAGAGAGCACATAAGCGTAATAGAAGTATTGAGATCTCCTAAATGGTTGATATTTCCTTAGAGCTTCAACACAAATCCACCAAGAGTGAGCCATAGCAATGAAAAATTTAATGCAATAAAAATCTAATCAATATTCAAAATCCAATGTTAAACTTGCTTGCAAAATAAGAAAATGGATGTAGACCTAATAAGAGTGCTTTGCAAGAAATAAAAAATTAAATGTTAACATGTAATAATGTTGTATTGTGTCATGTGTAATTATGTATAAAAAGTGAATTCAAACCCTCCTTATATAGTGGATTTGAAGGTGAACAAGGTGGGAAAAATAAGAGGGACCTATGTATGACATGCCAAACCCAAAGTATTAGGGTTTTCATGGCCAAATCCTAAAAAGGTGAAATCATACCCCATCAAGGTTTACAATGATTTTACCATGCAAAGTCACACCCCATCAAGGATCGAGCACGATTTTGCATAAAGGGAGAAAGAGAGGGGAAATAGGTAAAAAAAGGGGGTGAATCCTTGCCCTTGCCTTACGAAAGTCAAAGGGGTCTCCTAGAGGGCTCTAGGATTATTTCCCACTAAAGTGGGTCAATTTTTAGTATCTACGCACAAAGAAAATCATTTTCAAATTTTATACTACAAAAAGTACTATTTGTTTCACGTTTAACATTCAATGCCATTTCAATATGAAAATTAGTAGAAAGTAATTGGACAGAAAATTTCATATATATGAATTGGATCAAAACATGTCTTATAATAAACCAAAGTGAGATAGAAGAAACTGAAGAACACAAGCTTATACTGAGAGGGGGGTGAACAGTATAAGACCACTTTTTACTTTTTCTTCCAATTCAATATTATGTTGTGTATAGATAGCAGTATCAATAGCAGTAATCAAAGCAATGCACAAAATACCATACACAATAGAGACACCACAATTTATGTGGTTCACCCAATGTGGGCTACTCCACGGAGAAAATATTTTACTAAAACTTTCTCAATCAATCTCTTTGGGAATCACTCCCAATTACAATGTTTATGGATCTCTATCCAAAGGAGATGTTGATCCCCTAATCTCAAGTTCGTGGATATCTTCCATAGGAGAACTCTTTCCCCTTATGCTCTGGCTATGTGATCTTCTAGAAGACTTTGTCTCTCTACTACACTGACTGGTGGACCTCTCTCCACTTGAAGACTCCTCACTCAGATCTATCTTCAACTATGTTGGCTACTAGATCTCTATCCACTGAGACTCTGTCCTCTGTACTCTATCACCTCCAAATCTCTATCAATAGGCTCACTAAGAACCTGCTCAATAGGCTCACATAGAACCTGCTTAACAAGCTCACACAGAACTTGTCCAAATCTGCTCAAGAAAGCTCACCAAGAACTTGCCCAAATCTGCTCTAGCAAGCTCACCAAGAACTTGCCAAAATCTGCTCCAACAAGCTCACTAAGAACTTGTCCAAATCTGTCCCAAATCTATCCATAAATCTTTCCCAAAACTGTCCCAAAAATTTCCACACATATGCCCATAAATATACCCCAAAACTATCCACAAATCTTTCTCAAAATCTATCCCAAATGTCCTTCTCAAAGGCTCAATCAATCATGCTCAAGTAGCACTCAAATATCATCCACAAATCTATCAAGGCAAAGCTCAAATATGAACTCAACAATGAATGGCAATGTACTCTTCAATGGATAACAACAATGATCCACAATGATATCAACTCAACTCAACTCAAATCAACTCATAGAAGCATAAAGAGAATTGTTAGAG
This sequence comes from Wollemia nobilis, assembly GCA_028583015.1. Lineage (NCBI taxonomy): Eukaryota > Viridiplantae > Streptophyta > Pinopsida > Araucariales > Araucariaceae > Wollemia > Wollemia nobilis. The sequence goes on along the minus strand of JAQPPZ010016942.1, from coordinate 1,342,376 downwards.
ACTCAATATGTTCTAGCTCAGATATGTTCAATCCAACTCAACTCAAATCAGAATAATGGAATAGTTTGTTTCATAGGACTTGAACAATCACTTCACACATCACTTGACTAGGCTCAATCAACTCAACTCAACTAATCATCACAAGGGACAACTCTTTCTCACAAAACCCTAGTCCAAGCATGTATCAACCAACTCAAATGTTTCCAACAATGCTCAACCACAAATCTCACATAACAATGATACTCATGTTCTTTTCTAATTCTTTCACAACCAATGGGCTTCAACAACTATGCTTATAAAACAAGGTTTAATCACAACTCACAATTCAGAAAACCTTGAAGCATTCACTCAACCACTTCCGAAAAGGAAACCACAATCAATCCTTTTCACTCCAATGATATTTCAGAAATCAACCACCATAAACAATCAATAGGAGAATGTGCCCATACCTTTTTGATGCCAAGAAGTTCTCCATAAAATCTGCCACACTAAACACAACTTTCCTTTGCCAATCTTCACAAGGGTTAGTAGATCACAAAACAATCAACATTACTCCACTTCTCAATAATAATCACCAAGGCTTTTAATTTCACAACTTCCTTATCTCTCCTAAAACCACTTGTACCATAAAATAAAATAAATCAAAATATTGCATAACCTTATCACTCCCAAAACCACTTATACCTTAAAATAAAATAAATCACAATATTGCATACCTTGTCACCTCATGGAAGAATTAGTCCTCTTGAAAAATAACAAGGCAAACTTCACTTTTGAAACCTCTTTACAAAATCAGAAATATCTCTTTACACACACCTTATTTCTTCCTTTAGGTAGGTTAATAAAATATCCCTCGAAATAATCTTTCCAATGATATATAATATGATATACTTCTAAAAGGAAAATCACAAGAAATATTTCCTTTTCACAACATGCACCACAAACCTTATCTCTCCTAGGGCAACCTTAGAAAAAATAAAATATTTGGAAAAATTAATAACTTGCCTTTAACCTCAACGGGATTTGATCCCCTGTCACTGCCCCTGCACCACTCAAACCATAGTGCTAACAACCACGTGAGCCAACCGCTCACATAGAAACCAAGAGCGCAAGACCTCCTTCTTGCTTCCTCCGAACTTGCCCTCAAAAATCACGTGCGCAAAAGGTTCTCCCTTTTTACCTTGCAAAAACCAACGTCGATGGGATTCAAACTTCGGATCTACTGGCGCTTAAACACCTTACATACCTTCCTCTTGCCTCTAGGCCACAAGTGCCTATGGTGATAGGTAAGGAACCTCCCTTACCTTTGTTCCCTCTTCTCTTCGTTGGTTTTCGAACGAATACGACACTTTTGCTCCCTTAGCGCTTTGAACGGATTATCTTCATCGAGGACTTAGGGAAAATAAAAATTTTAGTGGCATATTTATATATGCCCACATTTTTATTTTGACATCGGCTATGACTTAATATTATTTGCCTCCTCCTTTTTGACGTCGACAATAATAAAATATTAATTTTAATTTAAATTTAATTTTAAATTTTAAATGATTAAAATTTAAACTTAAATATTTAAAATTAATTATCTCCTTCACCGGGGCACCTTTTTCGACGAAACAAAAGCCAACCTAGGTTTTAAGAAAAACCCATTTCAAATCTGCCATCCATGGTTTTAAATAAAACCTTTTATTTTTCCTGCCTTGGTTTTCACAAAAACCCTATAAATAGCCATGCTTTCCAAAATATCATAAATGCTTATTTATGAAATATTTTGGCCACCAAAACTCAATGTGATCCATGTGACATCAATGATCCATGTGACATCAATGACAACATAAAATGCCTCAAATTACCTCAAATTTCCAACAATCTCCCCCTTTGTCATTGATGGCAACACCTCTAATGCAAATCACCACAGTCACTGCAAAAACCAACTCTGAGAATCAAAGTTGCTCCCCCTGACTCAATACTCTCTATGGAGGCTGCTCCCCCTAACTCAATACTCTCTTTGGAGGCTGCTCCCCCTAACTCAATGCTCTCCCCTTTACTCAAATCTCTCCCCCTTTGACATCAATGGCAAAAGGGACACCTATGGGGCTAAAAGATATGACTCTTAAGCTTAGCCCCCTCACCCCCTTCTCTCTTGAGGTGATTAATTTTGGGGTGGGAGTACTTTTACTCCCATATCACATTGTTTATTTCCTCTATCAACTTCCTTCCATGTTTTTCTGATATCCTTCTCTTGATGAATTACTTGATCTTCTTGTCTAGAACCTGTTTGACCTTCTCCTTAAATTTGACCTTCTTGCCTTGAACCTATTTGGAATTGAGTCCTACACCATTTTGCAATATGCCCAAAGTTATTGCAATTGAAACACTTGATATTGTAGCCTTTGGATGGTGCCCATGTCTTGAATTCATTCTTAAAATAATTTCCATATCCATTCCTTTCCTGAACCTTGTATTGTGAAGCTTTGTTTTCATGACCATTATGACTTCTGAATTGTGTAGCTCTAAAACCAAAACCATGTTGCTCATTTCCTTTGCACTAAAAATATTTATGACCAATCCTGTTACATGAGAAGCAATGTCCCTGAAAACCATACCTTCTTCCTTTGAAGTTTCTTCTAGAAAAATCAAACTTCTTTGATCCATGGACCTTGTAGTGTATAGCCCTGTGTCCAAATCTATTACAAGAAAAACAATGTCCTTGAAAATCCCTTTGTTCATGCCTTGGTTCTTCATATATTTCTTGACCATTATCCTTATGATCATTTTCAACTTGTGCATTGCATCCTTGAACCTTCTTTGTAGTATCTAAAACTTCTTCCTTAGTTTCTTCCTTGCTTTTCTCTTCAAGAATTTCTTTTCCTTTTGAATTTTGAAGCTCTTATCTGAGATTACTGATTGTTTGAAGTAGTTCTTCTCTAATTTTGACATATGTTCGAATCTTGTTTTCAATATTCCTGTATTCTTCTTTTAGCCTTTTGATTTCTAATTTTTGTTTACTTGGATCATCCTCTTCCTTTTCTATTACCAAAAGTGAAATTCTTCTTCATTTTCACTATCATTGAGATCATTATAATCTTCTATAGCAAACAAACTCTCAAGATTTCTTTGACCATACTTGTTTCCTTGATGTGTCATCTCATCTTCACTATCACTGAAACCATTGCAATATCCTGATCTGTGATCTCTTTGACCACACACAAAGCATTGCTCTCTTTCACCTTCTATTCCTAGAAATAAATGTTCTTCCTTTTCATCATCTGATTTGTCTCTATCACTATGATCTGAGCTATCACTTGCTTCTACAATGTAGTAAGATTTCTTTGCCTTATGAAAAATTTTCTTCTTCTCATACCTATTTTGCTTGTATCTATCATCTTTGTCATGCTTATGCTTTCCATCTTCTTTTCTTCTATGACCCTATTTTTCATCATCACTATTTTCTTCATGTGGACACTTGTATGCATAGTGACCAAGATCACCACATTTGTAGCATCTGACTTTCCTTATATCCCTGAAATTCCTTGAGTCCTTATTCCTTTTGATGAAGTTAGCTTCCTCATCATTATCTGGAACTCTATCTATCTCTGAAACTTTCCCTTTCTCTTTTTTTAAAGCCTTGAATGCAATCTCTTTTATTGGAACTTGATGCTTACTTACCCTCATCTCATAAGTTGTGAGAGTACCTTGCAATTCTTCCATTGTTAGCTTGTTGATATCCATTGTCTCTTCTATTGTTGAAACCTTAGAATCATATTTCATGGGAAGTGATCTCAAAACCTTTTGAGTAACTTCTGATTCTTTCATCTCAAAACCTAGGCCTCTCATGGTGTTAGAGATTTCATCAACTCGAAGTAAAAACTTTGCAATATCTTCAAAATCTTCCATTTTCAATTCCTCAAATATTTTTCTATGAGTTTGTAGTTTTGCCAACTTTACCTTGGAATCTCCTTCATAAGTATTCCACAACTTGGTCCACATTTCATTAGCTGAAGTACATACCATGACTTTTGCAAAATCTGTCTCACGAAGCCCACTCAAAATACAATTCATTGCTCTTGCATTGATCTCAACCAATTTCTTGATAGTCTTATCTGCCTCGGGATCACCTTCAACCCTATACTCTTTTTCAACCATTTTCCATACCTCATATCCTTGTGATATCAAGTAGTTCTTCATCCTCATGCTCCAGAAAGCATAATTGTTACCATCAAATAATGGAGCCTTATTTGTAGATGATCCATTCTATGAAGCCATCTGTGTTCTTATAGAATCTGCCCTCAAGTTGTTAGCCTTTTCGAAGGAACCGACTCTGATACCAATTGAAGAACACAAGCTTATATTGAGAGGGGGGTGAACAGTATAAGACCACTTTTTACTTTTTCTTCCAATTCAATATTATGTTGTGTATAGATAGTAGTATCAATAGTAGTAATCAAAGCAATGCATAAAATACCATACACAATAGAGACACCACAATTTACGTGGTTCACCCAATGTGGGCTACTCCACGGAGAAAATATTTTACTAAAACTTTCTCAATCAATCTCTTTGGGAATCACTCCCAATTACAATGTTTATGGATCTCTGTCCAAAGGAGATGTTGATCCCCTAATCTCAAGTTTATGGATCTCTTCCATAGGAGAACTCTTTCCCCTTCTGCTCTGGCTATGTGATCTTCTAGAAGACTCTGTCTCTCTACTGCACTGATTGGTGGACCTCTCTCCACTTGAAGACTCCTCACTCAGATCTGTCTTCAATTATGTTGGCTGTTGGATCTCTATCCACTAAGACTCTATCCTCTGTACTCTATCACCTCTAAAGCTCTATCAATAGGCTCACTAAGAACCTGCTCAATAGGCTCACATAGAACCTTCTTAACAAGCTCACATAAAACTTGTCAAATCTGCTCAAGCAAGCTCACCAAGAACTTGCCCAAATCTGCTCTAGCAAGCTCACCAAGAACTTGCCCAAATCTTCTCCAACAAGCTCACCAAGAACTTGTCCAAATATGTCCCAAATATATCCACAAATCTATCCCAAAACTATCCACAAAACTATCCCAAAACTATCCACAAAGCTATCCACAAATCTATCCAAAACTATCCACAAATATTTCTCAAAACTATCCCAAATATCTTCTCAAAGGCTCAATCAATCATGCTCAAGTAGCACTCAAATCTCATCCACAAATCTATCAAGGCAAAGCTCAAATATGAACTCAACAATGAATGGCAATGTACTCTTCAATGGATGACAATAATGATCCACAATGATCTCAACTCAACTCAACTCAAATCAACTCATAGAAGCATAAAGAGAATTGTTAGAGACTCAATATGTTCTATCAATCAACATTTCCTTCAATCTCAATCTCAACTCAAATCAGAATAATGGAATAGTTTGTTTCATAGGACTTGAACAATCACTTCACACATCACTTGACTAGGCTCAATCAACTCAACTCAACCAATCATCACAAGGGATAACTCTTTCTCACAAAAACCCTAGTCCAAGCATGTATCAACCAACTCAAATGTTTCCAACAATGCTCAACCACAAATCTCACATAACAATGATACTCATGTTCTTTTCTAATTCTTTCACAACCAATGGGCTTCAACAACTATGCTTATAAAACAAGGTTTAATCACAACTCACAATTCAAAAAACCTTGAAGCATTCACTCAACCACTTCCGAAAAGGAAACCACAATCAATCCTTTTCACTCCAATGATATTTCAGAAATCAACCACCATAAACAATCAATAGGAGAATGTGCCCATACCTTTTTGATGCCAAGAAGTTGTCCATAAAATCTGCCACACTAAACACAACTTTCCTTTGCCAATCTTCACAAGGGTTAGTAGATCACAAAACAATCAACATTACTCCACTTCTCAATAATAATCACCAAGGCTTTTAATTTCACAACTTCCTTATCTCTCCTAAAACCACTTGTACCATAAAATAAAATAAATCAAAATATTACATAACCTTATCACTCCCAAAACCACTTATACCTTAAAATAAAATAAATCACAATATTGCATACCTTGTCACCTCATGGAAGAATTAGTCCTCTTGAAAAAGAACAAGGCAAACTTCACTTTTGAAACCTCTTTACAAAATCAGAAATCTCTCTTTACACACACCTTATTTCTTCCTTTAGGTAGGTTAATCAAATAGCCCTCGAAATAAGCTTTCCAACGATATATAATATGATATACTTCTAAAAGGAAAATCACCAGAAATATTTCCTTTTCACAACATGCACCACAAACCTTATCTCTCCTAGGGCAACCTTAGAAAAAATAAAATATTTGGAAAAATTAATAACTTGCCTTTAACCTCAATGAGATTTGATCCCCTGTCGCTGCCCCTGCACCACTCAAACCATAGCGCTAACAACCACGTGAGCCAACCGCTCACATAGAAACCAAGAGTGCAAGACCTCCTTCTTGCTTCCTCCGAACTTGCCCTCAAAAACCACGTGCACAAAAGGTTCTCCCTTTTTACCTTGCAAAAACTAGCATCGGTGGGATTCGAACTTTGGATCTACTGGCGCTTAAACACCTTACATGCCTTCCTCTTGCCTCTAGGCCACAAGCGCCTATGGTGATAGGTAAGGAACCTCCCTTACCTTTGTTCCCTCTTCTCTTCATTGGTTTTCGAATGAATACGACACTTCTGCTCCCTTAGCGCTTCGAACGGATTATCTTCATCGAGGACTTAGGGAAAATAAAAGTTTAGTGGCATATTTATATATGCCCACCTTTTTCTTTTGACGTCGGCTATGACTTAATATTATTTGCCTCCTCCTTTTTGACGTCGACAATAATAAAATATTAATTTTAATTTTAAATTTTAAATGATTAAAATTTAAACTTAAATATTTAAAATTAATTATCTCCTTCATCGGGGCACCTTTTTCGACGAAACGAAAAGCCAACCTGGGTTTTAAGAAAAACCCATTTCAAATATGCCATCCATGGTTTTAAATAAAACCTTTTATTTTTCCTGCCTTGGTTTTCACAAAAACCCTGTAAATAGCCATGCTTTCCAAAATATCATAAATGCTTATTTATGAAATATTTTGGCCACCAAAACTCAATGTGATCCATGTGACATCAATGACAACATAAAATGCCTCAAATTACCTCAAATTTCCAACAGGAACATGATAAATCCATGGAAATACATATATATTAGTTTTAAAGGAAATATCACAAGACATTGTTGTATTTAAAAATGTTGATTCATTTCCTAAGGAATGGGTTGAACAAAATAAAGAACCAGTATACCACAAATGCAAGAAGAGAAAAATCAAAATAAAAAATATGAGAGGTCAAAAAACTATGCCTTACCAAGACAACTACAATCTTAAAAAGCAACAAAACTATATGAAGATACTCACAAAGAATAAAACAAAGGAGGATGAATAGAAGCAATTAAATAACTAGAAGAATCTACATATGATTATGAAATGAAAGCTCTTTCAACAAGAAAAATATGTTATGAAGATACTAACTACTTGCTTGAACAGGTTATAGATAATGAGGAAGAATACAATATCCAATACAAAGAAGAAGATCCATATTAAATATTGAAATCTTCAATACCCAAATAATGTAATACAGGGGGGTGTTAAATTTAGAATATATTACATCATTTGGGTCATGTAAATGTACCACATTTGGTACACAGTTAGAGTAGATATTACATTAGTGTAAAGTTAGCTACTTTAAGCAGTGCAATAAATGCACAAGTGTCAATGTGCATGTTGTAATGCACAAGGTGTCCACATGTACAACTAGGTTGAGTGTTGGCCAAGGAATCTATTTTCCTATATAAAGGACCTCATAGTGATAGATCATAAGAAACAACATATATATATCAAGAGTATAGTAGTAGAGAGTAGTAGATAGTGGTAAAGCTCCTATATGGAGCACAATGTAGTTATTTAGATTATATTAATGGAGTGAGCATATCCTCCATATTGCATTGTATTTTTACCACTTTCTATTGATAATATATTTCAGTCATATTGCAAACTCACTTTATTTCATGTTATCATGACCTATGTAAGATCTCTCCCACTACATATATCCTCAAAAGCTAATAGGCTAGAGTTATACCGAGCTGCCTATGGGGCTTGCCAAATGTGTTATATGTAATCCAACCATTGTTATGATAGCAGGTTTGGTGGTTTTGGAAATAGATATCCAAGATGTAGTTACAATGACAACTATGAGAGAGGAAGGACCATATCATAGAGGAAAACTAGTTAGACATGATAAGTTTCCATAGTGAATTTTTTGGGTTTCCCCACAGGGTTTCTTCCAAGATAAATTACGTGTTGATGAGGTTTTTTGTGGCTTATAAATTATTTTAATGTTAAATTGTCTATTTGTGATGGATTTGTTTTCCATGGAAATATGTTATGGTATTGGTTATTTATGTTTATAAGGAAAATTAAATATTAGAATTGTAACTATTGCTTGGAAAATTTTGAGCCTCGGATAGTTTTAAAATCTTCTTTATTCTATGCTTTAGTTGTTTAAATTAATATAAAGGTGTTTAGAAAATTGACCTCATTAAATTAAGTGGATAGGTAAATAAGATGAACCTCGCAGAAGGATTAGAGTGAATAAACTCATGATCTACTAAGAAGTATAATTTATGGACCATTGTAGCTAAAGTTTGGATTGGTATCTAATATCGTAATAAGTAAATGTTTGAAGGGATAAAAATCTAGAAAATATTCATGTGCATCATAAATGAATTTTATGAGTGAATATTAGTCAATACCTTCATTGGAAAGACTATATGATTACAAATACACATCATAAGGGAATTTTATGAGGTAATTTTTAAGGGAAGTTGAATACCTCATTGACTTTGATGGTCAACATTGTTGTATAAACTAATCTAAGTTATTCCTATGGATAGGGTTTTAATTAGTCAAGTGAGGAACGAATTAGCCCATCTTTGGATGAGAGGGATAGTTAATTTCAATACACTCTAATCCACTTATATGGACATGATAAGTGGATAGATGAAAGTGTACCCCTTTATTAGAATGAAAGGGAATGCAAGTTAGCTCATGGGGCAAAAAAAAAGGATAACTTATAAATACTAGCCTTGCACCTAGTAAACTTGTGTAGCTAGAATTATACAAGGTGTAGTGATGGGTGTACCTCAGGTAGGATTATATAATTTGTAAAGTGGGTTACTATCTAGGACTCCCTAAAAAAATAGGATAGAAAATTGGTTTGTGATAGACTCAAACTCAAAATCTATTTTTTATTCTTCCAATCTGTTGGTCATCTTGAGGGTGCATCAGATTCACTTGGGTAGCTTTTAGAACCAAGAAGTATTCATTGTTCAATTGGTTCACCTCTAATTTTGACATGATTTTGAGATGTATACTAGGTCAACAATTTGGATGAGCAATGCTCTACCAAAGGTTTTTATCTTCTATTTGTGTTTTGGCTTCATTTCTTGGTGTTCTAAACAATAGTATACTATTTTTTATTCTTTAATAAAATTTGATACCTTCAATGGATGTTTATGCTTATAGATTAGGGGGAAATTCCTTAGTCCTACCTAACAACTCTCCAATATGATAATCAAAGTAGTATATGGTAATTCATTAGCCCTACCTAATCACTCTTTGATGTAATAATTAGAGCACTATATAACTTTTATATAATACAATTCTTCATTAGCAGACCAAGAATATTAATATTTGGATGTAATAAAGGTAATGGTTTAATGCTTGTGGGATTCTATATATAATTTTTGTGTTGAAACTATATTAGGCAATAATATTGACCAAGTTCATGTCAAACATTCCTTTTGTGTGTATGCAAGAGATACTTGGTATCTAAAAGTGTCCCTTCAGGGGTATACCTAGTAAGGGTATTTCTCTCCCCTATTTAGCTTGAGGAAGAATTTTGAAATAGGTAGTGGTTAAGATTTACGTGATGCCATGGCCAAATTTATATTGTATTGTATGTATAAACCCTTTAGGCCCTTACAAATATTGTAAATGTATTTTATAATATTTTATTATTTAACCTAATGGTTGGTTCCTTTACCTTAACCTAAAGGTAACTTGTAATTGGGTATAAATACACATCCATACCCTAAAGGTTGTAGGGAAAATAATTCTTTATTTATTGATTTATATATTCTTTTAACCTCAAGGGCAAGTTGTATTTTGAATTTTCATCATTCAGTTACGTTGTAAGAAGCATGTTGAAGTATGTGGTGGTTATGCTTCACTTGAGGGCATGAAACAATATGTATTATATTGTATATATAATCCCTCTAGGACCTTGTACATCTTGTAAAAGGTATTTTTTGTAATTTTTTATTATTTAGCATAGATGTCAATTCCTTGAACATAACCTAAAGTAACTAGTAATGGCGTGTAAATACCTCATCATACCAATAATTTATTCATCAGTTGGAGTGCATTTTATTTTTATTTAGTGATATTATTTGGTATCCATGGACATACCCTTATTTTTTTTTAAATAAAGGGGTAAAAATTTATTAATAAAAAGTTTGGATTACAGAGTACAACTGAGCTTCCAAACATGACTCAAATAAACAACCAAATAGGCTAAAACCACTAGACTAGAATGACACCCAAAAAAGACAACAAGAATAAACCACATTAAATATGTACATCCTTGTGTATCAACTCCCACAGGTGTGGAGAGTCCCCAGATGGGAGACTCTCCCAATTATCGATACTCCAAGGATCCAGCAGCTTAGAAGTCCTTTTGGCTAGGTAATCAATAACCACATTCCATTCCCTTGAAATTTGCACAAAGGATATAAATTCAAACTCTTCACTCATTTTGATAATATGAATGGCTACAGAGGCCAACTTCCAATTAACTTCCTCCACCCTTTTACTATTTAAAATATTAACTACAATTTGAGAGTCAGACTCACAGATAATCATATGCCAACCAAGAGAAAACCCCCTCTACAAGGCCTCAAGAATTGCAAGATATTCCATAAAATTGTTGGAGTGAACACCGTTATTAATGGAAAAGAAAAAACTGACACCACCAGTAGAATCTTTCCCAGCACCGCAAATGCCAGCATGTCCAAGATTACCCCTGGACGATCCATCAGTATTAATTTTTAAAAATCCTCTAAGGGGTGGCCTCCACCTACCATCTCTCCTAACCTTCTTGCTAAGTTGAGGAACCCTACTAGGGCTAGAATAGTTCACACCATCCCCAAAGAGACAAAGCGCTTACTGTACCTTTGCTATGGATGGTTTCCTAAACCATATACATGATCATTTTCCAGATCTTTTGAACAACCAAATAACTACCCTGAAATATGTGTCGGTTTCATTCGAGCCAAATTTTCTAGATGATGCAAGAAGGGACCAAATTCCAAGCCATCCGAAGGAAGGGGGCCTTGGTCGAAGGTCTATCCATACTACTCCAAAAATCCACCAAGGACAACACATGAAAACATGGATGCTTATAGGCGCTCCACCAGTGGTGCCAAATGTCTCTGGCAAAGGATCATTGGAAAAATAAATGAGAAGAGTCATCCTCATTCTTACTACAAAGGACACAAAAAGAGGGATACTGAAATCCCCTCTTCCACACATTATCCCATTTGAGACATTTATTACGAGCTACCAACCAAAGAAAGAAGTTACATTTTGGCTAGGCAAATTTGTTCCACATATTTTTCCACCAAGTGACAGGAAGACTCTCATACTTTTGCTTATCAAGAACCTGATAACCATAGGCTACCGAGTAGGTTCCCTTAGGATCAGGGTTCCAAGACAGAATATCTTTACCCCTCAATGAAGAATAAGGCCTCCCTGTAAGAAAAAGAGTAAGTACCTCTCTATCCTTGTCCAGTTCCCCTTGGGGCCATTATTATGAATATTTCCACTTGTACATCTCCATATTTCCAAAAGACTATATTTTTTAAAGTCCTCCACATGAGACCAATCTGCTTCCAATAAAAAAATGCATAGGGAATGTAACCTATGATATTGATTCAAGATAGGAGTGTGGCCACCCCAAAAATCCTCCCAAAAAAGAGAATTTGATCCCTGATTGTAAATCTAGAACAAACCCTGCTTGATTAAATTAGCTCCTCTTTTCAGAGTGTCCCAGATAACTGAACCTTTCCCAACCAAGATGACTCTAGGGATTTCAGTCTCATAAATACCTCTCAAGTATTTACAAGATAATATTTTAGCCCAAATATAATCTTGAGAGGTACACCATATCCAATAAGGTTTTACAACCAAATCCTACTCAAAAAGAACCGTCTGTCGCAACCCAAGGCCTCCCTCTTGCATCGACCTACATATAGAATCCCACCTAACCAAACTCCATCTAGATTGATCAAGTTTTCAGACCATAAAAACTATCTTGACAAAGCATCCATGTCCTTGATAAAGTTAGAGGGAGCTATTTGTACAAAACATCTATAAATGGGTAAAGCTTGAACAACAAATTTTAAAAGCAACACTCTACCTGTAGTGGATAGCCATATGAAAGTCTAGTGATTCACCTTCCTTCTAAAATTATCAAGCATAGACTACCAAGAAGATCTAGGTAGAGGGTGAGATGAAATTGGAATACCAAGATAAATGAAGGGGGAGCCCCAACCTGGAATCTTTGAATGCGAGCAATCCTGGCTTGAATAAGAGAAGGGGTATTGAAGAAGAAAATAGAAGACTTGTCCTCATTAATCAACTATACAGAAGCACCAAGATATATGTCAAGAGACCGTATAATATTGCCAACTTCCCTGATAGTGGCAACTTCCAACAAAGCAGTATCATCAACAAATTGAATTTGGGAAAGAGGTGGCAAAATACCATCCCACTTCCACCCCTGAATGAGACCTTGCATGACTTGAGACTTGAGAAATATTCCCAACCCTTTCGGTATAATTATAAATAAACAAGGAGATAAATGATCTCCTTGCCTCAATCCCCTTGAGGCCTCAAACAACTCTGATGGCTCATTATTAACAAGAACAGAGAATGAGGAAGAAGAAACATAGCTCATCACCCATCTAATCCATTCCTCATGAAATCCAAAAGTAGCAAGAGATTTTTGAAGAAAGGACCATCCGACTCGATCATAGGCTTTGGCCATGTCCAACTTAATGAAAATAATTTTATCCTTAGAAGTTTCCATCGAGTGAATATCTTCTATAGCAATAACAACCCCATCCAAGATTTGTCGGCCAAAAAAAAACCCTCCTTGCTCCTTAGATATGATTTTTCTCAACCATATATTCACCCTCTCAACAATAATTTTTGTGATGATATTATACACAACATTGCAGAGAGCAATAGGCCTGAACATATCCAAGGAATTTGCTCCCTCTTTTTGTGGTATAATAATCATAAAGGTAGCATTTAGGGCCCTTAAAATCTATTTGTTCTTTTGGGACTCATGGACCACCTCTAAAAGATCAAATTTGATTAAATCCCAAAAATCATGATAAAACTCAATCGAGAATCCATCTGGACTTGGGGATTTTCCTTTTTTCATCTTGAATACAACATTTTCCAACTCCTCAAGGGAAATTGGACCCATCAAGTGCTCATTCATCTCTCTAGAAAAAATCACTAGAATACAGTTTAGAATAAGCTTTTCATTCTCATCATCTGATAGGGAGTCCTCCTTGAAGAGAGAGGAAAAATACCTCGTAGTCTCTTCTGAAATATCACTGAAAGAAGAGAGCAGGGCACCCTAAGAATTCACAAGAGAGGTAATTAGGTTACCATTACGGTGAGCCTTAACTAAGTTATAAAAGAAGGTTGTGTTCATATACCCCTTCTAAAGCCAATCTACTCGAGCTTTTTGTTTCCAAAAAAATTCTTCCCTCAGTTCCCATTCAACAAGGTCTTTCGTAGCCTCAGATTCGTCAACAAGAAGCTCCTTCATGAATCCTTGATCTCTAATATTCCTTGAAGCTTCTTCCATCCTCCTAAGAGCTGCCAGCTTAGCCAAGGAAAGGTTTCCAAAATTTATTCTATTCCATCTCTTCAATTTATATTTTACAAATTGTAGGAAAGGTTCCCCTTATATTGTGTGCATTGCTTTTTTTGTATTTATTTTTCAATAATATTGGATCATGTTTTGATTCCATTCATCTATGGAAAATAATGTAGAATTTAATTAAGGAGACAATACATTTTTATGACCTATGAATAGTAAAATCAAGTATTTTCAAGTCTTTTCAAATTTGTTTTCCATCATGTTATACTATCACAATGACTTTTACTTTACTAGAAAAGAGAAAATATTTACTTAAAGGGCTTGGTCAAGGCCAACCCACACATATTATCATCATGCCAGTTTCATGGCATTCATGCCTAGATTAATTTATTATTGTCACATAGAATATGATACAAAATATTATTCTTTATAGTTGCATTTTCATACAAAAAATCATTTGGGAGGACTGGATTGAACATCAATAAGGAGCACCAACTTTTCTTTTCTAGCTTGGGTCATGATGTCATAATTACTGTAGGTTTTTCAAGATAGTCAGAAGTCAATCATGAATTTTATTCTCTATGTTTATTCCTTTAGATTATCATCGATGCCATTAGTTTTTTGTAGCATAGGGGATCATCATTTGTATTAAAAATATGGTCTATCCATCTAGCTAGTTTATGGTGATTTTGACATTATGTTGTTAGATATTATAATTTTAAATATATCTAAAAATTTTAAGACTTTATCTCCAATGGCATATTATCATGACAAGTGGATATGTATGTTCTTTCGAATAAGGAAGATATCCTCTCTTTGTTGTGATCTAGCATGATGTGTTGTCTAGCAAATATTTGCGTTGGGACTTGGGAGGAAGGGATTGTATGATTAACTCATATGTTATCCACTTTAGAATTATTATTTATTTATAAAGAGAAATTATTGTATTCATATGATGGGGGCTTTCCTTTTTTCTTTGAGGAGTAATGTATGAAATCAGTTAGCTTGGATAACCATGAGGAAAGATTGCCTATAAGGCATGATTTCAATTATCAATAGTCCCTTTCATGCTTACCTTATAGTTCTTGGTGAAGATTAAGGCTAATATGGTGGTTGATGTGGATCCTACTTGACATTAAAATAAATTATATGTGTGTGAAATATCTATGAATCTGACCAAATAAAGTGGTATAATCTATTATTTTACAATAGATATTGGTATACAAGTGGTGAAGGATTAGTAGTGGATTTCACCAATCCATGCATACCAATTGGTAAATAATGGTTTGTTGCATTTGTTATAATATTTGAGGTTCTAATATTATTTTTTGCTTTTGGGGTTAATAGGGCACATGTTTTAGAGGCCATATATTTCTCATATAGATGTGTTTGAAGTTCATTTTATATATTACATGATTTTATATATCTTCATGTTGGTGGCTTTGGTTTAAGTACTTGAAGAAATGTAATAAGTAGATTTAGGCAATATGGATTCTCAAGCCTATGTTACTCACTTGAATAGATGAAGTCAAATTGTTTGATGATCTTAAATGATTGGTCTATTGATAGGTATGAACCTTGAGTGTATCTTAAAAAAAAATACTACAAAATTTCTTGATCAATCAACTTGTACCACTAAGCATAAGAAGGATCCTAGTTTGTTTTTTTTTTTCATTTTGATAAAGCTAAGATTTATTTTTCATATCAATGATGAAAGTGATCCCACCACATTTTTGACTGAATTGCAAGATTTTCTTAGGAAGGTAAATACTATAAAAGTCAACCAAATTCATATTAGAAATTAACTCTTTTTTTTATTAGGATAGAAATTGGAATTTTAAAAATGCCCAAACCCTTTTACACTTTTCAACTGGAATCACCAATCCTATTACACAAAAAAAAATTATTATACAACTATAGATATTTAGATTATTTTGACTAGTTTTCAACCATTCTCACCTTATTATAGAATACCATACTAATTCCAAAAACATGTCTAATATGACTCTTGGACCTTACCCAAAGGTCCAACAAGTTACAACACTTATTCATAGATATTAAATCTATCCCCAATCCAAACCACCATAAAACCACACTACATACAATCCCTAATTTTAGCCATTTGAAGGGACTTCCCTTGACCAATTATGTCTTCAAACCATTGACTATTACACTCAAACTATTTGCTTAGGTATTTGATGTAGCAACCACATATTTATGGGATATTCTATGGGCCTACTATCCACCAAGGAGCATTATAAGAAGACTAACACTACATCTTCTATGTTGCAAATGAGTATAAATGATGAAAATTTCTATTGGAAAATTTATCACTAGGCTTTTGTAATTGTGAAGGTCAAATATCAATTAGAGAAAAAAAATTAATACCTAACATATTTCTAGATGACCCCATATCTGCTAATGGCATACTCCTAGGATTTTACTCCTCTAGCTTGTAAAAACTACATACCATATGTTTAACCTTTGACCAAATTGTAAATAAATTTTTTACGCCTCTTACCTTTATGCTAACATTTTTATGTCTAGGTGTACATTATTTGGGCGAATCTATTTCTAGACCTCTTTATGAAAAGCCCTTGGTTATCCAGCCAATCTACCACCCTATTACCTTCTCTAAAAACATGAACCATCTCCACTTGCTCTAGTGAGTTAAGGATACTTAGGGATTTAATTATTATACTTAACATTCACCATTTCTCTATAGTTCTCTTATTAAGGTAATTGATAATGTTGAGAGAAACTCCATCCACTATCAAATTTTTTATTCCCAACTACCTTTCCAATTTTTCTCCATCTAAAGTTGCCATGGCTTCTATTTTATGACTAATCATAGAGCCTAGAAACTCATAAACAATACCAATTAGGATCCCTTTGTTATACCTTATCACTACTTCCCCTACCTTATTAGGGTTTCACTTAGAAGCTCCATCAAAATTGAGCTTTAACCATCCCTCCCTAGGCAAATGCCATTTTACCCTTATTCTTGGATTTTATTGGATGGTTTTCTCTATCTCAATTGGATAAAGGTACCAATGTTTATTAAACCTTGTATTTGCTATTGATTCCCTAATTTATTTTGTACTTAGGACTTTAAAATTTTCCACTATAGCCACTCAAATTATCTACCTAATTGTTAAGGAGGCTTTCTTTTCCTCAAATATTTTTAATTACACTCCAACCAAAGCCCCAAGCATAATGTAAAGGAATTAAAGCTCATATCTTATTCAATCGTATGCTCCTAAAGGGCTTTTCCTAGTGTTCTTTCCAATATACCATTCTACTTGGTAATACCCAAATAACCCTTATATCCTCAATTAGACCTTGAAGAATTGAAAAGTAATAGCTACATACTAACATTAAGTGTTCTAATGACTCTTCCTATTCATAACACAGATAACATCTCTTAGGAAATTGAAACCCTCTTTTATGTAAGTTATTTTTTATTAGGATCTTATTAAGTTAGAATAACATATAATATCATGTTTTATTACATTATCTACACCCACTCTAGGAAGATGGTTTGGTTAGTTAGTGCAATAATTTACAACAATTTGATGAATGAACTTCAATATTCACTGAGCTGTTGTATTATATATTTCAAACATGAATTCAATACAATCTAATGTTGTAGTTTACAATATGGTATCAAAGTGTAATACATGAATGGGTAATGTAAATTTTTTTCACTCCAACATTCTTCTGATGGTATACATGAATCTTCCATATTAGCATACCCATAACCAACTTGTTGTGGAGAATTGGCTTGTAATCACTGCAACTAGTTTTGTAAAAATCCCATAACAACGTAGATGTGAGAGAATCTAATATGTACAACAACAATCAACATCCACACATACAACATCAATCCAGGTGGTAGTGAAAGTGTAATGGTTTCCTACTTTTTAAGAATGTAATACAGTAGCAATCCAAGTGGAAGTAGAAGCGTAATGGTTTCCTACTCATTAAGAATGCAATTATAATCTAAAGCTTTAAAAATAAATTATAAAAAATTTGACATGATTGGTAATTTAAATCATTTATGCATTGTTGGATTTGTGGATTTGTGGTGTTCCTGCATGTTCGTTGAATGCTTCAAATGCATGTTGTTGATAATAATTCATGCATTTCAATAAATTATAACAATATTTGAAACTGCTATGAAATTGCACGATCAAAGGCTAGACCCAACATGGTTGACGTCAACACCAAGCTCCTCATGCGCATGACAATTGTTTTAAATAATTGTCGGTTGCATCAATAAAAAGTAAAATTATTGTTTGTAAATCTCATTTGTTTGTGTGGTAGATATGGCCAGACCCCTAGAACTAAGGCACTAAATAGTGGATGTGGGTTCGAATCACGGAGTGCCTCATTATATATTTTGTAAATATATTGTTGGTCCAACACATAAAGGGCACATCATGCCTATGTCGTCTCATCTATTGAACTAGTGGATTTGGTCGAGCGGGGTGCATTAGGGTGTTCGAGTGGTATTAAGTCAAGGGTTGCAACCCCATCGAATCCCCAAATCACTCTTTTGCCAAATGGAGCACATTAAGGTTTTTTTTTTTATAAATACCTTAGGTTTTTTTAATTTTTGCAATTACAACATTTGAAACATGCAAGCAACTGATAGCGAATTTTTTTTTTTTTTACAATATAAGACAAGTTTTTTTTTTAGGGATAAGGCATTTTTTTTTGTTTTCCTTTAAATAAAAAATATATATTTTTTGTTACCACTAAACCCTAAAGACAAGGAACTCATTTTTCCATGGAGGGATAAGAACATATAATTTTTTTTTCAATTTCAAAGGGTATATCACAATTTTTATTCCTAGTTTATTTTGCAACATCAAGGGGGGAATACAAGCATTTTCTCTTGCAAAATTCTAAGACAAGGGGGAAAGAAAACTTGGTTTTGAATATCATTTTTTTTGCAAACCAAAATATTTTGCAAACATCATTGTAACAACATTGGCATTGTAATAGGTGCATTTTCGATGGAAACTAACACCTATGTTTTTACATTTGTGGGTTCTTGTGGTTGTTTCTGTATTTAATTTTTTTGTTTTTATGCATTTCAATAATAAGGTAAAATTAAAAAGAAAGCAAATAAAATACCCCAAATTGTACACTTATTTGTGCAATTTATTGTAATACAATGTTTGGTATATGTGATACCTCTATCCCACACTTATAGGTAATGTTGTCATGCTTTAGAATATTTTTTCTTCCACCTAACATAACTACAACTTCAATATATAAGCTATTATTCTCTATAAATTTTTAGGGAGAAATAAGGAAATCAAGTTTTGATATTCACTCCATTTTATACCCTAATTATTTTGATTGTTTTTCTTAAACTTCTCCAACTCATCATACTTTTTTAGAAGGGTTTTGAGGTAGGTTCCATCAATTTTATTGAATTCTCTTTCACGTAATCTTTGTAAGTATAAATTAAGGGGGACCATCTGGTGTTATAAGAAACATTCACCATGGCCACTGTTCACAAATATCTATCATATTCACAGTTGCTCAAAGGTTCTAATTTTTTTTCCATGGAAGACAAAGATGGGAACTATCCTTTAGGTTGAATATTTATGGGATGTAGTAACTGGTACTACAAAACATCCTTCAAAGGTAGGGCTAGATCAAGAGGCATTTGATAAGAAGGATATAAGGTGTCTCATGTTTATTCTGCTTGCTACTACAGATTAGGTCTAGCCTCATATTTGTGATGCAAAATCTGGTAAAGAAGCTTGAGATGCTTTTATTACCATTTATGAAGGGAAGAATTAGTCCACTATTCTTAAACTTCAATCTCAACTACATACACTGAGTATGAAATCTGGTGATATAGTTGAATTGTTCCTATGTAGAGTGGTGGAATTGAAAGCCAAGTTGAATGCCATGGGAGATATAGCGGAAGATATTCTCTTGACCTTAGTCATATTGAGAGCTTTGCTAGAATCATTTAAGGTTTTGATCACATCTCTACAAGTGTCTAGTAGAAAAGTTACCTTTGTGGAATTGGAAAATTTGCTTCAAATTGAGGAGACAAATCAGCTTTAGAGATATTAAATTTAAGACAATGCACTTTACTCAAACAAGGGAGAAAGAAGCAAGGTAAATTTCATAAGGGAGGATCTTTCATAAAAATAAAAAGGAAAATAACCTTAATATAAATAAAATCAATATTGCAAAATCTATGATATGAATAACCATGATACCAAAAAATGTTGGTTTAAGAATAAACAACCCAATGATCAAGATCAAAAGAAAAAGGGCGAAGGGAAATACAAACCACGGAAGAATAATAAGAAACCCAATGGATATGTTGCTTGTGAAAAATCATACTTACACTCTAAAAGAGCACACAAGGTTCTCATAACCCACACATATTCTCAGTAGAAGGATGCATTGTGGTATATTCATTTTGATTCCAGCAAACACATAATTGGTGATATATCATGGTTTGAGACATTTGAGGCAAAGGAAGGCAAGCCAGTGACAATCACTAATGATAAGACCTACTGAGTCTACGGTGAAGGATATGTTTCTATCACTCTTCCATATGGAAAATTTTAGATTGAAAAGGTTCTCTATGTTCCTTGATTGGTAAACAATTTGTTGTTTGTTCCTCAGATCTTGGATAGAAATATGGATATTTTTTCAATTTTGAGGATTGTAGAAAGATATGTTTCATCACTATAAATGGAAAGCATGTAGCAATAGGTTCATACAAGCATGGATTTTTTATCTTAGATGCCATTTCTACACCTCATATTTCCATGGTGACAAACATAAAGGTGGCAACTTCTCTTTGGCATAAGAGATATGGGCATATGAGTTTAGGATATTTTCTCAGGTTGAGAAAATATGAGATGGTGAAAGGCCTTCCCAACCTTTCATCCACATTGCCATTTTGCTTTGATTGCTTATCAAGGAAGCAACATCAGGTATCGTTTGAGTTCAGCTCTTCATGAGCTAATAAACCTTTGGAGTTGGTACACACTGATCTATGTGGTCTTATGCCAAACAACTATGGTGGAAAGAGGTATGTTTAGTTGTTTATTGATTATTACTCATGAAATATCTAGATTTTATTTATACAATTGAATTAAAAGGTATTTCTATACTTTCAACAGTTCAAGAAGCATGTTGAGAAGGAGTCAGGATGTTCCATAAAGACCCTCTGCTCAAATCGAAGGGGGAATATACCTCAAAATAATTTTCATCATTTTTGAATGCACATGGGATTAAGATACAACTGAAAACAATGTATAATCCATAGTAAAATGGAGTTGCTGAGAGGAGGAACCGTTCCATCATGGAAATGCCTATATACACAATTAACAATATACACAATGAACCAAAGGAACATTTCTATATTTGAAATTGCCTTTTCTTCTTAGAACCTCTTCCATTGAAACTTATATTTTAGCCCATATAATAGAATAACATTGGTTTATTTTACTCTAAAAGATACATCAAGAGTAGATTCCAAAACTATAAAGTCTTTACCTATATTTATACCTACATGGAAGACTCTTAGTTTACTTTTGATATTATTTAAAGCTTCCTCACTATGATATATACCATGCAAGTCTATCCACTTTTCCACTCCCTATTCTTGGGCTAGATAGTCTACAACCATACTATCATACCTTTGTTCTAGGTATATTTGTACTTTGACTAACTCCTCATACAAGCTTAGAGGTTGGTTCTCCATCCATGCATCTTTCTAGAAGTGAATCGATTTGCAATTACCTATTTTTTATTGAGCTACTTTCCATAACATCTTTCTTCCCTCCGCCATATGGTTCAATATAAATGAGCCTTTAAAGGGATTTAAAATGGTTTAAAATCTCATATATTCTTGGTTATCTAAGTACTTATTTTTTAAAATTTTATCCCACAAAGGATGACCTTCCTTCATTAGCCTCTATCCTACTTTAGTACCTAGAGTTTTATTCATATTTCCCATCCTATATAATCCCAAAACTCTTTTTTTATTTTAATATGCATACTTTCCCCCCTATCACAATGAGGATTCTACTCTTCTCTTCTACACCTTTACACAAAAAATTATCTTGTATACTTTCTACACTTTGCAATTTCTTTTCGTATCGTAAACATAGACAGGAGATAGATTGACATGGTTTGAAGGGTACTTTTTAGTAGTTGAATATTTTCTTCCTCACTTAGTAAATTTCCTTTCCAACCTATTGGCTTACATTGAATCTTATTTATTAACATATATCATAACTGGCCCTTACACATACTTGTAAATAGAAGAATTCTCAAAGAAGTAGATGGAAGGCATGGTATATTATAACCTACTACCTTTGTTATCATTATTTGTTATTTCTCTAAAGTGTTTATGAAGAACATTTTTTTATTTTCCATGTTTATAATTTGTTGGGAAGCCATGCTATATAGATTTAGGATCCATTTGAACTCCTTATATTTGGCTCCAAAGGTTTTCCAAGTAGGATTATATCATCCACAAACTATTGGTAAGTGGTACATCTCAAAAATACATAAGGTTTCAATCCTTTTAATGATACTATAATTTGGATTGCATCTATACATATTCCAAGGGATTTTTCCATGATATTAAATAAGACCCCTTGCCTAAAGATCCTACTACTCTTAAAGAAACCAATAAGGAAAATATTTATGATAATCCAGAACCATGATCAACCATAATATCTCTCATCCATATTCCCCATATCCTACTAAATCTAACCTCAACAAGCACTTTATCTAGGAATCTCAAAGAGCCCCTATCATAGGCTTTATTCATGTCTAGATTTTGCAACAATCCTTTCCTCCCGCTTTGCTCTACCGAGTATAATATTCCATGAAGAGATATAATACCTTTACAAAAACCCATTATTGGTCTGCTATAATATTTGGGATGACTTTTTTAACCTTAATGCTATCACTTTAGCAATGATGTCATATATTGCATTGCATTGGCTGATCGGCCTATATTCCTTAAATTCTTTTTCCTCTATTTATTTAGGATGAGTACGGAAAAGGTGTTGTTAAATTTATTTAGAACCTTTCCTAAATGGTGAGGTTGTTGAATTTCTTTTGTTAATCCTTATTTTATATATTCCAAACAACTTGGAAGAAAAATACCTAGAAAATATCGAAGACTTGAGCTTTATCCTTCCCCAAGGATAAGATCACTTCCTTCACCTCCTCTTAACTAACATCTCTCATCAACTCTTCATTCATTCCTCTTGACATTCTCATTGGTATATATTGAATATTTTTTTCTATAACTTCTTGCTTTTCTCTCCTTTCCTTTGATAACAACAAAATGAAGAATTCAACTACTTCTTGCCTGATCCTTTATTTACCTTTGATTATTTCACTATCTTCATATAGTATTTTTTAAATACTTCCAACACTTGTATACTTTATAATCAAGAAATTAAAGAATTTAGTATTTTTGTCTCCTTCCATAAGCCATTTTTTCCCTATATTTTACCACCAATAATTTAGCAAAAATATTATGAAACTATACCTGGATATCCTTCTTTCTATTATATATTACTTGGTCCATACCAATAATCCTTAATTCCTCCTCCAACAAACTTAGTTCGTGCATAAGTATTTCTTCATGTCTAAAGATATTTCCAAAGACTTGTTTTTTCCATATCTTCACTTATTTATTCACATGTTTGAGTTTCCCTTCCAAATTAAACATCTTAGAGACTTGGATAAAAATCCTCCATTGTGATTCCACTTATACATAAATATTTAGGTGCTAAATGCACATGAATTTAAACTTGAAAGGGTTCTATCTTTCCATCATTTCCCAAACCAACTAAATAAGAATAAATTATTATCTGATCTCATCCTAGATATAGATACTAATGAGTGTTCACAATTTTACTCAAAGCATTCCCTATAGAGTGATACTCTATCCAACCTAACTTGGATTAGGTTTTTCCCTATTCTCCTATCCATTCATATAAAAAAATTACCTCTTAAACCAACATCATATAGAACAGATTTTAATAAAATTTTGCTAAATTCCTCCATGATTTTTGAGAATCTTTCGGATCAACCTTTTTTCTATGTAGGCATCAAATAGGTGTTTAAATACCCTACTACTATCAATATTAGACCTCTTATCCACTGCCCCATCTACTTTAATTCCTTCCACAACACATTTATTTCTCTATTCATATTTGGGGCATAGATATTTGTAATGAGGAAGGTCAAATTTGATAATTTTGAAGTTATACAAATAGTTAGAAGGTTATATTTTTTTGAGATTATTTACCCTTCAAAGGTATTAAAATTTCATAAAATTAGAATTCCTCTTGAAGCCCCCATCATATCCACCCATCCACTACCACCTTTATTCCATATCCATTTCTTAATATTAGTCCATATTGTAACAATAAATTTTGTTTCTTGTAACAAAATTGTATTAGTTTTGTTATCCTTAATCAAGGATATCACCACCCTATGTTTGTTATGGTTATTCATTCCCATAACATTACAAGACAAGATCTTCATAACATATTTTTTGTTATGGGCTTATGTCACTTTAAGCCTAATATAATTTGAATCCCCAAGTTAGCATTCTCTTTATCTCTTTTAATCACTTTTCCTTTGAATAAGGTATTACCACCATATTTACCCCTTTTATTCCCATGTTTGGGGTCTTCTTGGTACTTTATTTTCCTCTTATATTTGGTACTTCTTCAATTCTTGAGGATACTTTCTTTATTGGTAGATCATCTACTATGCAAGGGACCACTTCTAGATCCTTTTCTTTTG
Source organism: Wollemia nobilis (assembly GCA_028583015.1). Taxonomy (NCBI): domain Eukaryota; kingdom Viridiplantae; phylum Streptophyta; class Pinopsida; order Araucariales; family Araucariaceae; genus Wollemia; species Wollemia nobilis. The sequence continues at coordinate 1,317,522 of JAQPPZ010016942.1, read as the reverse complement.
TATCCATATTTTCCTCCCTTGCTTTCATATTTCCTTCTTCTTCTATTTGGAAGTTAGCCACTTAACTTTCCTTTCTCTATCCAAGTGCACATATTGCATTCTTAATAGGTCATATTAAGGATGATCTAACATTTCAAGATAATACCTTTTAATATCTCTTTATTTTTTTAGATAATTAGATTGATAATTCATGCAATTCTTATGTTCAAAAATGAGTATTAATAATTACCCATTGATTATTTATTTTATCTTATAGTTCAATTTTATGTGGCTAAGTAAAAATTATGATTATTTTTTAGATAGAGGCACATGAAAAGAATTTTAAATCTATGGAGATAAAGATCAATCATCCCAAGGATAAGTCAAAATATAAAAATAATTTGAAACCTAATTGTAAATATTATAAAAGGGAAGTTCATCCTACCTAAAATTTCCTTAACAAGTTATATAATATTGAAATAAAGTTTAAGATATGGGTTATACTCTTAATTGAGTAAACCAACATACTAAATATTCTACTAAGGGAAAAATATAGTATTATTGTATTCCCTCTTTGGTCCTCAATTTGAAGTATAGGGGATGTTGAAATATGTGTTGGAGTATATTATATTATTTGGTACATGCTAATATACCCCCATGGTACCTTCATGGTACATTTGTAGGTAATAGATTAGGGTTGATTCATAGTTTAGAGTGTGAAATATATTCCTCTTTTGTGTAAGTGTGAATGTTCAAGAAATGCATAAGTGTCATGTAAAGTTGTAATGTGTATGAAATGTACAAGTGTCATGTGAGTTAGAGTGCAAGTGTAAGCTGATTCGTGCACAAATTCCTTATATGTATGAGAAAAAATATGTAATGTAAATATGTGTGTGGGTGTTCTATATTAGATATTGCAATTAGAAGTGTAAGAGTTATGTATAGGTGTGCATATGTTTTAGTTCCAAGTGTTCATCAAGTATTCAAGTGAAAATTAGATAAGCCAAAATTAATGAGACTTGTTATATGAAAAGCAATAGTCAAGTACCTAAAGAGTTTTATTACTATGGATATATTATGGAGGTAATGCTCCATAATAATATATATCAATTCAGATCGAATATATATTATTATTTGATTGTAAGAAGAAGAGGAGCAATAAAGCTTGTATATATTTTGAGTAATTAATATTGTAAGTTATATTTCATGCATTGTAAATGAATGATTCGGGCTATTTACATTCACATTTCATCATATTATTGAATTCTATTTGATTTATTATAAGCCTTGATATACATATTAATTTTCTCATATTATTCTACTCATATCATTATATTGACCTTATTATATTATGGTTATTTTATATTTGATCCTATGAGATATAACCTATGATGTTTTATGGTAGTATTAAGTCTTAAAAAGCCATATATGGTATTAGAGGTACCACTTGATCTATATTTATAAGAATTAATTTTAGCTACTATTATAAATTTGATTTATCCATACTTGATAAAGTTGATTAAGATTTTATCAACTTTGAAAGCAGTAAGACTTAGACTCTTTTTTAAGATCATAATGAGTAGAAAGGCTAGGGTCTATCCACTAGGTTGAAGAATAACTTATGAAGATAAGGACTCAACTATAATGATAGGCATAATCAACTAAGAAATAGTTGTTCATTTAGGTCTGAAGCCACCTTGAACTTAAAATTTTCTAAATAGAAGGAAGAAAAGTAGAGAAAATAAGATAGCATTAGAAGAAAGAAAGTAGCAGAATTTTTAGAAGATTCTTATATTAGATAGAAAATATTTGTAGATCTAAGTGTAGAGATAATAAATCAAGGAAAAAAAAGAAAGAAATAATATTAGAAAAATTATAACTAATTGAGAATCATTCAAAGCTTCCTAAGATAGATAGAATTGTAGCAAAAAAAAAAGATAGATATATCAATTTTTGATATACTAGTCCTGAAGAAATATAAAGAAGCATTTATCTTACATTATATAGCTTCAAGCATAAAATTAGAATTTAATAATTTACAAGCCACATAATAAAAAGGATTAAGGCATAGAGATTGACCTTGACATAAGAAAAGGGATTCATGTCACAATAAGGATTGACCTTGACATTGGCTTGAAAAGCCAACATTAAAAAGTATAGAAGCCATTAAAGAGAAGAGATCATATAGATAAAGGGGACCATGTAGAGAGGAAAAATAGAGACCATTATAAATAATAGAAATAAGCCCTTATAGAATAGGAAAAGAGGCCCAATAGAATATAGAGAATATATAGATGCTCTAATATAAAAAAAAAGAAAATAGAAGCTATATTGCACTACACATTAGGATATATTTGGAAAAGAGTAATAATATGTTTGAATATATTTAGAGGAAACAAAAATAATATTCAAAGGAGTGTATTGCATGAGTTTTTGGTTTAGCAAAAGATATAATAGAGGCATCATAGTGAATTCATAATAGAGGTGTCATAGTAAAGGTTGCAATGTAGATATCATAGAGGCATCATAGAGGAGATGTCAAATGGAGGAGATATCATAGAGTTATTAAGAAAATAAGTCATCAAGAAGATAATATATCACAGAGATGTCAAGCGGAGAAGATATCATAGAGATGTTAAGTAGAGAAGATAAACATTGCACTCTAAAAAATGAAATATTAAACATTCAATTTCAGAAAAAAGTAATATAAAGTAGTGAATAAGTGTAAGGTTAAGCTTCAAGAAGGAACAACAATTGAAATATCTTAATTGTAATGCAGTTATAGTCATTTTTGGAGCTTGAACCTGCACATAATAAGCAATATTATCACAAGCATGGTAGATAAAAAGCCAAAACAACTATAATGAACAACTACAATGACATATTAAGAGTAGTAAAAGTAAATACATAGAACTATAATCAAGATAAACACATCCTCATAGTGAGATAACACACTATAAATATAAGCAATTTTATAGCATAAAAGCTAGACCATATAGAAACCAAAATAATGATCTTGTGAGGAAGACAAAGCCAAGGAGAAGTATTTGAGGTAGTTAGTAAAGTTTTGAAGTAGAAGAGCAAAATAATTTTAGAGAGTTGTTTCACCTAAAGTAATGCTCAAGCACTACATTTGAAGAGGAATTGAAATATTCCATGAATGTTACACCGTGCAAACAAAAATATAGCAACCACCTAGTGCATATGAAAAGTTATTCACATGAGCAATAGAGGAGAAGCACTGCAAAGTAGAAATATAGGGTCTTTTGAAGATAAGATTTTAAGTTATTTTGAATTAAGAGTTTTAAGGGTTAGTTAAAAGGTTTCTAAAGCATTTGATTTATTGATTTATTATAAGGTTGGAGTGATAAGTTATTTAGGTTTATTAAAGTTTTAAAAGTTTTACTAAGCTCGAGTGATGAGGAATTCAACTAGTCTATTTGTTTAAATAATTTGTTTGGGTTCTATTTTTGGAAAAACAAAATTGAAAAATTCTTAAATTTTTGCAAATTTAAATATTTGGGAGGTAAAAGGTTTTCAACATCAAAGGATTAGGAAAACAAAAATTTGGAAATTTTATTTTTAGTTTCTAAACTAGGGAGGCATAAGGTTTACTACTTCATAGGAATTAAATTAGTAAACTTTAATTATTTAAACCTAGGAGTTATAAGGTTTTCTACATCAAAGTATTTTTTGAATGAGTTCTACTATGTGTAACAACAACATTTTACTTTTTGAGTCACAAATTCTAAAAGGACCAAATTTTGCTTCATGGAAAAACAAAATGAAATCAATTCTAGTTGTAGAAAAACTTTAGGATATAGTTAGTGGAACAAAAATTTAACCTATTGAGTATGTAAGATAAATACAAAGAGTTGAAGAAGGTGATGCCAAAGTAATTATGTTAATAGCATTTGGAATAATTGATGAAATACACTCTTATTTAAGTGCTGCAAAAAATTTAACAGAAGCACAAAATACTTTATGTAAAACATTTGAAGGGAAAAACAAAGTTACTATTCTCAATCTTCAATATCAAATATACTCCTTAAAAGTGTATAGTGGTAAGTATTGAACTATTTCTTCAAACGGTAGAAGATAAAAAAGCAAATCTATTAACTTTGGGAGAGAAAGTAGAAGATAAATTTCTTGTTCAAGTGATATTAAGAGCACTTCCAAAAAGCTACAAACATTTAGTCACATCTTTGCAAGTTTTAAGAAAGGAAACTATATTTGATGATTTAGTCAATATTCTTCAAGAATATGAAGTAGAAAACTTAGTCAAATATGAAATGACTAGCAATGCCTTAGTATCAAAAGATAATACACAAGGTAATATTGCTTCAACTTCAATATAAAAATTTAAATGGAACCCAAGATACTGTCAAATATATAAGAAAAATGGTCATATCACAAATTTTTGTAAATACAATCAAAGAAATCAAATGAATATGAAACAAAGTGGTAAAAAAAAACAAATCGATATAGCAAAGGCAATATCAATATCAATCTCAATACAACCCTCAATGAAAACAACAATTCTAACCTCAATATTTTCAATGTCAATATAATTATCAATATCAATATAGTCATCAACAACAACCATAATTATGTTGGCAATTTTGGGTTTGAGATACTAGCTTCTTGTCTATGAGTTGTCATTGATGTCAAAAGGAAATGGCATTAATGTTAAGAGGATGTGTTGGCTTCAAAGGTGGAAGATTCCAAGAGAATATTTTTAAGAGAATCCGGAGAGATTCCATTGGCAATGGTTTTTATTAAAACCAATGGACGTTCTCTTTATTATTTATTTAATTATTATTTAAAACCCTTCAAGGTTTTAATTAATTAATTATTTAATTAATTAAGGGAGAAATTATTTTTAATTTATTCAAAATACTTTAAGGGTTTTTAAACCCTTTAGAAAGAAAATTTCGATTAAATTCAAAATTACTTTTCTTTGTAGCCGACGTGTTCTAAAGTCCACGTATGGACTATAAATATGAGAAGGTTCCTAAGGTTAAACAAACTTGGAAAATCAAAGGCAATTAATTGGTTTGGCTGCGATCGAATGTTTTGTTTACACTGCAAAAGAGGAGAGCTCGTGGTTTGAAAAGCTTTCGAAAAGCTTGAACGTTTATGTGGAAGGAAGTCCTTCTTGGACTTTGTAAGCCCCTTGTGGGCTAGTGGCAGCAAAGGCTGCATTTGGGCCTTGCGTAGGCAGAGGTCTATGTTTCGATCCCCGCAGAGGGAGTTGTGCATGGATTAGTCACGTTTTTATTAAAACATGTTTTGTGCCGCGAATTTCGGATTCTTCAAGGGCAACCATTATAAGGTGTGATTATTTTCTTGATATGAATTTTGGCATTGTTTAGCATTGTTTAAAAGACATAAGAGAAATAAGGGGATAGTTCTTTGGTTGTATTTTTGAGATTAGTCTTTTGCTATGCTAAATTTGAAAATGGAGATATAAGGTGTAAGTTTTGGTTGTTGTGTTTTTGGATTCTTTGGTGGTTGTTTTTAAATAAGAGGAGCTAAAAGGTGTATTAAGGAAAGTTTTTATATATGCTCATTTATCTTGGTTCTAACCCTAACTTGGTTGGAAGTTTGAGGGTTGTGTGTGGTGATAGCTTTAAGGATCAATTTTCTTCTACTCCAAAAGGTATGGGCACATTTTCCTTATGAGTATGATTCGTGTATGTTTTTCTGAAATGAGGTTGGAGTGAAAAGGTTTTCAATTAGGTTTCCTTTGGTTGGGTGTAAATCCTATTTTCTGGTTTGTTGAAGACTACTTATGCATTGTTATCCTTAAGGAGAGTTTTTGATGAATGCATAATTTTTGGTTTGAGATAGTGGAAGCTTTGTGCACTAGGGTTTATATTTGTGAGTCTAGCTACTTGCATTAAGTTGGTGGAACCCTTGGTTGGCTGTTTTGAGTTTGATGGTTGAGTTGCTTCCATAGAGGTTGTTTGATCAAGTTATTGCTTTACTTGATTCATGATATTGGGCTTACTCCATTGAGTTGATTTGAGCAAGTTATTCTTTGCATTTGGTGATATTGTGTTGGTGGCTGTTTTGTTCAAATATATTTGGAGGGAAAAGGATTTCTACTTGTTTCCTTTTCTTGTGATTATTGGTTGAATGCTTCAAGGTTGATGTTGAGTTGAATGGTGTTGGTTGACTAAACCTTGTTTGATGAGCATTGTTGTTGAAACACTAATTGATGGTGAAAATAACATGAGTATCATTGTTATGTGATTCTTTGCATAGTTGACAATTATTGGGGTTTCATGTTCTTGAAAGAAAACATTCTATCCTATCCATTTCATAAATTGAGTTGAGTTTTCAGATTTGAGATTGAGATTGAGCTGAGTTGATTTGAGTTGAGTTTTGAGATTGGGATTTGAGTATAGAACATATTGAGTCTCTAACAATTCTCTTTATGCTTCTATGAGTTTGACAAATCACATTGGGTCTCTAACAATTCACTTTGTGATTTCCTACTAAGAAAGTTTTTCTTGGTGAGCTTGTTGAGTTTTGGACAGGTTCCGGTGGGGACTTGTGAGCAGTTTTGGACAAGTTCCGATGGGGACTTGTGAGCAATTTTGGACAGGTTTCGGTGGGGACTTATGAGCAGTTTTGGACAGGTTCCGGTGGGGACTTGTGAGTAGTTTTGGACAGGTTCTGGTGGGGACTTATGAGTAGTTTTTGGATAGGTTCCAGTGGGGACTTGTGAGCAGATTTGGACAGGTCCTAGTAGAGGACTTGTGAGCTGAGTTTGATAGTTCTATCAGAGAAATTGAGGACAAAGGTGCATTGGTTCTATGAGAAGAACCTGAGGACAATTGGCAAGTCTTTGAGAAGGCTTGTATGCAGAGGATTGATTTGTTCAAGAGTTTGATAGATTTGACAGACAAAGGAAGGCATGTACTAGATTGACTGACTATTTTTGGTACAGGTTGCTGAGCTGCTATGGATGTGATCATGGAAGGTAGAGGTCTCTTAGGCTAAGCATTGAGGATAGGAGGTATTCGATGGAAAGGAGTTCCATGTGCTAGAAAAAGGTAGATGCAGTTGATCTTTTGAGGGATTATTTCCAGAGCAGAGGGGAAGGTATCTCCTTTGAGCAGAGGCTCATAAATTCTGATTGGGGGAAGGTATCTCCTTTGATTAGAGGCTCATAAATTCTGATTGGGGGAAGGTATCTCCTTTGGGCCGAGGCTCATAAACATTGTAATTGGGAAGGATTCCCAAAGAACTTTGAGATAACTTTTAGAGAAAAGTTTTGTGGACGTAGCTCGACCATTCTGGGTGAACCACATTAAAATTGGTGTCACTTTGTGGATGATATTGTGCATTGCTTTGATATTGCTTTGGGTATATTGCTTTACTATTTTGAAGTATAAAGAAAAAAGTAAAAAGAGGTATTATACTATTCACCCCCCCTCTCAGTATAAGCTTGTGTTCTTCAATTGGTATCAGAGCAAGTGCCTTCGAAAAGTTTAACAGCTTGAAGGAAAAGCTAGTAAAGAACACAATGGATCATTCAAGTAGCAATGCAACACCTATTCTTCATGGGTCAGATTTTGGTCTTTGGAGTGCGAGGATGAAGGTTCATCTAATGGCACTTGGGAATGAGGTTTGGGAAGTGATTGAAGATGAGTACACTATTCTTGAACATGGTCCTAATACTAAAGAAGAAATGCTCCTACATCACAGCAATTCAAAAGCAATGAATGCAATCCTGAAAGGCTTACAGAAAGTAGATCTCACCAAAGTGATTCACTGTAAGACAACTAGTGAAATGTGGAAACAGTTGAAGGTGGTTCATACAGGTGATACAAATGTCAGAAAGGCCAAGTTGAGACACTTCAAAGGTATGTTTGAACAACTCTAGATGAATGATGATGAAAATATTAGTGACTACATGCTTTGTATGGATGAGGGTGTTAACTCCATGAAAGACTTAGGTCTTGAGATTGCTAAAAATGATGTTTGTGATAAGATTTTAAGATCTCTTCCTAATAGATTTAGTGAAAATATTTTTGCTATTGAGGAAGCTAAATATTTGGATAAGTTGAAAAATGATGAGCTCCATAGTATACTTGCAGCATTTGAGTTGAGAACTCAAGTGAAGGTTGATGTCAAGAAAGAGGCAGATTTCAAGGCTACCAAGGAAAACAGCTTCAAGATAGTGATGAGTCTTCTAGTGATGAAGAGGCATATTACGGCAAGAAAGGCAAGTTCTCTAAAAAGCACAAAAGTATGAAAAATATAAGATGTTTCAATTGTGGAAAGTTTGGTCATTATGCTACTGACTGTATTGTTCCCAAGAATGAAAGTGATGAAGATAAATAGGATTCTAAGAGCAAGGATTCTGAAAAGCACAAGCATCACGAGAAAAACAAAGATGAGCACAACAATCAAGGAAAGAGGTATTCTCACAAGCACAAGAAGAGTTTCTACCTAGACAAAGCAAGTAAGTGTTCTCGTAGTGATAGTGAAAGTTCTTCAAGTGATGATGAAAATGAGATGTTGTTCATATCAAAAAAAGAGGAAGAACCGAAACATAGATTCATTATCATGAAATGTCTTAGATGTGGAAATTTTGATCACCTTAAGGATGATTGCACAAATAATGATTTGGTTTCTAGTATGTATGAGGATGCTTCAGAAAACTATAAGGAAGATGCATGTATGGTTTTTGAAAAGGGTAGCACCTCTAGTGATAAGAAATCTAAAAAAGGCTTTGATGATTCAAAAGGAAATCAAATAAAGGATCTTGAAAGTGAACTTATTAGTGCTCTTAGTGTTTTGGAAAAGGAAAGAAAGAAGAATGCTAGACTCAAGGATAAGTTAGATGAATCTTGTATGGAGAGAGATGATCTTATAGAAAGTCTTGAATTCTCTATAGCTAAGACACAAGAAATCAAGGATGAGTTAGAGTCTAAGGTTCTTGAGTATAGTGAGTTAGAATAGAAAATGTCTTCTTTGAAAAAGGAAACTAAAGAGTACAAGGATAAGCTCTATAGGTTTCAAGATAGCTCCAAAAAGGTTAAGTCACTCATCAAAGGTCAAAGAAAGACAATAGATAAAATAGGCCTTGGTTTTGTTAAGCCACATAAGGAACAAGTTGGAGAGTCTAGTAAGAGACTCCAAAAGAAAGAGAGTTCTAATGAGGAAAGTATTTCAGATCATGAGTCCTTGAATGATAGATGCACAAAAATAGAAAATAGGAAACAAAAAAAGGGGAGAAAGTTTACAGGACCTAGAAGGTCATTTACAAGAAAGTTTAATGGCAGATGTTTTGCTTGTCATAGGTTTGGTCACATGGCTTCACATTGCATGACTCAAGTAAGGAAGGTAAATGACAGTTTCAGAGGTGGTAATTTATTTCAGGGGTATTGCTACTCTTGTAAATAGTTTGGGCATAAGGTAATTTTTTGCAAGGCTAATAATAGGAACAGGGTTAGTTAGAATAGGTGGATTCAAAGAACGGGTATGCCTAAAAGAAATAACATTGTTACTTGTTATAAGTGCAACAATGAAGTTCACATAGCTAGACAGTGTAGAGCTAAACTTCTAAGGTATAGGAATAGGAACAGTGGCATGATTATGTCCAAGGATCAAGGCATGGATAAGAACAAGAATGATAACAGAAACAGGAATAGTAACAGGAACAAGAATAGGAATATGGACAAGGAGAACAAGAGAAGACATGGTAAGCCAACTATAGACACTAATGATGATCAGTGCCTGTTGGGAGTTTTACTCCCACCCTGAAATTAAACACCTCAACAGGAGGTGGGGGAGGGACTAAGCTAAGAGGATAATTCTTTTTCCCAAGCCCCAAAGGTGACCCTTTGCCATTGATGACAAAGGGGGAGAGATATGAGTAAGGGGGAGAGCCTCAAGACAGGGGGAGTTGTTTATGTTGAGTTTCTGTGTTGTTGAGAAGCATGGTTTGCCATCAATGACAACGGGGGAGATTGTTGGCAATTTTGGGTTTGAGATCCTAGCTTCTTTATCTATGAGTTGTCATTGATGTCAAAAGGAAATGGCATTAATGTTAAGAGGATGTGTTGGCTTCAAAGGTGGAAGATTCCAAGAGAATATTTTTAAGAGAATCCAGAGAGATTCCATTGGCAATGGTTTTTATTAAAACCAATGGAGGTTCTCTTTATTATTTATTTAATTATTATTTAAAACCCTTCAAGGTTTTAATTAATTAATTATTTAATTAATTAAGGGAGAAATTATTTTTAATTTATTAAAAATACTTTAAGGGTTTTTAAACCCTTTAGAAAGCAAATTTCAATTAAATTCGAAATTACTTTTCTTTGTAGCCGACGTGTTCTAAAGTCCACGTATGGACTATAAATATGAGAAGGTTCCTAAGGTTAAATGAACTTGGAAAATCGAAGGCAATTAATTGGTTTGGCAGCGATCGAATGTTCTATTTACGCTGCGAAAGAGGAGAGCTCGTGGTTTGAAAAGCTTTCGAAAAGCTTGACCGTTTATGTGGAAGGAAGTCCGTCTTGGACTTCGTAAGCCCCTTGTGGGCTAGTGGCAGTGAAGGCTGCATTTGGGCCTTGCATAGGTGGAGGTCTGCGTTTCGATCCCCGTAAAGGGAGCTGTGCATGGATTAGTCACATTTTTATTAAAACGTGTTTTGTGTCGCAAATTTTGGATTCTTCAAGGGCATCCATTATAAGGTGTGATTATTTTCTTGATATGATTTTTGTCATTGTTTAGCATTGTTTAAAAGACATAGGAGAAATAAGGGGATAGTTCTTTGGTTGTATTTTTGAGATTAGTCTTTTGCTATGCTAAATTTAAAAATGGAGATATAAGGTGTAAGTTTTGGTTGTTGTGTTTTTGGCTTCTTTGGTGGTTGTTTTTAAAGAAGAGGAGCTAAAAGGTGTATTAAGGAATGTTTTTATATATGCTCATTTATCTTGGTTCTAACCCTAACTTGGTTGGAAGTTTGAGGGTTGTGTGTGGTGACAGCTCTAAGGATCAATTTTCTTCTACTCCAAAAAGGTATGGGCACATTTTCCTTATGAGTATGATTGGTGTATGTTTTTCTGAAATGAGGTTGGAGTGAAAAGGTTTTCAACTAGGTTTCCTTTGGTTGGGTGTAAATCCTATTTTCTGGTTTGTTGAAGATTTTGGTCTTTGGAGTGCAAGGATGAAGGTTCATCTAATGGCACTTGGGAATGAGGTTTGGGAAGTGATTGAAGATGAGTACACTATTCCTGAACATGGTCCTAATACTAAAGAAGAAAGGCTCCTACATCACATCAATTCAAAAGCAATTAATGCAATCCTAAAAGGCTTACAAAAAGCAGATCTCACCAAAGTGATTCACTGCAAGACAACTAGTGAAATGTGGAAACAGTTGAAGGTGGTTCATACAGGTGATAAAAATGTCAGAAAGGCCAAGTTGAGACACTTCAAAGGTATTTTTGAACAACTCTAGATGAATGATGATGAAAATATTAGTGACTACATGCTTCGTATGGATGAGGGTGTTAACTCCATGAAAGACTTAGGTCTTGAGATTGCTGAAAATGATGTTTGTGATAAGATTTTAAGATCTCTTCCTAATAGATTTAGTGAAAATATTTTTGCTATTGAGGAAGCTAAAGATTTGGATAAGTTAAAAAAGGATGAGCTCCATATTATACTTGCAGCATTTGAGTTGAGAACTCAAGTGAAGGTTGATGTCAAGAAAGAGGCGGCTTTCAAGGCTACCAAGGAATCCAAGGGTAAACAACTTCAAGATAGTGATGAGTCTTCTAGTGATGAAGAGGCATATTACGGAAAGAAAGGCAAGTTCTCTAGAAAGCACAAAAGTATGAAAAATATAAGATATTTCAATTGTGGAATGTTTGGTCATTATTCTACTGACTGTACTGTTCCCAAGAATGAAAGTGATGAAGATAAACAGGATTCTAAGAGCAAGGATTCTGAAAAGCACAAGCATCATATGAAAAACAAATATGAGCACAATAATCAAGGAAAGAGGTATTATCACAAGCACGAGAAGATTTTATACCTAGACAAAGTAAGTAAGTGTTCTAGTAGTGGTAGTGAAAGTTCTTCAAGTGATGATGAAAATGAGATGTTCATATAAAAAAAAGAGGAAGAACCGAAACATAGATTCATTATCATGAAATGTCTTAGATGTGGAAATTTTGGTCACCTTAAGGATGATTGCACAAATAATGATTTGGTTTCTAGTATGTATGGGGATGCTTCAGAAAACTATAAGGAAGATGCATGTATGGTTTTTGAAAAGGGTAGCACCTCTAGTGATAAGAAATCTGAAAAAGGCTTTGATGATTCAAAAGGAAATCAAATAAAAGATCTTGAAAGTGAACTTATTAGTGCTCTTAGTGTTTTGGAAAAGGAAAGAAAGAAGAATGCTAGACTCAAGGATAAGTTAGATGAATGTTGTATGGAGAGAGATGATCTTATAGAAAGTCTTGACTTCTCTATAGCTAAGACACAAGAAATCAAGGATGAGTTAGAGTCTAAGGTTCTTGAGTATAGTGAGTTAGAACAGAAAATTGCTTCTTTGAAAGAGGAAACTAAAGAGAACAATGATACGCTTTACAGGTTTCAAGATAGCTCCAAAAAGGTTAAGTCACTCATCAAAGGTAAAATAAAGACAACAGATAAAATAGGCCTTGGTTTTGTTAAGCCACACAAGGAACAAGTTGGAGAGTCTAGTAAGATACTCCAAAATAAAGAGAGTTCTGACGAGGAAAGTATTTTAGATCATGAGTCCTTGAGTGATAGATGCATAGAAATAGAAAATAGGAAACAAAAAAAGGGGAGAAAGTTTATAGGACCTAGAAGGTCATTTACAAGAAAGTTTAATGGCAGATGTTTTGCTTGTCACAGGTTTGGTCACATGGCTTCACATTGCATGAATCAAGTAAGGAAGGTAAATGACAGTTTCAGAGGTGGTAATTTCTTTCAAGGGTATTACTACTCTTGTAAACAGTTTGGGCATAAGGCAATTTTTTGCAAGGCTAATAACAGGAACAGGGTTAGTCAAAACAGGTGGATTCAAAGAACAGGTATGCCTAAAAGAAATAACATTGTTACTTGTTATAAGTGCAACAATGAAGGTCACATAGCTAGATAGTGTAGAGCTGAACTTCCAAGGTACAAGAAAAGGAAGAGTGGCATGATCAGGTCCAAGGATCAAGGAATGGATAAGAACAGGAATGATAACAAGAACAGGAATAGTAACAAGAACAGGAAGAGGAATATGGATAAGGAGAACAAGAGAAGACATGGTAAGGCAACTATAGACACTGATGATGATCAGTGCCTATTGGGAGTTTTACTCCCACCCCGAAATTAAACACCTCAACAGGAGGTGGGGGAGGGACTAAGCTAAGAGGCTCATTCTTAGTCCCAAGCCCCAAAGGTGACCCTTTGCCATTGATGACAAAGAGGGAGAGATATGAGTAAGGGGGAGATCCTCAAGACAGGGGGAGCTATTTATGTTGAGTTTCTGTGTTGTTGAGAAGCATGGTTTGCCATCAATGACAAAGGGGGAGATTGTTGGCAATATTGGGTTTGAGATCCTAGCTTCTTGTCTATGAGTTGTCATTGATGTCAAAAGGAAATGACATTAATGTTAAGAGGATGTGTTGGCTTCAAAGGTGGAAGATTCCAAGAGAATATTTTTAGGAGAATCCGGAGAGATTCCATTGGCAATGGTTTTTATTAAAACCAATGGAGGTTCTCTTTATTATTTATTTAATTATTATTTAAAACCCTTCAAGGTTTTAATTAATTAATTATTTAATTAATTAAGGGAGAAATTATTTTTAATTTATTCAAAATACTTTAAGGGTTTTTAAACCCTTTAGAAAGCAAATTTCGATTAAATTCGAAATTACTTTTCTTTGTAGCCGACGTGTTCTAAAGTCCACGTATGGACTATAAATATGAGAAGGTTCCTAAGGTTAAATGAACTTGGAAAATCAAAGGCAATTAATTGGTTTGGCTATGATCGAATGTTCTATTTATGTTGCGAAAGAGGAGAGCTCGTGGTTTGAAAAGCTTTCGAAAAGCTTGACCGTTTATGTGGAAGGAAGTCCATCTTGGAATTCGTAAGCCCCTTGTGGGCTAGTGGCAGTGAAGGCTGTGTTTGGGCCTTGCGTAGGTGGAGGTCTGTGTTTCGATCCCCGTGGAGGGAGCTGTGCATGGATTAGTCACATTTTTATTAAAACATGTTTTGTGTCACAAATTTTGGATTCTTCAAGGGCAGCCATTATAAGGTGTGATTATTTTCTTGATATGATTTTTGGCATTGTTTAGCATTGTTTAAAAGACATAGGATAAATAATGGGATAGTTCTTTGGTTGTATTTTTGAGATTAGTCTTTTTCTATGCTAAATTTAAAAATGGAGATATAAGGTGTAAGTTTTGGTTGTTGTTTTTTTGGCTTCTTTGGTGGTTGTTTTTAAAGAAGAGGAGCTAAAAGGTGTATTAAGGAAAGTTTTTATATATGCTCATTTATCTTGGTTCTAACCCTAACTTGGTTGGAATTTTGAGGGTTGTGTGTGGTGATAGCTTTAAGGATCAATTTTCTTCTACTCCAAAAAGGTATGGGCACATTTTCCTTATGAGTATGATTCGTGTATGTTTTTCTAAAATGAGGTTGGAGTGAAAAGGTTTTCAACTAGGTTTCCTTTGGTTGGGTGTAAATCCTATTTTTTGGTTTGTTGAAGACTACTTATGCATTGTTATCCTTAAGGAGAGTTTTTGGTGAATGCATAATTTATGGTTTGAGATAGTGGAAGCTTTGTGCACTAGGGTTTATATTTGTGAGTCTAGCTACTTGCATTGAGTTGGTGGAACCCTTGGTTGGCTATTTTGATTTTGATGGTTGAGTTGCTTCCATAGAGGTTGTTTGATCAAGTTATTGCTTTACTTGATTCATGATATTGAGCTTAATCCATTGAGTTGATTTGAGCAAGTTATTCTTTGCATTTGGTGATATTGTTTTGGTGGTTGTTTTGTTCAAATATCTTTGGAGGGAAAAGGATTTCTACTTGTTTCCTTTTCTTGTGATGATTGGTTGAATGCTTCAAGGTTGATGTTGAGTTGAATGGTGTTGGTTGACTAAACCTTATTTGATGAGCATTGTTGTTGAAACCCTAATTGATGGTGAAAATAACATGAGTATCATTGTTATGTGATTCTTTGCATAGTTGGCAATTGTTGGGGTTTCATGTTCTTGAAAGAAAACATTCTATCCTATCCATTTTAGATATTGAGTTGAGTTTTCAGATTTGAGATTGAGATTGAGTTGAGTTGATTTGAGTTGAGTTTTGAGATTGGGATTTGAGTATAGAACATATTGAGTCTCTAACAATTCTCTTTATGCTTCTATGAGTTTGACAAATCACATTGGGTCTCTAAAAATTCACTTTGTGATTTCCTACTAAGAAAGTTTTTCTTGGTGAGCTTGCTGAGTTTTGGATAGGTTCTGGTGGGGACTTGTGAGCAATTTTGGACAGGTTCGATGGGGACTTGTGAGCAGTTTTGGACAGGTTTCGGTGGGGACTTGTGAGTAGTTTTGGACAGGTTTTGGTGGGGACTTATGAGCAATTTTTGGACAGGTTTCGGTGGGGACTTGTGAGCAGATTTGGACAGGTCCTAGTAGAGGACTTGTGAGCTGATTTTGATAGTTCTATCAAAGAACTTGAGGACAAAGGTGCATTGGTTCTATGAGAAGAACCTGAGGACAGTTGGCAAGTCTTTGAGAAGGCTTGTATGCAGAGGATTGATTTTTTCAAGAGTTGGAAAGATCTGATAGACAAAGGAAGACTTGTACTAGACCGACTGACTATGTTTGGTATAGGTTGCTGAGCTGCTATGGATGTGATCATAGAAGGCAGAGGTATATTAGGCTAAGCATTGAGGATAGGAGGTCTTCGATGGAAAGGAGTTCCACGTGCTGGCAAGAGGTAGAGGAAGTTGATCTTCTGAGGGATTATTTCTAGAGCAGAGGGGAAGGTATCTCATTTGAGTAGAGGCTCATAAATTATGATTGGGGTAAGGTATCTCCTTTGAGCAGAGGCTCATAACTTCTGATTGGGGGAAGATATCTCCTTTGGGCCGAGGCTCATAAACATTGTAATTGGGAAGGATTCCCAAAGAACTTTGAGATAACTTTTAGAGAAAAGTTTTGTGGATGTAGCCCAGCCATTCTGGGTGAACCACGTTAAAATTGGTGTCACTTTGTGGATGATATTGTGCATTGCTTTGATATTTCTTTACTATTTTGAAGTATAAAGGAAAAAGTAAAAATAGGTCTTATACTGTTCACCCTCCCCCTCTCAATATAAGCTTGTGTTCTTCAAATTACAATATAAAGAGAAACCAAAAAGGAGATTTGGCTCAATGATTTCATGAAATTAAATAATTAGAAGAAAATACTAAAAAAAAAAAATCAAAAGTCTCTTAGCAAAATTGATAATCAATAAAGATGTTTTTTCTCAAAAAGTTTTGAAGGTACTAATTTTACAGTTTCTATAAAACATCAAAATACAAGAAAAGGAAATATAATAATACCAAGACAAAAAATAATAGAATAAAGAAGTAGAATAAGAAGATCCAAAATTTTTAGAAGAAGGTAAAAATAAAACAAAGCAAGCATAGGTTCCAGGATCACTTAAAGATTGAAGAAAAAGACAAAGACCATGATTGAGGACTAAAGTATTCAATAAGTAAATAATGTAATACAAGGGGGTGTTGGAGTATGTTACATTATTTGCTAAATACTAATATATCCCCATAGTAGCTTCATGGTACATTTATAAATAATATATTCGGGTTGATTCTATATTTTTTATTTTCCCTTTTATGTAAGTGTGAATGTCCAAGAAATGCACAAGTGTCATGTGAGTAGAGCAAGTGTATGTTGATTAGAGTGCACAAGAGTCATATGTATGAGAACAAATATGTAATGCAAAGGCGTGCACAAGTGTCCAATATTAGAAAGTGCAAGTAGAAGAGTCATGTATAGGTGTGCATATATTGTAGTGTCAAGTGTTTATCAAGTATGCAAGTGGAAATTAGATAAGCCAAGAGTCATGAGACTTGTTATATGGAAAGCAATAGTAAAATAGCTAAATAGTCACATTACTATGGCTATATTTTGGAGTCAATGCTCCATAAGAAGATATAATGAATCATATCGATTATATATTAGTATCTAATTGTAATAAGAAGAGGAGTAATAAATCTTATATACACTTTAAGCAATTAATATTGTAATTTATTTTTCATGCATTATACATAAAAAAATTCAAGCTCTTTAAATTCATATTTCATCATATTATTGAATGTTATTC
Source organism: Wollemia nobilis (assembly GCA_028583015.1). Lineage (NCBI taxonomy): Eukaryota > Viridiplantae > Streptophyta > Pinopsida > Araucariales > Araucariaceae > Wollemia > Wollemia nobilis. The sequence continues at coordinate 1,300,153 of JAQPPZ010016942.1, read as the reverse complement.
AATTTATTATAAGCTTTGATATACATATTAATTTTATCATATTATTCTACTCATATCATTATCTTGACCTTATTATATTATGGCTATTTTATATTTGATCCTATGAGATATAAAATATGATATTTTGTGGTATTATTATGTCTAAAAATTCCATCAACATGAAATTTACTCTCTTTGGTCAAGGCTAATATTAATTATGTAATATCTTGTTCATGACAATACAATAGAATAGTTTAATGTGTAATGAGATTCAATGTATTATCCTAGGCCCCAAATTAACCTTGTAATGTTAATTTATTATACCTTAAGTTAAATGTATTTTATGTTAAGGGTTATTACTAGTAATTTGTTAAAGTGTTTATACAACTCTTGAACTAATCAATTATATCAGTGTGTGATTTATATCGATCATTAGAGTTGGGTGCTAAAGGGTATCCTCTCATATTTATGTATGTTCACTCTTTATTTTTGCTCTGTTTTCTATGATATCTAAGAAATGATTTTTATATCCACTATAACAAGCCATTATGAAATCCAACACTATAATTTGGACAAGGTGGTTATATTTTGGGATGAATATTAGTATTGAAGAGATATAATTAGGAGATAAAGTGAATTATATCTTAATAATTGCATAATAGTTGAGGTTATTGGTAATAATATCCCTTTATATTTCTTTGGTGCAAGGGTGACACCTAATCACTTCCCTTGGAAATAGTTGACGTTATTGGTAACGATATCCCTTCATATTTTCTAGGTGTGAGGGTGAAATATAGTTTCTTCCATTGACAATACAATATGATGGTGGTACTCATTATTTGTTAGCTGGTGTCATCATTAATAGCTAGATGAAGGGTCCAAGGTGCTCATTTAGATTATCAATAAATTTTAATGGATAAAATGTGTTATTTTTTGGGGCTTCTTATTCAATGATCTAACTGTAGGAATTTAAGTACAAGAATTCAATATCAAATGTGATAGAAATAAGAAATAAATTTAGTATATGAATATGAATGGATTCACACACTAAATGAATAAATATGTGCAATTCTATATTGCATTATCTTCTATTACAATGACTCTTAAAGAGAGTATAATGGATCTCAATAGTATAATATATTTGTATGTATCAAGTAAGCATCACAAAACTAAAGGCTATAATATGTATAAATAGCCTTTCTACAATGACTCTTGGATGGCTATTACTCTTCCATACCTTGTGACTCTTGGTTCTATTTTGTATACATATGGAGATCTATTTGATGTACACTTGCAATATGACTCTTCACTATCTTTTTCTAATATATGGATACATGTACACATGGACTAATGTGCAAATTTACATTATTGAATATAATGCATACTTTAATAACATTTGTGTATTTATTACATTCCATAAAGTAATGACTCAAATACTAACTTAGGACACTCAACCTAATCTAACCATGTACCCATAGTGGTATATTGACATGTACCAAACAATGTCCAACACCTTCTTGTATTACATGATTTGTTTATTGAAGAATTTAGTCTTAAATATGGTCCTCATCATAATTCTAGAGCTCGTGTTATCTTCTATTGCTTTTTCCAACCTGCTACCTTTGTGTATACTAATAAAATGAATGGTTAGTATATTCCAGTATTTGTGACTTCAATATTCCAAGTTTCTTGAATTATTTCACAATTATCAAATTCTTTTATAAGAATTTTTCTTTTTCCTTTGTTCTTAGAATCATATAACCCTTTCTTTTTCTATATAAAAAAATTTGCTTCATCACCTCAATTCTTTGATTCTTCATTATTTTATTTACAGTCTACTTGACCTTCTTTGAATTTTGATGCATGGATACAATAGATAAATTAGGATCATAATCGATCCATTTTTATTTTTCTTGTTTGATAATATGATATTGTTTCTTTCCATTGATAAATTTGAATTCTACTATCATATTTTGATCCATAAGTTGAGAAACTAAAAGAATATTGATAGTCAATCCAGGAACATATAAAACATTAGTTAGATTGACTAGAACATTTTTTATGCCTTTTACTTCGCAAGTATTACTATTTGCTATAGCAACTAATTTTTCATATTTTTCTTGTAAAGCATTGAACCATATTTTATTTCCAGTCATATGTTTACTTGCTTCAAAATCTATGTACCAATAATCCATAATTCCTTTAGCTTTGAATAATTCAAGGTTCTAAACCTTTGAGGTAGGATTCCTTTTGTCTCCCTAATAATGAATGATAGGCTAAAGATAATTCTTGATGCAATTCTATTTTTTTAATCCTCTAATATTTATTTCTCCTTAGATTTTGAATGATAGACTAAGGATAACTTTTAATTCTCAAAATTTTATGTTGATAACATTGTATCTCCGTAATTTTAATAACAAAACAATCTCCAATTTCCCTCTTTAAGGTTAATACCTTATTTATTCCAAATATTATATATATGATCAACTTTTATAATACCTTCTCAACTTCTAATTTGTAAGTTAAATTTGAGTATATGATAAAATACTAATTTTGACAAAACTTCAATTTTTTTAAATCTTCAACTTTTATGTATCTTTAATTTTGAATTAGAGACTAATAACAATTCAATTTTCAACTTTTAAAAATCCTATGTTACAATTCTTATATCTCCTAAATTTTAATTATATGATTAAGCTTATTAAAAAATCCTATGTTGGTGTTGAAATCCTTCAGGCTCCCAAATAATAAAGTTAAAATTTTGTAAAATACATTTACAATTTGTGTAACCCTAGTTTGATGGAGGAATCCTTATCTCTCCAGAATTTAAATATATTTTCAAATATTAAAATGCTTTACAAAATTTAATAATTCAATTTCAAATCTTCCCAAAACTTTGAAAATAATTCCCTAAATTTCTCAAAATTATTTTAGGGTTTCTCAAATATTTCCAAAAATAAATATTTCACTTTCTAAGGTTTTATTTTCTACTAAAAATAACTTATCCCTCCAATTAACTTATTAATCAAAGTAGAATATTAATTAACCAAATTAAACCTTAAAATAAAAATTATTATTTCCCTTCCTTATAGCTCCAAATATTATAAAAATAATAAATGAATATTAGACTTTAACTCCAATGCTAACGCTTGAATATTTTGATGATATTTTTGCTATTCTTTAATATATCACTTCAACCTTTGACTTTGACAACTTTGTTCTTACTCTTGCAGGTATGTTTAAGGTTCTTCAAGAAATCCAAGCATGAGTTTTTAAAGCTCTCTACATGCTCCATGTATACATTTAGCCAATGGTATTCCACATCGCTTATCTTGATATTCTTCCCTTGTTGCTCTTCATAAACTCATCTCAAAATTTGCACTCAATTTTTTCTCCAAATATTGTTTCACCTTACTGCTATGAGTAAATACACTAGATGCTCTATTATTTTTTTGTTTCCTTCTTCATTGGCACTCTCTACAACATAACCTACAAAAAAACATCTCCAAAATAGGTGAACTACCTATTTTTAGATATCTCCACGTAGACTGCTTAACTTCTCAATATGTTCTCTATTTCAAATTTTCTCTTCTAAGATGAATTTCTTCAATATTTGATGCTAACATTATTCTTCACAAATGTATTTATCATTTCGTTAGGACATTATCTCTTCTGCCAAAAATGTTCAAAATTTCTCCTTCAATGTTTCTAGTGGAATAAGACTCTTCAAATTCACTTCCTAAGTAGTGATTTACTTCCTTTCAATGTTCACTCCTTGGTGACATTCAAATTACACTCATTTTTTCTAAATTTTAATTTGATTTGTAATGCTCAACCATCGACATGATTCCTCTATATTATTATGCATCAAATTCCATATGGATCTTCATGTGTTTATTGTTATGGAAGCCAACATTTGCTTCCTTTCCTTAACCAAGTGACTATGCTTCAACCAATTGATGGCTTTTCCTTGGTACTTGAATTTACCATTGCTTCTTGATTGGTTTAATTCTTCACTTGGCCTATCACTTGCCTCTTTGTCCAAAAACACCTAATTTTGTCAACCAAATGTGCTCCTCAAATTTTTCTTTCAAATGATAGCTCCTTCTATGTTTCTAGGGTGATCTATAATTGAGTTAATACCCATATGTGCTATAGATGTAAATATTTCTTGCTTTTATTACTTCTTTTACATTAACAACTAGCTCATTGACTTATTATTTCATAGGTATAATGTAAATCTAATGGTTTAAGACAAGCCTCCAAAATTTTAGCAAAACCAAAAATCTAATTCCTCCTCTATGCTACTTGGTTACTTTCTTACTTTATTCAATATGACTTATAAAAAATTGTATTTTTTTGGATTTATAGCATACCCTTAAAATCAATGCTTTATTTTCTTATAACTCTTTTTTATTATGTAATATCTAACTTAACTTTTGATGATAATGAAACCTCCTTCCTTGGCATGGAGACCCTCAACTTAGAATATATTTCATTGGTTTAATAACTCTAATATGGTGCCTTTCAAAAACTTAGAATAACCTAAATTTAATGCTTGGATAATAAAATTTTTATAGCACCAATATTACACACCTTTTGGCCTCCTTTTGTAGCTAATCTCCTTGGTGATTTGATTCACCTTTTTGTTGTCTTGAATTTATGAATTTTGTAGCTTCAATTCTCCTTCATATGTGTTCTCTTAAACATTAAAATTTATGGGCATTAGTTCTTCCCAATACGTTGCCTTCTTGCTATCCAAATATCTATCAAATATACCCTAAATTTCTCTAAAATATAGGTTTCTTTTCTTCTTCTAATGTTGCAAAATGTTTTAGCTAAAATATCTTCAAATTGTTGCTTCAAGAATTTGATCTAACCTCCTTATATTGTTATCAAATAATATATTCTAACTCCTCCAATTCACTGCTTCTATGTCTTCTTCAATTTGATGTCCTATGACCCTTCAACTTCTACCTCAAGTTAACAACCTGCTTCTTTGTAAATCAGCCTTCAAAATCTTTGTGGCTATCTTCAAAATTCTCAAAACCATGGTATCATAAATTCTTATTTCTCCTTCAATATTCTTGTCAAATTTTGACTTCAAAACTAAGCTATTTTACTATACTCTTCTTCAAGAATCTGAATGTCTTAAGGTATTTAAAAATATTCTCAATATTTGGCAAACTTCTTGCCAAATTCTTCTTCCTTTTGGGATTGTTTTTAGATGGTGATAATATTCTTCTTTTCAAAAGTTTATCCTACTTTCAATATTCTATCTTTAGTTTTCTTCAAAATTTCTTCAATAGGGCTTCACTAGCCTTCTTCTTTCTCCTTCCATTTTTTTTTTAAACCTCTTCTTTTGGGTCTTCAAATTTTATAACTCTTCAAGTGGATATTTTCTTAGTCCTGCTCTATATTTTTTATCAAATCTACAATTGGGACCTCTTATCTCGTGTCTCTTCCTTCTCAATATTCAATATAATTGCTTTCTTCTTTTTTCAATATTCAATCATCAATGGTGATCTCTTTCTTGGGTTTCCTCAATATTCAATTTGTAGTCTCAAACTACAATCTTCAATATTTAATGAGGCATCTTTCTTGGATCTCCTTAATCTCCAATGTCTACTCTTTTGTTGTAACTCAAAGCTAATCCCTGCATGAGGAAAGCACACATAATTTTAGGCAAATGAACTTCTCTATCTATTGTAGGAAGCTTATCAACTTTTGAGAACTAATTTTCTACAACAAAAACTTAGATAGTAGCAACCAAATACATTCAAATTTTTAAAATTGTAAAATCAATAAACTTCACTAGTTATTCTCAAAATTAATGGAAATAAATCTATGTTGAGTCCTAGTCCTCACGAGTTTTACTTCAACCATTGAAAAAGACTCTAGCCAGATAGCAATCTGGACTATTCTTCTATCTATCAAACTTTTTATTAGAAACTCCTTCTTGAATTTCTTAATCTCATCAATATCAATGTCTATCTTCAAGACCTATAATTTTATTCTATTCCAAATTTGCTCTTGGAAAAAGTAAATCTTCAATCTTAACTAGTTTTCCTTCAACACAATGGAAAAATAATATTTTCTATGGTTTTCTTTTTCTAGAGGTAATTTCTTCAACTTCACTAGTTTCTCCTTAACTAGTGGAAATATCCTTTGCGACTTTAAAATATATGCAAGATAAAATCTTGTTGTGGTTGTGATATCATTGTTATCTTTTGAATCTTATTATTCAATGATCTAACCACAAGAATTTAACTGTAGAAATTAATAGAATGCAATATCAAATATACTAGAAATAAAAAATCAATTTAGTATATGAATATGAATGGGTTCACACACTAAATAAAAACATGTGTGCAATTCTATATTGCAGTATCTTCTATTATAATGACTCTCAAAGAGAGTATAACGAATCTCAAAAGTACAATAGTTTTGCAAGTATAAAATAAGCGTAATGTAACTCGAGGCTATAACATGTATAAATAACCTTTCTATAATGACTCTTGGATGACTATGACTCTTCCATACCTGGTGACTCTTGGTTCTATTTTGCATATATATGGAACTTTATTTGATGTAAACTTGTAATATGACTCTTCACTATCTTTTCCTATTCTATGGACACATGTACACATGAACTAATGTGAATATTTACATTATTGAATATAATGCACACTTTAATAACATTTGTACATTTATTACATTGCATAAAGTAAAGACTCAAGTACTAAAGATACTTAACCCAATCTAACCATGTACCCATAGTGGTACATTGACATATAATGTAATATTCTTAAAAAAAAAAATGTTCAACATTGTCAACCATTGATCTAAATACATTGTATAATACATGTACCCTAATATGTAAAAATATATGGCATTATCATAACTAATATCTATTCAGTTTATTTTTTGTTTAAAAAAAAACAAAGACAATTATATTCGCCTTACCAATTTTAGGCTTCTAATTCTTGATAATAAATCCAATTGATCCACTCCATTGTTTAGTCTGCCCACCTGTTAGTTTAGACATCCTCAATTTTATCCCTTATGGCCTCTAATAAGTGTGAGACTTTGCTTATTAGTCATTGGTCCTATAAGGTGCGACAATTATAACTCGCCTCCTCTTATATGAATTGGATTTTAAACTTAGAACATTTTTTATCTCCTATCTTCAGTCCAAAAGTTATGAAAACTTATCATAGCCTAAAGCTTTATCTCACCTAGTTCAGTTTCAGGTTGTTCCATGCATAGCAAAAAAATAAAATAAAAAATAAAAATAAAAAATTGGCTAGTTTATATAATGGACTCAACACAATTCAACCAACACAATTTCAACTCAAGTTCCGCATAAGTTGTAGCGTATGCATTGGAAAAAAAATTATCTCCCAAAATTCATTTTGTGTAATCTATCTGACCCTTTTCACAACGTCAGCGGAAAAAGACACAAAAATAGGAAAAATAGAAGGAGGCAAATTTTGATAACTCCTACAACCATTTCCACATCATTGGCTCAAGCTCAAGGAAATCGCTTATACTTATACCCCTCTCTCTCATCCCGCCTGTTGTTCCTGAAAGCACAGCACCCAATCGAATACACAACAATCAGAGCCACCAGCACCACAACGTTCACAATCGCAATCTTCCGCCAATCGTGCTTCAAGTTAGCCAGCACACCTGCCTTGCACGAATTACAGTCACAGCACAGCTGGTCCTGCCCGTTGTTCCACGTCGCACAGTCGCTATCCGACGTTTTCGTTGACGTGGCCAAGGCAGTCCAATACGTGGCGTTGACGTAGGTGAAGCCGCAGGAGGTCGGCGGCTTGCAGCAACCCGACTGCGCAAATCAAAGAATCGAACGACATTAGAAGTTACAGAACAACATTGTAAATAAAAGATTTAGGCGATTACCTGGATTGGGGACAAATTTTTTTGATAGAATTGCGCTGCCAATTTATTGATGTTATCGTCGGCGAGGCTCTTGCAAACTTTGGCGTCTTGAATGCAGCTCTTGATCTTGTGCCAGTTGCTGGCCTTCTCCACGCGATTCTGCAACCAGTTAGTGTAATCTCCAAGCCTATATTCCTTATATCCCCTTCCGGAAACAGCCTCTCCCGCTCCCTTGTTTGTCACAACGAAGGCGAAGACGGTGAAGCAGAAAAGCAGAATTATGAAGATAAACAGGACGAAGAGGTAGACCCAAAGCAGCCATGTGACCCTGCAGCAGGCGCCGAGTAAGCCGGCGAGGGAGACGATCATGAGAATAGCCCCTATAATTATGACGGGCCATTGCAGAAATTTCTCGCAGTCGGTGTCGGCTTTGGTGGCGAGCCAGATTCCTCCGCCCAAGATGGGGATGGAGAGCAGAAACGTGGCGAAGTTGAGGATTCCGACGATGCTGTTGCTGAAACGAACCATGTTGCTCAATGAATAACTTCCAGTATGATTTAACAGGAACAACGTTATTGCAATTATGTGAAATTGGGGTGAGAGAATGGAGGTTTTAAAGCAGGAGGAAAATGGCCGGCATTGGACTAGAAACCGTGTCACCGTTTACTGTCTCTGCTCGTCTTTTCTTCCTGTTTCCGGAGTTAGTTAGTGTGCCTTTCTTAGATTTCACACCAAGCTTTTAGTTGTTTGACAACGTGTAGGAAATATAACGAACAAGTCAGCAAACAGACGACGCTGTAATAATTTAAGAACCGTGTAAAATCTGGAAGATGAGCATTTGAAGAGCATCTTACTTCGAACTAACGATCGACCTGTTGAGAGTTTGACCATACCTGATCTGGCATTAGTAGTTACTTGATTTTTTCTTTATTTTATTTTATTTCCAGCGTACACATTATAAGAATTGATCCTCGTTGTTTGGATTGAAACAGTTACAGTTTGGGACTATAATATTGATGATGAATACTTAAATGGATTTCTTGAAACGATTTTAGTTCTTGATTTAGTATTCTTTCGTGGTAACAGATATGAGAATCAAGTAGCCGAAGTCAACACCTAATTTGCGGCGGCATCACGTTAATAGAAGATATTTTTTTCTTTTGATATAATGCTTGAAAGGGAATTGATCGGCAGATCTTTAAGATATGTGGTACGTGTTGCTGGTGAATAGAATATACCATACGTCAAGGGGTGTACACGTCATGTAAATGTATAAATAAATGCAAGACAAATAAAGAATCGCTTAAAAATAACCGCTTTATAGGAAATAGGCCTGAAACAACAATTGATGTGTGAAAAGAAATAAAAATAAAAAAATAACTATTTATAGAATGGCATGGGTGGGTGTGGGATATATATATATATATATATATATATTGATCATTTATTGGTTTCTTGCTCATTTACCAAACAGGTTTGGAGGGAGGTCTTAGCTCAATTTAAGCTTCCTATAGGATGGCAAGAAGATTCCTTAGGAGAGTGCTTAAAATCTTGGTTTGAAAATAGGTGTTACAAAGGATTTATAGCTCTCCCATTGTTTGTGTCTTGGGGAGTATGGTTATCTAGGAATGCATTAATTTTTCAGGATCAAGAGAAGTCTACTTGGCAGGTCTCCTCCCAAATCATTGGAAGTTTCAAAAACTGTAAGGTTCCAACAACAACAAAGATTAACAGACAAATTATCCCTCCAAATATTGATAAATCAGGGGCCTGGGGTTTTTCTGATTGGGCAAAACATGGAGTCCCTAGAGTTTGTGGAGCAGGAGGATTACTATATATTTCTGACTCTCATTATTTTAAATTCAAGGATGGATTGGGAGAAGGTTCTAATAATTATGCCAAAATTATGGCTCTCAAATTGTTGCTTCAATTGGCTGGTTCAAAAGGAATACATAAAATTCAAATTTACGGAGACTCACAAGCGGTAATAAACTAAACTGGATGATTGGTGTTTTTAGGATGGAAAACATGATTCTACAACCCATATTCTCTAAAATAAAATAATTTGTGGATAGAAGTGAAGCTTTTACTTTTTATCATATTTTTAGAGAACTAAATAGGGAAGTAGATGAACTCTCAAAGGAGGCACTTCATATTGATCCAGGTACGTGCTTAGTACAAGAATTCAATGAGGGCAATGCACTGTAGTTGTTCCAAATATCTATTTGGGACTAATACAATCTAGTTAAAGCAAGCACAATTAAAGCAACTTCTCCAAAAAAACTCAGAAGTGATTTAAAGGATACTGTTTGATAAATTGGGAAGATTCTTAAGGATATAACTTAGCATGATATAGACAACTAGTTATGATGTATAAGTGACCTGATTTTTAGGTCACTACTAAAATTTTGAAGAAATGCCAAAAAAGGCATATGAAGAATGTAATTTCATATTTTCTTAATATAAAATTACGACTTTTTTTCAAAGGAAAAAAAAAGTATATAAAAGAATATATATCAAAGGTTTTTTTAGAAGAAATTATAAGAGAGTGAAAATCTTATCTTAATATAACTATTATTATGCAATGTTGTATTTTAGATGTTTATTGTATGTATTAATTTGATATGATGTAAGTGTTATTGTGAGAATTAATAATGATGTAAGTAAGAGAATGATGGAAGTTGGTCTTTGAAGAGGTATGTGATAATATACTTTGTTATATTTTATTTTAGTGATCTTTATAAGTACTTGTGATATTTCATTTCTACATTTCTTTAATTTATGCAACATAACTATAGATTATGCTTATTTTTATCTAAATGTTTTTAACAAGGGATATCATAGTTCTTTCTAGGGATTTATGCTTTTTTTTTATTTGAAGGTTTTTAACATATGGTATCAGAGATCTGTTCCCACAACGACAATTGTTATCATTTCAACTCTATTTTTCCTTTAAAATGTTCATTGTGCTATTCTCCATTAAAAAAATTGTGCTAAAAACCCATAATTTTTCTCTTTCATGTTATTAGTGGATTAGGTTAGAAACCCTATGTAGGGTGTTTAAAAATATCACATAGAAGCTATCATTTTTGGCTAAGGTAGATTGCCATAAAGTATCCAATAAAGTGAGGAGTGATTAGATTTCAATACCTAGGCCTTATATAATACTTGTATATAACTAAAATCTCCAACCACCTTTGGATATATAGGGATATCACCTTGGGAATAGGAAAAGCCTTTAGCCATAGGAAGATATCTATCATGTAATTGTTCGTAGTGGATTAAAAACAATACTCAAGAAAATATCCTCACACACTGTTGTTGTAATATATCAAAGGGCTATGGGAAGTACACATACCATAACCTAGAATATTCTTATTATACTTATTTTCAATCATTTACAAACCTAAACCTAAACTAGAATTGAGTATAGTATAGGGAGGCTATTCTCAACACAAAATGATAGTTATACAATACTAAGTGTGACCAAACACAAAATATAAAAGTTGAAAACATAACATAGTGACAATATAGTGTTATTAACAATCTAAGAAATATATTAGAGCAATGAGTTGTTAGTTTCATAACATTTATCCACACAATCAGGTATCAGTTATAGGAGTAGTCAGTTGTGAGTGCAATCTTTGGTAGTAGCTAAAAAAGATTAGAAAATAGCCAAAATTTATTATTTTGTGCTATAGCCCATTTTGATCCTTTTTTCAAGCTGATCATTTTACTATATCACATTCACAAATTTCTAGCACCCAAAATTCATCATGTACTGAACCTTCACCACAATTGAAATTTTTTTGTTGGAATATTTTTGAAAGATGGTCTAAACATAGGTATAATAGGAAGGAAGTAAATATTGAGGTGTCAAATTAATGTGGAGTGGCTTTCTTGTCCTCAAATTATTCTAATCAATGGTTGGTACACTTTCATAAAATTTTCAATCAAAGGTAAAATATGAAAGTTCCATGAATTATCCAATCATAGATCAAAAGCCTACAAGATTTCTCAAAAATATTTGAATATGGATGATGAAGAAAAATTATTCCATGGACCATTAGAGTCAAAATCAATGGTCAATAGAGTTTCAAGGAATTCCAAAATATAAAGAAAAATATTTTTTTTGAAGATCGAAGAGCAATGAAATATTTGAGGGTTAGATCTCCCAAGAGATGTTAATGAAGAAAGGGAGAAGAAGCCCTATAGACTTTTCAATGAAGAGTCATCATGAAGTTTTACAAAAAGTTTGATGCAAGATGAGGAGCAAAAGTTTCAAAGATTATATAATTAGGAATCAAATAGACCACATTGTTGTGGAGAATGAGGAAAGAGCAAGAGGAGGTAGGATATTCTCAGATAGGGGGTAAACATTCTAATAAGATTGTAGAAGTGGCCAACAAAGAAAGAAATCCAACATGGTAGGTCTATAAGGGGTAAAAATAATAATAGTAGCTAATTAGAACTCATAAATTAACCCTAAATACTTTATTGCTAATGCACAAATTTCCATAAGAGTAATTGAGCTTATTGAATGAGCAATTGATACATAATCTAAAATGACCCACCTACATAACTTAGGCTCAACAATCCAAGCAGAATGCTTGGTTTATTAAAGGTAAAAATGTGGTAACCACAATAAGAGTACCCTCAAGTCTGATAGCATTGATTATAATGGGTGCCCCTACTTAGTCTCTAGAACCTCTAGGGTGGTAATTGAAGATATCAGCAACAATTGCACATCTAGAGGCTTAGAATCATTTGATACTAATGATTCCAAATTCAAAGACCTTGAAGGGCTATAATGACGTAATGCAGATATGGTCAAGGGAGAAATAAGAATGCATTATTTAATCTCCTAAAAAAAAAATTAGGGAAAGCTTTCCCATTTTGTCTATAAATAATAGATTGATATAGATTACAAAGCATTTTTTAGTTGCTTAGTTGATTCTATTACTAGATATTATATGTAACTCTCTTTAAAAAATATGTATAATAGTCTAGATCCAAGCCTTGGGTCATTTTATGGGAAAGCTTTTGAGCCCTCTCTTCTGGCATAATTATAATTTTTTATACATATATAAGAAGCTATGACTACTCATATTTCTATCTTGTTTCTTATTTATATGTGCATGTGTAAGGAGTTGTGACTACTTGCTTTTCTATCATATTTCTTGTATGTACTTGTGCTTAATTATTCATTCTTATAAGGTAAAGTATCCATTTTAAGTTATTGGAGAACAATTCACATATTTATTTAATCCTCGTGTTATGAAAGGAATCTCATGATCTTGGGACATTATCTCTAGTTAGCTTAGGACTTCTATTTTTTGCTAATTTATTTCATATGTTTTTTCTTTCTATTTTTATTTGAGTATGAAATCTAGTTAGATAGGTGAGAATTGAATATCACATCCTAGAAGAAGTCAACATTCTAAAAATTCCTATAGATAGTCCTCTAATCTACCCATGTTCTCAAGACTTCCTAATGTGTCACTCTACATGAAGTGTAAGTATTGAGTGCACCCAACCACCATAATGTGATATTGTGATATTTTAAGTTCATAATAGTTTAATGGCATATCCAATGGGACCATTCAAGTTTAGATTCATCTCATAATTTTGGTTTTTCTTGGTTCAAAAAGAAATACAAATTATAAAATCTCAAAAACCCACTCGTCATGCATGACAATAGTTTAATGGCATTCCCAATGGGGCATATACACACATATTAAGACAAGATCTTAATGAGGATATCTTCTTATATTCTTATTGAAGCATCTAGAAATTTCACCTAGTGAGTCTGTTGAAGAATAATACTTAGAAGAAAGCACTTTGAGATATGTTAGATTGAGATTCTGGTGAAAATCTTAGTTGATCAACTTGATGATGTAGTTTCAAAATTCATCTAGATACTTTGTTGAAAGCAAAGCATAAAAATATTGATGAGCACAAGACTTGATACTAGATCCTATATAACTACAAATCCTCAAGTATTGGTACCCCTTCTTAACATAATTCTAAGAAGATATAGAGGCTAACATGAAAATATGGTTTCTCAACCACCTAGAAGATTTTCTACATGGAATGACAAAGGTCAGTTATAACCATTGGTTCCAGCTACAATATGGGATGATATTCTAGCATTTGTGTTGGTCTCCACCCTACTTAATTAACAAAGATATTACCATTCCAACCTACCACCTACAACATATTTTTAACCTATGTGCATTACACAATGTGGTAGAACAAAATGCGATGCTAATATTATTGATGACATTCTTCAAAGACAAAGCACATGAGTGGTATGAAGAACATAATATTATAATTATAGGGGGTGAACAATATAAGATCAAATTTTACTTTTCTTTCCCAATAATATTATTCAATATTAGCAATGTTCATATCAGTAGCAAAAATTAAAGCAATGCACAAATCATCACACACAATAGAGACACCAATTTAACATGGTTCACCCAATGTGGGCTACTCCATAGAGAAATATTTATACTAAATTTTCTCAACAAATCTTCTTGACAATCAATTCTCGATTACAATGTTTATGGACCTCTATCCAAGGGAGACACCAATCCCCTCTACTTTGATTTGTGTATCTCTCTCCACAATAGAACTCCTTACCCTTTTCTCTGGTTTGTGGAACTTGATCTAGGAGATCTCTATCTCCTCAATTGGTTCTTAGATCTCTCTCCATAGAAGAACTCTATCTTCCTAGTTGGTTCATGGATCATACTCCATAGGAGTATTTCCTCTTTCTACGGTTCATGGATATATATTCGTAGGAGAACTCTTTTCCCTCTACTCTGGATGATGATCTTCTAGAAGACTTCTTTGAAGAACATAAGATTATATTGAGAGGGAGGGTAAATAGTATAAGATCACTTTTTACTTTTATTTTCCAAACAATATTAATCAATATGATCAATGGCAATATTAATAGCAATAACCGAAGCAATGCATAAATCATCACACACAATAGAGACACAAATTTAACGTGGTTCACCCAAAGATGGCTACCTCCACGAAGAAAATATTTCTTCTAAATATTTCTCAAATAATCTTAGGGGAATCCTTTCCCTATTATAATGTTTATCGACCTTTGTCCAAAGGAGATGTTGATCCCCTAATTTTTATCGACCTTTGTCCAAAGGAGATGTTGATCCACAGGAGAATTCTTTCCTCTTCAGCTCTAGCTAGTGATATTCTAGAAGACTTTGTCTCCATGCTGCACTAACCGATGGATCTCTCTCCACTTTTAGACTCCTCACTCAGAAGATCTGTATTTAACTTTCATGGATGTTGGATATCTATACACTAAGACTTTGTCCTCTATACTTTGTCACCTCCAAAGCTTTGTCAATAGGTTCACTTAGAACCTTCTCAAATCTGATCAATAGGTTCACTCAGAACCTGCTCAAATTTGCTCAACAAGTCCACATAGAACCTACTCAAATATGATCAATAGGTCCACACAGAACATGTTCAACTCTACTAAATAAGTCCACATAGAACCTTCTCAAATATACTTAACCAGCTCACTCAGAACTTTTCCAAATCTGCTCAATAGGTCCACATAGAACCTCCTCAAACCTGCTTAATAGGCCCACAAAAAAATTGCTCACATATGCTCAACAGGTCCACACATAACCTGTACAAATCTACTCAAAAAGTCCTCTCTAGGACTTTCTCAAATCTACATTACAAGCTTCCAGAAAAGCTTACACAAAATCAGTCCACAAGCCTTCTCAAAGACTTACCTCAAATATCCTTAACAAGCTCACATAGAACTTGTCCAATATCATAGAATCATAAAGAGAGTTGTTAGAGACTCAATATGTTATATAATCAATGCTCAATCAATATCTCAACTAAATATCGTAAAAGCATAAAGAGAATTGTTAGAGACTCAATATGTTCTATACTCAAATTCCAATCTCAACTCAAATCAATCTCACAGAAGCATAAAGATAATTGTTAGAGACTCAATATGTTCTATACTCAAATCCCAATCTCAAATCAATTCAATATCATATAAACATAAAGAATATTGTTAGAGACTTTATATGTTCTATTATCAAATCTCAATCTCAACTCAAATCAGAATATAAAATAGTTTGTTTCATGGAACTTGAACAACCACTTCACACAATCACTTGACTAGGCTCAATCAAATCTACTCAACCAATCACCTCAAGGATCAATCCTTTCTCACAAACCCTAGTCCAATCATGTATCAACCAACTCAAAATATTTCCAAAAATGCTCAACAAAAAATCTCACATAACATTGATACTCATGTTCTTTTCTAACTCAATTTCAAGTTCTTTGCATGACCAATTGGCTTCAACAACAATGCTTATAAAACAAAGTTTAATCACAAATATCAAACCAAAAAACCTTGAAGTATTAAACCAACAAATCTAAAAAATGGAAACCACAATCAATCCTTTTCTCTCCAAAGATATTTTCAGAAATCAATCACCCAAATAAGTCAATGAAGAATATTGCCCCTATCTTTTTGATGCCTTATGAGTTTTCCACTAAATCTGCCACACTCAACACAGTTTCTTTTTTCAATATCAACAAGGTTTAGATGTCTTGAGTAATAACACAATAATACAAATAATATCTCAATAACACCTTATTACTCCTAGTCAATAAAATGCCCCATATCCTCTTATGTAAGAAATAAATCCTCAAAAGAATAAATCAAAATTACTATTGAAACTCCTTGACAAAACCATAAATATCTCCTTAAACATACCTTATTTATCCCTTTAAGCAATCTAAACAAGTAGATCTCAAAAAGAGCTTTCCAATTATATATAATATGATATACTTACAAAAATAAAATCAACAAAAATCTCTATCTTTCCTAGGGCATACCATATCCTTATTTCTCCTTAGGCAACCTTGGCAAAAATTAAAATATTAAACAACATCAAAAATTAAATCCACTTGCCTTGCCCTCAATGTGATTCAATCCCTTGACGTTCTTCTTCACAATGCCTTAGCCATAGCCAAGCCATCATTGGGCCATGTACCATGATGTGTCTAAAAGGGCACGTCTATCATAAAGTTTCCACGAACAATGCTCCTTCGAAAAATAAAAAGCGCTTCAAGCACTTCTTCCTTGCAATCCAAAATGCCTCACTTGAATAAAACATGGGACCTCATCCTTAGTACCAAGCCAACATACCACTAGGCCATGCTGGCCTTTGCGCTTAGAGCCTCCGAACCTTCACACCTTTAGCCTTTACATAAATCGTAAGGCCTTTTAAAAACAAAACCTTTTCGCCTGCGCTTTGAATAAGAATTGCTAGGGGTGCCTTGGTAAATGTTGTTTATGACATTTATATAATGCCTTTGTCCTCTTTTGCAATCACGTCGATGCTTCAAATAATTTCGACATCGACGTGATTTTTAATTTATAATTAATTTAAATTTAAATATTATAAATTAAAAAGAACCAACCTTAGGTTTAATTTAATTAAACCTTAGAACCTTGTCTTAATGCCCAACCTTGGTATAATTAAATATTATTTTTAAAATTTAAATTCCTTGTGAATTAAATAATTTATAAATAATTATTAAACCTCCTTTTTAACCTTTGCAATAACTCATATTGGGTTTTTATAATCCAATCACTTAACCTGTGCTCCTAATAATATTAAAATATTATGGAGACTTTTTCCTTTCACTTTTGCACTGATGAAGCTTTTTCCTAGATGACTTGGGTGACTTTATTTCTTGTCGAATTTCTTTAGATGAGTGATAACTCTATCAGGTGACATCAATTACAACTTTGGCTTAGAGGACTCAAAATGTCCAACAATCTCCCCGTTTGTCATTAATGGCAACCCATATCCTTTTACTAAAATTTGACTTTCTTTTCTGCTCCCCCTGGGACTTTGCTCCCCCTGGCTCAATGCTCTCTCAAATATCAAATCTCTCCCCAATACACAAATCTCTCCTACTTTGACATCAATGGCAAAGGGTCACCTTTGGGGCTTAGGGATAAGAATGATCCTCTTAGCTTAGCCCCTCCCCCACCTCCACATGAGGTGGTTAATTCTAGGGTGGGAGTATGTCTACTCCCTGAAAGCACTGTTCTTTGCCTTTATCTTTCTCTCTTATTTTCTAAGTTTTTTGAATCCTCTCATTGTTTCTTTCCAAGTCATCATCCCTGTTCCTGTTCCTATTCTTGTTCTCATCCATGTTCCTCTTCCTATTCCTATTCCTATTCTCATCCTTGTTCCTGTTATTATTCTTTTTTGATTCTCTATTCTTTTTTGAGTCTCTATCTTGTTTGTCTTCTTGCTTCTGTTCATATCCATGTTCCTATTCATATTCTTGTTCCTATTCATTCCTATTTCTGGAATATTTGCTCTACATCATCTTGCTATGTGACCATAATTATTGCACTGATAACACTTAATGTTATTAATCCTTGGATGTGCAATTGTATTAGGATTTCTCCTAGTGAAGCCATATCCTCTTCTGTCATGAACCCTATAATTCATTGCCTTGTGACCAAACTCATTACATGAATAGCAATATCCTTGGAAAAGCTATCCTTTTCCATATTTCTATCTTTCATGAGTCCTACATTGTAGATCCATGTGTCCAAACCTATGATAAGAGAAGCATCTTCCATTGAATAAACCTTGCCTAGACCCCATTGGTCTCTTAGTACCTTCTACCTATTTCTCGTTCCATCTGTTCCTTACTTGTGCATTGTTCCTTTCCTTGTTGAACTTTCTATTGTCAAAATTAGTTTCACTCTCTCCTTTACTTCTTTTGATGCTTTTTATTTTTTAGTGTTTGACCTTGATTCTCCTTTTTCTGCTTCCTCTTTCCTTTGTCTTTATTTAGAACTAAGTCCTATTTTGGTGACTGATGACTTTTGTGCATTGATAATCTTGTCCAAAGTCTTTGGATTCTCCCCAAACTTGTGCAACTTGTCTTTAGAGCCTTTTACTTCCATTCTTAGTGAATCTATCTCATGCTCTATTTTTTCACACTCTAGATATTTTATCTTTATTTTTTTGTTCATACCTTATTCAATTTTTATTACCTCTTGAACCTTGATTTTGAAGTAGGTGAGTTCTTGTAGAAACCTTTCCTTTGATTTCTTGTCTTCTTGAGCTTGAATTCTTAATCCCGAGTTATCCCCTTTTAATTATTCAATGGTAACCATAAGTCTTTCATATTCTATCTCTTTTACCTTTGATTGTTAAGCCATATCTTTTTCAAATCTCTTTGTCTTTTCAACCTTATCTCTCAAGTCAAAGAGATCTTGTAGAAGCTTTGTCTTACATATCTCATCCTCTTGTATTTGATCCTTTAATTGTAAGTTATCTATTTTCAATTCAACAATTTCCTTAAGAGTGACTTCCTCTTATTTTTCTGAATCTTCCTCTTCTTCAACTTATTCTATTGTCCAAAGTAGAGTTTCTTCTTGATACCTACTTCAACAGTTTCTGTTATTATTTTTTGAATCATCCTCATATTCACTACTATTAAAACCATTGTAATAACTTGCATCATGACTGAATTGACCACAAAAAAAACATTCTTGTAGACAATAAGTTGCATGGTGACTTGTGTTCCCACATATAGTACAAAACTTTATCAGTCTAGATATTTCTCCATTACTTGATTCATCTATTGAATCTATTTCCATTTGTCCTCCCAACACAACAATATTAAACTTGTCCTCCTTTTATTTCATGACCATAGGTGTTCTTTTCTTCTTGTATATCATGCTTTTACTCTTGCCTTTATTTTCCATTTGTGTCTTGTATGATCTTCCTTCAAGTTGTTAAAATTATTTTGAAGGAACCTGCTCTGATAACAATTGAAGAGCACAAGCTTATACTAAGAGGGCAGGGTGAACAAGATAAGATCACTTTTTAATTTTCTTTCCCAAATAGTATTAATCAATATGATCAATGGCAATATCAATTGCAATAACTAAATAAATGCACCAATCATCACACACAATAGAGACATAGATTTAATGTGGTTCACCCGAAGGTGGCTACCTCCACGAAGAAAATATTTCTTCTAAAAATTTCTCAAATAATCTCATAGGAATCCTTTCCCTATTACAATGTTTATGGATCTCTGTCTAAAGGATATGTTGATCCCCTAATCTCAAGTTCATGGATCTCTTCAACAGGATAACTCTTTCCCCTTCATATCTGGCTAGTAATATTCTAGAAGACTTTATCTCTATGCTACACTAACTGGTGGATCTCTCTCCACTTGAAGACTCCTCACTTAGAATATCTATCTACAATTGTCCTGGTTGCTGGATCTCTATCCACGAAGACTCTATCCTCTATACTCTGTCACCTCCAAAGATTTGTCAATAGGTTCACTCAGAACCTTCTCAAATCTGCTCAATAGGTTCACTCAAAACCTACTCAAATCTGCTTAATAGGTTCACTCATAACCTACTCAAATTTGCTCAACAGGTCCACACAAGACCTGTTCAAATTTTCTCAATATGTCCACACGAAATCTGCTCAAATTTGATCAACAATTCCACATAGAACCTGCTCAAATTTTCTCAATAATATCACTAAGAACTTGTCCAAATCTACTCAAATCTACTTAACAGGTCCACACAACCTACTCAAATTTTCTCAATAGGTCCACACATAACCTATCCAAATATGCTCAACAAGTCCTCTCTAGGACTTGCTCAAATCTACATTGAAAGCTTCCACAAAAGCTTACACAAAATTATTCCATAAGCCTTCTCAAATACATACCTCAAATCTTCTTAACAAGCTCACATAGAACTTGTCCAATCTCATAGAATCATAAAGAGATTTTTTAGAGACTCAATATGTTCTATACTCAATGCTCAATCAATATTTCAACTCAATCTCATAGAAGCATAAAGAGAATTGTTAGAGACTCGATATGTTCTATACTCAAATCCTAATCTCAACTCAAATAAATAATATAGAAGCATAAAGAGAATTGTTAGAGACTCAATATGTTCTATACTCAAATCCCAATCTCAACTCAATTCAATCTCATAGAAACATAAAGAGAATTGTTAGAGACTTTATATGTTCTATTATCAAATCTCAATCTCAACTCAAATCAGAATATAGAATAGTTTGTTTCATGGAACTTGAACAACCACTTCACATAATAACTTGACAAGGCTCAATAAACTCTACTCAACCAATCACCTCAAGGATCAATCCTTTATCACAAACCCTAGTCCAAGCATGTATCAACCAACTCAAAATATTTCTAACAATTCTCAACAACAAATCTCACATAACAATGATACTCATGTTCTTTTCTAACTCAAGTTCAAGTTCTTTGCATAACCAATTTGCTTCAACAACAATGCTTATAAAACAAGGTTTAATCACAACTCTCAAACCAAAAAACCTTGAAGCATTCAACCAACCATTTTAAAAAGGAAACCAAAATCAATCATTTTCTCTCCAAAGATATTTTCAGAAATCAATCACCCAAGGAAGTCAATGAAGAATATTGCCCATACCTTTGTTATGCCTTATGAGTTATCCACTAAATCTACCACACTCAACACATTTTATTTTTCCAATCTCAACATGGGTTAGAGATCTTGAGTAATAACACAATAATAAAAATAATATCTCAATAACACCTTATTACTCCTACTCAATAAAATGTACCATATCCTCTTATGCAAGAAATAAACCCTCAAAATAATGGATCAAACTTACTTTTAAAACTCCTTGACAAAACCTAAAATATCTCCTTACACACACCTTAATTCTCCCTCTAATAAATCTAAACAAGAAGTTCTCGAAAATAGATTTCCAATGATATATAACATGATATACTTCCAAAAAGAAAATCAGCATAAATCTCTATCTTTTCTAGGGTATACCATATCCTTATTTCTCCTTAGGCAACCTTGGCAAAAATTAAAATATGAAACACCATCAAAAATTAAATCCACTTGCCTTATCCTTGATAGGAATCTATCCCTCGACGTCCTCCTTTCCAACGCCTTAGCTGCAGCCAATCCATCATTGGGCTACGTGCCCTAACATGTCTAAAATGGCACATCCACCATAAAGTTTCTACAAACAACGCTCCTCCGAAAAACAATAAGCGCTTCAAGTGCTTCTTCCTTGCAATCCAAAAGACCTCACGTGAATCAAATGCGGGACCTCCTCCTTAGTACCAAGTCAACATACCACTATGCCATGTTGTCCTTTACGCTTAGAGCCTCTGAACCTTCACACCTTTAGCATTTACGTAAAACAAGGCCTTCGAAAAAAAAAACCTTTTTGTATCCATCTCGAATAAGAATTGCTAGGGGTGCCTTGGTAAATGTTTTTGATAGCATTTATATAATGCCTTTGTCATATTTTGCAATCATGTTGGTGCTTCGAATAATTTCGACGTCGACGTGATTTTTAATTTATAATTAATTTAATTTAAATTTAAATATTATAAATTAAAAGAACCAACCTTAGGTTTAATTTAATTAAACCTCAGAACCTTATCTTAATGCCCAACCTTGGTATAATTAAATATTATTTATAAAATTTAAATTCCTTGTGAATTTAAATAATTTATAAATAATTATTAAACCTTTGCAATAATAAATCTTGGGTTTTTATAACCCAATCGCTTAACCTATGCTCCTAATAATATTAAAATATTATGGAGCCTTTTTCCTTTCACTTTTGCACTGATGAAGATTTTTCCTAGATGACTTGGGCAACTTTATTTCTTGCTGAATTCCTTTAGATGAGTGATAAATTTATCAGGTGACATCAATGACAATGTTGGCTTATAGGACTCAAAATATCTAAAAATTTGCCCCCATTTCTCTAGATTATGAATCTCTCTCCACAAAATACCTTTGTCCTCATTGCCTTGTGAGGAACACAAGCTTATACTGAGAGGGGGGTGAACAGTATATGACCACTTTTTAATTTTCTTTTCAAATCAGTATTATGCAATGTATAAATAGCAGTATTCAAAACAATGCATAGAACACCATACACAATAAAGACACAAATTTTAATGTGGTTCACCCAATGTGGGCTACTTCCATAGATAAACTATTTCTTCTAAATATTTCTCAAATAATCTCTTGGAAATATTTCTGAATTATAATTTTTATGGACATCTGTCCAAATAAGATGTTGATCCCCTAATCTCAAGTTCATGGATCTCTTCCATAGGATAGCTCTTTCCTCGTCTGCTCTGGCTAGTGATATTCTAGAAGACTCTATATCTATGCTACATTTACTAGGGGATCTCTCTCTACTTGAATAATCATCACTCAGATTTGTCTTTAATTTTCTTGGCTACTAGATCTCTATCCACTGAGACTCTATCCTCTATATTCTATCACCTCAAAAGCTCTGTATCAATATTGTACTAAACATAGTTTAGTTGGTCTAGCATAGCTCTACTCAATCTCTTGCACTAAACATAGTACATTCGGTAAAGTACAATTCTACTCAATAGGTTCACTCAAAACATGCTGAAATTTGTTCAACAAGTCCACACAATACCTGCTCAAATCTACTCAGTAGGTCCATAGAGAACCTACTCAAATATGCTCAACATGTCCACATAGAACCTGCTCAAATCTACTCAATAGGTCCACATAGAACCTGCTCAAATCTTCTCAATAGGTCCACATAGAACCTGCTCAAATATACTCAACAAATCCACACATAACCTACTCAAATATGCTCAAAAAATTCATACAGAACCTGCTCAAATCTACTCAATAGGTCCACATAGAACCTGCTCAAATCTTCTCAACAAGTCCACATAGAACCTGCTCAAATATACTCAAAAAATCCACACATAACCTACTCAAATCTACTCAACAGATTCATACAGAACCTGCTCAAATCTACTCAATAGGTCTATAGAGAACCTACTCAAATTTTCTCAATAGGTCCACAAAGAACCTACTCAAATATTCTTAAAATATCCACATAGAACCTGCTCAAATCTTCTTAATAGGTCCACACAGAACCTACTCAAATATGCTCAATAAGCTCACATAGAACTTATCTAAATCTAATCAAAAAGCTCACACAAAACTTTTCTAAATCTGATCAAAAAGTCCTCTTTAGGACTTGCTCAAATATGCATTACAAACTTCAACAAAAGCTTACTCAAAATTAGTCCATAAGCCTTCTCAAAAACTTACCTCAAATCTGCTTAACAAGCTCACACAAAACTTGTTCAATCACATAGAATCATAAAGCGAATTGTTAGATATGTTAGGTGTGAAGTGTGTATGGCCACTAGAAATTTGACCTGGTAGACATCTAGGCCAGACGTCTGGGTTGCCAAACATCTGGACTGGTAGACTTTTAGGCCACACATCTAGGTTTCCAGACATTTGGGCTGGCAAATGTCTAGACTAAACATCTGGGCTGCCAGAAATCTAGTCTAGTAGACATCTAGGCCAGATGTCTGGTCTAGTAGATGTCTAGACTAGATGTTTGAGCTACCATATATCTATTCTGGCAGACGTCTAGGCCATAAATCTGGTATGGCAGACATCTATGCCAGATGTCTGGGCTGTCAGACATTTAGTTCAATAGACGTCTAGGTCAGACATCTGGGTTGGCAGACATCTAGGCCAGACGTCATGCCAAAAATATTCCAAAGTAGTGGATTTCTAGGTAGATATCAGTATGTAGAATGCTAAAAGTCTTGGAATATGAAAGACCAACAACCTTAGGAGTGGAAACGAACAGTATTTTGGAGGCTTGCATTGGAAGATGAAAAAAATTGTTTTGGAGTCTTCCTCTGCTCTATAAAAGGGATGAGATCCCTTGCATTTATGTTGAGTTGTTGAAAACATCCAAGGATGTAAATGTAATCTTTGCTGAAATTAATAAGAAGAGAAGTTGTCATTACCTCGTGGTTTTTCCTGCACATTGCAGGTTTCCATGTAAAATATTTGTGTCACTTGTGTTCCTATTTTTGTGTTCTATATTTTTGTTATTGTGCTTCCTCTTGCAGGTGTGGAATATTTGAATTTTTCCTAACATCTGGTATCAGAGCTAAGTTTTTGTGTGAGTGAGAGCTGCAACAATGACAAAAGGTGTAACCAAGTTTGAGATTGAGAAATTTTATGGCAGGAACTTTTCTCTATGGAATATGAAGGTGGAGGATTTTATGGTTCATAATGACCAATCACAAGCCTTGAAAGGGGTTGCGAGTAAATTGAGAAGCATGAAAGATGAGGAGTGAGTAACGCTTGATAGGAAGGTGGTTTCTACAATTTGTCTCTACCTAGTGGACTCCGTATTGTTCAATGTAGCTGAAGAAAAGACCACAGAAGTCCTTTGGTAAAATCTTGAAAAGTTGTATGAAAAAAAATCAACAACTAATAAGGTTTTTTTGAAAAAGAAGCTTTATAGCTTGAGGATGAAGGAAATTTCATTCGTGGTAGATCATTTGAATGAGTTTAATACTCTTATCAGTAAAATGGTTTTAGTTAATGTGAATATGGATGATGAATATAGAGCTATCACTCTAATTTGTTCCCACCTGGACACTTGGGATCATATGGTGATGACACACAGTAATTCATCATCAAGAAATCTCAATTCTTATGATGTGGTAGCTGCTTTTTTGGTATAATAGTTGAGGTGAAAAACGTCTCTAGAACCCTCAACCAATGAAGCCCTATATGTGAGAGGTCAATCATTCAAGGGGAGTAAACAAGGTAGAAATCAATCCAGATCTAAGTCTAAAGGATATAAGCAGAAAGGGAAGTGTTGGCATTATGGGATGCCAGGACACTCCAAAAAGGACTATTGGTAATTAAAGAATGGTGAAAAACAAAATCAGCCATCAGCTGAAGAAAGTGTAGTATATTTAGGAGAGACGACAACATGTGAAGCCTTCTATATCAGTAACACTAATTACCTGGGTTTTGGACTCAGGTGCATCCTTCCACATGTCTCCCCACACAAACTGGTTTGACAAATATCAGCCATACTATGGTGGAAAGGTCTATTTGGGTGATGGTCATCCTTTATAAATTATGGGAAAAGGGAATATAAGGATTAGGCTGGATGATGGTACAGAAAGGATGCTATGTGATGTGCAACATGTGCCCGATTTGAGGAAGAATTTGCTATCAATCAAAATGATGGATAAGCTAGGATATTTTGTCACTTTCTATAAAAACTACTACAAGATTACTAGAGGAGCTCTTGTAGTAGAAAATGGAGAATCTTATGGGACATTATACTATTTATGTGGTGATACAGTGGCAAACCATGCAGTAGCAACAACTTATGTTCAGGATGCATTAATGCTATGGCATCAACACCTAAGCCATATGAGTGAAAAAGGCCTAAAAATTCTGCATAATAGAGGTATGATTTTTGGAATTAAGTCTTGCAATTTAGACTTATGTGATCACTATATTTTTGGTAAATAGAAGAGGGTTCAGTTTACTGCAAGTCCTGGTAAGAGTTCTGATTTTTTGCAACTTATACATTCGAATATATTTGGACTTGTCCCCACTCAGTCCTTGAATGGCATCTATTTTTTGAATTTTATATATGATTATTCTACGAGAGTGTGGGTTTATTTTCTGAAGAAGAATTCAAAATCTTTGCAAAAATTTAAGGAGTTCAAAGCACAGATAGAAAAGAGTTTGGGTAAGTCAATTTTGTGTCTCAGGTTAGATAATGGGGGTGAATATTGCTCCAAGGAATTTGATAAATTTTGTATGCAGGAAGGTATTAAGAACCAAAAAACTATACCATACACTCCACAAAAAATTGGTGTGGCTGAGCGGATGAATCACACAATCATGGAACGTACAAGAAGCATGCTTAGCGTAACCATGTTGGAGAAAAAATTTTGAGTGTAGGGTGTTAATACAATTGTTTATCTTATTAATAGGTCACCTACAGTTGCATTGGATGGACAGACTTTGGAGGAGGTTTGGTGTTGTAATCTAGATGATTACTCTCATTTGCTTACTTTTGGTTGTGATGCGTTTGCCCATGTACCCAAAGAAAAAATGTCCAAGCTTGACCCAAAGTCAAGAAAATGTAATTTTCTTGGCTATGGATATATAGTGAAGGGGTATAGACTGTGGTATCTTACTACCCACAAGGTAATTATTATCCAAGATGTAATTGTTGATGAAAAATCCATGCAAAGGAAGGAGGTACATCAAAATCCTAATGTTGTACCTATTGAAGTAGAATTGAGTGAATATGACTATGAAGATGAACATGTTGAAGTTTTTGATCAGCATGTAGAAAAACAAGTAGAACAGGAAGTAGAGCAGCCACAATGGTCACAAGACCAAGATCCAGAACCGAAAAATCATTTGGTTAGAAGCAAGGTTATGCATAGCGGCTATTTATAGCCAATTGGCTAAAATTAAAATTTTTGAAATTTGGAATTGGCTAATATTTAGGACCCTTGACCAAGACCCATTAGCCAAATAAAATTGGGTGCAATTTTTTTGGGGGGGTCAATTTGCCCCAATTTTATAATAATTTGACCATTTTAAGTTTAAATTTCCAACATTACCCCTAATAATAGTTAACCTTCTACATGTGTTTCGATACTATTCGCCTGGATTTTGAAACTAATTTGCCAAATTTTTATAAATACATTTTGGGGCTAACCCCTTATGCATAACCCTGGTTAGAAGATCTACACGTCCACAAAAGTGTTCATAAAGGTATTCTCATGTGATCAGTCCTCTTTTGCTTTGTTAACTGATGATGGTGAATCTAGTTCATTTTAGGAAGCTAGAGAGTCTGATAATGCAGCAAAGTGGAGGAAATCCATGGAGGAGGAAATTGAGGCACTTCGAAAGAATAAAACTTG
The DNA here is from genome assembly GCA_028583015.1 of Wollemia nobilis. Lineage (NCBI taxonomy): Eukaryota > Viridiplantae > Streptophyta > Pinopsida > Araucariales > Araucariaceae > Wollemia > Wollemia nobilis. The sequence continues at coordinate 1,272,364 of JAQPPZ010016942.1, read as the reverse complement.
GGAAATTGTGGATCTCCCACTTGGAAGAAATACTTTTGGAAACAAGTGGATGTACAAAGTGAATAAGAATAGCAACGAGCTATTGGAACGCTATAAATCTCGCTTGGTAGCAAAGGGCTATGTGCAGAAGTCAGGTTTTGACTTTAATGAAATTTTCTCTCCAGTTGTGAAGATGACTACTATCAGAGTTCTACTTGCACTTGTAGTTGCACATGATTTGTAACTGGAGTAGCTTGATGTAAAGACTTATTTATTGCATGGTGATCTTGAGGAAGAGATATATATGGATTAGCCTGAGGGATATGAAAAAAGAGACAAAAAGCATTTGGTTTGCAGACTAAAGAAATCACTATATGGGTTGAAATAGGCACCAAGGATGTGGTACAAGAAATTTGATACCTTCATGAAGAGCCAAGGTTTTAGCAAGAGTGAAGCTGACCATTGTGCATACTACAAGAGTTTTGATGATGTCAATTTTATTATTTTGTTGTTGTATGTTGATTATATGTTGGTTGCAGGACCCAACATGAAGAAAATCATTGATCTTAAGGCTCAGTTGGCTAGTATATTTGAAATGAAGGATTTAGGAGTAGAAAACCCAATTTTAGGGATGGAGATACATAGGGACAAAAAAGGAAGAAATATTTGGTTAAGTCAAAATTCATATGTGGAAAATATTTTGTAGTGCTTCAATATGCAGAATGCTAAACGAGTTAGTACCCCACTTCTTCCACACTTAATGTTGTATTCCAACTAGTGTCCTAGAATGGAAGTAGATAATACAAGCATGTCTTGTGTATCGTATTCATCAGTAGTAGGAAGCCTCATGTATTCCATGGTGAGCACTAGACTGGATATTGCCCAAGCAGTGGGAGTAGTCACCCGATACATGGCAAATCTTGGTAAGCAGCATTGGAATGCGGTGAAGTGAATATTCAGATATTTAAGAGCCACTTCAGATGTTGCCATTTACTTTGGATTGACAAATTTACAAGTTATAGGTTTTGTGGATTTTGATTATGGTGGAGATAGAGATGGGATAAAATCCACTACAGGATATACCTTCACTCTTGCAGGAGGAGCGATGAGTTGGGCTTCTAAGTTACAGTCTATCATGGCTTTATCAAGCATTGAAGTATAATATATTACAGCAACTCATGCCAACAAAGAGACAATTTGGCTAGAGTGATTGTTGGATGACTTCAAGGTAATGTAGGAGAAAATTACGTTGCATTGTGATAGCCAGAGTGCTATTTAGTTAGTGAAGAATCCAACATTCCATGATCGCATGAAACGCATTGATGTCAAGTACCACTTTATCATAAATATGGTGAAAGAAAGTAGGATCCTATTGTAGAAAATTGACATTGAAGTGAATCTTGTAGATATACTTACAAATTCAATCAAGGTAGAGAAGTTTGAATGGTGTAGAACTTCTCTGGGCTTGCTAAAAAAGTAACAATGACAGCATTGGGCAATTGGCACAAGATGAAAATATTTTGGCATAATAGTTCCTAAATACTGACTTCAAGTGGGAGAATGTTAGGTATGAAGTCTGTATGGCCTCTAGACGTCTGACCTGGTAGACGTCTAGGCCAGACATCTAGGCTGCTAGATGTCTGGAATAGCAAACATCTAGTATATAAATCTAGGCTTCCAGATGTCTGGTGTGGTAGACATCTAGGACAAACATCTAGGCTGCTATACGTCTAGTATGCATGACGTCTAGGCTAGATGTCTAGTCTGGAATATGTCTAGGCCAGATGTCTAGGCTGCTAGATGTCTAGTCTAGTAAAAATCTAGGCCAGACATTTAGGTTGGTATACGTCTAGGCCATACATCATGCCAAGAATACGCCAAAGAAGTGGATGTCTAGGTAGACGTCAATACGTGGAAGACGAACAATCTTGGAATGCAAAAGACCAATAGTGTTGGGAGTAGAAATGAACATTCTTTTGGAGGCTTGCATTGGAAGATGAAACAAACAATTTTGGAGTCTTCCTCCGCTCTATAAAATGGATGAGATCCCTTGCATTTATGTTGAGTTGTTGAAAATGTCCAAGGACGTGAATATAATCTTTCCTAAAATTAATAAGAAGAGAAATTGCCATTACCCCATGGTTTTTCCTACACATTACAAGTTTCCACATAAAATATCTGTGTCACTTGTGTTACTATCTTCATGTTCTATATTTTTGTTATTGTGCTTCCTATTGCAGGTGTGGAATCTTGGAGTTTTTCCTAACAAGAGATTCAATATGATTTAAGCTCAATGCTCAATCAATATCTCAACTCAATCTCATAGAAGCATAAAGAGAATTGTTAGAGACTCAATATGTTCTATACTCAAATCCCAATATCAATATTAAATCAATCTCATAGAATCATAAAGAGAATTGTTAGAGACTCTATATGTTCTATTATCAAATCCCAATCTCAACTCAAATCAATCTCAACTTAGCTCAATCTTATAAAAGCATAAAGAGAATTGTTAGAGACTCAATATGTTCTATTCTCAAAGCTCAATCTCAACTCAAATCAAAATATAGAATAGTTTGTTTCATGGAACTTGAACAACCACTTCACACAATCACTTGACTAGGCTCAATCAACTCAACTCAACCAATCACCTCAAGGAGCAACTCTCTCTCACAAACCCTAGTCCAAGCATGTAACAACAACTCAAAATGTTTCCAACAATGCTCAACCACAAATCTCACATAACAATGATACTCATGTTCTTCTCTAACTCAAGTTCAAGTTCTTTGCACAACCAATGGGATTCAACAACAATGCTTATAAAACAAGGTTTAATCACAACTCTCAAGCCAAAAAACCTTGAAGCATTAAACCAACCACTTTCGAAAAGGAAACCACAATCAATCCTTTTCTCTCCAATGATATTTTAGAAATCAACCACCATAATCAATCAATAGGAGAATGTGCCCATACCTTTTATGAATATGAAGAAGCCTCTTTGGAAATCTACCACAATCACAATATTCTCTTGCCAAACTTCATGAGGGTTAGGAGAAATTACAAAACAAATATCATAACCTTTTACACCTTATTTCTCCTAGTCAAAAATCACATCCACCACTAGAAAATAATTAAAAATAATTATTTCCTTAATTAATTAAGCATAGCATGAATATCACCACAACCATTTACCATTCCCTTATTTCTCCTAAAAATCACTTTGCACTAATGCACAACTCACTAAGCTCCTTAATGCAAAAAATCCCACATCAAATAGTGCAAAATATAAGCCACAACTCATAAATCACATCACCATAGCATACCCTCAATAATGGTGCTTGAAACCTTAGCTTTGACAAATTAAAACATTAATTATTCATTCTCCAAAAATTGCGATGAAAGGCATACCTTAGAAAATAAAATATTTTTTTGGCTCTAAAAAATGCGGCAATAGAAAACCATGCAAAAACAGGTTTTGGGTGACTCGAACCCAAGACCTATAGCGAGTGCACCTTTGCACTCCCTCCGCCCACCAAGTGGGCTAAGCTTCCCACGTGGAAGCTATTCCACCTTCTGCTCCTTATGCTTCTTCTTTCTTCCCATGAGCTTTTAAATAATCGAACAACGCTTCAACCAATCCCGCGACACTCGAAATGCACGATTCGGAGGTGGATCTAACTTAGGCAATAAAGATTTTATAATTTGAATTTCGGAGACTTAGCTTTTCCTTGCTAAAGAGGCACCTTTTATATACGATACAGAGGGGGAAAATGATGATGTCATTGAACATGGCGAAAAACCTTTTATTTAATTTTAAAATTTAAATTTAATTTTAAATAAATTAAAATTTAAACTAAACCTTTAAAATTAAATTTCTCCATCATCGGGGCACCTTTTTCGATGAAAAAAAAAGCCAACTTGGGTTTTAAGAAAAACCCATTTCAAATCTGCCATCCATGGTTTTAAATAAAATTATTTTTTATAAGCTTCCCTTGAAGCTCCTTTTGGAACCAAATGCCATGCATCCCTTCTTGAACCTTTGATCAAAACCTTTGCTTCTCATGAAGCTCTTGTTAAGCAAAATCATAGTGCTTACTTACATAGATCCTTTTGACATCAATGACAACTTTTAGCTTAGGGACTCAAAATTTCCAACAATATCCCCCTTTGTCATTGATGGCAACCCATATCCTTTTACTAAAATCTGACCTTCTTTTCTACTCCCCCTAGGACTTTGCTCCCCCTGGCTCAATGCTCTCTCAAATATCAAATCTCTTCCCATATCAAAAACTCTCCCCAATATACACAAATCTCTCCCTCCTTTGACATCAATGGCAAAGGGTCACCTTTGGGGCTTGGGGATAAGAATGAGCCTCTTAGATTAGCCCCTCCCCCACCTCCACTTGAGGTGGTTAATTCGAGGGTGGGAGTATTTCTACTCCCTGAAAGCACTGTTCTCTGCCTTTATCTTTCTCTCTTTTTTTTGAGTTTTTTGAATCTTCTCACTGTTTCTTTCCAAGTCTTCATCCCTATTCTTGTCATCACTTATGTTCTTGTTCCTGTTCTTGTTCTTATCCATGTTCTTGTTCCTATTTTTGTTCCTGTTCTCATTCTTTTCTGAGTCTCTATTCCTGTTCATCTTCTTGTTTCTGTTCATGTTCTTGCTCCTATTCATATTCTTGTTCCTGTTCATATTCCTATTTTTGGAATATTTTCTCTACACCATCTTGCTATGTGACCATCATTATTGCACTTATAACACTTAATGTTATTGTTCCTTGGATGTGCAACTGTCTTAGGATTTCTCCTAGTGAAGCCATATCCTTTTCTATCATGAATCCTGTAATTCATTGCCTTGTGACCAAACTCATTACATGAATAACAATATCCTTGGAAAAGTTATCCTTTTCCATATTTTTGTCTTTGATGTATCCTGCACTATGAAGCCATGTGCCCAAACCTATGACATGAGAAACATCTTCCATTGAAGCTTCCTTGTCTTGACCTCATTGGTCTCCTATTCTGATTGTTGTTCCATCTGTATCTTCTTTGCTCATTGTCTCTTTTCTTGTTGGACTCACTACAATTTGGCTCATCCTTAGAAGTTTCACTTTCACTTCCACTTTCATCTGAGAATCCCTCTTCTGAAGTGTCTTCTTCTAAAGTTCCTTCTTCTTCAAGACTTGAGATAGACTTTGCTTCCCATTTATTTTGAACCTATTTAGAACCAAGACCTGTCTTGTTTGATGCTCCTCTTTGTATCTTGACTATTTTATCCACATTCTTTGCATTGGTTACATACTTGTATAGCTTATTCTTGGAATCCTCTAAATATTCCTTTAGTAGTGCCACTTCTTGTGTTAAATTTTCACATTCCAAAATCTTTGCTTCTAACTTATCTTTGAACTTGCTTGCCTTAGCTTTTGACTTCTCTAAATCCTCTATGAGCAATAATATTTCTTCATCACATTCTTGAAACCGACTTTCAAGTTTAGAGTGTTGCTTTCTTACCTTCTTTACTGTGTCAAGAGCATAGATAAGTTCTCCCTTGAGATCATAACCATTCTCTATTGAATAATCCTCTATTTGTTTGCCTTTGTCCATATCATTTATTTCTTCTTCTAATGCCATTAGAAGATTCTCATCTGGTCTACCAAGTGCATCTTCAAAATTATCATCACTAAAACTATAGCCATCCCTTGTGCAATCATCTTCAAGATGTCCAAATTTACCACATCTAAAACACTTGAGAATAACTAGAGTCTTTTTCTTAACTGGATCTTTTTCTTCAACCATAAACAAGACTTCATCTCTATCATTGTCTAAAAAACTAGCATCACTATCAATTGAGTACTTACTTGCATTATCCACATAGTAGCTTCTCTTTTTCCTTTGGAAGAACTTATTTCCTTGTATGTTTTGTCCATCCCTGCTTTTCTTCTAGTACCTGTGATTTTTTGATTCCCTGTACCTGTGATCTTGTTTTTCTTCATCATTGTTATTCTTTGGCTCTTTGCACTCTGTTGCAAAATTTCCATACTTGCCACAATTAAAGCACTTAATAGATCTTATATCTATCGGTCTTCTAGAACCTTTATCTCTTCTACCATAGTTAGCTTCTTCATCACTAGAAGATTCATTGCTTGATTCTATCTTCTTACCCTTTTTCTTACTGTCCACTTTGAATGCAACTTCTTTTGGAGGAATAGGATCTTTTGTTCTTATCTCAAAAGTTGTAAGCATACCAAGAAAAGAATTTCTTGTTAGACTATCACTATCAATTGATGTTTCTATAGCAGAAACTTTTTCACTATACCTTTTTGGAAGAGTTCTCAAGATCTTATCACAAGCATCAGATTCATCAACCTTCATTCCAAGACCTTTCATCTCATGTATAAGTTCATCAACCTTGTTGAGATAGTCATGAATATTTTCATCATCCCTCATTCTTATATTCTCAAATTCTCCTTTGATATTTCTGATCTTAGCTTTCTTGACACTTTTATCTCCTTCATATATGGTATGCAAGAGTGTCCACATATCTTTTGTTGTTCCACATTCCATAACCTTCATAGATTCTGATCTACGTAGTCCTTTTATAATTGCATTCATAGCTCTTGAATTTGCATGCATGAGAAACCTACCTTCCTTATCTATAGGAGGATTAACTATTGAATCATATCCAAATTCCACTGCATCCCAAACTTCATTGCCAAGTGCCATCAGGTGAAATCTCATCAGCACACACCAATACAAGAAGTCACTTCCATAAAATATTGGTACTACATTATTGAAGAACTCATTCTTTTGATCCATTGTGTTCTTAGACTATTTTTCCTTCAAGTTGTCAAACTCTTCTGAAGGAACCCGCTCTGATACCAATTGAAGAACACAAGCTTATACTAAGAGGGGGGTGAACAGTATAAGACCAATTTTTACTTTTCTTTTCAAATTAGTATTATGCAATGTATAGATAGCAATATCAATAGCAATAATCAAAGCAATGCACATAATACCATACACAATAGAGACACATATTTTAACATGGTTCACCCAATGTGGGCTACCTCCATAGAGAAAATATTTCTTCTAAATATTTATCAAATAATCTCTTGGGAATATTTCCCAATTACAATGTTTATGGACTTCTATCCAAAGGAGATGTTGATCCCCTAATCTCAAGTTCATGGATCTCTTCCATAGGAGAACTCTTTCTCCTTCTTATTTGGCTAGTGATCTTCTAGAAGACTCTATCTCTATGCTGCATTGATTGGTGGATCTCTCTCCACTTGAAGACTCCTCACTCAGATCTATCTTCAATTGTCCTGGTTGTTGGATCTCTATCCACTGAGACTCTGTCCTCTATACTCTGTCACCTCCAAATATCTGTCTCAATACTATACTAAACACAGTCTAGTCAGTCTAGCACAACTCTGCTCAATATCTTGCACTAAACACAGTACATTAGGTCTAGTACAATTATGCTCAATAGGTTCACTCAAAACCTGCTCAAATATGCTCAAAAAGTCCACATAGAACCTACTCAAATCTGCTCAACAGGTCCACACAAAACCTACTCAAATATTCTCAATAAGTCCACACAGAACCTGCTCAAATCTACTCAACAAGTCCACACAGAACCTGCTCAAATCTTCTCAACAGGTCCACACATAACTTATCCAAATATGCTCAACAAGCCCACATAGAACTTGTCCTAAATCTGCTCAACAAGCTCACTCAGAACTTGTCCAAATATGCTCAATAAGTCCTCTCTAGGACTTGCTCAAATCTACATTGCAAGCTTCCACAAAAGCTTACTCAAAATCAGTCCACAAGCCTTCTCAAAGACTTACCTCAAATATGCTTAACAAGCTCACACATAACTTGTTCAATCACATAGAATCATAAAGAGAATTGTTAGAGACTCAATATGTTCTAAGCTCAATGCTCAATCAATATCTCAACTCAATCTCATAGAAGCATAAAGAGAATTGTTAGAGACTCAATATGTTCTATACTCAAATCCCAATCTCAACTTAAATCAATCTCATAGAAGCATAAAGAGAATTGTTAGAGACTCTATATGTTCTATTCTCAAATCCCAATCTCAACTCAAATCAATCTCAACTTAGCTCAATATTATAGAAGCATAAAGAGAATTGTTAGAGACTCAATATGTTCTATTCTCAAAGCTCAATCTCAACTCAAATCATAATATAGAATAGTTTGTTTCATGGAACTTGAACAACCACTTCACACAATCACTTGACTAGGCTCAATCAACTCAACTCAACCAATCACCTCAAGGAGCAACTCTCTCTCACAAACCCTAGTCCAAGCATGTAACAACCAACTCAAAATGTTTCCAACAATGCTCAACCACAAATCTCACATAACAATGATACTCATGTTCTTCTCTAACTCAAGTTCAAGTTCTTTGCACAACCAATGGGCTTCAACAAAAATTCTTATAAAATAAGGTTTAATCACAACTCTCAAGCCAAAAAACCTTGAAGCATTAAACCAACCACTTTTGAAAAGGAAACCACAATCAATCCTTTTCTCTCCAATGATATTTCAAAAATCAACCACCATAATCAATCAATAGGAGAATGTGCCCATACCTTTTATGAAGATGAAGAAGCCTCTTTGGAAATCTACCACAATCACAATATTCTCTTGCCAAACTTCATGAGGGTTAGGAGAAATTACAAAACAAATATCATAACCTTTTACACCTTATTTCTCCTAGTCAAAAATCACATCCACCACTAGAGGATAATTAAAAATAATTATTTCCTTAATTAATTAAGCATAGCATGAATATCACCACAACCATTTACCATTCCCTTATTTCTCCTAAAAATCACTTTGCACTAATGCACAACTCACTAAGCTCCTTAATGCAAAAAATCCCACATCAAATAGTGCAAAATATAAGCCACAACTCATAAATCACATCACCATAGCATACCCTCAATAATGGTGCTTGAAACCTTAGCTTTGACAAATTAAAACATTAATTATTCATTCTCCAAAAATTGCGGCAATGGGCATACCTTAGAAAATAAAATATTTTTCGGCTCCAAAAAATGTGGCGACAACAAACCATGCGAAAACGGGTTTCGGGTGACTCGAACCCGAGACCTACAGCGAGTGCGCCTTTGCACTCCCTCCACCCACCAAATGGGCTAAGCTTCCCATGTGGAAGCTATTCCACCTTGTGCTCCTTATGCTTCTTCTTTTCACCCATGAGATTTTAAACAATTGAACAACGCTTCAACCAATCCCGCGACACTCGAAATGCACGATTCGGAGGCGGATCTAACTTAGGCAATAAAGATTTTATAATTCAAATTTCGGAGACTTAGATTTTCCTTGCTAAAGAGGTACCTTTTATATATGATATGGAGGGGGAAAATGACGACGTCGACGGACATGGCAAAAAACCTTTTATTTAATTTTAAATTTTAAATTTAAATTTTAAATAAATTAAAATTTAAACTAAACCTTTAAAATTAAATTTCTCCATCACCGGGGCACATTTTTCGATGAAACGAAAAGCCAACTTGGGTTTTAAGAAAATCCCATTTCAAATATGCCATCCATGGTTTTAAATAAAAAACTTTTGCTAAGCTTCCCTTGAAGCTCCTTTTGGAACCAAATGCCATGCATCCCTTCTTGAACCTTTGATCAAAACCTTTGCTTCTCATGAAGCTCTTGTTAAGCAAAATCATAGTGCTTACTTACATAGATCCTTTTGACATCAATGAAAACTTTTAGCTTAGGGACTCAAAATGTCCAACATCTTGGCTAATGGATCTCTATCCACTAGAGACTCATGTCCTCTACTCTATCACCTCCAAATATTGCTCTCAACTCTATTTCAAATTTACACTAGACTCTATCCCAAGAGTAGTACAAATTTGCTCTAACTCTATCTTAGGTCTAGCACAAATCTACTCACAAATATGTACCAAAATTTATCCTTAAATATGTCCTAAATATTTAATATAAAACTTGATCTAATCACAATTCAACTATGCTTAGATTTACCCTAAGACTTAACATAAATATTGAACAAATCAATCAATCAACTCTGCTCTCAAGTCTTCACAAAGACTTACCTCAAATCTACCTTCAAGTCCTCTCAAGAAATTTCTCAATATACTCTCAATTATTCATCAAGACTTACCTCAAATCTACCTTCAATTCCTCTCAAAAAATTTATCAATATACTCTCAAATATTCATCAAGATTTACCTCAAATTTACCTTCAAGTCTTCACCAAGACTTGCTCAAATATGTCTTCAAGTCTTCACAAAGACTTGCTCAAATTTACCTTTAAGTCTTCACCAAGAATTATTCAAATTTTTCTTAATACATACTCAAAACAACTCATAAAATATGGTCAATCAATATCAAATATTGCACACAATGCTATAAAATCCTTTGTCTAGTCTTCAATGTAATTCCTTTAAATTGAAGCAGTTAGACATATTTTATTCAAAATTCACTTAACCTCTGGAACATATAGAGAGTGATGTACTCTATCAAAACTCAATATTTTCTAATCAATCATTAAGTATGTCGCTTTCACAAATCTAATTTTTAATGATTGAAAATTCACTTCCAATATCACTCAAAACCAATGCTCAAGAATTTCACTTAACCATTTAGCCAATGAAAAACAAATTGCTCACTAACCCTAAACAAGTGTTTTCAAACTTATTCAAACAAAGTGCACAATGTGGATTTCAAACCCTAACTCAAATAGTCCTCAATATCTATATCAAATATTCTATAAACATTCACCAATAAAGCATATAATAATTCACTCAAATATTTCCAACAATCTTAATCAAACACTCATTTTCACTCCATATTATATTATACAACATTCATTCCAACATTTCAAAAAAAATATGATGTGCCCATACGTCTTTGCTTTGATGGATATATGTCTTCAAAACCTATTTTACTCATAACCAAATCCTTTTGCCAATTCTAGGTTAGATAGAAACAGTCTATCTCATTATCTCCACAAGAATATTTACCTCAACAAATATTTCAACATACAAGAAATACAATAAAATGTCAAGTCACAAATTCACCTTATCATTCCTACACTTTAAAAAATTTATTCAACATATATCGAAAATAAATTTCCTTGTTTACACCTTATAATCTCATTCTCTTTCAAGATAACATTCTTCACATATAAAAAATAAAGTTCCTTGTTTACACCTTATAATCTCCTCTTTCAAAATAATATTCAACACACATAAAAAATAAAGTCCCTTTGTTTACCCCTTATAATATCCAATACTTGATTTAATTCCTAATCTCCCAAAATAAAATATTTAATTAACACACCTTATGACTCCCTAAAAAATTCCACACATGGCCATTTTAATATCACCTAGCCTCAAAACAACTATCATTTTCCAAAAATATTTGGTAGATTTAACTCAAAAATTGCATACCTTAATATTTGGCCCACATTATAAAAATGTTTGCACGAGTCTCAACAACCAGTGCCCAAGCTCAAACCTATGACCTTAGCCACCACAATGCCCTAGCCAAATCTAGGCTATCACCTACACTACGCGCTCACACAAGAACCAAAGGACACTCTATCCTATACACATTTGCTTCTCATGAATTTCACCAAAAATGAAAAGCTCTTTCCTCCTTTGCAAAAACAAACTATGTGGGATTCAAAATTGAGACCAACCCTTCCCAAACACTTTAGCCAAGCCTCAACTACCATATGTTCTAGACAATGCTTTGGAATTATCTTTGCACTCTCTATGATTTTCAACAAAATCCTCCTCAAATAATTTTCTTGACTTATCCTTCGTCTCTGCCCCTCACGAACTATGCACATGAGTTATCTCCTCCACTTAGGCATACCAATAATCAACCTTTGAAAATGAAAAATCATTTTCTCTAAATACTCTTTACTTTGGTTTAAAAAGCATCGACCCTTTCTTGGTTTCGAATTCAAATCTGATTTAGAACTTTGGCACCATAAATTATTTTAAATTAAAATTTTAAATTTTGTTAAAATATTTTAATTTAAATAATTCTAAAAGAAACCTTTGTAGCCCTTTTATAAAATCTCAATAAACCTTGTCGAGGATATCATTTTTCTAATGATTTCTTGGGCCTAATTATTATAATATTAAAAAATATTATAATAATATTTGTCTTTCTTTTTAAACCATGGCCTCTTATTTCCAACCAATTTTCTTTATTTTGGGATGAACTTTGACTTAATCAATTCAAACCATATCAACCATAGAAGAATATTCTTGCGATACAAAGTGCTCTTTGACATCAAAATTTTGACATCAATGACAACATAGCATACTAAAAATTTTCAACAATATCCCCCTTTATCATTGATGACAACCCTTTTCCTTAATCATGTATTTCCTTTTTCCAACTCTGCTCCCCTGGTAAACTGCTTCCCTAACCGAATGCTCTCCCCCTAACTCAAATATCTCCCCCTTTATCATCAATGGCAAAGAGACTCCTTTAGAGCTAAAGATAAGACTCTTAGCTTAGCCCCCTCCCCACGTCCTCTCCTTCACATGATTAATTTAGGGGTGGAAGTAAAGCTACTCCCAACATACAATTCTCTTTTCCTTTGTCAACCTGATTTATCAACATACCCTTTTGAGTATCCTTGTTCTTTCTTGTCTCTATAAGCTCTGAAAACTCTGTTCTGCACCACTTGGCCATATACCCAATATTATTGCATTTATAACACTTAATATTGTGGTTCCTAGAAGGTGCAAATATCTTAAATTTTCTCTTGGTGAAGCCATACCTATTTATATCATGAAACCTATAGTGAATTGCTTTATGACCAAATTGATTATAAGAGTAGCAATACCATTTAAATAAATGTCCATATTTGAAGTTCCTCTTAGTAATAACATACTCCTTTTTATGATTCCTGCAATACATAGCCCTGTGACAAAACCTGTTACATGAGAAACAATGTCCTTTGAAGAAATATTTCCTTGCACCCATTGGTCTCTTAGTCCTTTCTTTGTGATGTTCCCTATTCCTTGTTTGTGCATTTTTTCCTTTCTTGATGAAAATTCTATTCACATAAGTCTCACTTTCTTCTTTACTCTCTTCTTCTGAAGCTTCTTCCTCTTTGGATCTTGAGCTTGACCCTTCTTCTTGTTTCTCTTATATTTCTTCAAAACCAAGTCATTTTTGTTAAATGGGGGCCTTTATGTTATAGTAATATTATCCAAAGCTTTTGAGATTTTCTCAAACCTGTGAAGCTTATCTTTAGAATATTTCACTTCATTCCTTAGTGAAACTACCTCATGTTCTAATATATCACATTATAAAACTTGTGTCTCTAACTTTGTAGTCATACCTTCTTTAATTTTCCTTGCCTCTTCAACCTTGATCTTAAGGTTAGTGATATTTTGTAGAAATTGTGTCCTTGTTTCCTTATCTTCTTGTACTTGTAATTTCAATATTGAGTTCTCTCTTTTTAACTCAACAAGTTCCTTAACTATGGCATCATACTTTTATTTTTTTGAATCTTCCTCTTTTTCCAGGATTTTAGGAGCATTTTCATACTCTTCAATATCTAAAAGAATTTCATTATTATCACTTGAAGCACTGATTACTACTTCAAAAGGAGCATCTCCTTTTTCTTCTATTTCCAAAAGTATAGTTTCCTTTGTATACCTGATTTGACTATCCCTATTTTCTTTTTTATCTTCACTGCTATTGAAACCATTGCAATAAGCTGCATTGTAGCCAAGGTTACCAAAAAATAATTCTTAACTACTACTATACCCAATTTTTGAACAATGATCTTCAAGATGACCAAAGTTACCACAGATAAAATATTTGAGTATTCTTAGTTCCTTCATATTCCTTTTTACATAGTTAGCTTCTATTCTGCTACTAGATATTGTTTCCACTTCTACTCTTAGAGAAAAAATATCTTTGAGAGAAAAATCAATTTCCTTTTCCTCTTTGTTGTTATTATACCCATTTTATGGACAATAAAGTGCCATGTGACCAAGCTTACTACACTCAACATATTTCACAATTTTTTCTTCTTCCCTTCTATTAATATCAAGATCAAATTCTTATTCAAGTATTATGGTTCTTCTTTTACCTTTCTTTACCATGTGTATTCTTATAGATTTTCCTTCAAGATGTTAGAATTCCCTAAAGTAACCCACTCTAATACCAATTGAAGAACACAATCTTATACTAAGAGGGGGGGGGTGAATAGTATAAGACTAACTTTTACTTTTCTTTCCCAAACAATATTATCAATGGCAATATCAATAGCAGTAATCAAAGCAATGCACAAATCATCACACATAATAGATACAATAATTTAATGTGGTTCACCCAATGTGGGCTACTCCATGGAGAAAAAAATTCTACTAAATTTTCTCAACAAATCTTCTTGGGAATCAATTATCTATTACAATGTTTATGGACCTCTGTCCAAAGGAGATACCAATCCTCTATGCTCTAATTTGTGGATCTCTCCATAGGATAACTCCTTCCCCATTTATTTGGTTCATGGAACTTGATCCAGGAGAACTCTATCTCCTCAACTGGTTCATGGATATCTCTGCATAGAATAAATCTATATTCTTAGATGGTTTGCATATCATACTCCATAGGAGAACTCTTTCTCCTTGCTATGGTTTATGGATATCTATCCACAAGAGAACTCTTTCCCCTCTACTCTGGTTTATGATATGTTGAAAATTTTGAGTCAAAGTTGTCATTAATGTCAAGAAACAAAGTTGTCATTGATGTCAAATAATAAGCTATTGTTGATGTCAAAAGGTCAAGAGGAACAATGCAAAGGTTTTTCATAAAAATCCAAGGAGGCTTTTAAATTCATATTAGAAAGCCCAAGGAAGTTTTAATATTTATTTTATAAATTATTTAAATTCAAGTTGAATTTAAAATTTATAAGTAAATATTATTTATACAAAGCAGTAAAACCTAAGAAGGCTTTAGTCCTTAAATAAATGCAAAAGGATTTAAATATTAATTTATAATATTTAAATTCTAAAGAATCTAAATAATCTATAAATTAATTATTTAATATCAAAGGCACCTATGTCTAATAGAAAAAGGGATTCATAAACGTTTGAAAGTGTGGTGGCATATTGGTATAAAAACTATATCCCTAAGTGGCAAAAGAATTATCCCTTATACAATTAACAAAGGTCTATGAGTTGTATGTTTCGTTCAATTTCATGCAAGGAAGAAGACAAATTTTTTGTCTTAAGTGCATCGACGAAGGAATAAAATTAAAAGAGCCCTAAGTCACATAACCATCCAGTGTGGTGGTCTAGTGGAAAGTTAGAATGCACTAGGGTGCGTGTGAGAGGGAGGACCCATGTTTTCTAGTGGAAATTTAGAATGCACTAGGGTGCATGTGAGTTGGAGGACCCACGTTCGAATCTTGACATGTAACGTTTTGAGTGGAATTGGTCAGCATTTTGGTTAGGTTTTGTTGGTCACGAATCTGCCATAGGAAAGGATTTTCTACATCTATGCGCCCTAGACCCGACCAACATTGAAAGGCCGAGAGAAAGAAATGTCTCTCGGACCAATCTCCAGAGAGGGTTGGTTCCCTTACTAAATTCTATTCTATTGAAGACTAGAGTTGCAGGAAAGAAATCAAAAATATGCGAAAAGAAATGGGAAATTACGAAAAGAGACAGGAAATATGGCCACAAGCCGAATTTGTCAGATCAAGGAAAGATTAGCCACAGATAACCTCAAGCACATGAACAACATATAACAAAAGATAGTGACGTAATCTACTTACAACCTTGCACAGATAACCTCCAGAATCGCATTCCAGAACTCACTTCCTCGCTAGCAATATTTAAACTCGGATGCAGAATTCAAATTTAGTAGTAGATAAGAAATACAAGTGTAAAGGAGAAATGCATAAGATAGAAGGAAAATCACACAGAAAGTTGCTTGCAAAACCAGAGGCCAAATATCTTTTATTCATGCAAAGAACTTGAAAAGTTTTTCAAAAAAAGTCTATCTCTCTCGATCCCTCTTTCTGAGATATACATTGATATTTATAGAGGTATCGCCTCTCTGCAGTATTCAAAGCATGAAATAGAATTTCTTGAGATCCACAAAATATGTAACAGAAAATAGAAATGATCCCCTTAATCCTGCATCGGAGAATTCACAATCCAAACAAAAACAAGGAACCAACTGTCTTTCATTAAATGATCATTCTCGGACCAAGCTTGAACCCTTAGAAAATCGTAAACAGGAGCTTTTAATAATGGAGGCATCTTAAATTATGGTAGCTTCAACGACTACATGCCTGAGCACGTTCTTTCATCTTGCATGCATTGGAAAGCAACAAAACATTAAATTATGGAGAGCTTTTAATTTTGTAAAATTGCAATACTTCATCGGGCCACTGAACTGCTTCTTGGTGTGAAACCATTATTAGGAGTAATCAAACTGAAGGGGATATATTTTATTGATAAATGGTTACAATATATAGGCATAAGCCTATATGATGAACATGACACTTGTCAATGAAACTGACAAGTGTCAAACTAGCATAGTGCACATTACATTAACTCTAACATTCCCCCTTAATGTGCACTATCCTAACTAAAGAAAAAAACAAGTCAACATTAGGTAACATTCCCCCTTAATGTTGACTTCTCTAACAAAAAATCTACATCCTCCTTTATTGCTGATTTGGTCTTAGGTTCTTGATATTTATGCTTGGCTCTCCAACTATGAATAATGCTAGATTCACTGTGTATACATCTTGGTTTTTTGCCTCAGGGTCAGCCACTTCCATGGGTCTTTTGCCATTGGGTTAGCTATCTAAGTGCCTTGGGGTCATCATGGATGCCTCAAGGTCAACCACTTCTGGGTCTATTTCCTCTACAGGTCATCCTCAGAGGATGTTGCCTCTCGTAGGTCACTGACTAGATTCAGCATGAGTATGAAATCCCTCCTCATGGTGAACTCAATCTAGAAGGTTTCGGTCTCTATCGAAAATGCACCTAATTAAAGGAAAAACGAGCCATATAAGAGTGTCGGTCTTTGTCAAAAATGCACTCAATACAATAAAATGAGCCATAGATCCAAATAGGAGGAGAGAAGAAGAAAAGAAGAGAATATTCTGAAGTGTCTTCGTCTGTAGTCTTCAGAAGTAGATCCAAAAAAAACCTCGGATAGAGTCTAGGGTGTCTTTGTCTATAGTCCCTAGTATAAGTGTCCTTATGGTGACCATGTCATCCCACCGAAATGCATGGGTAACCAGCCACTGCATTCGCCAAGTGTATAGAAAATATCACTAGGTACAAGGATCACATATGAAATTACCTTGGGAGTGTCGGGTACAACCAAAAGTGCACTCCAAGGTAGAAAAAACTTTTGAGGCTAAAAAACTCATTTGAAATAGCCTCAAAATTAGAATATGACACCACAATTGTGTCTATCATGGAAAAACATTTCCAATGACTATAAATACCCCTATACTTGGGTTTGAATGGGGCCTTCAACTTTCTAAAAAAATAATAACATGCCTCTCTAGGCAGCAAAATAAACAACTTCGCTTAATGGCGGCATCGCTCTCAGGCGAAATAAAAAATAGTCTTAAAATTTCCCTCGCGGGGGAATTACATGGGCCATGTGGGCCTATCATTCTTCATGTTGGCCTTACAATCCCACTTACTCTCCATGTGGGAAAAAAAATACATATATTTTTTTATAAAGTGGTGCCCCACTTTGCAATAGATGCCCTACTATATTATGCATGCCTTTTTTATTTTTAAAGACATTTGGGCCCATATCATTAAATAACCCCCCATAAATGCATTAAAATAATAATGTGCCATCCTCCATGGCCAAACACAGGCCGTCTATGTAAAACAAAGTTACTTGGAGGTAAAAAAATACCCATGCATCCTGGCTACAGAAGGGTAAATAGCAAAATTTAAATTTGAACCATGATTGTGAATATGAAATACCGACATTGTGTACTCATTAACTTCCTTCCAGGTGGCCTGATGCCTGCAACAGGTGGCATGACAACATGTTTCATGTATTTTAAAAAAATATATTGAAGTTGATTGAAGACAATTCCCTCTCTTAACGACATTCACTGCACATTCCTTCAACTTTGACTCCAACTCCAAGTGCAGTTCCTCCCTCAGCTCTATATCCGACGAACTTGTACAGCCCAAAATTGCATGTGGTGACTGAGCCACCACAATTCAGATCTATTGCCGTTATGGTCTCCAACGTCGAATTCCATGAATCGCAACACCCCAAAACAGGAAAAAAACAATTTTTAAAAAAATATCAATCCATAAATCATCACGTTGTCAAAGGTCGATTCAAGGTTTTTCATTCGTCGAGTATCTTCTGCTATAGGTCAGAGGTTCAAGCTCCCATGATCCACCTAAATAGATAAACAAACAAACTCATAGGCAAAGAATCACCTGCGTGACAACAAGGAATAAACAGCGGCAATATAGGGTTTGCTTGTTATTTCGGGTAGCTCCAAAAAACTAAGAAATCCAGTAGACTTGGGCAGCAATGGTGATCATAGACATGAAACCCCAACAAGGGCAAATATTGAGCCTAACGCAAGAACAGGAGGGGTCATGCGACCCCTGGAGGGCCATCGGGCCGTCGACGTTTGATCTGTTAAGGCTGAAGGGCTCACACTTTTTGCAATAGCCTGATGTTTTTTGTAAAAGAGGGTCAGGAAGGCTAAAGCACTATGCAAACAATGGCCATGGTCACATCCATTTTATTACAACCAATACTCGCCTAGAGTACAAATCCCACCAGGTATAGCCAATACTCGCCTAGGAACGCAAGGAGGCAAAGCGACAGATGTATTTGATGAGTACTAAGAAGGTTGTGAAATTGGGAGTGAGGAAGGATTTGAAACCCTCAGCACCATCTAGAGGTGCTAGTCAGTGCTACCAGAAATGTTTTCAGCATGGCCATTGGACTTACGAATGCAAGACTGAGAGGCCCGCTTGCGATTCACAGAGACTTCATCGATCCCTCGCACCAAATATTCATTACCAGAATTTATATCCTTGCGATTGGATCCTTTGGTTGCTTCTGCACAACAAGCCTAAAAATATCCCAACAACTCTCAACGCCAGGCTGCGGCTCTGGAAATTTGTCTGCCCATTTGCATAAAGCCACTGCCCATCTTCAATGTCTTTGAGCTTAGCTACAGAACGCTCTTTTGCATCCATGAAAACGACCTCTAGATACACCGAACAACATTCATCGCTTTACTGCTTCAGAGACTGTTTGCTCGGAACAAAAACTTCTTTACCATCAAACATTGCTCCCGAATCACATCCCAGGTTCGGTGTATCTCGGACTATGGCTTAACACAACTTTGCTCGGAGTTTAACGACTACATCATCCTCCTTCATTTTTTTGTCGTTAACAGGCCAGAAAACACCATAACAGTAGCCTCTCTCCATAAATCTGTCGACCAGGTTACTCTTGACAAAACCAGCACCAGGGTCTGTCAATCCGAGATGCTGCGGAGGCTAAAAGAACAGAAATTAAATCATATAAATGCTTATAGAAATCGAATTCTAGGAAAAATGGCCAGGGCAACCTCCCATAATGTAAGCCAGATCTCTTTCTTTGCGATCAATGGTGGAAACGTAATGCTAGCTGGAAAATACGTGACTTTTCGGACTGATGTCGCCCCACCAAAGTAAAACAATCATTTTGCAAACACATTTCAATCTGGGACAAAACCAGATCTGCTAAAAAAAAACTTTAAAAAAATAACATAGTTTACCACCATTAATATTTCCTCAAGCTTCTGGTTTCTGATCCATCAAATATGGAAAGCATACTCCCACGCATGAAGAAGCAAATGGGAAAAAAGGATTTCCATGAGGGAAATCCCCCCTTAAGGGTTTCACAGGGCATGGAAAGCCTGCTCTGATACCAAATGGAAGGAGGAGAAACTTAAGGGATTATTTTATTCATAAAATGAGTTACAATATATAGGCATAAGTCTATATGAAATGCATGACACTTGTCAAGTGAAACTGACAAGTGTCAAGGAAGGCATAGTGCACATTACATTAACTCTAACAACCATGACGGGTCATGAAACCGTGACATGTCGCGAAATCATGACATTTTCTCTCTCTGTACACTTTTGCCACTTTGGGTCGTGAAAACCAAACATGTCGCAAAATCATGATGTATTCGGCTCTTTGTTCTCCTTCGTCACCTTAGGTCGCAAAAATGCGATGCGTCGCGAAATCGCAACGTTCTTTCCCATGTTGTCCTTTGCTGTTTCAAACCACGAAAACGTGACAAGTCACGATTTTGTGACATTTTTCTCTCGCTTGGTTTTCTCTTTGCTCCTCATCATGAAAATCTGACATGTCACGATTTTGCGACATTCCGTACTTGGCTCTGTCTTTTCTGCTTCTCCTCCGTGAAAACAAGACAGGTCACGATTTTGCAACATGTCGCGAAATCGTGACAATTTTTCATGCCTTGTACGTTTCATGTCTACCTTCGCGAAAATGCAACAGGTCACGATTTCGTGACATTCGTCTATCGACACCTTCGTTGTCATCTCCAGGTCACAAAAATGGAACAAGTCATGAAATCGCGATGATTTCTTTCAGCTGCTCACTCCTCTCTTTCCTGTCACGAAAATCTGACATGTCGTGATATCGCGACAATTTTCCACCTTGCCCTTCATCTTGGATTCAAGTCATGAAAATGTGACATGTAGCGATATCACGACAACCTTGTGTTGACTCTTCCCCTTGTTGTCGTTGACCGCAAAAATGTGACAGGTCATGAAAATACGACATGTCGCGATATCGTGACAATTTCTAAACTTAGCCTTTTTCCCTGTCGGACATCGTGAAAACAAGACATGTCACAATATCATGACGTTTTTGAGTCTTCAACTCGGTTCTCTATCTTGCATCATGATTTTGCAACACGTCACGAAATCGTGACATATTTAGCTCCTTGTTCCATTTGACCACTTTGACCGTGATTTCACAACATGTCGTGATATCACGACGGTTTTCCCACTTTGTCTTCTCTCTCCTCTAAGACCCGCGATAACATGACATGTCACGATATCGTGACATTTTCTGGTCAACCCTCCTATTTCCTTGCTTTGACCATGATACCGTGACATGTCACGATATCACGACAGCTTTGCTCCGTGGTCGCTACTGCCCTTTTTTTGGTCACGATTTCATGACAACTTTGAACTTAGCTGCTTTGGCACCAAAACTCGTAGAGAAACATAGAGGAGTGAGTACTTCAATAATTCATGCATGAACAACAACAACAAAAACAATGTGGCAAAATTGCCAACATTCTTGGTGGCTTGTGGGGTATACAGTTCTGCTGTATGCACGAATCCCAAGCCTAAATCCATTGGGCAACAGAGTCAAGAAAAACTGGAGGAACAGAATCAGGGAATATCTCTACGAACTGCTACAACAAACTCTTGCTGATATTCGACACTCAAGTGGATCTGCAGGTCATCTAGCTCGAGTGAGCTAGATAATCACCAGGTGCTGAGAAAGGATCTGCATGAGAAAACACCTGGGTTGCAAAAATGAAAATGAACAGAATGAACAGATGTGCGGGTCATGGAATGGAAATGAGAAATGAGGGAATGGCGGGAGAGGGAGGAATGGAAGCGACAGATACAACAACTGAAGAGGGGGCTACTGAGCTACCAACTGCTGGGACAAAAAAATGGAAAATGAAATGGACGTAGATGAGATGGAGGAAGGCGGTATGAACTGCGGATAAATGCTGAAAAGAAAATAAAAGATTAGAAGAAAGGAGAAATGAAGAAATGGGAACATCAGAGAGGGGAGTAGAAACAACAGTAGTGGCTTGATGTTAGACAATAGAAGAAAGGGGTGAAAGAGGAAGGGAATGAAAATGAAGAAGTGGAAGAAGAAAAAAAGTAGATGGAAGCCACTATCTGTTGGGAGGGAAAAGGAAGAAAGAAAGAAATAACATACCTACAGGCTCGCATGCAAAAAGAGCCGAAGAAAAAACAAATATATATATATATATATATATATATATATATATATATATATAGTATATATATTTCTCTTTCCTATTTTTTTTTTTACTATATACAAAAGTTTGCGACATGATTGGCATGTCGCTACCACAAACTCAATTTTAGGTGCTTATTCGGTGAATCTGCAATGTCCGAACCAAATCTGATTATACTTCAATTGATCTTTGAAGTCTGGCTAGCCTCTTCCTGAAGTTCTCCATGTTGCAAATAGAGTGCAATGCGGTAG